>OZ010584.1:8045908-8213408 GCA_963932145.1 Acanthosepion lycidas
GATTTCTTCATCTTTGTTGTTTTTAACTTGTTGGTTGATGCATTGGCTAATAACTTCTCAATATTGTCCAAAGTTCTAAGAAAATGTATTGTCATTATTTTATAAACTATCTTAATTGCTATCATCATTTCCTGTTTGATTTGTGTTATTTACTTTTGGTCTAGTGACTTTCTCTTTTTTGTTCTTATCACAATATTTTGGCTATCTATTGGCCAGGTAATACAGACAGACACAACAGGCAATGGTAACAAGGTGAGTAAAAACTGAGTAGTTTAAACAAAGAACAAGACGTTCATAGAAATAGACATGAAAATGATAACAATAAAAGAAAGGGTTCAATTTTAAATTCTCTGAATGCTACCCAGATCAAAAAGCACCTGAAGAAGGCCAAAGAACACAACAGCTGAAACATTGTAATAACAACAAAGATGAGGACAATAATCCAAATGTAAATACTGCCATCATCTTTGTTGTTTGGTTGATGCATTCACCATTTTTTGCTCAGTATTAGCTGAAATTCTAAGAAAATGTAATCACTTTTCAGTAAATTATTTTGACTACTATCATCATCTTATTTTTAGCTCTACATTTTGGCCAAATCTGGTAAAAGAAATAACAAAAAAAGCAAAAAAAAAAAAGGATGTTATTATAAATATTTCTGAAAATATTATTTACACCATTTATATTTGGATTATTATCCTCATCTTTGTTATTGTTATCACAATTTTTCGGACCTTATGCCACTATTATGAGGACCTAGGTCTAGCATAGAAATAAATACAATATGTGAGTCAATAATAAAGAAAGACAAACAAATGACAGCAAGCCTTCATCATCAGCAGCAATCAAAATATGACATGAAGCAGTAGTTACAGCACTAATCAGCAGGCAGCTTAGGTTTAAGATTCCAAGTTCACTACAGTGAATTGTGTTAGGAGACAACAGCCTATTGGATTAAAGTATTGGTTTGTGAATTAGGTGATATAATGATTGGGAATTCAATCCCTGGGCCATACACTTGGATTCAGTGGAAATGGGAAAGCAGAAAAATAAGAATTAGATATGACATGGAATGAGAAAATTCTGTCCCTTTTCAGTTCAGAAGTTTTTTCAGTTACCCAGATTAATATACATCTGATGAAGGATGGAGGGCATAGCACGAAATATGTTGTTATAACAAGGGCAATAGTCTGTATATAAATAGTGTGAATAATGATAACTGCTCATCCCAAAAATACAGATAGAAATTTCCTAAGAGAGTCAAAATCCTTGTGAGAAAAACAGATCCAGGAATTGAAAGTGTTTCTGATGAAATTTGTTGCTTCATTTCTTCAGGACTTTGACTCATTTGGAAGGAGATTTCTTGAAGAACCATGCAGGATTGATTGGAAAACTTTTAGAATAGCAATAAGAGGCATTAAAGAAAATAGAAAATGATCCTAAAACAACAATTTCAGTTTGAGAATTTCTTCAGTTACTCAATAATTTTGCTTGAAATGAAAATGGATCTTCAACAAAAACAGAATACAAAGCAAAAAATTAAATTTAAATATTGATCATTTTCACTGAATTTTTTTAATGTGTTTTTGTTACTTTCTGAAGAGAAGTTTTGAGATTTGATTTTTGAAAGGCAGCCTACATTTTCAAAATGACATGAAATTTTATCTTAAAAAAACAAATTTATTTTCTTTGATCAACCAGAAATTCTTTTCCTTGAAAGGCAATTGTTCCTGAAGTTAAAACAGGACATTAAATATTTTTTAGAAGTCCTACCAGGATTCATTAAATTTGTAAATAAACAAAACTAAAAAGGCCTGTAGGACAAGGATGCATCTTATCACCAGATTTATTCAACCTATACAGTGATGCAATTCTGAGAGAATTAGAAGGATTCATTATTGGTGGCCACAATCTTAATAACAAAAACTATACAGTTCACAGAATGTTCATAGCAGACCTAGAAAGGAAACTACATGAACTCCTATAGAAGGCAGTGAAGGAAAGCCAGAAGAAAGGACTAAGCATCAATTGCAAGAAGATAGAATGCATGGTTGTTAGCAAAAGGAACAGCCCAACATGCAACTTATAGATTGGAAATACCAACATCAAGTTAGTACAAAAAGTTAAATATCTCAGAAGTGTTTTAACAGAGGACACTGAAATCTGAAGGTGTATTGGGACAGTGAAAGATGCCTTCTAAAAGCTAAGTAAAGTATTAAAAAATAGGAAAATTTACTTAGAAACAAATAAAAGATTTCTGAACTGTTAGATAATATCAGTTCTCCTATATGTCAGTGAAAGCAGGACAATCTACTCATAGATGAAGAAAAGACTTGAAACAACAGAAATGTGATTCTACAGAAGGATGCTGAGAATATTTTAAAGAAAATGAAAACAAAAAAAAAAAGAGTATTACTTAGAATCAGAAAGAAGCAGCTGAAATTTCTAAGTTACATACTGAGAAAAGTGGGCTTGGAAAATTTGACACTCACAGAGCAGATTGAATGCAAGAGGGACAGAAGAAAACCACACCTAACCTAGCCACTGAGCCTGAATAAATGTATGGTGGAACAAGGTTCAGGAAAGATAACAAGAAGACAATTTATTAAGCACTACAAATGACAGGAAATTGTGGAGAGCCATGATCAGCAACATCCTTAAGGGACATGGCATGTAGAAGAAGATGATTGTATATGATCATAGTTTTATGGCATCATGTATAGCACTAAATTCACTTATTGAATGACATTAAATTTTATAATTACCAACTATTATTCAATGTAAATGTACCCTACAGAAATGTGGTTCTACAGAAGGATGCTGAGAATACCTTGGATAGAACAGCAATGACAAAGTTTTAGAGAAAATGGAAACAAAAAGGACACTTAACATCAGAAAGAGATTGTTGAAATTACTAGGTCACATAATGAGGAAAGAAGACTTGGAAAATTTGATACTCAGAGGACAAATGGAAAACAGGAAGAACAGAAGAAAGCAACACAAGACATACCTAGTGAGCTTGAGTAAATGGATGACAGAACAGTCTTTAGGAGAGATAACAAAAAGAAAATTTATTAAGAGCTACAAAGGACCGGAAATTGTGGAGAGTCATGATCATCTACATTCTGAAGGGACATGGTACATAGAAGAAGAACCCCATGTATCATAATGGTTTTTTGTGTTGCTTGGGGTGAAATGATTAAAAAGAAACTTTTGTGTATATATTTGATTCTTGAAGTTGAAAGAATTGATTTGAAGAAATAAATTCTTATTGAATAGAAACAGGTTTTGATTATTTTCCTGTTTACAATGAAGTGACAACAGATGGCAGGATATTTACAGAAGTTTGTTTACTTTTTTTAATTTGCTATATTGAGAAAATGATTTTCTTGAGTTACAACCTGAAAAAAAATTGTCTAGACTATTAAAAATCACTGTAATCTTCTGTCAGAAATGCTGTCAAGTTAGAAAATCTCCCATGTTGATATAAAATACAAATAAGTTCACAATCAATGATATTTTTTTGCCTGCTAATGAAAAGTTATTCATTTTACAATTAAAATTTCAGGCACATTTGAACACATCTCTAATCTAGAAATTAGAGTGTGTGTTCATTAGATGGATGCAGCAACTGACTGTTCATGTTTTTGGTTATCAGTCATAGAAGTTGCTCCAAGGTCATAGTCTCTATTCTGGATGACAGAAACTGAACCCTCTAAAAATTAATTGACAGTTTCCTCAGTATGAAGTCATCTTGCCATGAAAAGAGTCTGTTGCATACGTAAACATGAGGGTTTGCTTTATCTGCTCTGCATCAGACCTCTTCTCTTTATTTAGTTTACTTACCTCTCAATCGTAGTAGCAGGACACACTCAATTCTCTTCATGTCACACAACTCACATACCAAGTCCATGATTGGTAAATCAGTGGCAATTCCACTAAATTCAGGGATCAATCTGACATCAAATGCCTTCTCTGCTATCTCATAGCAAAATTCAGAACTGCCAAAATAGCTTGTAGCAAAAAATCATTAAACTTCTTGTTTCTTTTCTTGCAACCAATGCCTGCAGTTAGTTTCCTCTGAAACACTCTACTGCCCACAACACATGTAACCTGTTCAACACAGCAGCAAACCATTCTGTCTATTGCCTCGTTCTCCCTGTTTTATGTATCATTTACAGCAAAAATTTACTTATGTGCAGAGAATATCTGACTCTGGGATTTATCTGATTTAAATCTGTAACCGGCAAAGCCACCATTTCTCTCTTCTTTGGACAATTTATGTGTGAGGCATGTTTGGATCTTTCTTTGTGTTGGAGGTAAGTTATTTTATTCTAGCGTTGCAAAAAATAACTGCAACCTTGAGCCTCTCTTTGATAGTTCACTACATTAACCTTTTGTTCGAAGTAATGGGGAACCTCAGCATCTTGATTATATCAATATTCTCGCTTCACATTACATGTGCTGTCCTTTTTACTTGTTGAAAATCATCAAGTGATGTAGCTTATGTTATCTGGTACAGTTCTTTGTGATTCTGTAATGATGCTGAAAAGAGAGCATGTAAAGTTATGAGCTACAAGACAAAAAGTAGCATTAAATTCATTTATATATATATATATATATATATCTGGAGATATTAAAAGTCATAATCAGTACTTAATATGATTCTCCATGTTTCTTGTAAGTTGTTTGGTCTTCTGTTAATGATGTACATTTTCAATTCTCTCCACATTGTTTCTATTATGCTACAGCCAGATATTGTTTGTTCTTTTATAATACAGTCAGATATTGTTTGGCAATGTATGGCAAAAGTTCTCTTTCAGGCTAGAATATTTTATGTTCTTGGTAATTATTGGAACTTTAACAAAAGAATGAATTTATCACTGTTCAGTATTAATTTTTATCACATTTGTTTGCATTATTTTTGATGTGGTGCCAAACCATTAGACATTCACCACCAAATTTTTATAGACTTCCTCATATGTTTGTTCCTTAATCAAAATGATCTTCAGATATATTCTTTCAGATTGGTAAGTAGTTCATTTTTAATCCCTAAATATCACTTTTCATCCCACTTTTTCAGATTTGTTAGCCGCTTTACGATCTTGGTAGTTTTTGGTTAGGGTTGTATTGTGTTGTTCTATGACACATGATCAGTAGCCAAGTTCTGCCTGTCACTTACTCTACAATACATTTTATTACTCTTCTACTTAACATATGCAAATAGGAACAATCTTATTTAGTAATCCACTACATCTCCGTGAAACAAAGAGGTTTGGTTGTTCTTGAACCTTTTCTGCAAACTCTCTCCTCCTCTCTGCCTTGAGATTTATGTTCTGTTCTTTTTAACAGAGATCTTGGTCTCATTTCATCTTCTTCAGTGTCTGAGTCACTATCATCATAGGCTCATCTTCTATTTCATTATTCTGATCTAAGAACTTCTTCTTTGTCAAGGTCTTCTTCCATCACAAAGTCTTCCTCTTCAATTTTGAGTCTTAATTAGTCAGAATGGACCATTAGGGTTTCTCCTTTCTTAGATATAATGGCCGTCATATGTCCCCTTTTTCATGATGAAATTATTTCTCACAGGAGTTTCGACTTTGTCTTTCTTAAACCACATACTTTAATTTGTCAAATAAGACATTGTTAATGGAGATCTTATTTGTCTACCCATTAATGCAAATGGGCTTTGCAATCTGTCTGCATGTAGAATCATCCTATAACTAAGCAGTAACTTTGGTAAGTATCCCTCTATAGTATCTCAACTTGGAAAAAATGTTTTTAATCCCATTTTTACTGTCTGCGCCATTCTTTCTCCAATCCTATTGTGGGTGATATGGTGGTGAGCACCCAATCTGCCTCAACCAATTACATTGATCTTCATCACAAAATTCTGGTGTGTTGTATGATACCAGTGTCTTAAGGACCCCATTTCTAGAAAAGACCGCTCTTAGCATTGGTTTTATTATAGTCGTTTTTGTTCCGTCTTTAATTTTAACGACTTCAGATTATTCAAAAAAGTATACCAAAAGTAGAAATAGTCCCATGCCATTATGTTTTTTTCCTTTGATATAATGGCCATGTTGTGTCTGCTTTGAAATCTCTCTCAGGATTTGCTGCTTTGTCTTTCTCATACCACAATTACTTATGACTTTATTGTGATGATGAAATGTTACTAGATTAGTATCTGAGGTATTGTCAGTGAAAAGAATGTGAGCTATTATCACTAAAGAGGAGAGATCAGTTACTAGGTTGTGATCATCTTGATTTTGAAGGTGCTTCCATAAACTGTGGCATCATCTGCATATATATATATATATATATATATATATATATATATATATATATATATATTTATCATCTGAGAATGTTCCTAGGCAGATTGTTAATAAAAGCAGAAAGAGGGTACAACTGAAGACAGAGTCTTGCAGGTGCCTGCTTTGATCTCATGGGCTTCAGAAGACTGACCATTAATGACAAATTTAATTGACCTTCCTTTCCTCATTATATGCCTTAGAAATTTCAACTTCTTCTTTCTAATGTTAAGTATAAGTTTTCTAAGTTTCCTTTTTGTTTCCATTTTCTCTAGAACTTTATCATTGCTCACATGTTCAGTCTGTGGAATTCTTAGCATCCTTCTGTAGAAAATTTCTCTTGTTTCAAGTCTCTTCTTCATCTGTGAGGAGATTGTCCAGCATTCACTACCATATATGAGGACTGATACTACATAACAGTTTAGTACTCTGTCTTTGTTTCTAACAAAAATTTCCTGTTTCTTAATACTTTGCTTACCTTTTGAAAGACATTTTTTGTTATCCCAATGCACTATCAGATTTCAGTATTGCACTTTCTGTCTTCTGTTAAAACATTTCCCAGATATTTATCTTCATGGGAGTTCATTGATATGAAGTAGCCAAACCAACCACACCAGATTCTTTTTGCAAATAGGTTTCAAGATTGTCTATATTTGTGATATGAGGTATCGTAATTATTTACAATGTTTATATCTTTATTGCCATATTCACAATGTTTTGGCTGTTGTATGCTGCAGCCTTCTTCAGATGATTGGAATTTGAACTGAACCCTTTATTTTGTCTGGGTAGCTTGTTCTAGTTCCACATGCCATGCCTCTTCCGGATGTAACAGTTTCATCCATTTAACTCAAGTTTTTGTTTGCCACTGCAGTCGCCAGGTTTTCTTCAACACAGCAATATCCACTGGCCTATGTGTCGTTGAGGATACATGGCCCAGTGGATAAAACTGTTGGTTAGATCCAGTGACTTGATCCAAACAGTTGTGAATTCAATACCTGGCTACTTCAGTTGTGAAAAAAAGAGTTGAGTTAAAGGGAGATAGCTGAGAGATGGCACATGGAATGAGAACAATCTACCCTGGGGGATGAAACAGAGGGTTCAGTTTGAAATTCCAATCACCTGAAGATGGCTGGAGCATACAACAGTCAAAATGTCATGAATATAGCAACGAAGATGAGGTTTCAAGCTTGTGTGTTACTCTTGTTTTAATGTAAGTGTTCACTTTTAATGAGTCAACCTTTTACTGCCAAGAGAGTCTTGTCAAATTTTCTTTCCTTCAGATAATTATAAGAAGCCTTTGCATGACTCACCTCTTTCATTGACTTTGCTTGTATAAAGTGGAATATATATTCATTTTCCAATTCACCTACCGCACTCTAATAATCATCTTTAATTTGTATTCAGTTTGCATGTGCTTAATCCCTAATTTCTGCTTGAATCATTACAGTTGTTTTACTAATGTGCCCTTTAAACAGTCGACAGGAAAAATTCCCATTTATCTACATTTTAGTATTAATTCCTCAAATTATTTCATTCTTTTTTCTTTTGCCATCTCTGTTTTTTTTATCAATTATTTTAGATGTTTTTTTTTTTTAAGTTAATAACCCCTATTCCTATATGGGCTACATTGGCTATGGCTACTGGGGGTCTAAGCCCAACTTATACCAGCCTTGACAACATTTCTAATAGTGTCATAATTTTTGAGTGCAGGTGAATGAGACAAAGATCCAGGCTTGTCATTGACAGAACCAAGAGTTCCATCTGTTATGAGACTTTTCGTATAATCTTCATCTTGTTCATCTTCCATTTCTTCTGCTGGAAAAATATCCTCGACATATTTCATCTTTCTCTTTTTCTATTTTCCTTTTCTCTTCATTTCTTTCTCACTCCTGTCTCCTGTAATCTGGAATATTGGGGGAACCCATTTGATGTGGCCATTTCGTCCCTACGTTGTCTGTTTAACCTTTAATGAATGTCAATTCCTTCATTGGAATGTGTTTTTATCTCTAGAATAAAAGAGCATATATGGTATGTGGGCACCAATTTCAGAGCATTCCCAATTCAATATGTCAAACAATTTATCCATATATATCTCCTTTGTATTTCTTTTTCCTTTCACTTCATAGTAAATTATGGCTTTCTTCCATATTTTATTAAGCTTTGCCATAATTCTACACTTTTTGCTTATTATCAGTGATGTAAACAATGTGTTTGCTTTGGTCCACTGGTCACTAAGATTAAGGTAGATGTCTTGTAAAATCATCTTTTTTGAATTCTTTGTTAAATGGTCACAACTTTGTTCATGTAAAATGACAACAAATTTCAAAATGTCTCTCATTGTTGACAATTCTGAGACAAGTAGGTTTGTCCAGTGCCTACAAAACTACTAAAGTTATTTTTTGCACTTATTAACTTTTGATTGTGCTGTTATTGGTGTATACTCTGAAATTAAAATAAAAAAAAAGGTTTTGTAACATTTATGATATTAATCTAATCAACTAGCAGTAAGAGCACTTAACATTCTTCAAAGCAAAACTAAGTCCAAACTATAATATGAAAACTTACCTCAAATTTCAACTTTTGTTTTGTTGAAGAATTCAAACTGTCAAATGAATTTTCCTCCTTTTCCTTTTGGCTACCATTCACAAGACTTCTTTCTATTACCAGATTTGGATTAATTTTGTGACTTTATTTGATTCACCCCCATAGATTGATATTTTTAACCTTCCTGTTGAGAATTGTGCCACAGGGGATTCTTCTTGGATTAAAGCCGGCATTGATGTTTTTGTAACTTCTTTTAAATATCAGATGAAACCACAATCTTCTTCATTTTTCACACTAGCCTGTTCAGCCACCCATAGAAATCCTTTTTCCATCTGTACCAGTACGATAATTCCAAACACAAAAGACGCCTATTTGTGTTGACTTGCAGTAATTGTAAACATGTCCTCAAAGCAGCTAATTCTTTGTTTGCTGATAGAATGAGGCACCGTATAACCTCTACCAAGTTTGGTTCTTGTAACTACTAGTGGCTCTGTAATAGTGTGTTAAATAAGGGTACATTTTCTATTCCTCTTCTCTTCAGTCAATTGGAGATGTTAACATCTACTGATAAAGCAGAAGGTTTTCCTTGAAAATTCGCTTCAAATTCTACTCTTGTCACATCTGGATTTTCCACTGAGAACTATATATTGAGTGATATATCTGTATAACTCCTTCATTGGATTCTGCTATCATATCTAAACTAGAGCTGCATAAAGCATGTGAACTCGATGTTTTCCTGTTCTCTCTAGACTCTACAATAAATGCCTTTCTGCATGTTGGAAATCCTCTTCTTTAGCTCCACTCTTTAATAAGAGAGATCAACTATCTGATTTTTCCCGGTTTATTTCGAGGTTGTATGTCGAGGCAGCTTTTAAGAAACATTCCAAATTGACATCGTGCTCCTCCTGGGTTTTACCGCAAACAGTTATATCATCTATATACGAAAAGGTTCCAGGTAATTTGTTATCAGAAATGAAAGAATTCATAAATCGCTGAAAGGCAGAAACCCCGTTAGTAACTGGTTTCAATTATATCATCCTCAAGCAGTTGTAGAATTTCTTTTTCAATGAACTGAGCATCCTCAGCACGGTAATTTCGGGATTTAGTAGCAATAGGTTTGCAGTCAGGGGTCTAGTTTCGGAACAACTTAACAGGAGCACAACTGATCTTGGTTAAAGCGCAGATTTTTAAACTATCATGAGATCCACCAAAAGAAATAGTGATACTCTGGTGTAGTTTTAAGAAGGGCACTCCGAGTATAATATACATACAGGAATCAGGGAGTACTGTAAAGTCAATTTGTTTATATTCGTAACCATTGAAGATAATATCCTCAGTACAATATTCAGATAGTTTGAGGGAAATGGCAGATGATGCCATGGAAATTACGGAATTCCGTTTAGAAGTAGACAGTTTCATTGCTTTAACATTACGGGCACTGATAAAGTTATCAGAACTACCGGTGTCTATGAGGGCAGTTAATTTCTTTCCTTTTAATTCTAAAGTTTTAGTAACTGGAGGAGACCTATCATCGTCTTTAGCACGGGCTACTATAATAGCTGAGGTAAAACGTGAAGGCGCCGGCATGGTAGAACGGCAAACTTTAGAAAAATGACCGAGTTTGCCACAGTTTCGACATCTCTTATCACGGGCAGGACAATAGCGACGATTATCCTTAAAGTGACGTTTCCCTCCACAGTTGTAGCACTTGCCACGAGCAAGGGCAGTAGACAATTGTACAGAGTCACACTCCGTACGAGAATCAGTTAAGTCGGAAAGCATATTTTTAGTAATAGTAGTGGAAGTGGCCTCCTTGGCAGAATCAGTAAACACATTTTTAGCAATTCAACAGCATGTTCAAATCCAGAACAACCCTCGATAACATCAGCAATGGTAGCACCGATGTTTAAATAAAGGACTCCGAGTTTGTCCGGGTTTAAAGAAGCAATAGTTGATAAATAATAATTAAAATTACGGTACCATAGTCTCCAGAGCTTGCTAGCCTGAGGGTCTGCAGAAGATATATCAAACTTGTCCAGACGAATAATCTTGTCCATGAGGAGATAAGTTCAGTAAATTGTTACGTTGTAAAGAGAAGAAAGCAAGGATAGAATAACCTTTTCTTAAGGCTTTACTGAACTTAATTCACAGCAGTCAGTAATCAACAAAGGAAAGAATTCAGAATGAAAAGGAAGAAGAACGCAGCTTTTAAAGAGGAAAGGGAACGTGTGAAAAGTCACGTGGGCAAGAAAGTTAGTTGCCTTTTTTTTACGAAAATATAACAAATAGTGAAGCTCAGGCTGTTGCTTTGGATATCTCAAAGGCATTTGACAGAGTGTGGCATGCTGGTCTTTTTCACAAGTTGAAAGGTTATGGTATTTCTGGATGATTTTTTGAACTGATTTAGGCTTTTTTATCAAATCATAAAATAAAAGTTGTCTTGAATGGCCACTCTTCTAGATCTTTTTATATTAATGCAGGCATCCCCCAGGGCTTTATCCTTGGATCTTGGTTCTTCCTTATTTTCATAAATGACCTTCCAATTCTATTTCTTTCTTATATGCAAATTCTTTGACGAGATTACTGATCAAATCACAAAATAAATGTTGTCTTGAATGACCACTCTTCTAGATCTTAGTGCATTAATGTAGGTGTCCCTCAGCGCTCTATCCTTGAATCTAGATTGTTCCTAATTTTCATAAATGACCTTACTGTTGTCATTAGTTCTCAAAAGCTTTTTTGTAGGATTTAAGCTACATCTGCAAGCCTTTGGTGGGAATGGCTACTACAGACTATAGAAGTTTTAAGTGGAAAAAGTTTCACCATTTTATGTACTTTACAGAAAAACTCAAAATTGTCCATCAAATTTCATAAAATGTTTTGAGGTCATTGTATGATTTTGGCAACTATAATTTGCAGACTAATAGAATTAACTACTTTTATAAGGAATTAGTCAGTTCTCTGAGATTATGCTTTTTTAAGAAAGTATATTTTCATTCACCATACAGCATTTTAAGACCCAATTCTTTTGATTCGAAATATATGCCCTAATGTAACTGGTGGCAACACTGAAAGTGGGCTCTACAGATCATTTCAAATAGTTGAAATGAGGCTGTGTTAAGTGTATTAGCTTCCAAGCACAATACTTTGAAAGGAACTAATGAACCATTGCTCATGGTAGGTTTTTGCTAGTTAATATTAAATGAGTGGATGCTTTCCAGACAGACCTCATATAAAAATGGGAATAAAAATATACAATGCCTGTTTTACTCAAATAAAATGACATTATTTTCTTTTGATGTAAAAGAAAACAAGTTTCAGTTTCAATCCTTCTCAGTGGATCTTTTTTTTTCGTTTCTTCTTCTGGTATGGTTTTTAGTTTATTTGTTTCCTGTCTTTTTTTAACTGTGGAATCACAAAAAGTCAAAATAACTATTAACCAAACACAAAATGCATTTTATAGCCTCCAGTAGAATAAAAAGTTACCTTTTATTTTCTCTACAACTTGGCTTAAATTCAAACGAAGTACACAACCATGAGAAAAATTATACAAAATATGTTTTCAATTTATTCTGAATAATAATTTACACATTTTTTTTTCTTTCTTCTTCTGCTTATATTAGGTTGGTGCAAAAATAATGTCGTTTTTTACTTTTAAAAATACGTCAAAAAACGACATTATTTTTGCACCAACCTAATACTTACCCCAACATTTTTTATATGTAATTTTATCTCGAATATAAAAATACTATAAAATGTTGTCATTTTTTTTTATGTAGTTACACATATTGATTTACAAGCAAATCAAAAACCATTATTATTTGTCACTTGTAGAGTTTGATGTCATTATTGGAATTTTAGACAAATGTATTCTGAAAGAATGGCATTAACTGAATTTTGTAATGGTCATCATAAGTAAAAGAAAGAAGATGAATGAAGAAAATTGAAAAAAGAAATAAAGTTGAGAAATACATTTCAGATTTTTATATAAATGAAGAAATTAAATTTTTTCTCTCGAATTATTTTTCATGAATCTTTGCGTAAAAACAAATGACAAAAGTTAAGGGAATTATCCGAAATATTTATAATTAATCAATCTATTGACAATTAAAATTATCCATGATGACATCCACTTACACTTCTCTCTCATCCGTTACTTGTATTATTCTCTCTCTGATCCCTTCTCATCTTTGATGTCAGTCCATGTTTTAACTAAATGTTATAAAATCATGGTCTAGTGAAAAAGGAAAATAAGGAATAAAAAGTAAAATAAGAAATGAACAAATGCTTTCTACTGCATCATCTCATTCATCTTTCTTTTGCTCTTAGAGAAAGAATTTTAATGGCTCACAATTTTGACATTTTTAATTTCACTCTGCATTTTCAATCTTTCATTCAAGTTAGCGTCATTGTTTTACTTCCATTTCATACCCATTTTTCTTGCTCTCTCTCTCTCTCTCTATATATATATATATATATATATATATAACCGAATGGGTAAATATAGATAGGTTATACAAGTGAGCGATTGTATACAAATACATGTAAATACTCTATAGTGCAAGAAAAAACAGTGGTCAATGTTAAATAACAGAGCTATTTAATATATAAAGAAATATACATAATACCTTACATTGAGGTACATTGTTGGGTTGACAATCTTTAACACAAAATAAAAATAATAATTCCAGCATTGACAATTGCTTCGGCATGAAACCGTGTTGTGCATGAGTGTAAAATATTATGTATATTTATATATATATATATATATATATATATATATATATATATATATATATATATATATATATATATATATATCATATCTTACCTATTATATATATATATATATGCATTACAAATTTACATCTTACATATAAATATATGTGTATATATATATATATATATATATATATGCACTACAAATGTAGGTATATATATATATATATATATATATGCAAAGTGCGATGGATAAATGGTAATCTAAATTATGAAAAAATGAAAATGACACTGACATCTCATTTTAACAGATATATTTACCAACATTACACAAAAATATCTTGAAATAAATTAATTTGAGTAAATTAATTTAATAAAATCGCCATTGGCTTCAACCACAGCCTCCAGATGACTTTTGAATCATATAGCAACTCTTTTGGATGAACTCCTAATTTAAGTTGGGGAATGCTGCCATAATCCTTGCCACCAGTTCATCATTTGTGTTACAAGGAGATTTGTTGGTCTCTTACTCAACTCCACCCCACACATAATAATCAATGAGGGCTGCAGTCTCGGGAGTTAGATGGCCAGATGTAAGGGGTGATGTGGTTGCAAAAATTATCTGGCAGCCATGACTGTGTTCTCCTGCTTCTATGGTATCGTGCAGAGTCCTGTTGCCAGACAAGGTTCTTCCAATGGCCACCTTCTAGACCTAGGGTAGCACTACCACCTCAAGTCACTTGATGTAGATCGCCATGTTGAGTCTGAGGCCCTGGCTAACAAATTTGGGAGTTCTCTTATCAGAATGATCAGAGTGAGTTTGCCAAGCTGATATAGCTTCATAATTACCATTAGATTCATCCAACTCTCTGAATCCTCTACACTGTCCTTAGATTGACAACCAAACACTCTCGTGGAGTTAATTGCCTCATAGGGCTATTTTTCTCACATATGGTGGCCAATTGACCCTGCTATACAGCGCAGTTGATAAAAGCAAAAACAAACAATGTACATGCACAAAATTAAAAATATAATTCACGGTGAAGTAATGGATAGTGACTCGGATTGAGGAAGTGGAGAGCTGAGTTTGAATTCCAGTCAGATCCATTGCATTCAATTATGTGCTAATACCCTTGGGAAAAGTATGAATCCTCTTTTTGTCTCCCCAGCTATGGGTAAATAGCAAGGCATATGGGGTTCTATAGCCTTGGGTAGCAACTAGTCTAAGAGAAAGTAAATCCAGAAATGTATATAACCCTGATGTAGCGCATACTATACAGCTAAATAAAGGATTGTTCACATTGGCACCATGATCCCAATGACGGTCAAATGATTATAATGATAATGAAAAATATAAAATGGCGACAATTTAGCCATCGCATCCTTACCCCCCCCCCCTCTCTCTCTATATATCTATATATATATATATATATATATATATATATATATATATATGTGTGTGTATGTATCATTTTTTTCCTTTCATCTGGTTTCCTTTTCATTTTTCCATCTTTTTTTCCCCCACCTTTTTCTTGCCTTCATTTTCCCACATTGTTCCTCCTTAATATTATTACATCCTTCTCAGTTAAAGTGAATTTATTTCAGAAGGGCAAGGGAAAGGACTGTTATTACATTCTGGTCCTTAGTAGAAAAGCATAATAATCATACATACAAACAAGTAAAATATTACTGTCATTCATCTTCTCCTATTTTTAAACTTTTCAATATCATGTTAACTTCCAATTTGATTATCTGTAGACAGCGCATTGGAGATGCCAGATGATGCTGGAGTGTTATAAGTGAGGAATTGGCAAATCACTTACAGCTGAGCACCTGTTTATTCACTTCAAATTAATGACCTTGGGAGAAAATGAGAATCATACTCTACACACTGTCTTGTGATCAGATATTTTGACAAAAGTATTATTATTAGTATGCCACAATGCTTTATATAAAAAAGATCAGGATTTCTTTCCTGCTTCAAACATAAATAAATCTAATCTCATATGTCTTGGAGTAGGGTTTGCAGACTGGCTAAAATTTCAAAGCATGGTATTACTAAGCTTTGAATTTCTTGATTTGCAAAGTTTGTGGCAAATTTAAAAATAAATTCAGCTCATTTGGACTACTAATGAAAAAACAAAAATCTATTCAAAATATTGTTGTACGATGTTTTGAAATTGTGCTTGTAGTCCTATCAGACAACCATAATTTGGAATTAAGGTCTGCATTGCCAATTAAGTTGTCGTTATATTCCGTGCTAATAGGAATATGGAATGGACAAACAGGGTGGATAAATAGTAACACATTTATTGTAGAAACCAGTACAACAAGCAAGGAAGTAATGCGCACAGTCATCACAAGTCAGTACAATTGTGTGTGTGCTGCTATCGGAAAGTTGCTCATCCTAGCAGATCCCAGCTCGACTCTCCTGTCCACTGTCCTAACAGATACTTATAGGTGGTTACCACCTATAGTGCTGCCACTCATAGGGGTGGCAGGTTATTCGATCACATCGGTTGCCTTGCTCTTGTAAGCTATGGGAAGAGATATTCAGTAGAGTGACACATGAAAATCAACAAGATCATGGCACCAACTTGTGTTACACAAAATGTTTTACTTGACTCATGAAATTCATTCAATTATTTATATTTCAAAATTTAATTATTTTTTGGATGGTCCTTCTGTTTGTTGATATCTTTTTATTTGCATTCTACCAGAATATTACTCTTTTCATAAATTAAATTGCATCATGGGATACCAGAAACAAAAAAAGTTCTTTTTTTGTTTTCATTGAATAATGTACTTTTGTTGATTCTCACTTATCTTTGAATGTTAACACCATTCCATCATCCAGTCTTGAGTAGAACCTGTAGAATTTTATACCCTGATGGTGTAGATTGAGTGAAAGTCATCTTTATTGAAGAAGCACTAAATTTCTCTCTTAACTGAAATGCAATTGGTATATCAGTATCACTGAGGTATGTTGGTATCAGTGAGGTAGGTTCATTGATCATTACTACTTAGTAGTGAGTTAGATTCTTACTGGGTGCTCTATACTTATAGCTTTGTAGAAAACTAAACTAAGATTAGTAAATTAATAACAACAATTGTTGGTTTCAATTCAAGAAGAAATGACTACAAAAACATCCTCCTCCCCAAATTTATAGCAAATTATACAGATGCATGCTGGGATTACCTTCTAGCTAATAAGATATGCCACTTGTCAATCTCATCTTTAGTATTTTTGTTCTTGAAGTCAGAATGCTACAATTGTATCCTTTTCGTGTGTCAACACCATTGTTACTTTGTGAACTTTTTGCTGTATTACTGTTGCTTTGCCTAGATTTGTCGTGCATATTATATATATTATATATATATATATATTGTCTTATATATTATTGTTTGCTTTGTATTATTTTTACCTTGTTCTTTTATTTCTCTTTTTATTGTTTATTGGGAACTTTACCAATTCTGTTTGTTGAGCATTTCTGCCAGTTAAACTTAACGATGGCCAATTACTCTACAATAATAATATAGACTTTGGGAGGAAATCACTAAAAACATTATTTTCTACACTATTCCTCCATGAATCTTTCAATATATATTGAATTATATTTTACAACATTATCAGCATATTATAACGTTGTTCAATATTTTCACAATACGAAAAGTACTGAAGTGATTTTTTTTCTGATTGCAATCTAGAGAATGCTGTCTGAGAACAATATTGCTGAATGTGCACCGTATTCACAATTTCTTGATCCTCTTGAAGTAATTCTAAGTTCCATTATGTTTTTTTTTATAGAACCCAATTTTGTTAGTGTCTAATAAAAGCAGTGATGCATTCCTGTCTGCAGGCACCTTTAAGTGTTAGTGCCAAGCAGATATTGCATTCTCGGAGAAACAGAAGTATTTCTTTTCTAATCTCTTATGGAGATTCGGTGCGCTATTCAGTTGCAGATGGAAGTCTGCAGAGAGGGATTTTATTGCATTTGGATGAAAAAAAACTGTCTCTGCAAGTACATCTTTCTTCATGAGTACACATTGCTTCGTATAAACTCAGATCAACTTTGGAATAATGTTTTTCGTTCAGACACAGATCATTCGTTCTCCTCCTGTTCATCATAAAGCTATTTGATGCGACACCATCAAACTGGACAAGGAAGATGATGCTGACATGAATATAATAGACAAGATTAACGACTATTGGAAAGCCTTCTGTTTTTCCTAGAACATCTTTTCTTATTTTGTTCGTATCTCCAGCTCAAGCAATTTAAGAAGACACAGTTTCTTTTTAATTCTTTTAATACAAAAACGTTTTGTTCGTGCCGCTTTGTTTTTTGTTGTTTCACTTTCTTTTTTGTTGCTGCAACCTCTTTCTTTCTCATTTTTGTTCTTGATCATTTTCATTCTTTGCATCTCATTTATTCTTATTTCACTCTCTGCCCTCCCCTCTTTTCACATACTTCAATCTTCATTAGATGTAGTTCAATCAGTTCCTGCTTTCTGCATTCACAACTGCTCCTCTTCTGCTCACATTGCTTTAAAATTCTCTCATTTCTTCTCTATCACTTACACTCTTTCCATTTTCTCTTCTTTTCCTTTTAGCAATTTTACTTTTTCTATGTTGAATATTTCTTTTTAAATTTTTATTCCTAAAATTCCATTTCCTCTTTTTCATTGGCCTTCATTTTCTTATAATTTTTTCTTCTTTATCTCTTTCATTGCAATATCTTCCTTCCTTTTGACATTAGTTTTATTGCCTCTTCTAACACAATCTGTTTACTTACTGCTTTGAATAGTTCTTTATAAATAGTATCCTCATTTTTCTTGTTTTAATACCATTCTGGTCACTGTATTCTCAAACCTGACTATTTTTAATTCCATCCACATTGCATTATTCTTATACCTTGCATCATTTTGAGGAATTTTAAAACTTTTATCCATTAGAGTTTTTGTTTCAGTATCTGTCTATATTTCTGAGATGAGGTATTATGTACACTATTTACATTATTTGGACTATTGTCCTCATCTTTGTCACCATATTTATTTCAACATTTTGGCCCTTCAGTATCTTTCTTTATTTCTGAGGTGAGGTATTATGTACACTATTTACATTATTCGGACTATTGTCCTCATCTTTGTTGCCATATTTATTACAACGTTTTGGCCTTTCATTATCTGTCTATATGTCTGAGATGAGGTATTATGTACATTATTTACATTATTCGGACTATTGTCCTCATCTTTGTCGCCATATTTATTTCAACCTTTTGGCAAGGACACATGGCACAGTGGATAAAGGCATTAATTAGATCCAGTGACATAACCCAAGGAGTGTGAGTTCAATACCCGGTTAAGGCAGTGGAGAACTTGGAGAGGGGAATTAACAGGAGATAACTGATAACTGACATCCATTAAACATGTCATGTGGAACTAGAACAGTCTAGTGAGGAAAATAAAGGATTCAGTTCGATATTCCAAACACCTGAAGAAGGCCGGAGTGTACCATAGCTGAAACATTGTAATAAATATGGTGACAAAGATGAGGGCAATAGTCTGAATAATGTAAATAGAGATTTTGTTGTTCATCTTTCAAGCTTATGTCAGGATTGAACTTGAAATTCCAGGGAACAAGGTAAACTTTGCAACAATTTGTTTTTTCCTTATTTTTTTTCTCATTTCTTGTCGTTTTCTTTTATTCCTTCCAGCTTTCATCATCATTATAAAAAAAGCCGCTATCATTACCATCAAGTTACTCTTTCTTTTTCTATTTTATATTCATTCTCTTTATATTCATATTCTTTCTCTTTACATTTCTCTCCCTCTTCTTCTCTTTTTTCTCTCTTTTTCTCTTCTCAATTCTTTTCTCGTCTTATTTCTATCTCTCTCTAACACATATTCCCTTGCTTGTTTTACTCCTTTCCATTTTGTACTTTTCCTCTCTCTCTTTCCCTCTTGTTTAGAAAATGTCATCATAATGCTTGACTGTTGCTTGCAAACCTCCAAGGCTTTTTTGCCAACCAACCAATCACTGATTGGTTGAAATCTTTGTTGCATACAGTGATTTTTTTTTTTTTTTTCCTTTCATAAAATAATTATAAAGTAATCATCTTTCTGGAGTGAAACTGCTTGTTATGACAATGAAGTCACTGATGATAAAATGATGATGATTTTAGGCTTTTATTATTGCACTGATGATTATTATAAAGTTGATTATAACAATGATGATGATTATTTCAAATTTCTTCTGACAAGGATTCTTGCTGATGATGTTGATCAATTTCACATGTAGCATTTTGCAGGTAAATTTGAGACATTTTTATTTGTAATTGAATGCTCATATGAACAGAAAGTTCACATTGTATTGAGGTGACCATTGTCTGTGACATAGGTAATCATAGTTGGTATAAGAATGATTCACAACCTCTACCAAGTTGTCCAAGAAATAGGAATTAAGATAAGCATTTCCAAAACAGAAACTATAATCTGGAATTGGAATGAAAGCAGTGATAGCGTTGACCCTGAATCACTCATAAAAATTCAGGATATGGAATTAATACTAGACATATCAAATACCTTGGTATATGGATAATTTATAAAAAAATTAGTATAATAGATAAGGAAATCGATCATAGCCAGGCTGAGCTCGAGGCAGTTTTACCCAACACTACAAATATCTACAAAATAAAAATATTAAAATTAAAACTCGAGTCATGTTCTTAAATAACTTCATCAGATCAAGACTTTCCATGCATAGGGGCAAATTTGTTCAGGAATATTTAAACTGTCAGCTGTATGCAACAGCTTTCTCAGATCAATATTTTAAAAAATGGTTTTCATTGAGTGAAGGCCTGTGGGTATTGGCCAAGAACCTCCTCCTTTGGACCTTGTGGACTGGTGCTACAGAATCACAAATAAAGAATTGTATCAAATAAGAGAAACCAAATCATTTGAGGATTTTCAAAACTCCCATCTATACTATAAAGATCTAACCTAAATATTGTTTTAAGAGAAAGATTTTATAAATTTTGACTGAAAGTTGTACTGACTGCTCGATTGATGAATGCTAAATATTTCCTTATAAGGAAACAGCTAATGGTACCATTATGATTAAGACTTTTCTGGCTTCATCAGCAAAAAATATCAAGATTATTGTGACAAAAAGTGAAACTGAATTTATTTTATTTATTGCAAGAAGAATTTTACTCTTTGAGATTCTGTACATTAAGGTGGCATTGTTGCAATATTTAAATGAAGGAAAGTGAGAAAAAAAGACAAATTATTGTACGAAGACAGAATATACAGTTGGCAACAAGAGAAACTAACTAAGATGTGAGCTACAAATTGAACATTTTGAAATCCAGTAAGTATGAAAGATTAAATATCTGGGAAGTGTTCTAACAAAAGACAGAAAATTTGACACTAAATTCTGAAGGTCCATTGGAATAATGAATGATGCTTTCCAAAAGCTAAGCAAAGTAATAAGAAACCTGAAAATTTTGTTAGACACCAAAAAGAGGACTAATCTCTTATATAATATCAATCCTCCTCTATGACACTGAATGTTGGACAGTCTCCTCACAGATGAAGAAGAGACTTCTGGTAACAGAAATGTGTTTCAGTGATAGGATGCTGAGAATCCAGTGGACTGAACATGGAAGTAATGAGGAAGTTTTAATGAATATGGAAATAAAAAGGATGCTTATACTCAGAATTAGAAAGAAAGAGATGAAATATCTAGGGTAGATAATGAGGAAAGATGGCTCAGAGAAACTGGAACTCACAGGATATATTGAAGGCAGGAGTGACAGAAGCAAGTAATCTACTTCATAAGCTTGTATAAATGGATGGCAACAGGGATTGAGAAAAAATACAAAAAGACTACCAAAGATAGGAAGCTGTGGAGAGCCATGATGTTATATACGAATAAAGTGTTGCTACCTACACTTCAGTTTGAAAATAGATCGCTAGTGAGCAAACACAGGCAAACCCATTAGTGAATTAAATATAGCACATAATTATAGAGAAAACGCATATATGTAGGAAGAAGCTGATGACTAATGATCTCTGTTTCTAGTCTATCCTCTATTACTATACAAATCACCATTTCTACTCTATCATCTGCTACTATATGGATTGCTATTCTCTATACTATTTACTGTACTATTTCTCTATACTATTCAGTATTCAGTTGTTACTTTCTGAGTGAGTATTATTGAGCAAGTGCTATTAGTGTGCATATTATTCGAAGGCGTCTGACAACAGCATTGTTTGACAACGTGCTGTGATTACAAAAGTGACAACGAGTATTTGTTGGCATCACAAAAGTGGCAACGAGTGTTTGCTGACATCACCAAACATGATCAGTCACATCCTGGAGGGACACAGCATATGGAAGATTTTTTTGATAATTGTCTTCACTTTTGTTTTTTTCAAAGCTATGTTTGTTGCAGACCAAAGCAGTAAATCAATAAAATATGTTGGAAACAACATTGGAAAAAAACTTAGACAAATTTTTTTGCACCAACACGAAATTAATGATAACAAAAAACAAATGAAAATTACAGATAAATTTCACTTTCTTCAGAAACATTCACTCCTGTAGTTCACTGCTACTAACAAGCGGGCATTTTGTTTCTCTTAATGATGGTCATGGTGACTGAAACTAGTCAAGGAACCGAATTGGAATAATAAAATAAAAAAATATTAATATGCAAGCAAATGTGTTTGAAAATCTTTTTTATATTTTTTATTGTTCAAATAATTATATATATATATATATATATATATATATATATATATATATATAGTTTTAAGATGTGCTATATTTATGGGATAAAATGCTCAATATTAGAGATAGGGTGTATATAAATATAAAAGTGAACATTGAAGTCAACAGAGGCAACAGGCTATTTCATGCTAGGCACAATCATCAGGCAGCCTGACGATTGACGTCTAACATGAAACTGTCTGTCGCCTCTATGTGTTGACTTCAATGTTCACTTTTATATATATATATATATATATATATATATATGAAATAAATATTCACATATTCCTCACTATTTGGTAAAACTATATATATATATATGCATGAAGAAAGACAAAAGAAAAACTTATCTTATTCACATTTTGATATCCAATAGACTTTATTAAGGCAAATGTAAGGATTTTATAAAGATACACGCACAAACACACACTCACATCTAGGTATATACAGTATAGACATATGAATCAATATGTCATGGTGACTATCAGTTTCACACCTGAATACATTTTGCAGTTCAGTATTTCATTAATATTGAGCACTCTTCCTCTAGAAGGATTTTTTTTTTTTATTGATAATACAAAATTATTTATTATTTTAAAGGTTATCTTTAGTGCATACACATTGTTGACTAAACATTGCTTTTTATTTTAAACAGTGAAAACTTACATCTTCTGGTTTGTGTATTTGAGAGATTTAATAGACAAAATGTAGGTTCTGGCAAGATTTGAATGAATATCTTCCTTTTATACTTCAATTAAATAATCAAAAATGATTCCAAGTATAACAGTAAAAATTATTTGAAATTTTTTTAACTGACTACAGCAGTAAAGTACCATAAACTAGATAAATGCATTGCTTTTGAAATAGGCCTCCAGTTCTGGACATTTGTAGCCCCATCAGAAGACCTGTAGTATAGATGGCCATGGAAATGACAGTTAAGTTTTAAACCTTAAGTTTTTTCTTTGTTGAGATTCTTTTTTTCACTGGATCAAAATACTTCCTATAAGCCTTTATTGTGGTGTTTGGTTGTATAATGGAAGCCTGTGTGTCAATCTTTCTTCCAATTTCCTATCATTTTTCTAGAAGACATTCTTGGATTGTCCCCAGTGATCTAATCATTCCTTTCATATTCCACTGACCTTGGCATTCCTTTGTGCCAATATTGTTCCATTTATTCTCCTCCTCTTTTCATCTAACTCTATAATTGACTCCACATGGATTTTGATCATTTGACATGTTTTCTTGCTCGGCTTTCACTCAATACTGCAGTCAGGTGTTTAAAAGTTGTCCACTGAAATTTGCAAACCATTTATTTTTCTGGCTTCTGTGAATAGATTTCAAGTGCAAAGATTTATGCAACTTTTCACCATTTGTCATCAAATAAATTACCTTCATTGTTTTTTATTACTTTTAGTCTTGCTACAGCTACAGTAGTTACTCAGATTTATTTTCTCACTTCTGACAAAATTAGTTTTTCCTTCAACTACAACAAGTAAAATTTTCCAATTTTCACATTCTGTTTACAGGCAAAGATGTCAGTGTTTTTTTCTTACATTTTTACATGCTATTAATCTTTCTCTTTTTTATCATTTGGGAGCATTTCTTTTTCATTTATTCTTATGAATTTTATATAAAATTATGCTTATATCGGCAAGAATTGTGTTTATTTATGCTTATTTCAAACAGATAAATTTTCTTTTTTAAAAATTTGACAAAGATAACAAAATTGAGAATATCATTTCAGATGAAGTTTGTTTTTAACCAAAATTAAAAATGATCTTATATTTTGGCCATTCAATTCAGGGTTCCTGCTTACTGTTCCCTCTAAGAGTGGAGTCCAGGCAGATATGTTTCCTTTATTTTAAAATTAATTTGGCATATCTTATATATATTATGAAATCAAGTCTGACAATTATTTTAATATATTTTCTATTTATACATTATTTTTTTCATAGATACAAATATTTAGGTAAATCCTTTGTTTATAATAAACAGTATTAACAACATTTTCTGGCCTGAATTTCAGAAGACATATTTTCTATGAGATTTCTTGGACATTAAGACCGATAAATGTTAGTACCGTTTATTATAAACAGAGTATTTACTTAAATATTTGTATGTATAAAAATAATGCATAAACAGAATAAATATATATATATATATATATATATATATATATATATATATTACACCTCTATTTCCAATCTATAAGTAAGTAAAACATTTCTTCAGTTGTTCTAAAACATCACTTTAGAATGAAACTGTACTCTAAATTTTAAGTTTGATATTGAAATTAAACTTTAGGATTTGAGTTAAGTTTCAAAACATAGTTATTTCTGTGTTGTGATGAATCATATTTTTAAAAAATAGTTATAATTTAAGCTCTACTTCTGTATCAAGCACTATTTTTTAAAAGTAAAAACATAACTACTAAAGAACTTTGGATCATTAATCTGACTGTTCTTTCCTATTACATCAATGTATGCACACACACACACACACACACATATATATTTTCACTTTTGTTTCAGATACTATTATACATCCTACACACACATATCTATCTATCTATCTATCTATCTATCTATCTATCTATCTATCTATCTATCTATCTATATATATATATAATACTAAAGCTCTAAAAACATCATTAAAAAATCATATATTTATACAATGCCCTACACTACATTAGACCTTATTTTTATAAACAAATATCTGAGATGTTTTCTAACTGCATTGGCAAAATGTGGGTGTGTCATTCTAAAACATGTTATGTATGACTGGAAAATTGTGTCACTTGACTTGATGGTAAATAAATAAATAGATGCATGCTGGTCTATAGCTGTTACATTTTTTGAAATAAATGTGAGGAAGAAACAAGTATGTATAATAAAAATTTAATTATTATTTTGAATAAAATAGCTGCAAAAGAATGAAACTAAGTGCACAAAAAGGAGGCATCCATACTTTGTTATTTTAATAAATACGAATTTCCCTAAGCAGACTATTGCTGTTTGTTTTTGTTATTTTTTTTGGTGGAGGGGATCACCTTTTGAAAATTATAATATGGTAAATGTTGTGACCAAGTAAATGGTTAAAGAAATGGCAAAACAAGTGTTGCAGCTATATCATATATTAAACAGTAAGTACAACAGTAGATTATTACACAACAGGTGAGTGTGTGTCGGTTGACCCAGCATTCAATCTATTCAACTGTTCCTCCAATGCCTTCTCTCCTACTTATCTTATAGTAGGCAGGAGAGTCCAATATAGACTGTTTAGAGGGGGGACACCACAACATTAAGCACTAAACTTGGAATAAATTGTCCCCCAACCCCACCCCTGGCTACTTTTACTTTAGGGTGATATCAGTTTTCAATTCCATTATAAAAAAAGTTAGTTTTTCTTATGTCTAAGGGGAATGACTTTCTCATCTGACAAATTATGTGTTATTCATGGAATAAACATATGAATTGTTAAAACTATTAAATTTACTTCAACAATATTATATTAACAATTTTAATATATTAAAATAATTGTCGTCTTTTTTCTCTTTTTGTATGTATCACAAATTCTGAAAACCATTCCATTTATTAATTTACTATTGTGTTTGATGTAAGTTATATTGTATAATGTAATAATTATTACAATAGCTTGTATTACAAATACAAATTGAATATCTATAATTAATAATAAAATCGATAATATTGTGATCTCATCAATTTATATCATGATCTGTTTTCAAAAGGAACTCAATAGGTTGATCGGTAGTCTAGTATATATATATATATATATATATATAATTATAAGAAATTATAATATATACATTTTAAAATTGTGAACAAAAGATTTCATGTTTCAATACTACCATCACTTGAAGAAATGCAATAATAGTAGTGAAACATGAAAGCTTTTGTGTAGTGATTTCAAAATTATTTTATTATAATCTCTCATAATAAAAATATAATAATAATATATTGCTCCACTTACTTTGTATTGAGCACTTTTTTAAAACATAAATGTGATGAATAGTAGATTTTTGCTCCATATGTCTTTCTCTCATTTGATTATAAACATATATATATATATATATATACCTAGATATCAGAGGAATTCAAAAAGTTTCCAGAAAAATCAAACTGAAAGGAAATTTTTTTAAGTACAAGATTTATTTCCCCAAACAAAGTCTAGTAATATCAAAGCACTTCAATAAACAATGATACCATTCATTGATAAAGTTGTAAAAGTGTTGTGAGACCTCAGAATTTAGCCATGTCAATGCAGTCCTTTTTACATCATTAATGATCTTAAAATGGCTAATCTCTCAAAAGTATTTTCAAGATTAGAAAATAAGAAAAAGCCAGAAGGTGCTAAATCAGAACTGTAAGATAAATGTCTAATGATTTTCCAATCCAACTTCTCACAATTTTCCCCTTTTTTGATAAGATGAACAAGCATAGATATTTTATCATGGTGGAAAATGATTCTCTCATGAAGAATTTCCACAGTGCTTTTTTAGTAAATATTTTGCTGAGTTTTTCGAAACACTTTCATAAGCAGATGTTACTGTACTTTTTTCTTCTAAAATATCAATGAGTAAAATAAACTCAGCATCCCTGAAAACTATTTGCCATAACATTTCTTCCTGTCTCACTTTTGTTTTGACTGGACCCTTTCCCCTTTTGGATAACCACTGCATTGACAAAGTCTTCAGGTTGATATTGATAAAACTAAATTTCATCTTCTGTTAGAATTCACCTCAGAAAGCCTTCAGCATTTTGATATCGCTTATTTAAAATTTCTGTTGAATGTCCTGCTCTTATCTGTTAGCTCTTCTTGAGATATAACAGTTTTAGTATCCAATAAGCAGAAAGTTTGCTAAACTTTTCAGATAAAAATTGTGTCGGTTGAACCATCTGAGATGTCTCAGGTGTGAGCCATTATTTCTGCTGCTAATTGTTAGTCACCCCCAATAAATCTCAATCAACATTGATTTTTTCCTTAGAAACTGATGGTCCTGGTTAGCTGATCAATTTGTCACCTTCATCCTGTCCTTTAAAATGTGTTATCCATTTGTCACTGTTTTCAGAGAATTATCTATATAAACTTTTCTCAAAGCACTGTTAATGACCTCAGTCTTTGAACAAAATTTTACTATAATTTTGATGCTAATTCTTGTTTCAGTTTTGACAAAATTTGTGTTATGCTAAACTGACATACACTGTTACCTTAAAATAATTGCAGTTCCTTCAGATTATGACACTTAAGTTGAGGTATGCTGTTGTGATGACTTGTTTGTAGTCACTTGACTCTATGCAAAATAGGCCAAGACCATTTTGCCTATGTCACCACAGCTTCTGGAAACATAGAGGTTTTATGCCCTTTGTTGATATGTGACTTCTTCAAACTATAATACAAGATCTTATCTCTCTTTATTGTGGTATGTACTTGGGTCTTTTTATTGGGGATCTTGATCTGGATTCATCCTCATTCTGATCTTCTAATTCCATATTGGATTCAGGCAAACAATCCTTCATATGTTCTTCACAACTATATTCACTTTCTCCATCAGAGACACTCATGTTTTCCTCCTTTTCAGGTTCTTCCTCCTCTTCTATCTCAACTTTTTTGGCACCAATTCTATGTCTTATTTAACCAGAATGAGCCAATAAATTCGTTTACTTGTTGCAATTATAGCATTAAAGTTAGCTTTTTCAGGATTCTGTCTTTTTTGTACCATATTTTTTTTTATTTATTGAATAGGACATTGTTACAGGTGATTGAATTTGTTTTCCAATCAATGCAGAGGGATTTTGCCTTCTATCCACATGTGGAATAGTTCTATAATTCAGTAATCATCTCAGAAGGTAACTATTTGTGGTGTCTCTGGATGGGGAAAATGTCTTCAACCACATTTTCACCATCTGCTCCATTCTTTCTGCCGTTTCATTTGATTACAGGCAGTATTGTGGCATAAGGGAGGCATGCAATTTGTTTTAACCATGAACACAAATTTTCATCACAAAATTTAGGTGCATTCTCAGAGACTAATATTTTCGGCACCCCATTTCTGGAAAATATTACTTGTAATATTTGCTTTACCATGGCTGCCTCCCTATTCTGAATGCTAACCACTTCAGGCCATCCAGAGAATGAGCTGACCAAAATTAAAAATAGTTCTATGCCTTTAACAACTATATGATCCATATGAACACACACACACGTGGCACTTTTTCTTTATGCCATGAACCCCCAAACCACTACACTTCCAATTTTAATCATGTCTATGTTGCTGTTAATCCACAAGGAACATCATTGTATGCACTTTTTATTACATCTTTTCTTAATCTCTCTGCTGGTATTAAAACATCTCCATTGTATATAAGACTCGTCTCTATAGTTAATCTGTGCCTTATCCCTTTATAGGGTCCCTCTCTGCCCAAGAACAATCACTTCATTTGTTTCTTTTTATTTTACACACAATCTTGCTTAATTTCAAATGCACAATGATCTAAGGGTAATACATGTTTCAGTCCAGTGCAATATTTTATTTTCTGAATTGTCTGATCTTTCTAATCATTCATTGTTGAAATTTAGTCTTGATAGAACATCAACATGTAAAATAGTATTTACTTTCACATATTCGATATCAAAGTCAAAGGTCATGAGCCTTATGTCCCATCTTAAAATTCTAGGTTTAACTTTAAGTAACTCCTTCCTGGGGTTAAAAATAAACTCTAAAGGTTCATGGTCAGATCTAAGCAGAAACTTCCCATCTAATAAAAAATTGGTAAACTCTTTCTTTACTCCATATGAGAGCCAATGATTCTTTTTCAATATTTGAATAGTTAACCTCAGCAGATACTAACCTTCTACAAAGGAATATTATAAGATGACCTTCTGGAGACAAA
Source organism: Acanthosepion lycidas (assembly GCA_963932145.1). NCBI lineage: Eukaryota > Metazoa > Mollusca > Cephalopoda > Sepiida > Sepiidae > Acanthosepion > Acanthosepion lycidas. The sequence goes on from OZ010584.1 coordinate 8,075,173, forward strand.
ATCACTAATACAGAATAGTTAACCTCAGCAGATGCTAACCTTTTACAAAGGAATATTATAAGATGACCTTCTGGAGACAAAATTGCTGATACAGAACACTCACTTGTATTCATAGTTAAAGTCACTTCTTTATTAGGGTTAGAAATTTTTCATGTTCTTTCTTTAAATTTTCAAATGCTGTACTCTTCTATTGAATCCATTTAAATTCATTGTTCTTTTTTCATAACACTGCAAAGGGTTCTATCAATTCACTATACTTTGGTAAATATCTGCTATGAAAATTGACTAACCCCCAAAATATTTGCTGTTCTCTTCATCAGATTTGTGTCTGGTGAAATTCCGTCTTTGGAAATATGGTCCCAGATATGTTACTGTGTCACAATTTAACAAACATTTATCCTTGCTTATGGTTATTCCAGCAGTTTTTATTCGTTTAAAACATAATCTGTTTTTTTGTTTTCTTTTTTTTTTTAGCTCTTCACTCTTGGTAGCACCAATACATATCTTGTCTTGATAGTAGATCATATTTTTAAAATGACCAGTCAGTACATTTTCAATGGCTATTTGGAAAATAGCACTTGCTCTGTTTATACCATAAACCATATGCTTCCATCTGAATAAGCCTATTGGAGAGTTAATCATAGTGACCTCTTTAAATTTTTCATCACTTTATATCTGGTTGTAGACAGAATTGAGGTCAATTTTAACAAAGTATTTAATTCCAGACATGAATAGCAGTTTCAATGTTTGGAATAGGGAACAAATCAGAGCAATATTTTGTGATTTACTCCTATTTTGTATTCCTCAATATACTCTTAAATCTCCATCCGGGTTTTTGTAAAACACCAATGTGCAAGGCCCAGTTACTGCCACCAGGGGGAATATATTCTAAAATTTCTTGCTCTCCCATTGTTTTCAGTTTAGCAACTACTGAAGGTCGGCATGTGACTGGACAGTCTGTGAGACTCAAAGTAAAAAGAGTGACTATTTTCTTTAAATTGAATACTCGCTTTGTAGCCTTTTAACATCCTCATGTCTTGAATTTCCAACTTTTTCAACTGTTAATTACTTTGCTTTTATCCACTTTCAAGACATCTATTCCCACAAGTCCAGGGCTTTTTTCACATTTCACTACCATGATGGGAGTAGTTACAAAACATTTGTCAGTTTCAAAAGTTTCTTCAAAACAACCTAACATTTTAATGAAAGAACCATCAAACTGTCTTAATTTAAGCCAACTTTTTAATTTGACTTTGTGTGTTCATTTCCATAAATTTACTGGGATTAAGGGTGACATTACTCTTTCTATCTACTTGCATAGGATAAGTTATACAATTCAATTTAATTTTTTCTCTGCCATTTTTTTCTTTTTCAATCTTTCTATCACAATTAAAGTTGTTAAATGTTCTACCATTTCTATTTTTCTTTTATCCCTGAACACAGACTGGAAATGGTTTCCCTTTTCCCAATTCCAGCATACTTGTCTTAAAGCAGGACATTTTGTCTTGTTCAGCTCATGCTTTTGCATCACACAAGGTAATTCGATATGCTGTATATTTTGGTATTACACTTGGGTGTCTTGAATTTTTCACTTAACTCTAATTGTTGCAGAGACTCTAAAGATGCATTGAAGGACATTTTAGTCCATTGTAACCATTCTAAGAGTTTGTGTTTGCATGAAACATCAGAGATACCTTTAATTAAACTCAACTGTATCAACTCATCTTCAATAATCATTCCTAATTCTCCAGTGCCAAGTTTTTCAAACTCATAGAATCTGGAATCCTCTTTTTCCATTCAACAATAAATTTCTCTTTTCTAATGTTCCAAATTTATGGAAAGGTTAAATCCTCTAATTCTCTGGGGTATTACATGACAGAGATCTTTCCGGTGGTCTCACATCCTGCCGAAGCCAGAAAGAGATCTGTAATTTTATTCTCCCCTCCTGCAACTTTGTATTTTTTTAACTTCTTGGCCTGCACCCTGGCTAGCAAAACAATGAATCCATATTTCCACAAAGTTCAGCTCATCCAGCCATGGTAGAGAATCCTGTTAGCAACACTGTATTGTGATGATGTCTTTTAGTCTGTGCTATAGAAGTTCTCCCTCTATGCCGAGTCATAACCGACTTAATTAGTAGCTACTTGACTCTGTGCAGAATAGGACAAGTCTACTTTGCCAATGTACTTATATTTACTTTATTGAAATTATCAGAAAATTTGTATAGTTTTGTTATAATATATCAATATATACATGATATAGTTAAATTATAATTTCAATGTAGCTTGAATAAAAAGTGAGTAATTTATTATAGCAAAATATTATGTATTATTTTATGTATTATTTTTAGTGTTTTGATTTATTTTTTGAGACTTCATATATGTGTTGATAGGGTTGTACTAGTAGCTTATATTTATTGTTAAATTAAATTTTTTATGTGTAGCTTTTTCATTTCCTATTGACTTCTGTTATTTAGTTATGTATATTCTGGGTTTCCTTTGGATTTTGCATTATCTTTGTATAATATGTTGGTTTCTAGGCAGTTAACATTTTGTAGAAATTTGTACTTTGTTCTGCAGTTATAAGTGGATGTTGTAACTTTTTCTTGTGCACTGGTGACTTTTTATGATTTGTAGCATGTTCTCAGTGCAACAAAAGCTAATGTTTACCTGCCTGACACATTTTATTTATTGTTTTCTTGTATGCATGGACAAATGGACACCATAAGCACTGTTTAAAATAAAAAAAAAAAAGGGAGCATCTACTGAAATATGGGTTTCCACTAAAAATAATGTCTGAAGTAAAGAAAATATTTGATTAAAAATAAATCCATTAATTCTTTAGAAATTCCTATGTGTATGGCATTTTGAAAAAAAATATGAATTGAGTGGATGTGCATTCCTTAAAAAGGCAAATGGAACCTCGCTGGGTTGTGATGCGCTCCAAGCAGTCTAAAGCATACCAGATCAGATGGTGGTTTCTCCTACAAAGGGGGATGCAAGTTCAAACCCTACAGAAAGGGACATTTTCTTTATTAAGTTTTCTTTAAGTGAGCAGGCTGCCAGATGTTTTAAAAAAGAGAGCATTTACTCAAATCAACTAAAATTAATGTTTGAAATAATAAAAATGTCAAATTAAAAACAAATCAAATATATATATATATGTATTTCACATGCCTACTTGATCTTTAGAACAGGAGTAGAGGTTTATCCCTTGTTTCCTGTTTAGGATTGGAATTCCAATTCCTTCTAAAGTTTTTCTTTCTCTTTCCCTTCATGTAGCCCCCTGTATTTTAGTGGTGTTATCACCTTGCTTGTGATCAATTGATATAATGTATGATTTAATTAATAGAATTTCACTTTTCGTTCTCTTTAATATTACGGAATTAATGTACCTTTCTTCACTCATCCTTTTTCTTCATTTCACATCTTTCTTTTTTTTTTTCTTTTCTCTTTCTTGATGAGTTTCATTTTTATTCTGTCTTACTCTCCTCTTTTCTTTCTCAGTGCTTGTTTTTCTCTTTCTCTCTCACGTTTTTCTTTTCCATTTCTTCTCTTCCTTTTCATGTCATATTCTCTTTCTCTCTTTTCTTCTTTTTGATTTTCATTCTCTTCCTTCCTTTTTTCTTTGCCTTTTCTCTTTACTTACTCTCTCTTCCTCTTTTCTCTTTCTCTTCTTTGTTTTCCCTTTTTCTTTTCTATGTTTCATTTTCTCTCCCTTTTGATTCTTTCTTATTTCTTTTTCTTTCTGTTTCTCCTTTTCCTTCTCGCTTTCCTCAATTTGTTTACACTCCCTTTTTTCTATTTTGAATTTTCATTTTTTACTTCCTTCTCTCTTTCTCTTCCTTTTCTCCTCTTCAGTGTTTATTGCCCAGATTTATAGCTTTTCCAAGATTCTCTTCAACCTGGTTGAAATCTTTTCAAACCTTTTCAGTCAGACTTTACTTCCATGTAGATCATTTCACTGAACGTCATTCAAAGTAAAAAGCTCGACTTTGCAAGATTAAAGAAAAATCAACTAATGAGCCAATTGTGCTTCTCTTGAAGACTTAGCGAAATGAATGTTTCATGAAAAAAGCCATATAATCATTCTAGAACATTGTTTTCACTGAATTTCTCTTTGATACAAAGCAGAAAAAACTCTTTATATTATAGTTCTCTTAGTTTAATGCTACTTACATTGCCTTTGGTGATTGGGATTCTCCATTACTTCTTCTGTAATTTTCAAAGAGAATATTTTTTTATACATTTTCTGCTTTTTTAGAATTAAAAAAGATATTTGCTCTTGTATGTGGAATTCTCAAAAAGCAGAGTGTATATATTAAACATTATAAATAGGTTTCTGACTTTGAAAAAATGGATAACAATTTCCTTGTATTTTGTGTTATTTTGATGTTTTTAAATATTTCCTTCTGTCAAGAATTAATTTCCACATTAACTATATTGAAAATTGATGCCAAATGAGACAGAAAAATAAAATAATCACAATAGAAAAGTGACATGATTTTTCCCACAACTCAGTGCAGCTAAGAATTGATCTGGAAATTTGACACTGTACAAATGTTTCATCCAGCGAAGACTGAGGAATTAATTTTGTGAAAATAAAAGAATAATCAGAAAAAACAGATTATCATTTTCTTTAAGATAATCACTGAATTTTGCTAACAATTCTAAATATTACAGACAAAAGTAAAAAAAAAAAAAAAAAAATTCCAAACATGAAGCCAGTGGCATGCAAGGTGGTGCAATGGGGTAGTGGCCCTGGGGTAGCACATTCGATGGTGGATATTATTAATGATGATAAAGAAGCAGAAGAAGAAGAAGAAGAAGCACTACTACTAGTACTACTTTTGTTTTTTATTTGGCAAATACAGCTAAAATTAGATGTTAAAAATAAATAAAATAGTTTTTAATTTTAGTTTTAAAATGTCTGTATTTGGCTGCTGGTACTTACTTGAATCCAAAGTTCTTCTCACCTATGTGAGAAGTCTAAGACTTTGGCATCAGTTCATTCATTTTGAATTTTTATAATGTGTTAATGTTAATAAACATTCCCTTTAACTTATTATGGTAAAACTTTGTGAACAATGGATCTGTCCAAAAGAAAATAAACAAAGTATATGTTGTGATTTTGTTCGGGGTATGGGGAGAGAGGGTGCCAGTCACAATCATTTCCCTGGGTGCTACTAGACCTATACACGCCATTGCATGAAGAACTCTGTAATTGAATAATTGATTGTGATTTCATGACAGTCACATGAACATATTCAAACTGTCTCTTTTCTTTGGAGTACCAAAACAAACACTGGCTGGATAATGCAATCTCCCATATTATAGAGATTTTGGGACACTTCAGCAACTTTGGAGAGAAAATGGTCTGCATGCAGGTAACAAATGAATTCAGTGAATAACCAAAGTTAGAAAGAGGTGTAAGACAAGGACACATTTTCTCACCAGATACAGTGCGACAATCCTTAGAGAATGAAAAGATGTCACAGAATGTATTATCAGTAGATATAACCTTCATAATGTACAACACATAGATGACACTGTTTTGATGGCAAACTCAGAAAGGCAACTGAAAGTTTTTCAAGCAAAGCAATAACAAAGGACAAACTATTAACTGTGAGAAGAAAGAATGCATAGTTTTTAGCAAAGGAGACAGCTAAAGGGGGATGTCAAAATGAAGTATACAGAGAAATTAAACTTTCTGGTTAATGTAATAAGAGATGACATAAAATTTGACACAGAAATGCAAACGCATATAAGAATAGTAAAAGATATCTTTCAGAAACTAAGCAAAGAATTAAATCATGAAATGAATGTTGTCCTGAATGGACACTCTTCTAGATCTTTTTGTACTCATGCAGGTGTCCCCCATGTCTCTATCCTTGGTCCTACTTTGCTCTTAATTTTCATCAATGACCATCCTCATGGCATCAGCTTTCAACTTGGTATATATGCTGATGACACAACCATTTACTCCTGTCTCAATAGTCTAATCAATTCAATAAGGTCAAATTGGCAGCTATATATACACGTGTAAAGAACGTATAAACATAAAAAATGTCTTAAAATAATTGTTGGACTTTGTCCATTTCATAATGTGTGACATTATTTTTTTTACATTTGGATATGCAGCAAACAGATATGAATGTACTAGAGAATTGTAGTTTAAAAACAGTAAAATTGACCTTGCTAACAGAAATGCTCCTCTGTGGCCCAATTGGTAAAACACGTCAGGCTATATGATGGTTCCTTATAGGATACAGGTTTGATTCCTGTCAGAGAACATATTTTCTATGAAAATTTCTCGGACATTCATTCCAGTAAATGTTGTTAATACTGTTTATTATAAACAGAGCATTTACTTAAATATTTGTATCTATAAAAATAATGTATAAACATAAAATTTCTTAGAATATATATATATATGAACACACTTGGGTTGACCCAAGCCTTGTTAGTGAAGTTGGGTAGATGGGAAACTTGGGGCTGTGGATAGCTGTCCTAGCACGAAGTTGCAAGTCATCATGATGGAGGGTTTGAGTGTGCTGGTGTTGTTCATTCTAGATGACATACTCTCTCCCAGAAACTGTAACTAAGGTCTGCTCAGTATAGTTGCAGTATAAACCACAGGTTGGCTCTGTGTGTGTTGAACAAGCACAAATGTGCCTGATTGAGAGTCTGCAATAGGGATTGGCTAGTAGACAAGTATCCTTGAATACAAGTGGCTAGCTATTATTTATTATATATACACACACACACACACATGTGTCTGTAAATATATATATATATATATATATATATATATAGAGAGAGAGAGAGAGAGGTTGTTTTTCCAAGAATATGTCAGACTTGATAAAACGCTTAAAATTTTCTTATGCTTTTAAAAAACTTTTTCAAAATAGAAGACAAAATCTTAATTACACTCTTTATTACCAGGGACTAGTATGGACCCCATAAAGAAAAATAATCATTTTGTAATTATTTTTATTTACATTTTAACTTTCAGTTTTAAGCCTCAGAATATTGTGTGTATTTTTCCTTTCTACTTTTTTTTTTATCCCAGACATCTCTATTAGGTCTGTGATTATTCCAGTAATTATCAAGTTTTAGTTTTGCCATACTCCAAGAACAATGGTTTTTCTGTGATGCATTTAATGATTGCCCCAAACCAAATTACAAGTTGATGGAATTGTGGAGGCTGAGGAAAGCCTGTGTGCAAAGACAAATCAACTCCGGGTGACTAGGGTTGGTAAAATCTGATTTTAGATTTTCACTTGTCTTTTTCATAAGCAGCCAATGAGGAAACATTTACTGGTGTAGGATCCTTAAAAAGCCTGTATTTATTTCCTACTTTTCATTTCAGTGATTTTCTTGCTGCAACAATGACTTTCTGGTTATTTGAATATAGATAGTGTCTGCATAATGAATATGGTAATATGGAAACTTTGCTCATTTTATTGCAAGAGTAACAGCAAAAATTCCAGAAATCAAAAATAAAACCTGTTTGCAAGATTGCATTTAATATGGAAAAATGTTCTCTGTTCCTATTAACTCTGTTTTTTTTTTATTTTGTCTTTAAATAAGTCAACTTATAGTCTAATAAGAATAAATGTCATTAAAGTTTCCATGACAACATCCAAAAATCTTTGAACACTAATTGTCTTCATTTGGTCATTGATGGGAAAAGAAGAAAAAATATTTCAGGGAATTTTCAGTTGTTTGGATGAAGCCTTGAATAATTTGCCATTGGAAGTTTGCAGGATTTTTGAAAACTTTAGACATCCTTATCAGAGGATGGACATCTTGTTGAAAATCCAGTTATTGAATTTTAAAAAAATGAGATGATGATTGTTATTTTTTTTTTTTAATTATTTCTTTCCAAGCAATGTGATAAATCCACTAAAATGCAAGGGGTTATTGAGGAGAAAGGACGATAAAAAAAAATTGTTCAGGGAGAAAGATGATAATTGATGTTGCATTTTTGTAGATTGTAGTTGACTGGAAAGCAAGAAACTGGAAGAGAGTTCCACAGATGAGAATTGTGAGAGAAGAACCTATTAGAATAAAATTACCATTAAATTTAATAATTTCAACTGTAAGATGATGAGACCTAACTACCAATCTAGTGCTATGCATAAATTCTTGAAGTAAAGATAACAAAGAGGAAAGTTCATTATAAAATTTGCCATGAAAATATTCTTAGAGTAGGCACAAGGAATCTATGTTGTGGTGGCAGGAATAGGGTTGAAACTTAGAAGCCAGGTTGAGATTCTTCTTTGGATTTTGTCAGAAATCTCTAGAAACAAAACAGAAGCACCAGACCAGATGGGGCAGCAATATTCAATAAACAGATAAATGGTAGTCTTATAATAGCATAATACTGATTCAGGTGAAAAAATTTGTCTCGCACAAAAAAGTGAACCAAGTTTCCTAGCAGCAAACCTAGTAATTGGTTTGATATCATTCCAATTCATATAAGAGATCAAGAATGACCATAAGACCAATCAGGTGCACAGAGTTAATTCTTTTGTGTGTTCACATTGTCCATGTTGATGGAGAGCAAAAAGGTTCTCTAAGATGAGTCAAAGAGAGCAATTTAGTTTTGGTGGCATTAAAATTAACAAGTCATTTCTTGCCACGGTTAGCAACATATTGCAGGTAAATTATTAGATCAGTTACAAATTTGACTTGTCATCATTACAACAGGAGCAAGTAGTTTTGTCATCAGAATAGGTACAGAGTTGAAAAGTTTAGTTTCAGGATCATTAAAATTACCAAAATGAAACTTATAACAATGGGAAAATGCTAAAAGACTTCAGTTATTTTATCTTCAATGTACTGCCATAAAAACCAGATGCCACTGAATCTAAACTCCATTAAACAATCAAATTAATGAACCACATGATTAAAAATATCATTAGAATTCTAATGAATAGAGTGTGTAGCAGAATTAATATGGAAAAAGAATGAGGCTTTGTTCAAAACACAGAAACAAGAAATGCTATTTTTTGTGATCAGAAGAGAATCAGTGAGTAATAAAAATGTAGGAAACCTTGTACCTATGTTTCACAAAGATAGACCTTTCCAAAATGAAAACTATGATCTGGAATTGGAATGAAAGCCATGATGGCATCTACTCTAAATCCATCTTAAAAATTCTTGATGTAGGAGTAATAAATACTACAGCATATGGATCATTTGAAACAAATTTAGTTTAGGTGAGAAGGAAATTGAACATAGAATAGGCTTCACCACAGGTAGTTTTTCCCAACACTGCAAATTGCTACAAAACCAAAATATTAACCTGAAAACTCTAATGTTCTTAAATAGCCTCATTGGATCAAGTTTTTTTATCTGGATGCCATGAATGGCATCAAAATAATTCAGAAATATCTAAACTGTCAGCTGTATACTACTGCTTTGTAAGATCAATGTTTAAAAATGGCTGAACAAGTGAAGCCTGTGGGTATTTTGAAGACCATCCATTATCAAAACTTGTAGACTGCTATTACAGAATCACAGAGAAACCACATCACTTGAGGACTTTCAACAGCACCAACAACTAAAATAGGTATCATATGTAACTGAAAAAGATAATGGCATCTTCAAGATGTTGACATTCCACACTACTTCAAATAAAAGGTTAGGAAGGAAACTCCCATCACTACTGGAAAGAATAATAATAGCTACTGAACATGAGAAATATATTTTTTGGAATTATTGTCACAAGAGAAAGATTTTATAACAATCAACAGAAAAAACTACTAGCTACCTGGTTAATCAATGCCGAATATTTCCTTATAAGGAAACAGCTAATATTACCATTCCTATTTAATGAGGTACAATATCAAAATATATTTGAAATATTCGATTTACACAGGAAGAACATTGAAGTCATCTTTAATCTTTATTGGGAACAAATAGCCTGTTTACAAATAAAGAATAAGTTTAGTGAATACATGAAAATCAAAAGAGTAGTACAACAAGGATGTGTTTTCTCACCATATTTATTTAACCTGTATAAATCCTAAGAGAATTCAAAGCATTTATTTTTGATGGGAGTAATTTTAACAAAATAAGATATGATATAAGATGGCACTGTGCTGGTGGCAGGCTGAGAAAAAAAAACTGAAAGAACTCTTTAAAAAAAGTAGTAAAAGAAAGGAAGAGGAAAGAACTATTACCTGTAAAAAATGGAATGCATTGGTCCTGGAGGAAGAGTTAGATGAGAGTCACATATTGAGGGTAACAAAATCCAAGCAGTAGAGAAATTTAAATATCTTTATAGTGCAACATAGAAAGGTGCCTTCCAGAAACAATGCAAAGTATTAAGAAACAAGAAAAATGTCCTTATAAACAAATAAAGGAGTCTTAAACTGTTTTACAATATCTAATGTATGATGGTGAATAATGAACAAACTCCTCACTGATGAAGAAGAAACTTTTATTGATACCAATATTGTTCTGATGAATGCTAAGATTATCACAGACACATTATGTGAACATTGAAGAAGTTTTAATGACAACAGGATCTACAAGAAAAGTTATACTTCCAGTCAGAAAGAAATATTTGAAATTTCTCAAACACATTCTGTGTAAAGAACAGAACTGACTGAAGGCAAGAGAAGCAGGGAGCTGCCAACTGAAAGAGTAAATAAGATGGCAGAACTCAATAAGGGGTCAAAATATTTCTAAGAACAACAAAAATGAAGAGTCATGAGGAGCAGATTTCCTGAAAGGTTATTGCACATAAAAGAAAGTAGATTTGAAAGTGAAATATGCTTCTTTTTCATGTCTGGTTGAACAGACTTGTGACTTTTCCAGAAAGACAATAACTTGCAATTTCTGACACAGAATTATATATCCAAGCCAAAACTGATTGGTGTGAATCATTTTCAATATGAGTTTCAACTTTCAAAATTGCATCATTGTTTTGCTCATTTTGAATTTTAGGATACTCTGCGATCATCAAACTCATCTCACTAGTTTTGGCTTTTAAAATTAGCTTATGAAGAAGTGCCATTATGTTTTGATGAGCATTGATATTTCTCAATTAATAATTTTGGCAAATCTCTACATTTTTGGGATTTGGCTGATGCTTTTTCCAATCTTCTTCTGATTTATACATTTACTGATTTTAAGAAAGAGTTCCTAACCAATGATTTCAACCATTGAAAATGTTGCCCTTCGCTTTTCTTTTGTCCATCTATTCAGCATCTGACAATAATTGTGATTTCTTAAGAATGTAATTATATAAAAGGAATTTATATGAATTATTTCAACAATATGACTATATTCCTGAGATGAGGTATTGTCATTATTTACACTATTTATATTGTTCAGACTGTTGTCCTCATCTTTATTGCCATATTGACAATGTTTCAGACATTCTACACAGTGGCCTTCTTCAGATGATTGGAATTTCAAACTGAACCATTTATTAACCAGTGGATAAATGTTTTGATGAGATCCAGTGACTTGACACAAAGAGTTGTGGGTTCAATACCTGGCTACTGCAGTGGTGAACAAAAACTTGGAGAGTTGAGTTAAAGGGAGAGAACTGAGGCATGGCTCGTGGAACTAGAACAATTTATTCTGGTGGATGAAATGAAGGGTTCAATTTGAAATTTCAATCATTTGAAGAAGGCCGGAGTGTACAATGGCTGAAACATTGTCAATATGGCAATAAAGATGACAACATTGCAAACAATGTAAACAGTATAAACAATTATTGTTTTAGATACAAAATTTGATTTCGATTACTCTCTCACCATTCTCTTATTAATATCTCAACCTTCAGTGAGTTTCAAATATATATTTTTGTTCAGTATTCTTTCTTATTGCCGCCATGTACGGTTTTCTTCTCGTAGGTTGAACAAAGACCTCCTTTTTATCAAGAGCTATTTGATACAACATTTCTACCATTGGAGCCACTGTACTAAACGGCTTTTATCTTTGTCTTTCCCTTTGGACTTACATACTAAAGAACTATCGAGTTTTTATTACATACCGAGTCTAAGGATTGAACTTGGAACTTTTAAGAAACAGAATTGCTACAAATTGTTTTGTTTCTGATACGTAACAGAAAGAAAAGAAAATTCTTTCTTCGTTAATTTTTAGTTAGTTGCTCTGCATTGTGTTCCATAGGCAAAGAGAACCACATTTCTCAGTTTGTATTTAGTATCTAATTTAGATATAAGTTTTAAAATGAAAAGTATGGAAGATCAAGATATCAACTCTTACAAATATAGGATAAAATTTAAATCAAGAAATCATTAAATAAAATTATTATTAATGGTAACGTAATTCTAAAAACGGAATTTGTCAATTTCACCAATTATAGAAACTGGGAATGAAACATTAGCTTCAACAAAATTTAAGATTTTCATCTCGTTTCCAGCCACTCTTTTCTGAGATTCAGTTAATAGCATTGCAATAAAAAGTGCATATTTCATATTTGCCACAAATTCTGATTACAAAATTATTTGCAGCTTGGAATAGTTTTTTTTTGTGGCATATAAACAATTGTTAAAGTCAGAATTTTAACCAAAAGTCTGAGACATTTTAATGATTTTTCTTAAAGATCACTTCTGAGAAAAATCTAAAAAATAAAGTGATTAAAGAAATTTTGTTCACTAGAAATTCCATCATGGTATTTGGTACAGAAAATGATTTTGTCGTCATCACAATGATGAACTCATTTTTCAAAACAGTCACTTAAAAAATATTTTCATTTTCAGTCAATAACATTTTCTATCACGTTGCTAGGTGAACTTCCTTCCAGGAAGCAAGACTTGAGCACTCACTAATTAAACATGAGTCAAATTAGTCTTACTTAATTATAATGCAAAGATCTTCTTCATTTTCTACCATAAGAAATGCGTCCTTTCAGTTGATTGACAAAAATTGTTAACAATATGTATCTTTAGTTCTCCCCAAAATGTCCTACTATTTGTCTTTTCCATTGTTTATCACTTCTTTTAATTGTGTCTCTTGTTTTCTTTGTTTCTTTTATTGGCCTTCTTTATTCATCTTTTATATTTTGTATATAATTTACATTCATTTCAATCAAGAAACTATTCACTTTTTTTATCTCTCCTATCTTCATCACTTTCTGACTGAATTTCTTGAGTGAAGACATATTCTTTTTTATCTCTTCCATCTTCATCGCTTCTTTTCTGACTGAATTTCTTGAGTGTAGAGTCATTATTTTCATTCAGACAACTGTCCTCATCCTTTTTATTGCTCTCATAATATTTTAGCTGTTGAGATCTTAGGCCTCCTTCAGGTTTTCATTACTGCAGGCAACCACCAAGGAATTTCAAAGTGAATTCTTTATTTAATCTGTGGGGGTAGATTGTTCTTTTTCTGTTGGCCATGTTGAAGGATATTGTGTTCTTAGTTATTGATCCCCTTGTTTTTCACCAAGTCTACATTTGCACTACCTTGCTCAGGTATTGAACAATTACTATGTCACAAAATTCATCAACCAATAATTTAATCCATTTGGCTTTTGCCCTATGTGATACAGTTGTTAAATACAGGCTTTAGTTTGAAATTTCCTGAAGAAGGCCAAAACATAATAGCAACAACAAAGATGAGGACAATAGCTTATAAATATCATGAAACTGATTGTGTTTATTTTATTGATTTTTATTTCATTTATTTTACTTTGCTACATGTTGGAATGGAATATCATGGGACTTGATATTCTATGATGAAGCATTGTCATTAATCTATGAATTATTATGATTACACATCTTTGTGCTTTTTATCTCAATATGTATACAATATGTTTGATTGGCTATGTACTGCATTCAGTAATTCTTTAATATCATAGGCTTCAGCCATGTGCGAATGATGCAATGGGTAACAGCTTGGAATTGGAAATTGGAGAGCCAATTTTTAATCTACCTCTTTTCCCCCCAACTATGGGTTAATTAGTAGGACTTGTATCTGTAAATCATTGTTATTTTGAAAAAAATTCTTACAATATAAGAAAATATTTTCTGACTTTATATAATCCGCAAAGGGTTGATAAGCCGTAAAAAAATCAAATCAAATCAAATCAAACAATCTTAAATATCATCTCAAAATTTGTTCTTTTCATTGTAAAGCTTTCATGTTTGGATCTATTAGAGGTTCTAATTGAGAAGTTGGTTAGAATTTTTAAAGAAAAGTATATTTTTAAAGTTGGTATAGGTTCCAACATCTTTACGGAATCATCAATCATTTTGAATAAGGAGAAAAATATATTCTTACTCAGATTCTTACTTTGTATCAGTCTCTTTGAAATTGGTTTATGCCAGAAAATATCCAAAGTGTTGTTAGTTGAACTTACAAGGCAAAACTGTAAGAATTGTATTGGTAGTATTCTTGACAGTTTAGAACAAATATATCATAGTCAGACTTAATAAGAAGAATTATAGATTTTATTAGTCTTTTTTATGTACCATATCCCTTCAGTATTTGTGGATACTAAATCCAAAATAACAGTTGTTATTTATCATTTTATTAGAAACTTATTTAATAGCACATCATCTTAATGTATTTTTATTTCTAGGTTTTAATTTGTCAACTTTTGTCCTTATGTTGGAGATTAACAGGAACCACTTAATTGAAGAGAACTCTGTGCAAGGTGATGCTTTTAGCTCAATCAGACGTTTGAAGCACATTTATTCCCAATGAGAATAGTTCATTAAAATTTAATCGAAGTCTGTCTGAAACATTGCAGTTCTTCAGCTTGATTTGCATTCATTTTATTTCTTGTCTTTTTTTTTTATCATTTCTCTCCAAACAAAGCAATAATGCCACTAAGATGTAAGAAGTTACCGAGTGTGAAATAAGAGAAGAAAACACATTATTAAGGAGAGAGAACAATAAAAGAGGATTCAAGTAGACAGAAGATGACAACTGACATTACATTTAAGTTTTGGAAAATCAAAGTTGATTGGAAAGCAAATAGTCAGAAGAGTATTCCAGAAATGAGAAGTGTGAGAAAAGAAACTGTTAACATAGAATTTATATTTATATGTAACCATTTCAAATGTAAAGTGATGAGGTCTTGCACTACAATCTAGCAGTACCCTTAAATTTGTAAAGTTGACATAAAAGGGAAATGTTCATCAGAACAATTACCTCTCTTGTTTCCTGTTTCAGATAACTGTCCATTGTAGCTGTTTTTGCTTGCTTTCTTCTGTAACACTTCTTTCCTCTGTCCCATTTGCCTTCAATATATCCTGTGAGTATTACATTTTCAAAGCCCTCTTTCCTCATTGTGAGCTCAAGAAATTTCAAATGTTTCTTTGATTCAAAGTATAAGCATCTTTTCTTTTTTCATTTCCATTTTCCTTAAACTTCATTGTTACTCCCATGTTCAGTCCATTGGATTCTTAGCATCCTTCTGTAGAACCACATTTCAGTTGTCACAAGACTCTCCTTCATCTGTAAGGAAATTGTCCATCATTCTCTGCCATATAGGAAAACTGTGATTATATAACAGTTCAGTATTCTTTTTTGTTTCTAATGAAATTTTCTTCTTTCTCAATACTTTGCTTAACTTTGGGAAAGCATCTTTAATTATCTCAGTCATCCTATGGATTTCAGAGTCACACTTTCTGTCCTCTGTTAAACATTTCTTGCATATTTAAATTTTTGTAATTGCTTGCTTTTGGTATCTCCAATTTATAATTCATGTTAGACTGTTCCTTTTATTGATAACCATACATTCTGTCATCTTTGATCTGATGTTTAGTCCTTTCTTTTTTCCTTTACTACATTACATTACAGACTTTAGATTGCACAATGTTATAGTCTGTGAAAATTATCAGAATTAATATCATGTAACAAAATAACTGGTTTCCAGCAATATCAGATTGAACCACTAATTCTTGTCCACTTGCAAAAGTCGGTACCTAGAATGGTAAAAGCTTGGGAATACCAGGTACTGTAAGCTTGAATTAACAATGTGCAGGTGGAGTAATGAATGACAGCTCAGAATGGGAAATTGGAGAGCTGAGTTCAAATTCCATTCAGGTTTGTTAAATTCACTCAGGTAAATAGCCTTGGGCAATGATGAATCAAATAAAAATGATCTCCCAATCATGTTCATCTGACCATAGCAATATGCATTGTGGCTAGCCTTGTAGAATAATGGCCCATTCCCTACCCCATGATCTAGGCAAAACCCATGTCCAACAAAGGACATTTTACAGGTTGTTAAAAATGAAAAAAAAAGAAGAAAAGAACTGTCATAAAACATCCTATCATATAAATGAATGAGGATAGCTGCAGAGTGAAATAATTATCCGAATTGTTTCTGTTGGGATGTTTGGATGTTGATGGTAAGTGAATATACCTAAAAAGAACTGACAGGTGAGAGAGATTTCACCAAAAGTGATGACATCAGTTTCCAGCCCACCTGTAATATTAACACCAACAATGGCAGATAATTTGCAATAAGTAAGAGTATTGACAAAAAGAATCCAAGTAGAATGAAAAAAAAGATGGTTTTCAGTTGTGATCTTCTCATAAAAATTCTATAAGATTGTTTTCTAATTTATCTCATGTTGTAATCAAAGAATAATAGAATAATTCATTGTCAATTGGAAAGTCTTTGCCAAACAAGTTAATAAGGCAATGAATATAATTTGTTTTGTTTTGTTAAAAATCTCATTTTAAAGACAGAAACTTTATTCTTTCAGTTTAAGGTTTACACAAGTCAAAGTCTAAAAATGGTAAACATTTTCAAGAGTAACTGCCAATAACCAATAAGATTCAAAAAATTATTTGAACTACACTATTGATGTTTTATCCTCTCTTTCACACACACACACACACACATATATATATAGTTAAGAAGTTTCTTAATTTATAGGGAAATATTGCTCAATATTGGAGGTAGAGCATTTAGATACAGGCAGCATGAACATAAAATCAAGACTGTACATCAGAAGATAATATTTTTGATACTATGCGTCACACAATATAAAGCCTAAGAGTCACTCAAGGTAGAGGTTTACTGAATCATAAAGCAAGGGGTGAAAGAGGTCATTAAGGAATGACACTGACAGTCCTAGATCCACACACACATACACACTCACACAATATATACATATATATATATATATATATATATATATATATATATAAACACATTATCACACAAGTATGTGAAAATGTGTATTACCTACATATGTATTTACATATATAATATTTATATTATAACTAAGGAAATGTACAGTTGTAAGTAACTTTAATATCTCTATTACCAAAACTGAAAATTTGGGAAAATAAACTCAAAGCCAATATGGCAAGAAGAAATTGGCCAAGTTCCATTTGGTAAAATATTCTACTGAAAAAAATCTTGTGTCTACATAGATGAATTTAATAGACTTTTTCTTCTGTGTTAATTACATGTATTTACTTGAAGTGACACAACTTTTCCAATGAGACTCTAGTTTTTTTTATATAAAATTTTTTAAGCATCGGAGTCACAAGATCAAAAATACCTTATTAAGAAGGGGAATTTAAAGACAAAAGACTTCCAATCATGAAATACCAATTAAAACCAAACAAGCAAAGACATCACTCCCCCATGTTCAATTGACAGTCTCCAACATTTGACTTAAAAATCTTAGGCTGTTCAAGTTTTAAGAGTGTAGTTTATTCATCCTGTATGATACTTTTGGTTTGGATAAACTGAAATATGAATCAAACTTGGATCACTGGGAAATGGAAATCAAATCCTCGTTGGATGTGAAGGATATTCAGACTCAGCTCATATAAATCATAAAGTGGGAATTGACTAGAAATATATTGATGAATAATTAGTGGGCAAATTTGAAAAGGGGAATTGTACATGTTTCTTTTCTTGTTGGGATTTTGATCTTCAATAATTTGATGAAGCAAGGGAATATTCTCCAATGTTTAACCCCAAATATAGTGTGAAGTTGGAAGACAAGAAAAAACATGGAAGGGATAGGACAAGTAATGTCTAGTGTTTTAATGATTTGAAATACACAATTGAAGATTTTGGCCAACATTACAGGCTCTAATAGCTACCCCCCACCCCACTAAGACTTGTGCCATGAAGAGTAGAACAATTTAATGTAGTGTGTTTGGTGAGCATTATCAAATGGAAAACTGACAATCAAGCTCTTCTGATCAGTTTCAATTAATCCAAAGTATTTAACATTGTTTTCTGGAGGCTGTCTTGTCTTCAGTATCAGTAAGAGTTGTCAAAAGGGAAAAAATATGAAACCGTTCATATTGTTCACATCTGTTCATCATTGTTCTATGGTTTTAACTATATTATCCATCTTGGAACATACAGGTTGAAGGTCAGTCGAATCCTGTATGAAATTATGTTACCTGGTGCTACCACCACCTCAGCTGGATGGATTTATCATACAAGATATTCAAACTGCCAGCAAGAGTGTAAAATTGGTCAGGGGTATTGTAGAAGATTGAGTCATTCTGTTGTCTAGAAGGTATTTTTTTTTAAAAGGGAAGGGCAAAGGTTAGTATTTTGCAAATATCTCCCTCCAGTCTTTACTGACTATCAGTACCTCCCAGCAAATGAGCTGAGCAGGGTAGAGCTTTGTTTAAACAGATTCAAGAATCACACTACACTATATTGTGTACATCCTTCCATTCGGATACTTTACATTCACATTTCTGAGGAAAATTCTAGAAAGAAGATTACAAGAAAGCTTCTTCAGTTTGTATACTTGAATGAGAGGTTGGCCTTGAAATGAGTGCTTGTTCGACTATGAATGCCGACATACCTTAAATGCCTTCCCTCATGTGACTAGACCCTTAAGCAGCCAGGTTAAAATTTCTCAATAATGGCTCACCTCATTAGTGATCAGCCAAAAATCTTTCCTATTAGATCTGGTTGATTCACTAGAATGCATGTATTGCAGTGAGACATACTACATGAACACTTCTAATACCTAAGTGTATCAATCAGTTATAATACATTTATTATAGGAGAGAAGGAAATTAAACCTAGAATAGGTTTCACTGGGAATAGTTTTGCCCAACACCAGAAATTGTTACAGAACAAAAACATCAACCTAAAACCTTGTGTCATGTTCTTAAATAACCCTATCAGATCAAGACTCTCATATGCATGAAAATAGATTCAGAAATATCTAAAGCAAGCACTTTCTCAGGTCAATGGTTAAAAATGGCTTTGAGTGAATGATGCCTGTAGGTATTAGCAAGGACCATTCTTTGAACCTTATTCTACACTACTTCAAACAAAAGGTTAGGAAGGAAATCCCTATAACAGTGGACTTGAGAAAGCAATTTTCTTGAAAAAAATTGGTTTAAGAGAAAAATTTTATAAATTTCAACCAAATATAGCACTGGCTGCTCAGTCAATGAATGTTACCTGTTTCCTTATAAGGAAACAGGTAACATTACCCTTACCTTTACTCTATATGTGTTTTTTTTTCTTAATCAATTCACTTTGAGCAAGGTAATAATCCCACTAAGATGCAAGAGGTTACTGGGAATGAAAGATGATGAAAAGACTTTAGAAGGAACAGGAAACCTAATCCTAAACAGGAAACAATGGATAAACCTCAATTCCTGTTCAAAAGGCTGGGGGCGGACAATTTTGGAACCTTCACTTGTTGAATGAAATATGGAGATGGTTTATTGTCTTTGAAGCCAGTTCCCTTTGTAGTAGTTCAACTTTGTTACTTGATAAGTATAAATTGTTATTTTTTGTGTTGACTAGTCATGTTTTGAATTGCAGTATTGAAAATGTGAGAGAAGAAAGTTCAATGCAATTTATCTCTTGCTTCCTACTGTTTGTTCATCCTCTTTAAGCTGCAAGTAAATTTTAAGATCAGGGTGGTGAGAGATAGAAGCTGCCTTTGATGGACTGTGTCATGTGAAACAATCTGACTTATGGTAACTGGTTAAGAAAAGCTACTATGGATAACTTTTCAGCCAAGGCCAAGTTAATATAGAATAATGTTACTTTTCTTTTATTAAGAAAGTTTCTTGTAGCTCACTGACCCTTATTTTTTTTACTTTATTTTCATTTCGTACTTACCTTTTCCTCTCCTCTATTGTGTGACAGAAAATAATGTTTTCCAATAACATGGGAATATTTAGATTATATTTTTTTCTTTATTTTTGCTGCATTTCCCACATCATTTTTCAACTGGTTAGCTTACTTCTAACTGTTATATTAGATTGTTATTAGAGACACATACTAACACATTTTTGTTAAGACAAGGAGGGAATCAAAATTTGTCAAATTGCTTCAGCCTTTTAAAACTTGCTCATTGTGCATACATAGAGCCTATTTATACAAAAGGAAATTAACAAGACTCATAGTTAATATCAAAATGAATAATTTAATAGTATTTCCTTCACTTTCAATTAGAGTCTAAACCAAGGCCAACTGCAGTTGAAATCAGAATAATTGGAAATTCTACAACCCTTTCATTAGCTGCATATAATATGTGTTTTTTCAGGGCTACATGCAGTTTGTGAATTTAGAGTTACCCATCTCCCTGACTGGTTTCCAACCAAGGCTTAAGAGCAGTCTGCTATACTATTTAACCTCTAGTTGGGGATTTGATAGATTCATACTTTTCCCAAGGTTATTTGAGTGAATGTAACAAACTGAAACTTGTCTGTCTCATTTCTCTTATTCATGAAACCACCTGTATGACCTCAAAACAAGCTGAAAAAGCTGATCAATTCTTTACTTCTAAGTCTTTGAACACCTTTGGTCTACACCACCTAAATGGTTGCTTTCAGGGCATTGATGTATGTTGGGGTGGAGGTCTTGGTTGCATACTTTAAAATGCACCTCATGGCACAGTCTAACTCAATGATTCCCAAACAGTTTGGCATGCACCATACATGCAGTGGAAGAGGATAGCAGGTGAGGTAGAATGATTGAAAAGTAATCAAAGATTTAGAAGCAGTTTCAAAAACTTTATACATGAAATTAATATGATTCCAAAATTTAAAATATTATTATGGATTAATTGTAATTACATGCATGAGTCCCTGTAGAAATAGTTATAATACAAAAATATCACGAATATAGTAAATAGTCTATGCAAATTGAAGAATAGAGTTATCAATAATAATTTTATAACTTTGAATCTGCGGTTATCTCCTTTTAACCCTCTCCCTGTTTTTTTTATTTTTGAATGTACTTTTTATCACATTTGATGAGGCACAATCAAATTTTCATTATAAAAATGTAGTTCAAAGAAAAAAAAAAGTTTGGAAACTACTAGTCTAAATGGTGATCTGCCAGAAATATTATTGACCAAAAATCTCCAAAATTAACTTTGTAGAATTTCAACAGCAACTGTTCATTTAACCCTTTGTGTCATGTTTTTTGTATTTTATATAATATCAGTAAATATTGAGATCTCCAGTGGCCCACGTTGTTTGCTCCATGATAAAACAGAATATCATAGAAGAAGTAATCATATGGTTGGTCATTATTAAGCTGTTATTTTTTCTGAAATTTACAAGAGCAGTGGTAATCTCTATTTTTCCATCAGCGATTAAGAGAATAAGTCAAAGATTTGAAACAGCAAACAATATTGGGAGAAGGAAAGGACAGAGAAAATTTGAGAGCCTTATCATACAGGAATGGCAATCTTCTAAAATTGACAGTTCTCACAGACATGATAAATGTCTCCAATAACTGTCAGCAGGATTCAAGAGCTCAGCAAACAAGAATCTTTCAAGAGGAACAATAACCAGGTTATCTAACGCAGGTTTTGTGTTGAGATGACGTGCTTAAAAATTATTGTCATCTAAGATAATTATTAAAGGAAGAATGAATCTTTTGCTGCAGCAAAATTGTGTGCTGATGAAAAAGAATGTCAGTTGTATGCTACAGAAAAATGTCTTTAAAGAATTGTTGATAAGTACAATAATCTTTACCACAGTTAAGCAAGGGATGTCATGGCATGAATCCTCTTTGGTGTTCCTAATATCATGAGTTGCTTAACTGTGTAAAATCAGTTTATTTAGAAGACAGAAGAAACTTTTAAAAAGAAATAGTCAGATGTTATTTTCCAATAAGACAATTCTTCTGCTGACATTGCTGCAAAGACGACCAAACTGTAATTTGAGAACAAGAATCAGGCTCATATCTTGGGCTAGTTAGAGCTCAGATTTGAATCCTAGAGTGAAAATTTGGTTTCACATTTAACACAGATGATTGAAAAAATCTTTTCTTTATTTTTCTGCTGACAGAAGCCATCAACTTCGAATGGAACAATATTGACTTGTCTTTCTATAAAAAGCTATCCACATGTCTACCCACAAGTTTGCAACATTTAAAAGAATCAAAGGAAAAAAGCTATCCCATAGTCAGTTACTAGTTGTTTAATTCTTGCTTATTTACTGACTAATGGTTCATTGTTAGACCATTAAAAATTCAATGTTAGAGTTTTCTCTCTTTCTTTCTTTTTCTCTGTCCATATATATCAAATCCATCTTTCCATCCACAGACCTAAGTAAATAGATGCCATTGTTTCACTATGATTTGATCTTTAATAAACATCCACTTATTGGTATTTATTTCCTTTATTATAAACATGAGAGAAATAATTGTAGAATCATTTTAGAATGTCTTCAAGAATATGAAAGGACTTAGATTTTTGAAAGGAAATCTATTCACCAATCCAGAGGTTGAATGAAACCACATCAGCTTTGAAATTGGAAATTCCACTCTCAGTTATAAATTGCATGATTGTATGATTAATGAATAGAAGAAAGGAAATAATTGGTCCATCAGGGATATGTCTTCATACAATGAGACAGGAAATTGTTTGAATTGCCTGCAGCCCACTATTAATCATGACATATTTAAAGTTATACGGAGAGAAGTTTGGAGAATTGATTGTTCAAAGCTTCTAGGACATTTGAGAAATACTAAATCAGAAAAATTCATATCAGTTCTGTGGTAGGAATTTTTCCCAGTATTTGTTGACAATTATTTTTGAGACAAAAACAACCTTGACAGATGGCATAAAAAACACAGTGTATACTCCAAAGTAAATCTTAGGTCCAGTGTAACTTAATCAAATATTTCACAAGATAGCAAATCCAATTAATATATCACTTGTAATTAACAGAAATTATTTAAATATTTTGGAGTGAGTGTTTGTCACCCGCAGAATAATATCCAAATAAAGAATTAAATAAAAGCGGGAAAGCTATTGTGACAATGTGTTTCACATCTTTAAAGCAGGCATATTCAGGACGAAGTGAAAGACAAATCTGTCTGTGGAAAGTGCAGTGGAATTTGAGGAAGAGTTAATGAAAATCCTTGTCAGATGATACAGCCAAAAACATTATTTTTCTCTTACTGAAACTATTAACATCTCCTTGATTTGAAATTTAGCCCAGAATATTTAGAGGAGTACTCTATTTTTCCTCTCTCTTAGTTTGTGTTTAATTGTCTTTAATTGGAATCTCTGAAATGCTAAATTCAAAAGGTTTATTAAAAGAATATTTGCCATCAACTGACTACTTCTTTCTCTTCATCCATCTCTTTGATCCCTAATTGAAGCTGATCAGATGTGCTCATGGTACAAAACATTTGACAGATGTACTGAGCAAAGGTTCACATCAACTGAATTTTCATTTTTAACAAATTGAATATTGTTCAATGCTTGAGGTACTATCTAATTTTGCATTTTATTCCACCATGACTTGAAATATGACTTAAACCCTGTAAGTTAATTATAGATATATATATTCTCTGTCTATCAGAGATTTTAGAAGTATTAAAAGGAGAAGCTTTCTTTTAAATCATTTATAATCTTTGAAGAAAATGAAATCAATAAGAAACATGTTGAATACGAAAATGTGCAGGAGAAAAAAAAGTATCTGATGCAGGAATTGTTCTGACGTTTTAGTGAATTATTATTTCTAATCAGATATGAAACTGTTATATGTACCTATGAATGCTAATAGGTATGTCCCAATCCTCATAAATACATTGGACACTATTGTAAGTTGAGGTGGGGGGTAATATTCTGTCTAAGTAGTCCACTACTAGCAGTGGTTTACCTATTTCACGCAGCTGGCGAGTCATGTATTTTGTTGATGTTATAAAGATTACCATTTCATTTCCAACCTCCGTTTTGGTTATTCGTCGTTCAGTAACTTTTTCTAGGTTACAACACTCTCTCTACCCTTTCATTCTCTCTCTCTCTCCCCTTTCATTCACTCTCTCTCTCTTTACCTTTTCGTTCTCTTTTTCTGTTGTATACCATGCCTATGAACACTAATGGTTATTTCCCAATCCTCGTAAATACATTGGACACTATTGTAAGTGGGGGTAATAGGCTAAGTAGTCCACTGCTAACAGTTGTTTACCTACATCATGCCACTGGCGAGTATTGTAATTTTGTTGATGTTATAAAGATTACCATTTTCATTTCCAACCTCCATTTTGGTTATTCCTCATTCAGTAACCCTTTCTAGGTTACAACAGTTTGTATGCCATATTATGGTATGATTGCTTTTGTTCATAAATGGGTGATGTTATATATGATCGTGCTCAGAGGTTGGCCAGGGAAAACTGATTTTGTTAAAATAAATATATTTTTTCATCATTAGGCTATGTATTTTTAAAGTACCTATGTGTGGTGGGGTGCTGATAAATCCACAGTCTGGTTCACTTCCCAAAATTTGACTAAACCTCTGAATTTTCTTTTGAATCCCTTCTTAGCTAGGCAGAGAACTTCCTGGCACACACTTATATCTGCATTTTAATAAATATATTTATAAAATATCAGAAACACTGACTTTCTTGAAACCCCAGTTTCTTCTGAAAAGACTGAAGAAACCTCTCAGCAGGAACTGTACTTGCAAAAAGGTCATTATTTCTGATATTCTATATATTAATTTGCTCTACTTTTTTGCTCTATTAAAATAGTATTGAGCACTCTTGATTTGCCTATTTTTTTAAGAATATTATTTTTGCCAAAAATCAAATTCATAATTATATATATATATATATATATATATATAATACTAATAATAATACTCAGTTGGTAAAAAACCTTGGATATCACAACTTTCTATCAAAACAAATTGGTTTCTGAGGAAAAAACAAGAAAGAACTAGAAACAGCTGAACAGGATGAAAAAAATTTTCCAATGCCTAAATGCAAAGAAAAAAATAAAACAAGCAAATAATGAAGCTAAAATGTAGAGTGCTCAATATGCTAAGAAGAGCAAAGATAAATAAAATAAATCTTAAAGAGCCAGGAACAACCTTCCTAGGTTTCAGCTGAATGGAACTTCAGGGTAAGCTGGTTAACTGTCATGGAGAATATTGGTTTAGCCAGATTACCCTGAAGATGCATTCAACTGAAACCTAGGTAGGTAGTTCCTGGCTCTTTAGGATTTATATATATATATATATATATATATATATATATATATATATATATATATATATATGGGGTGGGTGTCTGTACACATACACATGTGTATATATGCATACATGGATGGTATTTGTATTTTCTCATGGAATTTGCCTGTCCATCCATCAATCATGATACAAATGATTCCTCTTTTTCTGTTTTCCTTGATTCATAAGTTTGGTTTTTATAGCATCACTTTTTTAGTGTTAGTGTAAATATTTTGAATTCATTCTTGTGAAAAGGAAGTAATCATGCCCTTACATAATTGCTTTCTGGTCATTTGGGAACATGAAGTGTTTTAACTGGGGCATGCAATGAATTGAAAAAGAAGTAATCATGCCCTTATAGAAATGGTTTCAAGTCATTTAGCAAAATAAAGCCTGAGATTTGCAAAGAAGCACAATTTTTAAAGTGGTCAAGTGCTATTGTTTGCCTCATGGAAGTGGGAAGTTTTACACTGAATCCAAGTAAAATAAAATTTTCTGACTTGTGATCCCTTTTATCTGTTTTTGATATTGTATCTCATTTTGTCATCATCTTCAGTAATATTTTATTCGTTTTAGTAATTCAGCTTAAAATAGTTATACAATGATGTCAGATTTATTTTGGGATTCACAAATCGTCATGACTCAAAAATGAAGATCAAATCACTCTGTTTAATAAAACTGTTCAGTCATTT
Source organism: Acanthosepion lycidas (assembly GCA_963932145.1). Taxonomy (NCBI): domain Eukaryota; kingdom Metazoa; phylum Mollusca; class Cephalopoda; order Sepiida; family Sepiidae; genus Acanthosepion; species Acanthosepion lycidas. The sequence goes on from OZ010584.1 coordinate 8,101,301, forward strand.
AATGAAGCTATAAACTCAGTGATGCAAGACAAAATTGATTTATTCAGGCAAATGCTTAGCGAACCACACTCAATAGCATTAGTCTCCTAGTGGAGTTTATTAGAAGTGTAGATACTTGTTTGTCAAAACTTCATTTGGCACAAGGCCATAATAATAGAGTACTCAAAGATGACTAGTTTCAAAAGTTATATGTTGAAAGCTTCTGTTTCTGGACATTATCCAATCAAATACTCTTGTTTTTTCATTCTTAATCTTTCAGTCTAGGCAAAGATAATTCAATCACAAATTATCTCAAAGAATTCAGCTCTGAAGCCCACAAGGTGCAAGTAAGAATTGAAGATTATGTGCAGATGGAGGATTAGGAATGATTGATCCAAGACATAGAATGGTTAAGATTGTAGCATTTGGGGAAGCATCCATATGGGGTCTCTTCCATAAACTAGTTATACTTGGGAAGATTTCTGAGTGGAACTTTTTATTTGAACATGTTGGTGACTCAAACTCGTGAATAAAGCAAGATAAGTTTTCATTGTAAAAAGGTGGACTGGAATTCAATAGCCAACAGCCAGTATTGATGTTTGTTGAAATTTAAAAATCTCTCTCTTAAAAAAGTTTTTCAAGAAAATAGATTTCTCAGGTTAACTGTTTCGATCTTTCCAGTATTGATGAGAGTTTCCTATTTGAAGTAGTGTGAAATGTCAACATCTTGATTATGTCATCATTTTATCTTTCTATGTGTGTTATCCATTTTAGTTGTTGCTGCTGTTGAAAGTCCACAAGTGATATGATTTTTGTTATTTGGTATAGATCTTTGTTTGTGATTCTCTAAGGCCAGTCCACATGGTTCAAAGAAGGATGGTCTTCCCTAAAAGCTACAGGTTTCATTCAATTTGCCATTTTTAACCATTGATCTTAGAAAGTGGTTGTAATACAGCTGACAGTTTAGATATTTCTGAATGAGTCTGGCACTATGCATGACAGCCATATTAAAGTCTTGATCTGATGACATTATTTACTAACATGATTTAGAGATTTTGGTTAATGGTTTGTAGCAATTTGCAATGTTGGGAAAAATTGTATTCAGTGTCAACTGCTGCTTTATTGCTCTTTGTTTTTTAATAGCTTCCTTTGTTTCCTCATCACTAAGTTCATTAATGTTTATGTTTGGAGACAGACTTTGTAATAATTGGATGTTTTTATTCTTTTTTAAAGCAGTTCACCCCAAGCAAGACGGGAGTGCCACTAGCACATAAGGGGTTACAGAGGATTGAGAACAAGAGTAAAGAGGGATATTTGGGGAAAGGATACAGAGAAGGATAGGGAACAAGTTCAGGGTTTCAGATGTCGATTGACATTACACTTGAATATTTGAAGATTATAGTCATCGGGGAAGCAAGTAAGGGGAAGGGAGTTATATTCTCTATACATTGGATTCATTAATTTGGTTATCAATTTTCAGGTGACAATAGTTTCTCAGAGCATTAACAATTTTTTTTATTAGGTGGGTGCAAAAATAATGACGTAGTAATGTCGTTTTTTGACATCAAAAAACAACATTATTACGTCATTATTTTTGCACCAACCTAATATTTTCTTTGTTGTTTAATATTTTTTTCCTCTTTCTTATATCAACCCTTTTAATTCAGGATTGTTGTGCCATTGGAATATCTTTTTCTCTCTTGGTATTCTTGCAATGGTCTCAAGTGCTTCAACTAATGAAGATATGATTACATTATTTCATTCCTCTTTATTGTGGTCAAGATTCAGAGAATTCAGTTTGGACTCAAGTTTATTACAGAATTCTAATATTAGCCTTTGATTTCTAAGGATTTGGATGGTATACTTATACGTCTTTCATGGTTTATGGAAGCAGAATTGAGCTATTTTATTGGCTGGTATTGCCAGTTTAATCACAATTAGTCTGTGTCTACTATGACATCTATTACAAACAGCCTACACAAAGTGTCTGAGATGATGAACTCTATAATCTTTTTGGCTATCTTAGCTATGTCATGTGATCCAGTGTTTCACAGGATGGTTGAACCATGTGTTTAGGATGGGGTATCTTTTTAAATAAAAAAAAATAGCAAGAGTTACTCATTACTACTTGAGGATTTTGTTTCCAAAGGTGGCATCTTCTTGCCCTCAAATGTGTAGTGACATTCAAAATTACTTGAGATAGGATTAAAATCTCCATTTCATTGTCTCACATGTATTTTTGATGAGTTCTTCATCTTATTTCCCCTTTTACTCTACTCTTTGATCAGTATTCTACGATTCTATGACATATTCTTTTTTCCAATTCCTACTTCTTATTTTACTGTTATAGAATAACATTCTGAGTTGAAATAAGAAGTGAGAGGAAGAAGAAGATGAATCATCATCATCATCATAATAATGATAGAAAATGAAAGAATCATCATCATCATTATCATAATTACAATGCTACACTTAGCATGACTCTCATGGTTTCCAATCTGAATTGATTTGCAGTGTTGATATGTATTATCTTGGTAAGTTAAGCTATGCTGCAATAAATATCGCATTCACTGCCACAGACTGGCTTTTTAGTTGCCTGACCATTAACCAGTAGCACATATGCAAGTGGCGCTGATGCACTGTGCATCTTTGATCATGAGTGTGTCTAGTGTTAAGAGAATTTTTTATTTAGGGTTTGAAGGCTGAATCAACAAAGGCAAGTTACATCAAGATAGAGGTTTGTTCAAGTCTTTGAGATCATTTGCATGAGTTTCGTAAAAGTCATGAAAGAAGATCTTTATTTAAGAAAAAATTGGCATGAGTGATCTTGAGTCTTTTTGAAACATCTAATGAATGAATCTGTTGTTAGAATAATTGATTGCTTCAATACGAGATCTGAAATGTTGACATGCCCTAATCAGATGATCTTTATTTATTTTGGACATTGTGCTAGTTCTGGTGGACTTCCAAGATTTTATCATGTTGTGAGGGTGTTGAATAACATTTTGACTATGTCTTTATATCTAGTAGTTCAATGGATTCACATCTGGAGAGTTAGTAGACCATATGTTCGGGTAACATGGTCATGGAGATTGTTACTGAATGTAATGAATTCCAGTCAAATCCATTACATTCACTTACATGCTAATACCCTTGGGAAAGATATGAATCCGCTTCTTCTCCCAAAAGCTATGGGTAAATAGCAGGACAGACCGGGTTCTATAGCCTTGGATAGCAAATGGTCTTCTGCAGAAAGAAATGGCAAACTACTGCAGAAAAAAAATCTGCATTTTCAGTCATGTATCAAAAGATACATGATCGCCTAAGCATGTATCACACATGGCACATAACTGACTGAGTTCAATTGATTCTGGTCTGGAGAGTTAGTAGGCCATATGTTTGGGGTAACATGATTGTGGAGATTGTAACATCCATTCTTGAGTAATCTTGGTCTTGATAGTGGATGTAGGTTCATCCTTTGCTCACACACTCTATTGAAGGTCTCATACCTCTCCCCAGTACCCACTTTTTGTTATCAGCATTTACCTTTAAGTACCTTAGGGTGAATGCTGATGACAAAAAATTATGGGTGGTGTAATGGATAACTATCCAGAATTGTTAATCAGAGAGCAAATTTCTAATTCTATTTGGTTTTATTTTATTCACTTATATGCAAATACCTTTGAGAAAGGTATGAATTCCCCCAGCTATGGGTTAATTAGTAAAAATTGTATCACAAACCATTAAAATAAAATTGGATATAAAATATTTAAATTTTGGTGTTGAGTAATTGATATGCAGCTAAACAAAAACAAGTGACCTACTTATAAGGCTCAGTGTCACAATGGATACAATGTAGGGACTTCATATATTTGTACCCCAGCATCACTTTATTCCCATGATGCTCACTTCATAATAATAATAATAATAATAATAACTCTTCTAATATTATTTTGTTGAAAATAAAAACTCATAATTTGAGCAAATATTTTCAAGTATTTTTTTGTAATTTTATCCAACAAAGAAATAAAAAAAAACTCTTTTAATAAATCATTATTTTCATTATTTCCATTTTGGCCCATAAATTCTCCTGCCTTCATGATGTTAACTGATATTCTGAGTTTTAGTTATATCATTATTTGATAGATTTAACTAAAATCTCTATTTTGTTGTTTTGATCACTATATAAGTTCTTCGTCAGCACTGTCATATACAATAATCTTAATTTATTGTTTGTGTCAATTTTTTCCTCTGCAAAGTTCAAATGACAAAGATTTGTCTGACACGTTTGATTTTTTATTTATTTATTTACTGCTGTGATATACTTCATGGAATCTTCTTGTTGCATCAATATGAATATTAATAACATATTTCTCTTGAAATATCTATCTATCTATCTCTCTCTCTCTCTCTATATATATATATATATATATATATATATATATATATATATATAATGCAATTTTCCCCTCATCTAATTGTTTACCCAACACGCCCACATGCCTAATTTCTTGTATGTGTATATTCATAACTTGAAAAATCAAATTGGTTCTTGTATAAAAAAATGGAGCAAAAAGCAAAAGAAAAAAGTTTCTCCTGAATCAAAAAAAAAGACATGAAGCTTCTTTTTCTCTAATCTTTGAAACTTTTCATTTAATCAGATAATCTCATTGCTTCATGTTTGTAATATGATCAAGCAAGTGTCTGTCTAGATTCAACTGGAAAATTAAAAAACAAAACAAAAAAACACCAGACGAATGAGAGTAAACAAAATCTTTTCCACTCTCTTGGTGAAAAAAAATGTTAATGTTAGTGATGATAATTACCAATATCTTCGTTATCAACAAGTTTATTGATTTGCCAGTGAACATTAACGAGTCGTATCTTGTTCATCAACATCGTGGCTGTGAATATCTTCATTAATATGGATTTTATTTATATGATTGCAATGGCAAATGGGATTTGTATAAATTTGGAAATTTACGGTTGTATTATTTTATGTTTCTGGGGCTGGGGTGATTTCCACTCCCGCCACAAATTAAAATCAGCAAGAGATTATATAATACCAGACATTATTTTCTCTGTGAAAATTTGGTATGACTAACTCTCAACAAAACTGAGTGTTTGTGTTCTGTTTTTCTTACTGTGCTCACAGCAAATTATGAAATAGAAGTTATAACTGATTGAAAATTGCAGAAAAAGGCTTTATAAGTTTCAGAAAAAAATAACATTTTACATTCAAAGCCTCTGTGAGATTTACTGCTGCCACCACATCTCTTATTTAACAATATTATCTGTGATAGTTCAGGCTCATATTGCCAGTGTGCAGTAGACTAAGATAGTATTTGCCAGCTTATGATTTTCTAAGGGCTTCTGTCACTTTTAATTATGGATATAAGTGTAAAAGAAAACTCTTAATGAGATTGGCTCTACATCTGTGAAATAAACTGTGCCAAAGGAAACTTGTTTTAATTATGAATGAATTTTATCACATCCCAGTTGTGATATAGCAGTAAATGATTTTTAAAAGAGAGTTTCATTTATTGAATATCCAAGTTTTTGTGTTGTTGTTGATATTGCTTAACAATGTCTGGCACAGGGCATCCACAATAGATTATGCATTAGATTCACAGAGATTGCACTCTCTATGAATCTAATGCACAAGCTACATCCTGAGAAAGTAACCTCTAAAAGGATGCTCAGTGAGAAGTATCCTTAAATATTTAGTAATTTTAGTCTGATACAAGGCCACAGTAGTACAGTATCTAATGAGTACTAAACTTATATACAGGCATTTGCTATTGTTGTAACCTAGAGAAGGTTACTGAATAGAATAATCACATGAAGGTTGGTAGTAAATGATAATACTTAGGACAAGAACAACACATATAAGATTCACCAGCAGCATGTAGAAGGAGTAGTCAACTGCTAGAAGTGAGTCAAGTGAATTCCACAATGAATTTCCAACTGAAGACCAACCTACAGTATTTACTCCTGTATTTATGTGAATAGGGATATACCCATTATCATTGTTAGGTATGCTACAACAGCTATAACAGGCACATATAAATTACAGAGCAAAAAATGACACTGAAACTTATTTTCATTGGCTTGAAAGCTAACTCATTTACTAATAAGTGCCTTTAAATATTAAGTTAACTTGGCCTAGTATATGACTACAATAATGAAGCACTATTTGAAAACCAAACTCCCTTCTGATGGAATTGGAAACACACTCACCGCTCAGAGCATTTGGAAAAAAAAAGATCATGTTGACGTGCATATTGGCTGCAATATTTTGACTCTCATAATGATTATAAATGTCCTGACAACATTGAGTTATCCTCTTGCTCTCTCATTATTATTTTGTCTCTCACTTTTTTCCCCTTATAACAATCAAATATATATTGATAAGATTCACATTGTATAAAATGTTCTCAGCATTATCAACTTGAAGAGTGTGAACATTATTATGATTTTCTGATTTTTACCATGTACATCACAAGGTTTCATGATGCCAAAAACCTTGTTTATTGTGAGCATTATCATTTCTTTTTCTTTTCTATTTTAATTATAACCATAAATAAAGGTCAGACTGTTTATAAATGGATCAGTATATCTTTCTAACCTGCTTGAGATTAAGTATTTGCTCTCTGATTTAGAGTCTAGGATCACAAATTTCATACCCACAACTGTCTTGGATCAGTGGAGAATTTGTGTTCTCTACTCAGGATCAAAATCTCACACCCTGGACCTCTGCCTTGGATCAGTGAAATAACAATGTAACAATCAGCATGGTCTGTTTCAGATCAACGTTTAGTTCTCAAGCATTCACATTTACCTTGGATCAATATTGTATCTATGTACTCTTTGAAAATATTACACACAAAAATACTACCTCTGTGCAAACACATATATGCAAGTACAGTAGTCATTATGGGACATAATCCACAAATATGAACTGCAGTGTGTACCCATATATGAGGGGGTGCTGAAAAGTTTTCAATACAACTCACTTCTGAAAATTTGATCAGATGTCCAAACATCAAAATATTTTTGAAGGTCTTTTTGTTTGAATGAAGAACTTTTCAGCACTACCTCATACATACATATATATATATATATATATATATATATATGCACTCCTGTTAAAAAAAAATAGGCCAAGCTACCTTTCATCATTTATTGAGCAAAATGGTACATTATATGCATTATAAATGAACTCTAAACATATTGACTGATACAATTTAACTAGAACACAACATTTACTTTAACACATCATTGATGTGGAACAGAGTTTGCTTTTAATTATTTTAAACAAGAAATTCTTTTAGGCATTGTCTCAACCAATATTTCAAACACTGAAACATTGTGATGAGGAGATGTTATTCAAGCGTTGTGATGAGGAGATGTTATTCCATTCACTCCGAATTGCTTCCCATATCTTTTCTTGATTTGGAAAAGGTTTCTCTGACAATGAACAGTAAATAATAACCCAAATATTCTCAATTGGATTTAATTCAGGTCTTTGCCCGAGCCAAAACATTACATCAATTGATTGATCAGCCAACTATTTTTTACTTATATTACACATGCATGCACGAGGATTGTCCTTTTGAAATATTCCTAGCTGCTGAATATTTGGCAGAAGTCCCTTTATTAGTATTTTAATGTACTTTTTTGTATTAATTGACTTATCACACTGTATTGGTTTGCCATCACCTGCAGCAGTAAAGGCTCTTCACACCATTATTCCTCCATTCTCATGCTTCATGTTTCTTTTGATAAAACTTGGCAGAAATCTTTCACATGATCTTCTAATGCAGCATTTAGGAGGGCATCACTAGAAAGAGAAAATCATGATTCATCAAAACAGATAATGTTACTAAACCACTAAAACCTCTGTCTTGTCATAATAGGAAGCACATGTCCTTCTATCACTGATGTTCTTGGTTAACAAGGGTTTTTTTGCACATTGAAGTGATTCGAATTTCTTTCATTCTTTTTGAGATCTTTCAACATTTTCATTTTTGAGAAGATCAAAAATGTCCTTATAAGTCAAATTTGCCTGCCTTAATCCTGCAATTCTGTTTTTTGCTTTCTCATGAAGATGTTTTCTTTTTTTTCTGGGCATCATTTTAAATTAGAAAATATTATATGATGTAATATTATTAATTATTGAAAAATAAAAATATATTCCCTTATTACTGCAAAAACACATCATATTTATTTTTTGTTATATTATCTTTTTTGAGCAGGAGTGTGTGTGTGTATATATATATATATATATATATATATATATATATATATATTATAAGTTAATAGACTTAAAATATGGTTTTTCGCTACACAGTTCCAACCATGTTTCAAAAATGGAAGCCTAATTTAATTTTGTACTTAAATTAAAGACATTACTTTCATTTCATCCTCAAGCGAATTTTGGAGTAACTTTAAAAATTACAGGGTTTTAAATACACAGCTAAAACAAAATTCATGTTTCCAAGGTTACAGATAAATCTATTTTTTGCTAGACTAGGGGTGTCAGTATGTTCATTTTAATGTATCAGTTATTGTTACGTTTTGGTAGTGGGTAGGGATGTATTTTTCAATGAAATCTAACATCCGTTAAAAGCGTGTCGTCGGGATTTTTTTTTTTTTTTTTTTTTTATTAACGGCTAAAATTCTAACGGCACTTTTTTCGTTCGTATATTTAAAGATTTTTGTGAGGTGTCTACGTCAGATTAATACTTTTTATTTAACTACGATTTGAAATATTTTTACTTTTAATTTTTAATATACTATCAAGAACAATTAAAAAATAATTTAAATTAGAATCCCTTACAGTTTGTAGAATTATTATCACATCAAGTTTTTTAAAAATTTAATTCTTGAATATTATTCAAGTAAAATTTCCATTTCTCTGATTAAGTAAACTTTAGTTATTTATTTAATTACGAATTAAAAGGAATTTTAGGTTAGAATTCATTTTAATTAACTATAATTTTAATTACAACTTTAAAATATTTTCATTATTTTTTTAATTTTTTTATTTTATTTTATTTTTTTTATATTTTATTTAATTGAAGTAAATGTATTAGGCCGGGGCAGAAAATAATGACGCAATAACGCCGCTCCTTGGCGTTAAAAAATACGTCAAAAAAAACCGACAACACTACGCCACCATCTCTACATCAACTCAATATTTGAATTACTATCAATAAGTAAAATTATTTTTCTATATTAAATATGTTTGTAATACTATTTTTAAAATTTTATATTTAAATATTTTTTTTTTTATTTTTATATCTTTTCTTTCTTTTTTTTTTATTTATGGCCAAAATACCTAGGTCCTAATTCATTTCACTGATTTAGTAAACTTAATTTATTTATTTAATCTTAAAAGAAGTTTAGGTTAGAATTCATTTTAATTAACTACAATTATAATTACAACTTTAAAATATTTTCATTATTAGTTTTAATATTCTCATTTAATAGAAGTGAATGTAACTTAAATTAAAAAAAATCGTAATATAATTGTAAAATAATTTTACATACTGTAAGTAATTCTAATTCTTAAATAATTTAAGAATTAGAATTACTTACAGTAAGTAAAATTATTTTACAATTATATTACGATTTTTTTTTTATTTATTTTTTGTCAAATTATAGCTAATTCATTTCACTGATTTAGTAAACTTTAGTTAATTATTTAATTACAATTTAAAAGAATTTTAGGTTAGAATTCATTTAATTTTAATTACAACTTTACAATATTTTCATTATTATTTTTTTTTTTTTTTTATACTATATTTTATTTAATTGATTGAAATGTATTAGGCCGGAGCAGAAACAATGACGGAATCAATAACGCCGCTCTTTGACGTCAAAAATTACGTCAAAAAACGACATCTCCCCGCGACTACCTCTGCACCAAATCAATATTTGAATCACTTACAATAAGAAAAATTATTTTTCTATATCCAGTATGTTTGTATTATTATATTTATTTAAATTTTATATTTAAATATTATTTAAGTAATTTTTTTTTTTTTTATGGTAAAAGTAGCTAATTCATTTCACAGATTTATTACACTTAATTTATTTATTTAATTTCAATTTAAAAGAAGGTTAGGATTCATTTTAACTACAATTATAAATACAAATTTAAAGTATTTTCATTGTTGGTTTTTATAGACTATATTACATTTAATTTCTATATCAAGTATAAGTATATTACGATTTTTAAAATTTTATATTTAAATATTTATTTAAATATTTTTTTTTTTTTTTATATATATATACCCTATGTACATACAGTTGAAACTATTAGTAATGACATGGGTCATCCAATGGTCCACATCCTCTAGCTTTTCGTCATAATTTCATTTTTCTGTAGGTGTTTTATAGGAATCATTTGAGTGTCGGTATTTCTTTTGGGTGGGTGTTTAGGTTAGAATACGTATTATTTAACTATGTATAATTTTAAAAGATGTTTAGGTTAGAATTCGTATTAACTACAATTTTAAATACAACTTTACAATATTTTCATAATTATTTAAAATTTTTAATAGACTATTTTTTAGGAATAACTAATCAAATATAATAGAATTACTTACAGTATATAAAATTAATTTTTCATGTTATGTATATTACCTGATCCTATTTTATAAATTTATTTTTATTTTTAAATATTATTTAATGAAAATTTTTGACAATGACGGCATAAAATAGCTATTTCATTTCTCCGATTCAGTAAATTTTTATTTTTTATAAACTTAGTAATATATAGTTTCTCATGTATGCACAAAGGGCATGGGTCATTTAATGACCTACATATTCTAGCTTTTCTTATTAACTTCCATTTTACTGTAGGTGTTTTATTTGATTCTTTTAGGTGCCAGAAGTATTTCGATAGAGATGTCTGATTTTTATATTTATTTATCCTAAATGAGCTTTGGTGTTGGTTGAATCTTTTTTTGAATTCATGGCTAGTGCAACCTATATATATTTTTATGTTTTCTGGTCTTTCAATCGAAGAGATATTGCATTGGTATACTAATGATTCAGTGCAACATTTATTTTGTAGAGGGCAATTATTCGGGTTTCTACAGTTACATAATTTTTGTTTATTTTCATCAGTTTTTATTTTTATTTTTCCATTGTCCAAATTTTTTGGGTTTTGGTATAAGTGTTTATTTAAGATATTAGCATTATGGTTCTTAATAATTTTTTCTAATTTTTCCGTACAGCTGTAACTCAATTTTAGTGTGTTTTTATTGAAAATAGTACTAAGTTTACTTTCATTAGGAAAGTGCTTGACTATTAATGCGAGGAATTTTTGTCCTAATTTGTTCTTTACCATTTGGTTATATGGGGGTGTATACCAAATTATTTTTCTACATCTGTTTTTTCTATGTTTTTTATTTTCATTTTTCATATAAGTTAGTATGGGGTTTTTGTAGCCACTCATTTTTAGAGCCTTATTATAGGTATTAATATGCTCTTCAAAAATCTTGTCATTTGCAGAATTAGTACTTATTCGTTTACTGATAGATAACGGTATATGTTTAATTATAGTTGGGGGGTGATTTGATTTAGGGTCTATATATAAAGGATTGGTGGTTGGTTTTTTATAAGGTGTGTATGTATTTTTATTTAGATCTAATGTTATATCTAGGAAGTTTACTTTTCTTAATTTAGTGCTAACCGTAATTTTTAAGCCCATGTTTTTAAATTCTTTATATAAAACCTTTCTAATTCTATCTATTTTGAAGTTGGTTGAGTTTCTAATAACTTATAATATTAATGCTCTGTAAATTTACATTGAGCACTATTTTGTAAAAATAAAAATATCTATAAGAACACCGGATTATATATCTTACTGTTCTTTCTTTTTATTAATATATATATATATATATATATATATATATATATATATATATATATATATATATATATATATATATATATGTGTATATATATATATATATATATACATACATATATATATATGTATATATATATATATATATATATATATATATATATATATATATATGTGTATATATATATATATATATATATACATACATATATATATATATATATATATATGTGTGTATATATATATATATACATACATATATATATATATATATATATATATGTGTGTATATATATATATATATACATATATATATATATATATATATATATATATATATATATACATATATATGTATATATGTATGTATATATATATATATATATATATATATATATATATATATATACATATATATGTATATATGTATGTATATATATATATATATATATATATATATATATATATATATATATATGTATATATTTATATGTATATATATATTTCTGTCCTGTAAAATATTATTAAACCAATGTAGTGAATATCTGTCTCTCTGTCCATATATAAATATCAGCAAACAGTATTTAGAAAAATATGACAAATTGGAAAAAGTTTTTGTGACACATTTCATTCATTAGAAATGTGCCAGAAACCTTTTTCCCAGTTTGTCATACTATTTTTCTAAATATATATATATATATATAATAGCTGGCCACCCCATCTACTAGGGCAGCTAGCCAATCGCTATTGCAGACTCTCACTGCCACATTTGTGTTTCCTCAACACCCACAGAGCCAACCTGTGCTTTATACCTCAACTATGCTGAGAAGACCTTAGTTACAATTTCTCGGGGAGAGCATGTTATCTAAAGGGAACAACAATCTGAACAGCACATTCAAAACCCTGATCACAATAACTTTTATCTACAAACAAAAGTGTTGAAAAGAAAAATAATCTAGATGCAAGATTAAAAAAAAAAAGAATGTAAAACTCCAAGTCACACCAACATAAATTTAGTTCGATGAAATCCTAAAGGGCAAAATGCATCACAAGAAAACTTTTCCCAATTTGTCATACATTTTTCCCTAATATTGCTCTTGATATATAAATATAAATATATGTATAATTATCACAGAGCATACCTTAAAACTATATTTTTATCTTATATATATATATATATATATATATATATATATATATAGAGAGAGAGAGAGAGAGAGAGAGAGAGACTGTTTTATGTATGTGGGTATTTTTACTGGGAATATATTTAGACACAGTTCAAATTTGGTAGAACAAAAACAGGATATATTTGAGGTTATGAAATGCTGGAAGTAGAAGGAAGCAGATTTTACACTTAAAAAATGGTGTCAAAATTTTTTTCACTTTTTATGTCCCCACCCACCTAGGAGGAGATATTATATAAATTTCACCAGAATGATTCACCATTTCCAAAGAAAGCTGCTCAGATCTTTTTCAGATAGGTTTTAAAAGATTTGTCTTTCATGTGATAATCCAGTTCTTGGCATCATGTCCCTAGCCCTTGAGCATATTGTCACTCACTGACAGACATGATAGTATCATTTGAATAATGTTTACTTTTCTTAAGATTTTCAAAATCTGAGATTTTTTTTCAGTTATTTTTCTGTTTCATTTTACAATGTAGACAATGAATGAAATTTGTGTTACTCCAAAATCCACTGTAAATGGTAAAGTAAGGAATACAGCTGGGTCATTTCAAAATTAAACGAAAAATATTTTTTTCTTCATTAATGTTGCCACTTCATTTTATGTGCTATATTACTGCAGGATGTGCACAATTACTGCTCTCCACAAATTTGTGGGTCAAAGGTGTTTTTTGCCTCCTAACTATTCTTCTGCCATCCATTGACACAACCTCATTCATTGGCAACCCATTATTTCCATTTTGCCCTTCTTGCCTTTAATATGCCCTGTGAGTATTAAATTCTCCAAGCCCTCTTTCCTCCTTATGCATTCTAGATATGTCAACCCTCTTCATAAGTGATCGTTTTGTTTCCAGAAAAATTGCTTGTTGTTAGCATATTTAATCTCAGTATTCTTCTGTGGAGCAATATCTCCTTTGCCTAAAGTCTCTGCAAAATCTGTGAGAAAATTGTCTAAAATTCTTTACTATATAGGAGAATTGATATTACATAGCTGTTCAACACTCGTCTCTTTGTTTCTAATGATATTTTCCTGTTTCTTAATCCTAGAACACTAACCGTCAATTAAAGTTACACCATCACTAACCATGGGTATATCATACCCAATTTTGAAAATATCAAAAAAAATATTAAATATAAGTCTTTATTTGAAATATTTTATATGTAGGCATCTCAAACTTTGTACTTTGAGTTAACATTAATAGGAACTGAAAAACATATTATTTAGGTAAGAAAATCAGGTACTGAAAATTGTAATTAAAAACAGGAAATTTGCAATGGGTACTATATACCCATGGTTAGTGTTCTAAGGTTAATACTTAGTTCAGCTTTTGGAAGGTCTCTTTCAATGTGCTTTTGACATCACAATTTCCATCTTCTGTCAAAATGCTTTGCAAATACTTAAATTTCTCTATTTGCCTGATATTGATGTCTCCAATTTTTAGTTTGCATCTTGAGCTTTTTCTCTTGATGACAACAGTAAGTTCTCTCTTCTTACAGTTGATGATTAGTCTATTCTACCCACTTTACCTTAGTACCTCATCTAGAAGTTCCTGCATTTTTTGCTTTCTGCATCTACCATCAACGCAGTATCATCTCACATTGTTCCTTGATCTCCAAGGATGTCATTACTGTAAAAGGTTACATAAATCCAATGAGGATCACTTTCATTATTATCATGAGCATTAAGAATATGATAATTATATTTATCATATTCTTAATCTATAAGCATTACGATGCTTAAAATGATCAGCATTTTTTTTATGTTATCTTTTTGTTAATTATAATAATTCTAGCAACTTTAACGTCTTAAGATTTGGTCAGTCCGCAGATTTTATATTAGAAAAAAATTGCATCTCAATTTTGGCATTATCCGAATTTGCATCAGTGTCATTTCTCATCTTGTGTGGATGCACAATAAAATTCTCAAGACCTGCCTGCTTCTGTAATTCTTCCAGACACTGTGTTTGTTGATGCCCCTGGAAAAAGATTGGTAAAATTGATGGACTTTTATTTAACTTTGTTATACACATTTGTTGTTGTTACTGTTTGCTCTTCAGTCCATTTTCTTTTTCTTTCCCCTTCCTACTGGTATTCTCTTCAAGATTTTACAAGGAATTTCTTTAGTGGACATTATAATTTACATACACTAAACATTTAGATATATTTATTTACATGTATATGATTGTGCATATATATATATATATATATATATATATATATATATATATATATATATATATATATATAAAAGAAAGACATTACACATTTAAATTTGAATTAGTGAACATTAAAAAATATTTGAAAATCACTCAATGTTAAGGAAATGAAAGTAAACTATGATGGACTCTAAGTGGTGTAAATTTTTGTTTTGTTTTGAATTAGTATTATTGTTGCTCTTATATATATACATATATATATATATATATATATATATATATATATATATATATATATATATATATCTACAGTATGTTTGTCAGTGCAGAAGTGTATAGGTTAAAACTTATATAAGTTTTCTGTATCTTTTTTCCCAACTGTCTTTGTGATTTTTACTAGCCTTTCCTTTCTTCCACACCCTCCTCCTCCTCCCCTCTCTCTCTATTTCTCTTTCTCTCTCTCTATATATACACATATATATAATGAAATAATTGAACTTGTAGATTTCCAGTGGGATAAGTGTTGCTGCTGTGCTTTCTGCAGCAATTAAGTTTTATGATATTTATAAATATGTATTAGTGGCCACAGGTCAACTTTGCTATGGATTTAGAGTTGTCCTTCTCATAGACTGGTTGCTAATCAAGGCTAAAGAATTCAATATGCTGTGCTGTTATCAGCCAGCTTGTTATAGAAGAGACGGATTATCAAAGATATGTATATATACTTTTAACAAACACATACTTTTATGTATACATGCATGTCTCTCTCAAAATACTTATATATTAAGCAGTGACTTTTGTGCAAAGGGAATCATTTCAAGAGGATGTACATTGGTTGTACCAAGGATATTTTTAGAAAGTAGTTTTATAGCCATGCTGCCTTCTTTGGGCTGGAGGTCCACAGAGGTGAGACCAAACTTGTGAATTGTATTTGTTGGCTTAGAGAGATATATGGCAGAAATCCATGTGTAAAGTGTGGGGTATAATAAGAAAGGTGAAACCAGGCAGAGTCCATGGCAACTGCTGTTGATTATGTCAAGAGAAGTTGGCTATTGATACATATCCCAGTAGAGATGTGATACTGAATGAGAGAACTGAGATTTTGTCAAAGTGCAGGCATTTAAGTAAATATCTTTTGGGTATGTATGAACCCAGATGAGTGCAATAAATAAATGTTTCACCCCCTTCTCGCATCCCCCTTTTTCTCCTCACCCCTTTTTTCTTTTCCCTTCACACTTACAACTTTCATTCTCTTATTCTGTAGTCATTGGTGGAATATACTAGATTGTTCATCCTTCTGCTTGCCTGAGGAGGCCGTGCAGTCAAAACCCATGCAGCAAGGTAGACTGCTTTTTAGTGTTTTCATAAAAAACATATATATATATATTTTTAAGCATTTCACCTCCAAGCATGATGGAAATGCCAATAGCATACAAGGGCTTACAGAGACTGGAGGCAAGAGTAAAGAGGTGTGATAGATGAAAGGATGAAGAGATGGACAGGGAATAGATCAAGGCATCTGAAGATGTTAATTGACATTGCATTTGAATAATTGGAAATTATAACTATCAGGGAAGCAAGTAAGAGGAAGGGAGTTCCACAGATAGGAAGTGTGAGACATAAAGCTATTGGACTAGAAGAGATGGCTACATGTAATAGTTTCGATAGTGAAAGGGTGGGACTGAGATGCCAACCTAGTAGCATGCTTAACTTCGTGCAGTTTGGGAACCAGAATAAGTAGCTTATCAGAAAAGTTACAATGAAAGTATTTGTAAAAAAGACAGAGGGAAGCGATGACATGTCTGTGAGAAAATGACTGTAGAGGAGATGCCAGATCAGGACCAATCACATTGCATATCCATTTCTGGATTTTGTTGAGGACCTTGAGACAAACAGTGGGGGCTCCAGACCCTGTATGGCAGTAGGATTCTATGCAAGGGTGAATGGCTGATTTATAGATTTGAAGGATGGACTCAGGCAAGAAAAAATTCTGGTGTGCCGTATAGAACTGACTTTTCTTGCAGTAGATGAAGATATATGTATATATATATGAAATGGACAAAGTCCAACAATTATTTTTTAAGACAATCAGTTAAGGCACGTCAGCGTAAATGACAGTGCTGTATAGGATACATGTTTGATTCCTGTCGAAGAATGCATATTTTCTATGATAATTTCTTATCTGTTAATATTGTTAATACTGTTTATTATAAACACAGCATTTCCTTAAATATTTGTATCTATAAAAAGAATGTATAAACATAAAAATGTCTTAAGTAATTGTCGAAGTTTGTCCATTTCATAATGTGTGATGTCATTTGTTTACATTTGGATATGCCATGAGCAGATATGAATGTACATGAGAGAATCATGGAAGATTGTAGTATAAAGACAGTAAAATCGACCTTTCTAACCGAACGATCCTCTGTGGCCCAATCGGTTAAAGGCATGTCAGGCTATATGACGGTTCCATATAGGATACAGGTTCAATTCCAGTCGGAGGACAAATATTTTATATGAAAATTTCTCAGACATTCAAGTCAGTAAATGTTGTTAATACTGTTTATTATAAACAGAGCATTTACTTAAATATTTGTATGTTTAAAAAGAATGTATAAACATAATATATATATATATAAGTAGAAAAAGAAAGGGAGTAAAACTAGTCATAATTAAAGAATTACTTACAAGTTGCTTATATTATGTTTTTTTCTAAAATATTTAGGAAATTTGGTGATGAAAATAATGACTGACCCTAACACCAAGAATTCTAATAATTCTTTTGATCCTTTGAATTATCATCTTATTAGACTTTTTGGCAAAGTACTCGAGGTTCTAATCAACTCAAAGTTATTTAAACATCTGAATGTGCCTATCAACATTTAGATATTCTTGCAGTTCTCTGCCAACTTGATGCCATTTTGGTCTTATATTCAAAACCTTAGGTAAAAGCAATCTTTCACTATCAGAATTTCACACACACTCGTAATTTGCTATTCTGGTCATGCCTCCCCATTCTATAACATCCGTGTCTTTTCTATGAATATTTTCATGGCAATTGTTTCAATGAGCTTTTCTCTTTGTCTCTCAACTGCATGAATTTAAATGTACACTTAAATTCATTCAAATTTATTACTAGATTTACAACTAGGGTCTCATTTATTGTTGAAATAGGTCGATGTATTTTATTTTCTTGCACCTCGTTTGTAGAACTCTTCCAATTTCTTGCTTCCATGCCACCTACAATCTATAAAAATTCAAATGCAACATTGACTGCTATCTTCTGTCTTCCTGGAATCTGTTCTTTTATTGTCCTTTCTCCTCACTAATGTCTTCTCATTTTCTTTTACTTTCATTAACTTGCATTTCCATGATATTATCACTTTACTTGAAGTGAAATCTCTTTCAGTGTCGTTTCTTTATATCTATATTTATATGTATATATATTTATATGTATTAATATTTATATTTATATTTATATGTATTTATATTTATATATATTTATATTTATATGTATTAATATTTATATGTATTTATATACATATCTACAATTATAAAAATAGCATAAAAAGATCTTTCTACATTTGTTTCACTCCATCACTTTTGAGTAAAACCTTGTATAAGTGTCAGTGGATGGGGCTGTTTATATTCCTCACCCTGTACACATCAGCATCTATAAATGAATATACCCTTTCCTTACTTCATAAATAAAGTGCTCACCTCTGATAAAAAAAGCTATGGGCATTTCGGAATAGAAACATTGTGTAGAAACTCACGATTGATAATTCAAGCAATGATGATTGAAATTGGTAAGCAGGTAGTTTTTATTTATTTGATTGTTTTTTAATATTTTCCTAATCTACGAAATTTAATTTACTTTCCCTGCTGTAAATTGGGCAAATTATCTGGAAAATGGCTTCATACCACAGTTTTATTTATCATTTATTAAGGAGATCATTTTTGTTTGTTGGTGTAGAATTTTTGTTTTTAACACGAAAATCAAGATAGGAAAAGGAGAAGTAAATGATAAAAACAGAAATTAAAAGAAACATTTTTAAATTTTACAAAAGAATATTTTTTTAAAAAAAGAAGAGAAATTTAAAAAAAAATGTAAATAAAAGAACAGCTGAAAATAAAGAAGAACTGAACAAAAATTGAAAAACTATTTTAAAAGAATTTTGAAATGTAAGTTCAAAGTCTTTGCCATGTGAAACAGAAGTCTGAATTGTAAAAATGAAAGACAGATAAAATGGATAGTCTTCCATGGGAAAACAAAGAAAATATATAAAATATTCTTACAGAGGCAGAAGCAAAATGGTAATGCCAAACCAGCAGAGACATTGGCAAGAGTCCAGGGTACATATCAATCTGACAACATCTGCAGAGACATGCACATATATACATACACATGCAATGCACAGAGAGAAAGATGTGTTTTAGTATGTGTATATACCTATCTATCTATGCAAATTAGTGGTTAAGAGCTCTCATTATGCAAATTCAGTTTTAAAATTCTGTCTGCCATTTTCCCCTGAAGACATAATCATTCAACGTTTCCTTCCTTGTATTATACAAATTAATCAAACAAAAAAATAAGTGAAAATCAAATACCGAAGTTAGTGAAACTTATAAAATTTTCTGTGATTCTTGTAAGAATTTTCATGAAATTGAAGATTATATTGAATCGGATATTGATAATCAGGAAGTTGATAATGATCATAAAAGAATATTATGATAGTGTCATTATTCTTTTGAAAGTAATATTGTTCAAAAAATCTTATTCTTCTTCAGGATATGTGCAATCATGGCTCTCCACAATTTCCTCTCCTTTGTTAGTCCTAGGTATGACAATAAACTACATCGACCTCTGATCAGGAGAATAGAGGTTTTGAAGGGTGTAGGGCCATCTTTTAATTGCTGTTGTTCTGAGGTCCACCCTGACCCAGTGAATAGTGAAGCCAAAAACAAAAATCAGCAGTATATTTTTATAATAATATTAGTAACAATACATTTTTATATGAAAAGGGCAATCACTTCAACCATAAAAAAAATATCAAAATACATTTTTAAAGTAAAATTACCAACAATACATTTTATGACCTACAAACTATAAATGTAATAAAGATACCTTTATTCTGACAGTATAACCCATAGAGGTGTTGATATGACAGTAAACATAATTAGCCATCAGCCAACCTCTCCTTTGTTGCTCTTAGTACAGTTTGTTTTTATGCTATCTCATATCTTTATGTCATATATGAATGAAAAGTGTCACTGCTGACACCAGAGTTTGAACTTGAATCTCTAGACAATGAAAATGTAGACCACCATTTACTATAAATAGAAAGATCATGCCACTGACTGGACGGTTACAATTATATGTTGACTATTGTGTTAACTTGGACATTAAAATTGAGGGTCCCATGTTTCAAGACAAATTAGTACTTTTCTTAGCTGCTCTATGTATTCGTGTATAAGTAATCAATAATCTTTCTGTTGACACTTTACTTCTTTGCTGTTAATGTATTTTAACTGCATTTGGTAATTAAATACTTCATTGTTTTACATTGAAGTCTTTCTCTTAATACTTGTATTATGTACATGTGATGGATTACAAAATTCTCCTATCACGTGTTCTTCCAACCATTTACACAAGTTTGAAAGGTAGGTTATTAACTGCTGTCCTCTGTCCCTTCATGTCCTTTCAGTGTCAAATTTTCTAAGCCTTCTTTCCTCATTATGTGACCTTTTTATTTCAACTTTCTCTTTTCTCTGAGATTAAATATGTGTCCTTTTTGTTTCCATTTTCTCTGAAACTTCATCGTTTCTCACATGTTTCGTCCATAATATTCTCTGCACCTTTTTGTAGAACCACATTTCTGTTACCTCAAGATTTTTTGATTTAAGCTGTGATGAGACTGTCCAGCACTCACCAATATGATAGAACAGTTAAGTACTCTTTTCTTTGTTTCTAATGAAATTATGCTCAGAGCTAGAAAGGGTTAGGAAGTTGTGGAGAGTTATGATTGCCAACATCCTGAAAAGACAAGCTACGTAAAAGAAGAATTACAATGGCATTATAAAAATCAAAATACTGCATCATTCAGATTTTGCAGTCAATTTGAATTTTTTTTTAAATTTCCTGGAGGCGATTATGGCTCTCCACAGCTTCCTTTTCAGTATGATCTGTGAATAATACACATTAGAGTGGTTTCCTGTTCATGATTTTGAATTTAGAGAAAACCTTCTCTCTAGTCCAGTCTAACATGATACTTAACACAAAATTGGTGGGGGGGTGGTTGGAGAGGAGAGACACATTCATACCTTTTCTGAGGGCATTAATACAAAAGTAACAAAAACTGATTAAGCTCAAATTTGAAATTATTTTTCATTTGCTGTACCAATGACCACTTATGGTAGCTGCATATCTAGAAAATTACAAAAAGAAATAAAAAAACCCATTCTACTGAAAAACAGAGGAGACAACCAAGATATATTTATACTATTTACAATGTTTGGACTGTTGTCCTCATCTTTATTGTCATATTCCCAACATTTAAGCCATTGTATACTCCAGTCTTCTTCAGATGATATATGCTGGAATTTCAAACCAAGCCCTTTATTTTGTCACCAAGGACACATGACCCAGTGGATAATAGTGTTGGTTGAACTAATCCACTGACTTGACCCAAAGTGTTGTGAGTTCAATACCTGGCTTCAGCAGAGGTGAATAAAAACTGAGAGAGGAGTTACTAAAGTAAAATAACTGAAACTGAGATATCCTGAAAAGGCATGGCATGTAGAACTAGAACAATCTACCCCCATGGACTAAATAAAGGGTTCAATTTGAAATTTTAATGTATATCAACTGAAGAAGGCTGGAGTGTGAAAATGCCAAAATGAGTTCAATTACCTGGCCTGCTGTTGCTAGGTATTGAACTCACAGCACTTTGGGTCAAGTCACTGGATTACTTTAACCAACGCTATTATCCACTGGGTCATGTGTCCTTGGGGACTAAATAAAGGGCTTGGTTTGAAATTCCAAGTATATCATCTGAAGAAGACTAGAGTATACGATGGTTGAAACATTGTGAATATGACAATAAAGATGAGGACAAAAGTCTGAACAATGTAAATAATGTAAGTAGTTACAATACCTCATCTCAGAAATATAGACAAACCAAGATATATGTTTCTTGGTTTTAGATGGAGGTTGTTCTCATTTGGTCTACGTCTACCTATTTCAGTTTATATTTTTGCTGACTTTTTTTGGATTTATAGAGTTGATGTCTTTCATGTTTATTTCTCAGTCATTGTCGTTCTAATCATTTCAAGCCTAATCAGTTCATTTGATCTCATCCTGACTGTCTCGATCTGTTCATCTTCCCAACTCTCTCATTGATATCATTGTATTCATTACATATCCTAGTTTATTCCTATCTATAAACTAGCATCTTTAGATTCAATTGCCTGTGGGGTGGCTGGGGTAGTTGTGCTTCCATAATTTTTAATCTTTGGTAAATTTAATAGTATACTCTCACTCACCATGTGGAATGCCAAGCGTTTAATGCATTAATGTTTTTAGAAATCCTGTCATGGTATGAATTTCTATCTCCCTTTATATCTAAATATACAAACACATGGACATGCACACACATTTGTGTATCCAGCCAAATTACATCTCATAATTAAAGACTAATTTTAAAAACTTCAGATATTAAATATATAATTGAGTCTATTGATTGAAATGATTAAAAGATTAGGTTTCAATCAATAATTTTACATCTTGTCAACTGACTTTTGCTTTAAACTTATACAGAATATAATTTTGTTTATCTTCGATATAACGAATATGTTAATTGCTTCACCATAGATTTTAAAAAAGTTAATTAAATTTGTTTAAAAGTTCAGATTGTGTACTTGCATCTCTTTGTACCTGGACACTATCAAAGTTCTGTTAAAAATAGGCAAAAGGCATTGCCATAAAGCCACTCTGGATGATAACTCTTCTACCATCAAACATATAAAGAACATTTTTGGCTTCAGTCACCAACCACTATAATGTAGCTTCCCTGTACCTTTTGTATAAATACTTTCATGATAATAGTTCTGATGAGATTTCTGCTTTGGTATATTGACTTCATCAATTTGAGTGCAGTACTAGATTGTCAAGTAGGTCTTTTAATTTCCCTGTTAAAATTGCTTGATGTAAATGTAAGTTCTATGCTTATAGCCTCTTATCCCAAACTTCTCTCTTGTGGAACTTTCTTCTAGCTTCTTTCTTTCTTGTCAAGTTTGATCTTAAAAAATTTAATTGTGATGCCAGTCATCACCATCTGAATTCTTGAATCTTGTCTTACTGTCCCCTCTAAGTTTCTTTGACTCTCACTAACCCCTTCTGTCTTAGTGGCTTTATTGCCTTGCTTGGGATGAAATGATTAAAAAAAGATCTCATTTTTGATCAGTCCCTTAAAAAAAACATTGTCATAGCAAAGTCCATCAAAATATGTGAATGATATTTTAGATCATCTCTATGAATTGATCTTTTGTTTATTTATGGAATTTCCACAACACGTCGTTTCATTTGAGCTTCCATCTGTACTTGATGAGAGGGACTGGCCAAAATGTTGTGAATGAAAGATTTCAAAATTTCCTGTATCTGGCTTATTGTTTGTACAATTTTCTGAATATTATTTACAATACTTTTATTAAGTCAACTTTTTTTTTGCTATCTTCTCTCTCGTTAAAACCTGTTCTGTTTTTTCTCTTTAATATTTTTTTTCTTTTTCTCATATTGTTTCACACTCAGTGATCCTCTGCATCTTAGTGGCTCTATTGCCTTGTTTGAGGTGAAATGATTAAAAAATATAGTGAAAATTTTAGTATATATCATGAGAAAAGAAGGTATGGAGCATTTAAGGCTCACAAGGCATAGAGAATGCAAGAGAAGCAGAGGAAATGAAGCAGAGTGTGACAAGCTTGAGTAAATGGATGAATTAACAAGTGGCAGCAAGAGAAAGGGTAGTCATAAAGTTCTTCATTTCAGGACTTGTGAAAATAAGGTGCAGGAGAGAGAATCCCACAGCCCCAAAATTATCACAATGTTTCAGCCATTATCTTCTCTCTCCTTAATTCCTGTTTTTTTTGTTTTGTTTTTTTAATTTGGATACTTTTGAGTATATTGGCTATATATATATATATATATATATATATATATATATATATATATAGTACATAATAAAATCCAAGATTACCTCATATCTAAAGGCACTTAGGAATAGCAGGAGATACTTTTCATAATATGAGCTATGTATTAAAGGATAAAAAATACTCACAGAAACCAAGAAGATTGCTA
The DNA here is from genome assembly GCA_963932145.1 of Acanthosepion lycidas. Classification (NCBI taxonomy): domain Eukaryota; kingdom Metazoa; phylum Mollusca; class Cephalopoda; order Sepiida; family Sepiidae; genus Acanthosepion; species Acanthosepion lycidas. Next base: position 8,125,859 of record OZ010584.1, read on the forward strand.
CACTCCTATAGAATGTCTAATCTCTTATATCACAGTGAATGCTGGAAAATAGCTTCACAGACAAAGAAAGAAATGACAGATATGAAACAAATGAGTTTTGAGAATACCATGGAAAAATAATGCTAGACAGCAAATTTTAAGAACATTAACTGCAAATAAATTCCTGCTACCAATTAGCAAGAGACTTTATGAATCTAAGCATAGTACTAGATTGGCAGCTAAGTCTCATCATGTTAAAGTTGAAATTGTTTGATGTAACCGTAAGTTCTATGCATATTGTTTCTCCTCTCACACTTCTCACTTGTGGAACTTTATTCTGATTTCTTGTTTTCCAATCAACTTTGATCTTCAAAAATTTAAGTCATCAACATCTGTCTTCTTGAATCTTGTTTTATTGTCCCCCTCTTAGTTTCTTTGACTCTCATTAACCCCTTCTATCTTAGTGGCTTTATCACCTTGCTTGGGATGAAAAGAATAAAAAAAATAATCTCAATTTTGATCAGTCCCTTAAAAAAAACATTGTCATCGTGAGGTCCATCAAGATTTGTGAATGATTTTTTTAGATCATCTCTCTATGAATTGATCTCTTGTTTATTTATGGAATTTCTACAACACATTGTTTCAATTGAGCTTCCACCTGTTCTTGATGAGAGGGACTGGCCAAAAAGTTGAGCATTAAAGATTTCAAGACTTCCTCTACCTGGCTTATTGTTTGTACAATTTTCTCTGTTTTAATAGCTCTCCTGTACTATCTCTTACATTTTGTTATCTCGTCCACTCAGAAATATGTATTTTTCTACAGATTTTTAAATTTATTTTATCATCTCATTAGGGTTCCTAATACTGTGATGGACTAAGATTTTCTTAAATTTAATCCAAGGATGCTTTTCAACATCCAGTATGTACCATCATCAACAACCAGTTTTTCTTCCAAATAAGAATGCTTTTTCTTTTGACCCAACCAAGGAAATTTTCAGCATTTTCAGAGAAATTTTAAGATCTTTAATATTAGAATTATAGATAGTCAAAGTCACAATTTGTTATATTTTTGAACATGAGGAAATTAATTTTAATTACAAAATTAAAATTATTGACTATTAATCATATTATCTAGAAACATAATCTTTCAGCATTTAACAAGAATTTGATCATTTTTGTAATTTATGAATGGAATATAAAATATGAGTGTTATTGATACAATTTTGCAAACATGTTTCATGAGTGGTCATTCCATGCAGTCTGTTCACTAACATAGATGTGGTTTGCACTTTCCCCAGATAAGACATAAATTAGCCATTGAACTAAACTGCTGAAGGGATATGGTGGAACTGAGAATTTGCTGAATGGAAGTGATACAATTTCCCAGAGGACGTGCTAACTCATCTATGACATTCTAGAGTGATATTAAAAATTGTTTGACAGAAAGTTTTATTCATAACTATTTACATTGTTCAGAACGGTCATATTCCTGTTGCCATGTTCACAACATTTCGACCATTGTATACTCTGACCTTCTTCAGGTGATATATGTTGGAATTTCAAACCAAACTCTTTATTTTGTCCACAGGTGTAGACTATTCTAATTCCATGGGTCATGCTTTTTTTGGATATCTTAGTGTCGGTTAATATCCATTAGTAACCAGGCCATGTTTTTTTAGGGACATCAGTAGGATAGACTTTTGGGACTTATAAGCCTAATGTCCCAGTAATCATTTTTTTTATCAGAGCTCATATTGGAATGTTTTTGTTATTGTTGTTTTTCTCTAGCTTTCTCTATTACTGCTTCCCATATTGTATTCATGTCTATGTTTGGCCAGCTTAGAAGATTTTTATAGCCTAGCATATGAGCTGATTCCTTAAATTTTTATATTTATCAATAACTTCTTTGTTTATTATTACAACTTCATCCCTCAGACGGCAGTGATCTCTCATTTCTCTCTATATATGGTCAGCCATGATTGATTTTTCTATTTCTCCTTGTGTTATGGACTTATAGTGTTCCTGTAGCCCTTATCTTATGTGGGTGGATAGTTTCTCTTTTATATTTCGTGCCACAGCTGCGCGGGATGGCATACACAGTTGCAATCTGATAAATAAAGTTACATTATATAACTTTAAAACATGGATTGAAAACTTAAATGTTTTCTGAGATTACTATTTACATTATTCGGACTATTGTCCTTATCTTTGTTGCCATATTTATCACAATGTTTCGGCTGTTGTACGCTTCGGCCTTCTTCAGATGGTTGGTATGTTGAACTGAACCCTTTATTTCACTCACTGGGGTAGACTGTTCTAGTTCCACGTGCCATGTCTAATAGATGTCAGTTATCAGTTATCTCTTGTTAATTTCCCTCTGATAGTACTCCACTGATTTAACCAGGTATTGAACTCACACTCTTGAGGTAGATTGTTCTAATCCATGCCTTTTTTGGCTATTTCAGTTAATTCCCTGTTGTAACTCAACTCTCTGTTCCCTCAGCCTTGGCCAGGTATTGAACTCATAACTCTTTGGGTCAAGTCACTTTTTGAATTGCATTCAATCAACACTTTTATCCATATGTCCTTGGAGATGTTAGTGAGTGAATTGTTGGGACTTATAAACCTAATTTCTCATTAACCATTTTTATCAGAGCTCATATTGGAATGTTTTTGTTATTGTTGTTTCTCTCTAGTTTTCTCTATTACTGCTTCCCATATTGTATTCATGTCTATGTTTGGCTAGCTTAGGAGATTTTTGTGGACTAGCAAATATAAAAGTGTTGGTTTAATAATCTAAGAAGTGATGTTCTCCGTCTATTATTTGAACCTCATTCCACAGGAGGTGGTGATCTCCCTTTTCCCTCCATATAGGGTCAGCAAATGGATAAAAGTGTTGCTTGAGTGATCCTAAAAGTGACTTGATGTAAAGAGTTGTGAGTTCAATCCCTGGCCACAGTAAAGGAAACAAAAACTTGGAGTGTTGAGTTACTAAAGGCATGCCATGTGAAATTAGAACGATCTACCCCACATGGATTAAATAAAGTGTTCAGTCTGAAATGTTAATGTATATCACCTGAAGAAGGTCAGAGTGTACAATTGTTGAAACATTGTGAATATGGCAATGAAGATTAGGACAAGATTCTGAATGATGTAAATAGTGTAAATAGTTACAATAACTCATCTCAAAAATATAGACAAGGGTTTGGTTCAATTCCCAATGTATATCACCTAAAGAAGGCCTGAGCATGCAACAGCCAAAAAATTGTGAATATAATGATAATGATAAAGGTGACTGTGTGAATCATGTAAATACTGTAATACTTACAATATAGACAGATATTGTTTTACTGATGGTAATTACAGATTTTGGTAATCTCAACGTTCTTATGCTTATCTGCTTTGTTTCAAGATAAATGTCTCTGGCTGAGATGTTTGGGGATTTTCATTTTTCGGTATTTTTGGTGAGGATAAAAGATAGTTTCGTTGCTCATTATGAGGAGTGATTTTATTAATTTTCATGCAGGTTAGATTTATTCTAACTCACATGGAAATTAATCAAAATTACTCGTCATAATGACAGCATCAAGAGCAAGGCAAGAGAGTAAACTCTTGTTTCTAAGTCTTGGCATGATGTTATTAAGTTGCTTACAAAATGCTGGCTACAAGTGTTCACTTAATGAGAGCTTTTAAGACTCATGGTTGTGGAGATATGTCCAGAAATTCATTACAGCATTGCAATTAAGATAGCATGTGATTCTGGCAAAATATATTACCATGAAGGTTGACTAAAATATCAGGAAAGAGAATTCATGTGTGAATTGGGGCATGATGTTTGTTTTTTTGAAATTGCTTTATTGTATATGTTTATCTTGGAAGCTATACAAATATTGTCAGTCTATCAGATTTTGTTGTAGCATACCTACAGACTATAATGGATATGTCCCCATTCACATAAATACAGTAGTAAATACTGTATGTTGGTCTTCAGTTGAAGATTCATTGTGGAATTCACTTGACTCACTTCTAGCAGTTGACTACTTCTACACATTGTTGGCGAATCTTATATGTGTTGTTCTTGTCCTAAGTATTATTGTTCATTACCAACCTTTGTGTGATTAATCTATTCAGTAACCTTCCCAAGTTTACAACACAGATGAATCTAAAAGACGTGTTTATATAGATTAAAAAAAAAACATAAGCCATAGAAATCAAGAGGGAATCCAATGTTTGCCATTATATTGTAGTATATGATTCAAACCAGGAAATACCAAAGATCTAAAACAAATTAATGCTGATAAGGACCCTTTGTTCTAAGAGTTGCTGATCTTTGGTGATCCTAATTTCTCTTGGACTAAGAGATTCCAAAGTAGGTTTTGTACTTACTCATTCTTATACCAGAGCATTGGAGGTGCCTGATGCATCAATGGGTTGACCTGAAATGTAACTGCATAGCTACCAGGTATTGAATTGGTTCTCAAAGAATGTGAGTAGCTGCTCCCAACATGTAAAGAGTTTAGGATGTACTCATGCAAGACAATCAGATGACAGAAAGTTATAGAAGCACTCTGCCCAAGAGTGGGTAAAAAAAAACCCAGACTTTCTCACATCTTCACATAAAAAACATCAGCATTAGATGTAAATCCCCAAAGCCAGACATATTCTCACTGATATTAATTGATTGATTTGTTTTCTATGGCTTATCAACCCATTGCAGGTTATTTAATGCCTGAAAATATTTTGAAATTGTAAGAAATCTTTTTGAGATAATAATGGTTTAGTGATACAAGTTTTAATAATTAACCAATAGCTGGGAGAAGAAGAGGTTGATGCATACTTTTCCCAAGGGTATTTGCATCTAAATTAATATAACAGACCCAATGGGGATTGGAACTTGGCTCTCTGATTAACAATTCTGAGCCATTATCCATTACACCACCTGGTATTCCCAAACACACAACCAAGTAGTCACCCATCTAAATATTGACCAGGTTTGACACTGCTTAACTTCAATTATTGTACAAGAAATGGTGTTTCAAGATGATGTGGCTGTGTAGTGAAAGAGATAATCAGCTACCTCAAAAAAGAGTCTGTGTTTTATGTGTGATCTGTTGAAGAAAAATTACCAAAAAGTAATTAGCAAAAATCTACCTTAAGGACCAGAATCTATGTTTATGTTCTTCCCTCCCCTGAATGGCGGGACCAATCAGAAAAAATCTCTTGGTGAACAAAAATTGTTGTTTTTCACTTATGTGAACATTAAATTTTCTGAGCTTGGTGGACGAACACGTATTTTTGCTGGTGAGAAGTGAAGGTCGAATTTGTGACCCCATTTTGTTGTTTCTTTGGTGCCCGTTGGACTGCTACAATGGACTATCATTTGAACTGTGATTTGGCTACAAGTGTTACGGTCAAGAGACAGAAGAAATCTATTGAAGACGTTTGTTGCTACTATAAGTTGACAGTTTTCTTTTTTTTTTTCCTTTTCTTCTTTTTCTTTTCTTTACAACCACAGGACGTAAGCCTAACATTAACTGACAAAATTCACAAGTGAATAAGCAATAATTTTATGTATAAAACATTTAGCCACTTCTTAGTCTTTATAAGGATAAGATCACAATATTTATGAAAGAGAATTTTGGAGTGTCAAACCCAAACTTTGTTACAGAGGATTGGATGTTTGTTTTGAGTTGATGGAGATCAAAAGGAAAAGTCATTATGGATATGATTAGATATTAATAATGTCAACTTGGACAATGGGAAATTGTTCAACATAGAGTATTGTTAAAATAGTGCGTAGGTTTTTCATGAATTATTGCAGGAGAATATATATGATCAGTTGTCTCACAGATGAAAAAGAGACTTGATATGCCAAAAATGTGGTTCTACAGAAGGATGCTGAGAATACCATGGACCATGTGAGCACTGACAAAATTTTAGAGAAAATGGAAACAAAAAGGACACTTATAGTTGAAATTTCTTGGGCACATAATGAGGAAAGAAGGCTTGGAAAATTTAATACTTACAGAACATATTGAAAGTAAGTGGGACAGAGGAAAACAACACATAATCTACTTAGAAAGCTTCAGTAAATGAATAGAAAAACAAGGTTTAGGAGAGATAACAAAAAGACTATTTATTAAGAGTAACAAAGGTCAGGAAATTGTAGAGAGTCATGATCGCCTACATCCTAAATGAACATGGCACATAGAAGAAGTAATTGTAATTATTGGTACCATGCTTCACTTCGTTCATTTTCATTTCCTTGCATATATAAAAAAAAAACTCCTGTGCTCATGAAAATATTTGGAACTTAAATGTGCAGATTAGTCTCATACTGAGATATTAGACCAATCTATACTTTTAAGCAATAAATAATTGTTCCTCTGTTTCCCTGACTCCGAACTCGGCTGGATGTTTCATTATAAAGTACTTCAGTATTTTTGTTATTAGGTTGGTGCAAAAATAATGATGTAATAATGTCGTTTTTTGACGTATTTTTTAACATCAAAAAATGACATTATTATGTCATTATTTTTGCACCAACCTAATACATTATAGTAACACCAAATCAAATACTATTGTGTTCACCTGTATTACTTTTTTTGAACACAAGTTTTTATTGGTGTGTTGATGGAACGACAGTGACTCCAGAAAATATACATTATGTTCTTCAGAATGTCTTCAGAGTCTCATTTCTCAAGGGACAAAAACAGTTGAAGAAAAGGACTGTTGTTGAAAAACTTTGTTTTATGCTTACTGAAAAAAAAAGCATTCAATTTATCAAAAGACATGTCATCGATTTCATGCTATTCTTGACGTCAGTCAAGTACTTTCATGTTAAAATATGAATAGTGCTGAAGTAAAAAATGGTTGGGAGATAAAGTTAGTCAGTCTACTCATCTCTCTCTCCATATATATATATAAAACTGGACACTGAGGTCAACATCAAGCAACAACAGTCTGTTTCATACTGCAGTGTAATCTTCAGGACATGAAAGAGATTGTCATTACTTGATGTAAATATATATAAATATAAAAATGTATACTTGATGTTGACCTCAGTATCTATTTTTATATTTATATACACTCTATTTCTGATTCAAAGTAACCCATTTATAGAGACTACCTTAAAACTATAATTCTAGCATATATATATATATATATATATATAACATTGGAAAATCTGACTTGCAGTTGTATGAAAATTGCAGAGACAAACACGTCTACACCAAAAAACAACACACTGTCCAGTAGCAAAAGCTGCTGGTGGCACAAGGGGTGGTAGTACTGTCTTAGCCAACAAAACTGTGTTACTTCTCCTGGTTATTACATGTGCTTTCACACACACACACACACACATATATATATATATATATATATATATATATATATATATATATATGTAGGATGAGAACGAATAGAGTACAATTACAGCATTCATAACATTTCATTTAATAGAGTGATCAATACCAATTTTGATATGTTTTGAGTGTAATATCCTAAAATAAATTATATATATATATATATATATATATATATATATATATATGTGTGATGTAACTGAAAACTAACCAGTTATTCTATCTTATAGACCAGTTCTACAGCTTTGATTTAGCTGTGCAACAACAGAGGACTTAAGTGCACAGAAACTCTCCTATAGGATTATTCAGTTAGCAGTGAGATTCCTTTAAGTTGTGCTTGTGTATTGTGCAATCATCCTGCAGTTCTGTCAATCCCTGGTCTGAGCTGCCCAGTTCAGATTTGGCTATCTGTGACTTCTGACTTTTTCCAAAATGTGTGATCTTTTTAGACCATGATTGAAATAAAATAGAACATGAAGAGGCAGCTGATGGTGATCAGAAAACAGAATCTTGCAGACTGTTTTAGATGGTGCAAAAGATACAAGGATAAGTCTATGAAGTCCCATGGGGAGTACTTTAATTTCCCTGTGCATGCTATTTATTTCATTAATTTCAATTTGGTAGATCCTTTCTGGTCAGTTTTTTTATGTTTCTGTGTTTGTCCAGCCTTTGAAACATTTGAGATACATTCATGAAAAGAAGAAATTGTAGCAATCTTTTATCTAGGATACTCTTTTTAATGCATTGCAATCAGTCAAACCTTTGACTAAGCAAATCAATATTTTCACCATAAAAATTGGTATTAAATAACAAATGCTGGTAAGTTGTTCATTCTTTACATATATTCGATAAATATAACATACATTATAGTTCATGCTATCTAACTTTATTAGAAATATTCACACTTATTAGATGAATTCAGATTTTATTATGCAAGATGAGTTTTGTTCTTCATATTGCATATAGATATGTATCATACTATAGAGATGGATTTTTTTTTTAAATTTCCGTCTATAAAGTTTGCATGAAAAAGATTACAGTTGACAAGAGAAGTAAGATTCTACAAAGTTTCTGAGGGAGGGGAAAACAAGATTAAAAATTATGAAAAGTATATTGACATGAAGAAATATTTGAAAAAGCTGATGTAAACATGAAAATGCAGAATATTAAGGACATGAGCTGAAGACATGTAAACAACCAAACTAGTTCCTTTAAGTTAACATCACAATTAGAAAGGTGAAAGTTGTTGAAGTACATGAAAATTGATTTCTCAAAAATAAGTTGTAGTTCTGAATTAAATAGTCCTGTTGGATGGTCTTATATGCTCAGTCCTTTATAGAAATTGGCATCTAATGAAACATCACCATAAGGAAGGGAAATGAAATCCTGTTTTTGGCTACAGAATTGTAAGCATTAGAACTCCCCTCAAAGTTGATGATTGATTCAACATAAATACAGAGTCCAGGCTTATTGTAAGTTTTTAGACAATATATAAAAACAACTCACAACCAAAAAGATTTAGGCTGAAGAGTATATGAAAATGTTTGTTTGCATTCTGCAGTGATGAATATTACTGAAAAATGTTTCAAAAACATTAATGGAAAAGCCGCCAGCTTCTGATGATATTAATCCAAAAGAAAACTTGTGTTCCATCTTTAAAAGAAATTTTTATGAAAATGGAAAAAGATATTCAATCAAAGAAGATGTCTGAGAAGCAATAAAACTATTGCAAATTATATTAAAATTATATTAAAATCCAAACAGTAGAAAAGTTAACAAAATGAATGAATGAAAAATGACTTATGTTATAAAATACTAAATAGAGCATATTAATATGGAAAATAATAAAATCATAATTTATTCAGTTACATGTTGGAGAATGAGTGGCCATGGTTAAATGTAAAGAAATGGAAGAACTGCTCAATAAACAGATTTGACATATTCTGCAATAAACAATTAGAATAACAAGAAAAAGAAAAGAACAGGGTAAAAATATAAAGCAAGCAAACAATATACGCAAAGAAAATTAAAAGAATAAGGTAAAGCAACATTAATATGGCAAAAAGTCCACAAACTAAAAGTTATGGTTGACACACAAGAACAAATACACATAAGGGAACATAGCATTCTGACTTCAAGACAAGACACACTGGGACTGAGTCAGATGACACCAACAAGTGTCCTATCTTATTGGCTAGGAAGAAATCCCAGCATGCATTTGTATCCTTCAGCTTATAAATTGGGATGGGAAAGGTGTTTTGCAGTCATTTTCAAATCAGATTGGCATCAACATATGTGCAACTCAAATATGTTTCTTTGTCCTCTATTTTGGCAATTTATTTCTAAATGAAAATGCCTTTGCATTTGGTTTGTTTGCATGAGAGAAACAATCCAAACAAATTAAAACATTAAAGATATTAAAAGCTGAAACATACATGGTATATGGAATAGAAATTGAAAATTCCACCAGTTTAATACTAATTTTATTGAAAAAATATTGACCTGCATAATAAAATCTGATAAAATGTGTATAAAATACAGTGTCTGTTTGTCTCTCTATATATCTATTTTTATAGCTTTCACGAATCATGTGAGTAGATTTTCCTTCATGTAGGACCTGTGCCTTGACCACCTATTGGGATTTAAACTCAGCCCAGATCTAAAGATGCTGGAAAATTGGTGAGTTCCCTGTACTCCTCCAGTAATATCTTACTCCTCCTGCTAACCTCTATATTTGCAAGAACCAGATCAAGTTGAAAAGAGTACTTCTGTCATATATAGGCAAGAGCTGCCTAGTCTTCACTTTTCACTCTTGATCGCGAGTCCAAAAGCATCTCATCCTTGTGGCTAAAGAATTATTTTCCATCCTACAGTCCCTTTCTCACAGATGAGACGTTGCAAGCCACTCGCTATTGCTATTTCCATGGAAAGTGTTCAGATAAACAACATTCCTTAGACCCACTAGTTCTAATGTTCATGTCTAAGACTCATTAGACCACACCCATTGTAGCCAACCACCCCCATTCCCTTTGTATTCCATTCATGAAATGTAAGTTCCACTCAAACAGCTTCTTCCTGCAAGCTACTGCTTTATGGAACTGACTCCCAAAATGCTGTTTCCCAATTTATTACAATCTTAACTTGTTCATTATTTTCCACACCTATCCAAATAAGCTGTGTCATTACTCTATAACTGTCTACCTTGAGTGGCCCTTGGGCCTTGTACAGGGTGAATATCATTGTAAAAAACAAAATATTTATATGCACGGTGCGATGGATAAATTGTCATGTAAATTATTGTGTAAATGAAAAATAACACTGACATCTTATTTTAACAGATATATTTACCAAAATTACACAGAAATATCTTGAAATACTAAAGAGCAAATTTATTCAATAAATTCATCCATAACCTCCAGATGACTTCAGAATCTCTTGCAACTCTTCTGGATGGTCTCCTTATTTAAGTTGGTGAATGCTCCCATAATCCTTGCCTTCAGTTCATCTTTGGTATTACAAAGAGTTTTGTTGATTTATTGCACAACTGTACACAACACATAATAATCATTGAAGTCTGCTCTCTCCTCAGATTGACACCCAAACACTCTGAAATGTTCATATTAGAGCTTCTGGTATGAATGCCAAGTACAGTATTCCATTTCCAAATTTCTGGTGAAATGAATTGCATCATGGTGCTCTTTTTCTCACAGATGGTGCCCAACTGACCTTACTATATTGTGCAGTCAACAAAATTAAAAACAAACAATGTACATGTGCAAAATTAAACATATAAAATGGCAACAACTTACCCATCCCACCTTGTATATGTCTGTGTGTTTCTGTATGTATTATGATGCAGACAGAAAATATAAACTTGTATAATAAATTGATGTAATATCTATAAAATAGAAAGTTTATCTCTCTCCATATATATATATATATATATATATATATATATATTAAATAGTACATATATGTGTACCTACATTTCAGTGTGCAACTAAAGTTTTGCTGGATTACCAGCTCATCGGGCACAAGATATATGTTTGTATGTTGTTAAAACTAAACAAATGGCTTATAGGAGTACACTGCTATGTAGCACAAAAATACAATTGCACAGAAGTGTGTTAATTGTGATGTTGGTGAGTTACATTTTAAAAAAAAAATAGAAAAATGTGAGAAGAATAGCAAAAAGCATGAGGAAAGACAATGATTACAAATTTAAAATTTACTATTAATGATGCTGCTTTCACATAGTCAATATAATGTTAAGGGTTAAAGGGAGATAAAAAAGGAATGAAAATAAAAAAATAATAACAATAAGGAAAGAAATGAAATAATAAAAACATATAGGAATGAGGATGAGCATAAGAAAAGTAATTATGATATATGGGAATATAAAAAAAAAAGTAATATGTTGGGAAATAAGAAAATATAATAAATAAATAAATATTGTGGAATTAAATAAAGGAGTAACTAAAGATAGATTTCCAGAAGACCAAGTTTGTCCAAGTATTATCTGATATATATTAAATGAACAGTATTGTTCTTTGTTGAGAGCAGAGGTTTCCTTCTCGCAACCTTTCAATGAATACCATGTCTATTTAATTTTCCTGATTGTAGACACATATACATTTACTCCAGCTGCTGACAGAGATCTACAACTCTCTTAATATGATGTATGGGCTCACTTTTACCTGATTTATTATTTTTTTAATGTTTCTTGGCGATAGTTTTGATGGGTGCCCTCTTTTTGTTAGTTTTGAGGTCATATAGAATGTTTTCTATTTGTAAATTATTTGTCTTACAATGGATGAATCATTTTGATATAGTCTTATAGCTTTCCCCAAACTTATGAAAAGTTAGTACTTTCTTCCTGGTGTCCTGAGATCTCTCCTTTTCTCTCAGTATTGTTTATCTGTGAGCCCATACCTTCACATTACAGTAGATGAGATAGTTTCCTCATCTGTTTTAATCTCTGTTGCCCAACCAATTTTATTTAGGATGCTTCATTTGATTGGTCAGCTTAAATTTAATGTTTAAGCACCCAAATGTGTTTGAGCTGAATTTATTAGCAACCTGACTTCACAAATACAGAAGTCGGGGTCACATAACTTTGCATGTGTCAGATTTTCAGTTTTGGGGGAAATAAATCACATTCTTTTAAGAAATGATTAAAATACATACTTTTTTTTGTTTGTATTTATTATTTGAAAAGTTTATATTAAAAATTTTTGTTTGGGTGCATATTTAATGTGCTTTTGTTTTTTTCACAATAACAATGACCATATCTGACAAGGTTCCCAAACTTTAAAGCAGCACTAATATATATATATATATATATATATATATATATATATATATATATATATATATATAATAGCTGGCCACTCATATTCAAGGATACCCATCTACTAAGGGAGCTAGCCAATCCATAATTCAGATGCTTGCTCAGGCACATTTGTGTTTGTCCAACACAAAGCTCACCTGTGGTTTATACTGGAATTAAGCTGAGCAGACCGTAGTTACAGTTTCTGTAAGAGAGTGTGTTATCTAGTATGATTAACAATCTGAACAAGCCAGCACACTCAAACCCTCGGTCACAATAATGACTTCTGACTTTGTGCTAACACAGCTATCGACGGTCCTCCAAGTGTTTCATCTACCCAGTTTTGCTCACTAGGCTTGGGTAAACTCATGGCATGGTTTTCAGGCACTTTCCAAAGTTTCTGCACACTGGGACCATCTCCCTCCAGACTGATAACATCAGGAAGTCTCCTTCTTGAGAAATTAACCGTGGTGAGATTTGAACCCGGGTCTCATGGTCAAAAACTGAAACCACTCATCCACATGCCCATATATATATATATATATATATATATATATATATATATATATATATATAAATGCTGTTCCAATCCTCTTCTTCTCCCTCCAGCTATGTGTAAATAGCAGGACTGGTTTCTATAGCCTTGGATGGAAACTAGTCTAGAAGTACAACTCTGAATTCAAAACCTGTAGATGGTCGTTTAGGGTCATTGTGGCATGTAGTGCACCAAGTCTCTATATTTAGCCCTTCAAAAAGTGTGGTTGGTCCTGCACTAAGACTTTACCACTATAATCAAGTCATATGTGCTAGTGTCTGGGCTCTCGGTTCTTAGGAACTGAGTTACTTGACCCTTATACATCAAATACGGTGGGGAAGAGTCCACTATATATATATATATATATATATATATATATATATATATATATTACACACATGCACGCACATGTACATATTGTATGTATCATGTAAAGAAGACAGAAAATATTGAATGTTTTTGTCAAGTCTATACATTATTAAAATGATTGGCAGGGAGCATTTCTTTCCAGTTATATCCTAATCTATCTCCTTTAAAATCATATTTTTATTTGATTAGCTTAAAAAGAAATCCTTTATAAAATAGAAATTATTTTTTGTCGTCATAAAACACATTGAGATGTTCTTGTGCCATTTACTAAAAATCCAATCAGCTATCTTCATATTACCTGTTTGCATATTTTTTTAAGTCTGAGGTGTGCATTGATGGAGATGATAATTTTATTTAGCATGTAACCGAAATCCAAATGCTTCAATTTTATCTGCACAAAATTGCTGCACAATTGAATCTTTTCAGTACCATTTGCAATAAGAATTGAAATTACTGTTCGTTAATTTGCTTTCTTTTTAAAAGCATACTGTTTGCTTTTGTAAAGATTGCAGATATTTTTTAGCAAAAATGTCTTTCTTAAATTTCATGGATACACTCTAATGGTTGTCTCTCAGAAAGTGGAAAACAATAGGTACATTTCTTTTCTACTAATAGCTTACCTGTGGCTTTTTGCACTTGATTTACTTTGATGATAAAAGTTAGAGTTTATATGTCCAAGGTGTTTTGGGCACAGTTCATCGGTCGTTTTGAATTTTTCTTTTCAAAAGATTTTCTTTCCAACTGGAAAATGACTTATTTTATTTGATAAATCTCATATTGCAAATAACATATTCGCATATTTTATACAAATTCTTTTTCATGCTTAAACAGATCTTGCCTCCTTTAATTTTATTTTTCTTTCAATTTTATTGCTCATCTTTTTTCTTCTTTTTTCTCTTCTTTTTCTCTTTTGTTATCTATTTTTTTTTTGTTTTTCCTTTCTTTTATCTTTTCTGTTCTTTCTTTTCCCTTCAATCATTTTTATTTCCTTTTCATTTTTTGGCTTTTCTTTTTCTTTCAATTTTTCATGTCCAGTTTTCTTTCTTCTTTTTCTATTTTGCATTTTCTTTTACATCCATTCATTTTTTTAAATTATTATTTCCAATTTTTTGTTTAATTTTTAAAGTTTTGGATAAATTTTTTGGTTATCGTTTGGTGCCTTGGAATCAGTAAAAAAAAGTTTGCAACAATAAATTATCCTGATTCTTTTAGCCAGAATCTAAAGTTTTCTTTATTTCTCACCTAATTTTCCATTAAATTCTGATGTTTTAGATATTTTTTCCACCCTTCCAAATGGGATCAAAGTACAAATTTCTTTCGTCTTTCAGATGATTTTAAAAAAAAAGCAAATTTTCAGAAGAGAACTAAACTTAGCCTTAATTAGCTTTTGTAGCTGAGAGCACTCTCTTCCCCAGACCTGTAAAAAAAATAGAGTGTTATTAGCATTTAACCAAACTCAATGTCAAAAAGCATATTTTAGATCATAAAAAAATTGATCTAAATTTTTATTTTAGTGCCTTCCTCATTACCAAAAGGTTAAAAAAATAATTCTACAATCTTATCTTGAAGGGTCTTTTGAAGATAACAGGAAAGAAAACGAACCATGGGAACCTTTTTCTCTCTTTATCTGTTTCTATATTTTCTAAAATTGGTTTTGTCTGGGGGCAGGCAGAATATTGAGAGGAAAAAAAAACATCTAGCAGTTGAAAGGCATAGGAAAAGGTCTAAAAATGATTAGGAAATAATAATGAAGACTTAATAATGTTTGTAAATTAGGTGAGAATTTACTTCATAATTACTTTGTTGAAAACATTTCAGATATTAGCCATTTATTTATTATCTTGTTTCTTCAATAAACTTTTAAAGAAAGTTGTACACACATAAGTTGAAATCAGTGTGTCTTGCCTTCCACTGGTGGAATTGATATAAATTTTCCTGACTTTTCAATTCAACTGAATTATTATGTTTCCATCATAAGAAACTGACATTATAGTCCAAAAAGTAAATGATTATTAGCTAAGATTTTGTTTATCAGAAAATTTGAACATCTTCAACATGTATACAAAAAGATTTACAGTAAAATAATAATTTCATGATGCACTTTTATTTTCATCGCAGTGAAATATATTATTTCATAATGAATTTTAAATCACATCCTACTCTAGGTCTTTGCTCCTGCGTCCAGTTTTTTTTCCTTTTGAACATTATCTTTCTAGATAGTTCTCTTCCATCCACTAAATCATAAAACATGATTAGGTCTAAGTTAAGACAAAAACATGTTTCAAGGAAGTTCTTTCCTAGTTGCCTACCATATTCGATTGTGTGGAAAGTTTGTTTTATTTTTATCATTAGATGTTATTCAAAAAGATTACTTTATATTATATTGTGAGACATTTTTATCAGTATACACTTATCTCATTTGCTGTTCTTTTGTTTCTAACATAAAAGATCTAAAGAATTAAGCAGACTTTTCAGACAGATTATACTTATGTGACTCAAATGCCAAAAAGATTTATGCCATTTGTGGATAAGGTTCTGTTGATGATAAAACATGTCAAAAGTGGTTTGTGAAGTTTTGTGTAGGAAATTTCTCATTGAACAATGCTCTATAAACAAGTAAATGAGAATCATCAGCATTATTCAACATGTGAGATATGTAAAAATCTATAAAAAATATCATTTGGACCAGAGGATGATTATGGCAATCAATTGATGGATGTCTTCCTCTTTTGAAAAAAAATTCTACTGAGTTATGTGTATATAATTTGTGACATTAACATTTTGAAATGAAAAGTGTATACTTTACAAGAATGTGGAATGAAGGAGAATGTGAGGCAAGTGAAATGAACTACTGTTAAACATACTAAAGTCTGTTCTTCATTCAAATAATATGAGGTTGCATATCTGGTGAGTTTGAAATCTCATTCCAGAGAAGGAAACTAGTGTTTCAAAAAAAAATAATGCTGTGTCCCTTCAGGATATAAGTAAGTCTGTTCTTTTTTTTTTTTTTTTCTTTATTATCTGTGAATTGTCATGATTTCTTGGGGAATATAATGAAGTGGTTTTCTATTGCCTTCTCAATGGTTTTTCTTTCTCTTAGATTGGTTGCCACCAAAGACTAAAAATACTGTCTACCTTGTTTCCATTGTCATCAATGTCAGGAACTAGGGAAAAGAAAGGATATAATGCCACAAACATGATAATGGTAAACCACTTGTTTCAAAACATGAGTAGTAAGTTTTCATTCATCCACCATGATACCAGATTTCACTCCCTTGAAAGATATTTTTTTTAAGCTTTTCACCCCAAACAAGGTGGAAGTGCCACTAGCACACAAGATGATACAGAGAATGGGAGGAAGAGTAAAGAGGTGTGATAGAGGAAAGAATGAAGAGAAGAACAGGGAATAGATCAAGACATCTGGAGATGTCAATTGACATTGCATTTGAATATTTGAAGATTATAGCTATCAGGGAAGCAAGTAAGAGGAAGGGAGTTCCACAGACGGGAAGTGTGAGACATGAAGCTGTTGGAGTAGAAAAGATGGCTACATTTAACCATTTCAACAGTGAAAGGGTGAGATCAAGATGCCAGCCTAGTAGCACATTTAAATTCATGCATTATGAGAACCAGAGAAAGTAGATCATTGGAACAGTTACCATGAAAGACAACAGAATTTAACGAAACAAAATAAGGATGTTATTCGTTTAAGTATCAAATAAAATTCTCTTTTATTTTTAATTATTAAATGATAGAATTTTTTTTTTACTTTGGAAAGAACCACATAAAGAGTTAAAGAAATGATTCAACTTCTGAAATTGGGTGGTTTTATTGCCTTGAAAATCAGCATTTAAAATATAGATGCAAGAATGGTTAATGGTTTCAGCCAAAATTAACCATCAATATTCAGATATTAAATAGGAACTATATTCTTTAAGGTCAGAAAAGTTACCCTGTGATGCATAACGATGAAGCCTCGAGCAATTAAACACATTTTACAGTATATTACTGCAGTAAAGAGTTTGATTTTCATAAAAGATGTATTTTGATGCCAAACACAGTTAAGCTTAGTAAATATCAATAACAAATATCTTACTAAATATTACTTAAATAGACTAATTAAACTTACTAAATATCTATAACTAATGGATAGCTATCCTCAAGTAAGCTTGTCTTACAGCAGAAAGTTTTGTCATGATTTAGTGCTCCATATTTGGTAACCTTGTGTCATACCAAAAAAAGCTTTGTCACTATCAGTTCAAAGTCATCTCAGTGTGCAAAAGTATCCAGCATATTTTCATTAAAATTAGTTCAGAATTTCTGTCTGAGCATCTAGGATCAGGAGTTATCATTATTTACATGTAGTCTATTGTGAATTTGGTAACAATGTATTTGTGAGTTGAATCCTTGGGCTGGGCAGTGTGTACTTGGACTCAGTAGAAAAAGGGATGAGCAATAACTGAGCAGTACTAAAAATAAGAACTAGATTAGAGATATCCCTAGACATGGGCAGTGAAATGAGTGCAGTCTACCCTCGAAGATTAAATAAATGGTTCAGTTTGAAATTCCCTGTAGGTTTTACAGATTCACATGAACTGCTAATGATCAAAGGGCACAACTGGCAAAATTTTGTGATAATAATAGCAAAAATAAGGACATTATTCAACATATACATCATGTAAACAATGATAACTCCTCATACCAGAAATTCAGACAGAAGTCAAATATGATACACCCTTATTATTATTATATATAGATATAATGTTTGACGTATAAACAGATCGAAATCAGTTTCAAATCCCCATATTCTTTTCAATGTGTCATCTTTACACAAACTCAAAGTATTGGAATATATTCATCAACACAGTTTTTTGTTGGAGAAGCTTTTTTTTTATGTTGGATGCCATAACACAAGATATCCAACCAACTGTAATGCTGTAGCTGCTTTTATGTTCACAAATAACTCATAGGTCTATATGCAAATTAACATTTATTTAAAACCGACATGCATCTCCATGAACATTGCCGCACTTCTCTCACTTACTTTGATCTCCTATATTTGTGTTTTTCTGAGCATTGGTTAAGTCTGTATTTGTGTGCTCCACCCTTCTCCACCCAAATTCATGTATATTTGGTAATCGGCTCTAAAGTGTTGTTTCCTATTAATTTCAGCAATAACTGATAGATGTCATTTTGCAGACTCGATGTACATTTCAGAGATATAAACTTCTTTGAAGTCTATTCCAAGCCAATGAAAGGCAATCAAAAAGCAAATCACATGATTAACATCAACTAATGAAATTATTGCTTCATTCCATCCATTTGCACATTCATTCATCCAAATGGTTTGCAATATATTCTCCATTATTCTTATTTGCTATTTACATCATGCATATTCTTCTCGTGATACATTTCGACAAAGTATTGGTTTTTTTTCCCTCCACTTTATGCTAAATCAAGTCAAAGTTAGCCAGTGGCAACTAGTTGATATTTAATGACAAACCCATCACTGTTTTTGCTTCATATTCTATTGATAACTGCTGCTAACCTTTGACATTTTGCTGTAATAAAATAAAAAAAAATCATTTAAACCATCACAAGTTGGGATTCTTGGTGCTGTCAAGAATCATACAGTGAAGAAAGATCATTTTTAAATTTGCAATTTCCTGTTTTTAATCAATCATGGTCATCAGTTGGTGCTTGAAAACATCGTTCATGTGCTTTAAATAATCTAATATTTCAAAGGTTGAGAAATTATTTCTTGAGAGTATCTCCTGATTTTTCCAAAAATATTTTGTTTCAGGAATAAAAACTATGATATTATGACATTTATATTGCTTGTTTTTCTGTAACACCATTTGTATTTTCTATCTGAAATGAGTGTCGTATCTGTCCAGTCCCTGGGAAAGTTGAATGGGAGTGAAGGTTGGTGGGAAATGATGAGTAGCAAGTAAAAGGTAAGGAAGCTAGAAGAAAATGAAGGAAAAACCAGGTGGAAAGAAAAAGTGAGTATATATATATATATATATATATAATATATATAATATATATATATATATATATATATTGTCAGCTGTCAATACACCACATAACACCCTTGAGCACTTAGCCTTGGAGTCAGTAGAACAGAAATCAACATGTTTTAGTGGAGTCATCAGTTTTCAATCTGCTTGTCTGAATCATCTTCAAGAAGTGAGAGCAAGATCTAAAAAGTCAGCCAATCTAACAGTGATCTCATCTCACAATTTTCACTCTTGCTCCATATGTGGCCTCTTTTGTAAATCCCTAGCGGGTCTTAAGTGCGACTTAAGATTATTGCACAAAATGTCATAACTGAATCAATTAAGCTGTCAGATCCTCATGCCAATAGTAGAGCCCATTATATCTATCTATCTATATATATATATATATATATATATATATATATATATATAGATATATATATATATATATATATATATATAGATAGAGTGAGTGAGTGTGTGGAAGGATGGATATAAAAAAAAGAAAGGCTGACTGGCTGAATATCAAGAAAGAGTGAACAAAAGGCTAAAAGGAAAGTAATTTTGGAACCTCATAAAAACTACAAGAGATTAATATTCCTTGTGGAGAGACAGAGCAAAAGAAAGATGAAAGAATAGAAAATAATTGTGTTTTCCTTATTCCTTTTTTGCATATTAAACTTATACATAATTGTATGCCACTGGGGATTGGAATGGGTAGGGAACAAATGAAGATACAGTCAAAATGTGAGAAATAAGCAAAGGTATGTGATAAGAAACATTCATAGTTTCCATCTGTCCAGTTTGTTATGAATAAAAGTATCAATAAAAATGGTAATGAGTTTAATTAATGAAAAGTATAATTGTGAATTAAATTCTCTTATTTATTCTTTCATTTATTGCTTGATATACATGTCTTTTTAAGTTTGCATTAAAATCTGACAATAAATCAAAATTGTTATGGCTGCAAACTGTATCAGTAAAATTGTGACATAATTTTTAATTAAAGTGTATAAGTGGTATAAGTCATCCTGATTCAGACAGAGAAAATAAATTTGCAGGGCTGCCTGCCATTATGGTTAAAGTAGTTGTACATTTCCCAGCTGCAGTTTTATGCAAATCAAAACCATTAATTAAAACACTGCTTGGATGATTTGTGCAATCCAGTTTTCTTGTTATCATCACTCCCCCTCACCAACCTGTTTTGTGCAGGTAGTGTCACGATGACTGTTTTGTGCTGGCCTAAACTAAACTTTAGATGTGCAGTTAGTGTCACGATGACTGTTTTGTGTTGGCCTAAACTAAACTTTAGATGTGCAGTTAGTGTCACGATGACTGTTTTGTGTTGGCCTAAACTAAACTTTAGATGTGCAGTTAGTGTCACGATGACTGTTTTGTGTTGGCCTAAACTAAACGTTAGATGTGCAGTTAGTGTCACGATGACTGTTTTGTGTTGGCCTAAACTAAACTTTAGATGTGCAGTTAGTGTCACGATGACTGTTTTGTGTTGGCCTAAACTAAACTTTAGATGTGCAGTTAGTGTCACGTTGACTGTTTTGTGTTGGCCTAAACTAAACGTTAGATGTGCAGTTAGTGTCACGATGACTGTTTTGTGCTGGCCTAAACTAAACTTTAGATGTGCAGTTAGTGTCACGATGACTGTTTTGTGTTGGCCTAAACTAAACTTTAGATGTGCAGTTAGTGTCACGATGACTGTTTTGTGCTGGCCTAAACTAAACTTTAGATGTGCAGTTAGTGTCACGTTGACTGTTTTGTGTTGGCCTAAACTAAACGTTAGATGTGCAGTTAGTGTCACGATGACTGTTTTGTGCTGGCCTAAACTAAACTTTAGATGTGCAGTTAGTGTCACGATGACTGTTTTGTGTTGGCCTAAACTAAACTTTAGATGTGCAGTTAGTGTCACTATGACTGTTTTGTGTTGGCCTAAACTAAACTTTAGATGTGCAGTTAGTGTCACGATGACTGTTTTGTGTTGGCCTAAACTAAACGTTAGATGTGCAGTTAGTGTCACGATGACTGTTTTGTGTTGGCCTAAACTAAACTTTAGATGTGCAGTTAGTGTCACGATGACTGTTTTGTGTTGGCCTAAACTAAACTTTAGATGTGCAGTTAGTGTCACGATGACTGTTTTGTGTTGGCCTAAACTAAACTTTAGATGTGCAGTTAGTGTCACGATGACTGTTTTGTGTTGGCCTAAACTAAACGTTAGATGTGCAGTTAGTGTCACGATGACTGTTTTGTGCTGGCCTAAACTAAACATTAGATGTGCAGTTAGTGTCACGATGACTGTTTTGTGCTGGCCTAAACTAAACTTTAGATGTGCAGTTAGTGTCACGATGACTGTTTTGTGTTGGCCTAAACTAAACTTTAGATGTGCAGTTAGTGTCACGATGACTGTTTTGTGTTGGCCTAAACTAAACTTTAGATGTGCAGTTAGTGTCCCGATGACTGTTTTGTGTTGGCCTAAACTAAACTATAGATGTGCAGGTAGTGTCACGATGACTGTTTTGTGTTGGCCTAAACTAAACGTTAGATGTGCAGTTAGTGTCACGATGACTGTTTTGTGCTGGCCTAAACTAAACTTTAGATGTGCAGTTAGTGTCACGATGACTGTTTTGTGTTGGCCTAAACTAAACTTTAGATGTGCAGTTAGTGTCACGATGACTGTTTTGTGTTGGCCTAAACTAAACTTTAGATGTGCAGTTAGTGTCACGATGACTGTTTTGTATTGGCCTAAACTAAACTTTAGATGTGCAGTTAGTGTCACGATGACTGTTTTGTGTTGGCCTAAACTAAACTTTAGATGTGCAGTTAGTGTCACGATGACTATTTTGTGTTGGCCTAAACTAAACTATAGATGTGCAGGTAGTGTCACGATGACTGTTTTGTGTTGGCCTAAACTAAACTTTAGATGTGCAGTTAGTGATACGATGACTGTTTTGTGTTGGCCTAAACTAAACTTTAGATGTGCAGGTAGTGTCACGATGACTGTTTTGTGTTGGCCTAAACTAAACGTTAGATGTGCAGTTAGTGTCACGATGACTGTTTTGTGCTGGCCTAAACTAAACTTTAGATGTGCAGTTAGTGTCACGATGACTGTTTTGTGTTGGCCTAAACTAAACTTTAGATGTGCAGTTAGTGTCACGATGACTGTTTTGTGTTGGCCTAAACTAAACTTTAGATGTGCAGTTAGTGTCACGATGACTGTTTTGTGTTGGCCTAAACTAAACTTTAGATGTGCAGTTAGTGTCACGTTGACTGTTTTGTGTTGGCCTAAACTAAACGTTAGATGTGCAGTTAGTGTCACGATGACTGTTTTGTGTTGGCCTAAACTAAACGTTAGATGTGCAGTTAGTGTCACGATGACTGTTTTGTGTTGGCCTAAACTAAACTTTAGATGTGCAGTTAGTGTCACGTTGACTGTTTTGTGTTGGCCTAAACTAAACTTTAGATGTGCAGTTAGTGTCACGATGACTGTTTTGTGTTGGCCTAAACTAAACTTTAGATGTGCAGTTAGTGTCACGATGACTGTTTTGTGTTGGCCTAAACTAAACTTTAGATGTGCAGTTAGTGTCACGATGACTGTTTTGTGTTGGCCTAAACTAAACTTTAGATGTGCAGTTAGTGTCACGATGACTGTTTTGTGCTGGCCTAAACTAAACTTTAGATGTGCAGTTAGTGTCACGATGACTGTTTTGTGTTGGCCTAAACTAAACTTTAGATGTGCAGTTAGTGTCACGATGACTGTTTTGTGTTGGCCTAAACTAAACTTTAGATGTGCAGTTAGTGTCACGATGACTGTTTTGTGTTGGCCTAAACTAAACTTTAGATGTGCAGTTAGTGTCACAATGACTGTTTTGTGTTGGCCTAAACTAAACGTTAGATGTGCAGTTAGTGTCACGATGACTGTTTTGTGCTGGCCTAAACTAAACTTTAGATGTGCAGTTAGTGTCACGATGACTGTTTTGTGCTGGCCTAAACTAAACTTTAGATGTGCAGTTAGTGTCACGATGACTGTTTTGTGTTGGCCTAAACTAAACGTTAGATGTGCAGTTAGTGTCACGATGACTGTTTTGTGTTGGCCTAAACTAAACTTTAGATGTGCAGTTAGTGTCACGATGACTGTTTTGTGTTGGCCTAAACTAAACTTTAGATGTGCAGTTAGTGTCACGATGACTGTTTTGTGTTGGCCTAAACTAAACTTTAGATGTGCAGTTAGTGTCACGATGACTATTTTGTGTTGGCCTAAACTAAACTTTAGATGTGCAGTTAGTGTCACGATGACTGTTTTGTGTTGGCCTAAACTAAGCGTTAGATGTGCAGTTAGTGTCACGATGTCTGTTTTGTGTTGGCCTAAACTAAACTTTAGATGTGCAGTTAGTGTCACGTTGACTGTTTTGTGTTGGCCTAAACTAAACGTTAGATGTGCAGTTAGTGTCACGATGACTGTTTTGTGCTGGCCTAAACTAAACTTTAGATGTGCAGTTAGTGTCACGATGACTGTTTTGTGTTGGCCTAAACTAAACTTTAGATGTGCAGTTAGTGTCACGATGACTGTTTTGTGTTGGCCTAAACTAAACGTTAGATGTGCAGTTAGTGTCACGATGACTGTTTTGTGCTGGCCTAAACTAAACTTTAGATGTGCAGTTAGTGTCACGATGACTGTTTTGTGCTGGCCTAAACTAAACTTTAGATGTGCAGTTAGTGTCACGATGACTGTTTTGTGCTGGCCTAAACTAAACTTTAGATGTGCAGTTAGTGTCACGATGACTGTTTTGTGTTGGCCTAAACTAAACTTTAGATGTGCAGTTAGTGTCACGATGACTGTTTTGTGTTGGCCTAAACTAAACTTTAGATGTGCAGTTAGTGTCACGATGACTGTTTTGTGTTGGCCTAAACTAAACTTTAGATGTGCAGTTAGTGTCACGATGACTGTTTTGTGTTGGCCTAAACTAAACTTTAGATGTGCAGTTAGTGTCACGTTGACTGTTTTGTGTTGGCCTGAACTAAACGTTAGATGTGCAGTTAGTGTCACGATGACTGTTTTGTGCTGGCCTAAACTAAACTTTAGATGTGCAGTTAGTGTCACGATGACTGTTTTGTGTTGGCCTAAACTAAACTTTAGATGTGCAGTTAGTGTCACGATGACTGTTTTGTGTTGGCCTAAACTAAACTTTAGATGTGCAGTTAGTGTCACGTTGACTGTTTTGTGTTGGCCTAAACTAAACGTTAGATGTGCAGTTAGTGTCACGATGACTGTTTTGTGTTGGCCTAAACTAAACGTTAGATGTGCAGTTAGTGTCACGATGACTGATTTGTGTTGGCCTAAACTAAACTTTAGATGTGCAGTTAGTGTCACGATGACTGTTTTGTGTTGGCCTAAACTAAACTTTAGATGTGCAGTTAGTGTCACGATGACTGTTTTGTGTTGGCCTAAACTAAACTTTAGATGTGCAGTTAGTGTCACGATGACTGTTTTGTGTTGGCCTAAACTAAACTTTAGATGTGCAGTTAGTGTCACGATGACTGTTTTGTGTTGGCCTAAACTAAACTTTAGATGTGCAATTAGTATCATGATAACTGTTTTGTGCTGGCCTAAACTAAACTTTAGATGTGCAGTTAGTGTCACAATGACTGTTTTGTGTTGGCCTAAACTAAACTTTAGATGTGCAGTTAGTGTCACGTTGACTGTTTTGTGTTGGCCTAAACTAAACGTTAGATGTGCAGTTAGTGTCACGATGACTGTTTTGTGCTGGCCTAAACTAAACTTTAGATGTGCAGTTAGTGTCACGATGACTGTTTTGTGTTGGCCTAAACTAAACTTTAGATGTGCAGTTAGTGTCACGATGACTGTTTTGTGTTGGCCTAAACTAAACTTTAGATGTGCAGTTAGTGTCACGATGACTGTTTTGTGTTGGCCTAAACTAAACGTTAGATGTGCAGTTAGTGTCACGATGACTGTTTTGTGTTGGCCTAAACTAAACTTTAGATGTGCAGTTAGTGTCACGTTGACTGTTTTGTGTTGGCCTAAACTAAACTTTAGATGTGCAGTTAGTGTCACGATGACTGTTTTGTGTTGGCCTAAACTAAACTTTAGATGTGCAGTTAGTGTCACGATGACTGTTTTGTGTTGGCCTAAACTAAACTTTAGATGTGCAGTTAGTGTCACGATGACTGTTTTGTGCTGGCCTAAACTAAACTTTAGATGTGCAGTTAGTGTCACGATGACTGTTTTGTGTTGGCCTAAACTAAACTTTAGATGTGCAGTTAGTGTCACGATGACTGTTTTGTGTTGGCCTAAACTAAACTTTAGATGTGCAGTTAGTGTCACGATGACTGTTTTGTGTTGGCCTAAACTAAACTTTAGATGTGAAGTTAGTGTCACGATGACTGTTTTGTGTTGGCCTAAACTAAACGTTAGATGTGCAGTTAGTGTCACGATGACTGTTTTGTGCTGGCCTAAACTAAACTTTAGATGTGCAGTTAGTGTCACGATGACTGTTTTGTGCTGGCCTAAACTAAACTTTAGATGTGCAGTTAGTGTCACGATGACTGTTTTGTGTTGGCCTAAACTAAACGTTAGATGTGCAGTTAGTGTCACGATGACTGTTTTGTGTTGGCCTAAACTAAACTTTAGATGTGCAGTTAGTGTCACGATGACTGTTTTGTGTTGGCCTAAACTAAACTTTAGATGTGCAGTTAGTGTCACGATGACTGTTTTGTGTTGGCCTAAACTAAACTTTAGATGTGCAGTTAGTGTCACGATGACTGTTTTGTGTTGGCCTAAACTAAACGTTAGATGTGCAGTTAGTGTCACGATGACTGTTTTGTGCTGGCCTAAACTAAACTTTAGATGTGCAGTTAGTGTCACGATGACTGTTTTGTGCTGGCCTAAACTAAACTTTAGATGTGCAGTTAGTGTCACGATGACTGTTTTGTGTTGGCCTAAACTAAACTTTAGATGTGCAGTTAGTGTCACGATGACTGTTTTGTGCTGGCCTAAACTAAACTTTAGATGTGCAGTTAGTGTCACGATGACTGTTTTGTGCTGGCCTAAACTAAACTTTAGATGTGCAGTTAGTGTCACGATGACTGTTTTGTGTTGGCCTAAACTAAACTTTAGATGTGCAGTTAGTGTCACGATGACTGTTTTGTGTTGGCCTAAACTAAACTTTAGATGTGCAGTTAGTGTCACGATGACTGTTTTGTGTTGGCCTAAACTAAACTTTAGATGTGCAGTTAGTGTCACGATGACTGTTTTGTGTTGGCCTAAACTAAACGTTAGATGTGCAGTTAGTGTCACGATGACTGTTTTGTGCTGGCCTAAACTAAACTTTAGATGTGCAGTTAGTGTCACGATGACTGTTTTGTGCTGGCCTAAACTAAACTTTAGATGTGCAGTTAGTGTCACGATGACTGTTTTGTGTTGGCCTAAACTAAACTTTAGATGTGCAGTTAGTGTCACGATGACTGTTTTGTGTTGGCCTAAACTAAACGTTAGATGTGCAGTTAGTGTCACGATGACTGTTTTGTGCTGGCCTAAACTAAACTTTAGATGTGCAGTTAGTGTCACGATGACTGTTTTGTGCTGGCCTAAACTAAACTTTAGATGTGCAGTTAGTGTCACGATGACTGTTTTGTGCTGGCCTAAACTAAACTTTAGATGTGCAGTTAGTGTCACGATGACTGTTTTGTGTTGGCCTAAACTAAACTTTAGATGTGCAGTTAGTGTCACGATGACTGTTTTGTGTTGGCCTAAACTAAACTTTAGATGTGCAGTTAGTGTCACGATGACTGTTTTG
Organism: Acanthosepion lycidas; assembly: GCA_963932145.1. Classification (NCBI taxonomy): domain Eukaryota; kingdom Metazoa; phylum Mollusca; class Cephalopoda; order Sepiida; family Sepiidae; genus Acanthosepion; species Acanthosepion lycidas. The sequence continues at coordinate 8,153,260 of OZ010584.1, forward strand.
TGTTGGCCTAAACTAAACGTTAGATGTGCAGTTAGTGTCACGATGACTGTTTTGTGCTGGCCTAAACTAAACTTTAGATGTGCAGTTAGTGTCACGATGACTGTTTTGTGCTGGCCTAAACTAAACTTTAGATGTGCAGTTAGTGTCACGATGACTGTTTTGTGTTGGCCTAAACTAAACGTTAGATGTGCAGTTAGTGTCACGATGACTGTTTTGTGTTGGCCTAAACTAAACTTTAGATGTGCAGTTAGTGTCACGTTGACTGTTTTGTGTTGGCCTAAACTAAACTTTAGATGTGCAGTTAGTGTCACGATGACTGTTTTGTGTTGGCCTAAACTAAACTTTAGATGTGCAGTTAGTGTCACGATGACTGTTTTGTGTTGGCCTAAACTAAACTTTAGATGTGCAGTTAGTGTCACGATGACTGTTTTGTGTTGGCCTAAACTAAACTTTAGATGTGCAGTTAGTGTCACGTTGACTGTTTTGTGTTGGCCTAAACTAAACGTTAGATGTGCAGTTAGTGTCACGATGACTGTTTTGTGTTGGCCTAAACTAAACTTTAGATGTGCAGTTAGCGTCATAATGACTGTTTTGTGTTGGCCTAAACTAAACTTTAGATGTGCAGTTAGTGTCATGATAACTGTTTTGTGCTGGCATAAACTAAACTTTAGATGTGCAGATAGTGTCACGATGACTGTTTGGTGTTGGCCTAAACTAAACTTTCGATGTGCAGTTAGTGTCACAATGACTGTTTTGTATTGGCCTAAACTAAACTTTAGATGTGCAGTTAGTCTCATGATAACTGTTTTGTGCTGGCCTAAACTAAACTTGAGATGTGCAGTTAGTGTCACGATGACTGTTTTCGCTGGCCTAAACTAAACTTTAGATGTGCAGTTAGTGTCACGATGACTGTTTTGTGCTGGCCTAAACTAAACTTTAGATGTGCAGTTAGTGTCACGATGACTGTTTTGTGCTGGCCTAAACTAAACTTTAGATGTGCAGTTAGTGTCACGATGACTGTTTTGTGCTGGCCTAAACTAAACTTTAGATGTGCAGTTAGTGTCACGATGACTGTTTTGTGCTGGCCTAAACTAAACTTTAGATGTGCAGTTAGTGTCACGATGACTGTTTTGTGTTGGCCTAAACTAAACTTTAGATGTGCAGTTAGTGTCACGATGACTGTTTTGTGTTGGCCTAAACTAAACTTTAGATGTGCAGTTAGTGTCACGATGACTGTTTTGTGTTGGCCTAAACTAAACTTTAGATGTGCAGTTAGTGTCATGATAACTGTTTTGTGCTGGCCTAAACTAAACTTGAGATGTGCAGTTAGTGTCACGATGACTGTTTTCGCTGGCCTAAACTAAACTTTAGATGTGCAGTAAGTGTCACGATGACTGTTTTGTGCTGGCCTAAACTAAACTTTAGATGTGCAGTTAGTGTCACGATGACTGTTTTGTGCTGGCCTAAACTAAACTTTAGATGTGCAGTTAGTGTCACGATGACTGTTTTGTGCTGGCCTAAACTAAACTTTAGATGTGCAGTTAGTGTCACGATGACTGTTTTGTGCTGGCCTAAACTAAACTTTAGATGTGCAGTTAGTGTCACGATGACTGTTTTGTGCTGGCCTAAACTAAACTTTAGATGTGCAGTTAGTGTCACGATGACTGTTTTGTGTTGGCCTAAACTAAACTTTAGATGTGCAGTTAGTGTCACGATGACTGTTTTGTGTTGGCCTAAACTAAACTTTAGATGTGCAGTTAGTGTCACGATAACTGTTTTGTGCTGGCCTAAACTAAACTTGAGATGTGCAGTTAGTGTCACGATGACTGTTTTGTGCTGGCCTAAACTAAACTTTAGATGTGCAGTTAGTGTCACGATGACTGTTTTGTGCTGGCCTAAACTAAACTTTAGATGTGCAGTTAGTGTCACGATGACTGTTTTGTGCTGGCCTAAACTAAACTTTAGATGTGCAGTTAGTGTCACGATGACTGTTTTGTGTTGGCCTAAACTAAACTTTAGATGTGCAGTTAGTGTCACGATGACTGTTTTGTGTTGGCCTAAACTAAACTTTAGATGTGCAGTTAGTGTCATGATAACTGTTTTGTGCTGGCCTAAACTAAACTTGAGATGTGCAGTTAGTGTCACGATGACTGTTTTCGCTGGCCTAAACTAAACTTTAGATGTGCAGTTAGTGTCACGATGACTGTTTTGTGCTGGCCTAAACTAAACTTTAGATGTGCAGTTAGTGTCACGATGACTGTTTTGTGCTGGCCTAAACTAAACTTTAGATGTGCAGTTAGTGTCACGATGACTGTTTTGTGCTGGCCTAAACTAAACTTTAGATGTGCAGTTAGTGTCACGATGACTGTTTTGTGCTGGCCTAAACTAAACTTTAGATGTGCAGTTAGTGTCACGATGACTGTTTTGTGCTGGCCTAAACTAAACTTTAGATGTGCAGTTAGTGTCACGATGACTGTTTTGTGTTGGCCTAAACTAAACTTTAGATGTGCAGTTAGTGTCACGATGACTGTTTTGTGTTGGCCTAAACTAAACTTTAGATGTGCAGTTAGTGTCATGATAACTGTTTTGTGCTGGCCTAAACTAAACTTGAGATGTGCAGTTAGTGTCACGATGACTGTTTTCGCTGGCCTAAACTAAACTTTAGATGTGCAGTTAGTGTCACGATGACTGTTTTGTGCTGGCCTAAACTAAACTTTAGATGTGCAGTTAGTGTCACGATGACTGTTTTGTGCTGGCCTAAACTAAACTTTAGATGTGCAGTTAGTGTCACGATGACTGTTTTGTGCTGGCCTAAACTAAACTTTAGATGTGCAGTTAGTGTCACGATGACTGTTTTGTGTTGGCCTAAACTAAACTTTAGATGTGCAGTTAGTGTCACGATGACTGTTTTGTGTTGGCCTAAACTAAACTTTAGATGTGCAGTTAGTGTCACGATGACTGTTTTGTGTTGGCCTAAACTAAACTTTAGATGTGCAGTTAGTGTCACGATGACTGTTTTCGCTGGCCTAAACTAAACTTTAGATGTGCAGTTAGTGTCACGATGACTGTTTTCGCTGGCCTAAACTAAACTTTAGATGTGCAGTTAGTGTCACGATGACTGTTTTCGCTGGCCTAAACTAAACTTTAGATGTGCAGTTAGTGTCACGATGACTGTTTTGTGCTGGCCTAAACTAAACTTTAGATGTGCAGTTAGTGTCACGATGACTGTTTTGTGCTGGCCTAAACTAAACTTTAGATGTGCAGTTAGTGTCACGATGACTGTTTTGTGTTGGCCTAAACTAAACTTTAGATGTGCAGTTAGTGTCACGATGACTGTTTTGTGTTGGCCTAAACTAAACTTTAGATGTGCAGTTAGTGTCACGATGACTGTTTTGTGTTGGCCTAAACTAAACTTTAGATGTGCAGTTAGTGTCACGATGACTGTTTTCGCTGGCCTAAACTAAACTTGAGATGTGCAGTTAGTGTCACGATGACTGTTTTCGCTGGCCTAAACTAAACTTTAGATGTGCAGTTAGTGTCACGATGACTGTTTTCGCTGGCCTAAACTAAACTTTAGATGTGCAGTTAGTGTCACGATGACTGTTTTGTGCTGGCCTAAACTAAACTTTAGATGTGCAGTTAGTGTCACGATGACTGTTTTGTGCTGGCCTAAACTAAACTTTAGATGTGCAGTTAGTGTCACGATGACTGTTTTGTGTTGGCCTAAACTAAACTTTAGATGTGCAGTTAGTGTCACGATGACTGTTTTGTGTTGGCCTAAACTAAACTTTAGATGTGCAGTTAGTGTCATGATAACTGTTTTGTGCTGGCCTAAACTAAACTTGAGATGTGCAGTTAGTGTCACGATGACTGTTTTCGCTGGCCTAAACTAAACTTTAGATGTGCAGTTAGTGTCACGATGACTGTTTTGTGCTGGCCTAAACTAAACTTTAGATGTGCAGTTAGTGTCACGATGACTGTTTTGTGCTGGCCTAAACTAAACTTTAGATGTGCAGTTAGTGTCACGATGACTGTTTTGTGCTGGCCTAAACTAAACTTTAGATGTGCAGTTAGTGTCACGATGACTGTTTTGTGCTGGCCTAAACTAAACTTTAGATGTGCAGTTAGTGTCACGATGACTGTTTTGTGCTGGCCTAAACTAAACTTTAGATGTGCAGTTAGTGTCACGATGACTGTTTTGTGCTGGCCTAAACTAAACTTTAGATGTGCAGTTAGTGTCACGATGACTGTTTTGTGCTGGCCTAAACTAAACTTTAGATGTGCAGTTAGTGTCACGATGACTGTTTTGTGTTGGCCTAAACTAAACTTTAGATGTGCAGTTAGTGTCACGATGACTGTTTTGTGTTGGCCTAAACTAAACTTTAGATGTGCAGTTAGTGTCACGATGACTGTTTTGTGTTGGCCTAAACTAAACTTTAGATGTGCAGGTAGTGTCACGAAGACTGTTTTGTGTTGGCCTAAACTAAACTTTAGATGTGCAGTTAGTGTCACGATGACTGTTTTGTGTTGGCCTAAACTAAACTTTAGATGTGCAGTTAGTGTCATGATGACTGTTTTGTGTTGGCCTAAACTAAACTTTAGATGTGCAGGTAGTGTCACAGTGACTAGGAAAGAGAGAAATTAACAAGCCAAGTTCAGATTTTACTGGAATTATTTGTATTCACTTTTGAACTAATGTCATTTGGGAAACAAATGAATCTGTATCTTCTTAGCCCAAGGCTAATTTGGGCTGACTTGCCTTGAGGCAGCAACCAGGATATGAGAAGGAAAAAAGAATTTAAAAACCTGCCTCGAAAAGGATAGGATGGTTCTGTAAAGGTATCCTCTTCCAAACATACCGCTTGTATTATAACTGCAATATTTAGCGTGTGCCGCTGACCCTAATAAGTTTATGAGTTTCATGTTAAAGATGAGTTTTGCAAATATTTAGATGCTTTTTTTCTCAAAAGTTTGCCTTATAAGCCAGCAAATTACTTAAAGTGATAACAGAAAAAGCAAGGACTGCTACTCATTTTTTTTATTTAAATGTTCCATTAATTTTACCATTCAAAATATATGAACTAAAATATATTTTAAAAGCAGTCAAATTTTGGAATTTTTTTGTGTGTCATGGCCAAATTTGCAAATTTTTCTGTGTTGAAGAATTTCTTCCAGGTAATCCACTTCATGGCATTCATTAAACATCTTCAGCATCATTGTCTTCTCTGTTTCTCTACCATTAAATTTCACATAACATAATTATATTACAGACAAAACATGTGAGCAATGAGAAAGTTTAAAAAAAAAACAAACAAGTGCACAGAAATCAATATTTACAGTTGAAAAGATACAGCTAAAATTTCATTGACATATTATGTAGAATCAAGGCTTGGAGAATTTAACACTCACAGGACATATTGAATGCAGGAGGAAGCAGCGAGTAAACAACTCTATAAGTGTTTGTCACAATGGATGGCAGAGCAAGGACATAAAAAATTAGTAAAAGATCAAATGTTACTTAGAGCAGCAAAAGTATGGAAGTTGTGAAGAGCCATGATTAACTCCTTCCCAAAGAGAAATTACGTATAAGAAGAAAACAAAAATTAAATAAAGATGAAGAAATGATTATTTTACTTCTTTTCATAATTGTTAAAGATTTTAAGTAAAAATTAATTTCTTCTTGAATCATTGAAGTTCACATTTTCATTAGCCCTCTTTTTGGGTAGTTTCCTTGAAATCTGCATATACACTACAGTTGAAAAGTTTGAGGCCACCCCCAGAATTAGCACTTGACAGAAGAGTGAAAAAAAAAATGAAAAAGAGCTCTTGGTATCATTGAGAAAAGAATGGCGTCAATTAGCAAACTTGTAATTTGAGAAAACTTTGCAACAAATGCCAAAAATTTGCACTGCAGTAATCAAGGCTAAAGGAGGATATTTCGACAAGAGCAAAATTTAATCATAAAATGTTTTCTTTTCTTTTTTCCATAATAAAATTTCTAATAAAAAAATCATGTCTTACTTTTTTTTAACCATGTATAATAATTTTCTCTTATTTAAAGTACAAAACAACTACTTTTGGTGCCAATTTAAAAAATTACCAGGGGTTGCCTCAAACTTTTGAATTGTATATTGTTTATCGACTTTTTCAAAGATAATCAGCTTCCTTGTTGAAGAGTAACTCTGTTAACAGAAGCAATACTTTCACTATCATCTCCCAATCTTTTTCTAACAAAATAGATTTGCCTTATAAGGCGGGAGGCAAAATCTATAAGAAGCTTTTTCTTGATCTGATTTTTCGACATGAAAAATGAACATTGTAATACACTGATTTACCTTGACTAATATCTTCATTTTGGATGTTAGTCATAACATTTTAGTCATTGTATCCTTTGGTCAAGTGTCTGTTATAATTGGTAACCTGGGAATTTCAATTCTCACTGTTAGAATCTCTTTGCATTCCTCTATCTGTGCAAGAGAAAATCTTTTATCAAAATTCAGTTTCTCTTGTCTTTTCACTTTCTGTCAATTGTCTGTCTCCTTTACTGAACTCAACAATATATCAGAACATTTTTTTACTTTTGTCTTTCACACAAAGTTAATCGCTTAAAGTTTATCAAAGACTATTGATCAAATTAGTGTGAAATTCATATTTACTTTAAAGAGGATGCATAATTCACTTTTTTCTTTTTTTTATCAACTGAAAATTCTGAAAGCTTTCTTTTTTATGAATCTGTAAAGTATTCAGTGATTTTGTATTCAGTTTATTGCATAATTAATTAGCTGACATTTTTTGTGATTTGCTGTCACTAGCAGGAAGATTAAATAGTCTTTAAATGTATGATTAACTTGAAGAAAATTTAATCTTGTCCCAGAAGTTGAGATTTTTGTGGCCAATTGGATTTTACAGTGGTTTCTCATTTGATGCTTTCTTAATATTTTGCTAATTACTGCCATTGAAAAAAGAAAGAAGAATTTCCGAGAATTTGATTAAACCATTAATCCCTGCATTAATCTAAGACTTGCTGACGGAAAATATGAGCTAAAAATTCCAGAGAAAGCACAAAGATTTTTAAGAAGCTTGTTTAAAACCTCTCATTCAGGCACTGTAGATTTTGTCAGAAAGGCATAAAACTTGGCTGATTTTGATTATTTGTACTTCATTTTTGTGATGAGAATTTGTCCACCAACATCCTCTCTATGCTACAATATGGCATCAAGATGTGAACACTGATGGCTTCATGTTCTATGCCCTAAAGACAATTGAGAGGGGACACTGGTCTGACCTTGTGTCCAACGAGGAGCTCCACTGAAGGACTGGCCAGCCGAACATCCTCCACACCCACACTCAATAGCATGTTCTCTGTCTCAATGATGACCGCCTTAACAAAGTCATCTACCAGTTTGGCCTGTCATTTGCAAACTGGCGACAAGCTTACAGCCACTGGAAGGACATCATCCACTATGATGTCCATCAAATTAACCTTGCACCAGAGGATATTTCGATGCTCTGCCAAGACAATGAGAGCTGGAGTGACAAATTGGCTCTTGTGGTTTCAATACCTTCATGGCCCAAAATCTAGCAACAATAACATTATTAGTCAATATATTTTAATTGTCTATATTAACTTCTATAACAACCAAGATGTGAATAAGAGTTTAAACAAAGTATGTTGATAATTACTAATCTCAGAAAGTGAAATACAAATCATCTATATAGTAAAAACTGGTATGAATCTGCCAGGACAGGCAAATACTTGAACCATTTAACAATGACCAAAAAATACACTGATTTCCTTCAGGACGGTGACATAGTGGGTATAGGAGTTTGTTAGATGTGTTATTGTCATCTAGTGGGTATATGGGTTCAGTCCCTGGATCAGCTAGTGAAACATGTGGAAAACAGTTGACATTGCAAGGATAAAATAATATGATAATCAAGAGATATTCAATTTCAGCCAAAAAACAATGGTACTTGGCCAAAAAATTGTGCTTATAATATCATCTCTACCAACCAAATGTTCAAAACACTTAAAGTATATTGGCTAATTTGAGTTTGAAATATTTCTGTCGATAAATTTGCTGATCAGTAGGGCAAGAGAATGGAGAAAGCAAGGACTGATTTAAAAATTATTGCCTGACTGCAAGTTATTTCAATGCCAAAGTTGGTTGATGACGTATTAACTCTTGTATGATTATTTAATGTTGGAATTTGGTATGAAGCCCCACCAGTGAGGATGAAACTCATTATTTGGTAGTCTTGCTAACCATTTCTGCATACCAATGCACCTGATCATTTAAATTAGAGAAAATTTATTTTGATTTGTCCACTGGATGATGAAACATTTTAATATGATAATCATTGTTTCCATTTTAACTCTGTTCCATCTCCTTACACAGAATTTGTATTGGGGGATAATTAAATTGGTAAAGTATTTGACTGAATTTGCTACATTTTTTCTGCAGTTTGTAAAAACAAATGTTGGCATTCTAGTAAAGACATCAGATGTTTTTCTCTACATATATATATATGTATGTATGTATATATATATATATATATATATATATATATGGCCATCATCATATGCTACAAGTGCCTCTGATCTTTGCTTCATATCAATGAGTGTATCAAACTAGCCTCCTTCCCCACAAGACAAATATTTTCAAAGATCACTCATCATACTCCAGCTTGCAAAGCACTTACTATTAATTTTCTCTCTCAGGCGCCATTCTTGTTATAAATATCAGCAGAAATGCATCTGTGGACATTTTTATCGGGACACTTACAAGTAGGTGCATTTCTAAATCTGTAAACATCTGTGGCTTTTTATCTTCAAGCCATTTAGCCTGTATAATGTTTTTCTTCCTCTCTTGACAGCATTTTTAATATTCATTTATGTTTCCTTGTCTCCTTTTTATATATTTGTTACATTGTTATTTTATTTCTGGTGAAACTGGCTCCTTGGTACTATTCAGTCATTAACAGTGACAATAAAGCTTTCCTTTCACATATAAACTGAATAGGTTCTAAATGAATCAATAGGAATTGATTTAAACAACTTTCATCATTTTCAAAGTTAATTTATTCATTTATCCAACACATTTATTAGGTTTATTATATATTATTCCTAAGTTCAACCATGAAATTTTCATTGTTACTGATTTATAAAAAAAAGGTTCTGTATTAATAATAAGCAATTCTTAATGACTGCACTCCACCTCAATATTTGATTGATTTAGGCAGATAAAGTCATGTGATTAGAGGGGTTTTGCAGTTACCTTTCAAAGATTTTTTTTTGTTTCTTGAAATGAACCAAATTTTTGTAATTGTATCCTGCAATAAAAGCTTAAATATTTTTGCAGTTAACAGAATTTTATCAAAATTAGATATTTCTTTTCATTTTTTACATATTAATTAATTTCATAAGGAATTTTATTGACGAAGAAAAACTTACAAAATGATGATTTTTATTGTTTCACATCAAACATTTTGTCCAAGATGAAGACATTGTTCCAAATTGATGTTTTTTTTTCTTGTGTTGCATAGAAGGAACAAAGTATGACATCAGAATTTATGAATTGCATAGTGTCCTGATAAAAATGTCCACAGATGCATTGACAGTTCTGATACTCCCTCACAAATTGACTACCATCTTAATGGGCCCAGTATAAAGACATTTTTATGTTTATACATTATTTTTATAGATACAAATATTTAAGTAAATGCTCTGTTTTATGATGAACAGTATTAATAACATTTACCAGCCTTAATGTCTGAGAAATTTTATAGAAAATATTCGTTCTCTGACAGGAATCAGACCTGTATCCTATACGGAATTGTCATTTAGCCTGATGTGCCTTAAACGATCAAGCCACAGAGAATCGTTCGATTAGCAAGGTCAGTTTTACTGCTTATAAACTTCAGTCTTCTATGAATCTCTCATGTGCATTCATATAAGTAAAATTGTCGGACTTTGTTCATTTCATAATATATATATATATATATATTAATGTCCCCAGTGTATAACTTATGTATTAGATACTGTCACATAATTATTTAATCACTGATGTCTTAGACTTTGAAAAAAATATTTCATTCTAGAGATTTCGAAAGGTTAGTTTTTGTCAAAATAAGGAGCAGGTAATTAGGTCAGAGGTTTTGTTCTGTAAAATGGTTTAACAATATTTATAGATGACAGATGTAAAGGATTCATGCACACACACATGTGAGTGTGTGTAAGAGATGCATGGCATTTTAAATATTAGTTTAGCAGTTGAGGAGACATCCTATCTTTTCAAACATTGAAATTAATGTCATCACTGGTGTACATTAATTTTATTGTTTCAAAACAACAGTTATGTCTACACAAACATGTGCATCCACTAAAGTAATGTTTATAGTAGTATTAGGTTGGTGCAAAAATAATGACATAATAATGTTGTTTTTTGACATTAAAAAATATATCTGACACAAAAATATCTTGAAATAATAGAGTGAATTTATTCAATATAATCTCCATGAGCTTCAACGACTCCCTCCAGATGACTTTGGAATATCCTACAACTCTTCTGGATGGTCTCCTTGTTTAAGTTGATGAATGCCGCCATAATACTTGCATTCAGCTCATCTTTGATGTTACAAAAAGTTTTGCTGGACTCTCACTCAACTGTGCCCCACACATAATAATCTACAGGGTTGCAATCTGGGGAGTTAGGTGGCCAGATAGGAGGGGTGATGTGGTCACAGAAATTGTCTGACAGCCATGACTAGGTACTCTTGCTTGCGTGGCATGGTGCAGAGTCCTGTTGCCAGAAATAGAGTCCTCCAACAGCCACCATCTTTACCCATGGCATCATTACCTCCTCAAGGCATTTGATGTTGGCCTCCATGTTGAATCTGAGGCCCTGTGGGAAGATGAATGGAGACTTAATGTTGACATTTCTAGTAATCACTCCTGATACCTTTGTAATCACCATTAGACTCATCTAACTCTTTCCGAATCCTCTGAAATGTTCATATTGGAGCTTCTGCTATGAATGCCAAGCAGTACAGCATACCATTTCCAAATATCTGGTGGAGTGAATTGTATCATAGTGTTCTTTTTCTCACAGAGGGTGCCCAACTGACCCTATTCTAATAGGCAGTCAACAAAATCAAAAACAAACAACATGAACATGCAAAATAAAAAATGGCAACAATTTACCCATTTCACTCTGTATAAACAGGAAGAGTATTGCCCTCAGCTTTAAGAATGACAGAGTTTCATTTGTTCTTTGATTGTAACTCATTTGAGTTTAAATTTTCAGTAAGGATAAGAATTGCAAGTATTTATGAAACTATGTTAGCAAGGAGACATGGTGGGGAGTAATGGATAATGGCTTAGATTGAGGAATCAGTGGGCCAAGTTCGAATTGCAGTTGAATCCATTACATTCACTTATGTGCTAATACTCTTGGAAAAGGTATGAATCCTCCTCTTCTCCCCCCAGCTATGGGTAAATCGTAGGACAGATCAGGTTCTATAGCCTTGGATAGCAACTGGTCTACCACAGAAAGAAATGGCAACCTACTGCGGAAAAAAAAAATCAGCCTTGTCAGTCATGTATTAAAAGATACATGATCACCTAAGCATGTATCACGCATGGCACATAACTGACTGACTGATATTACCTTCTCTCTGGCCCTTGTTTTTTTAGCCATCATTTTTCCTTAGAATCTGTTATTCAGGCTGAAATTATTTCAGTCTGTTTGGTAAAGTTGATAATTTAAAATTATTCAATGTTATATGACTGGAGTTCTGTGTTTTTAACTGCTTTATATACTTTTACTCTTGGTAAAATTGTTGGCAGTTAATCAAAATGACCAGAAGAAAAACTCTAAAGAAAAAAAAAAAAAAAATTAAAAGTTAGAGAAAGCAAGATGAGGATGATCTGGCTATTGTTGTACAGATAGTTTACAACAAAAATCTTGAACAGTTCTGTTTACTTTTAGAATAATTTATGTTATGGGCATTTTGACAATACTGTCTGCTTCTCTCTCTCTCTTCTAATTCACTGGTCCCAGTTTTATTTTCCCAATAGGCAGGCCTAAGATGACTCCTAAAATATGCCAGAAACAATCTGACTGCACTCTTTCCCTTTTCCATTGAATTCTAGTAAAGCTTCTCTTTCCTCAAGGGGAAACCTTATCATCTTCCCGAAAAGTTGATGGAAAATAAGTGTAAAATAAGAAATCACGTTATAGTTTTGTTTTTAACAAAATGAGCAAATTTAAAATGTTCTCATATGAAACCTGATGGTTGCAAAAGTTGTAGATTTCTGAGTAGCCTAAGTGTGTGTGTAGTGGGTGGGGGGTGCTATACTGGATTTCAAATGCTGATTTTCAAGGTAAGAAGGCAGTATCAGTAAGTGTGTCACTGTGTTAATTTAATGCTCAATAATTGTTATAAGTACATTTTTAATGATAGTTTCATATGAAGGCTTTAAAACTTTATTTTTACAATTAATTTAAAAAATATTACCATAAAAATATTTTGTCAATGAAAATGAATATTTTTGCACACATCTTTTTATATAAAAAGTAAGTGTACAGTAAATTCCACTGAAACTGCTTCTTCCCACAAAGCACTGCTATATAGAACAGACTCCCAAGATGATGCTTCCCCAGTATTTACAATCTTGGTTTGTTTAAATCTGGGGTTAACTGTTACCTTCCTCTCTTATCTGTACTAACTGCTTCCTAATTTAACTTTCTACCTTTAATGGCCTCTGGTCTTTGTAAAGGGTGAAACTTACTGTAAAAAAGAAAATGGCAGCAGCTTCCACATCCATTTTGGATTCAGAAAATCTTTATAAACTTTGATTCTGCTTTATCCATTTCTTTGTCACAAGAGCAAACAACGAAACATGTTTTCTTTGACAAAGGGCCATAACTCATCTTAAGAGAAGGTTTATTTTTTTTTTATCAGACCAGGAATCACACATGAAACTTTCTGTTACATCAGCTGTATTGTAAATATGATAATGATTGAATTTTTACTTCTTGTTATGTTTAAAATCCCACAATACCAAACAGGTCTGATACAGATAAAAACAAAACAAGCCCAACAAACAGACTCTCTTCAAGCCTGAAATGATAAGGTGGGTCAATATATTTGACCTACGATGCCCACTTGTCCACAGAGATTCCAAGGCATTTTTCCCTCACAATGTTTTTTTTTTTCCTTCTTTCATTATGAAACTGAAGAAGTCAAAGAGAACATGCATTTTCTCTGCTGGAGAAAGTTGTCTTTGATAAAAAAATTTCCACTTTGTCTCATTTTCACTTCTTGTTATATAACATTCTGAATTTGTTCACTTAATGTAAAATCATTGTTCCTTTAAAGGATGAGGTCTTTTAGCACATTGACTCCTCTATATTGGTCATCAAATTCCAAATAGATCTAGTCATATGCATTATGTTCCATTGTCACTGTAACTTCTGCTGGTGTTTGGGCCATTAGTGGGTTGCATTGGTTGTCCTCAGATCAATACCCTAAAGTCAAACTGTTTCGATTACTCAATAAAAATCAGAAACCTCTTCACCATGTCAGGAGTTTGCTTTTCATAATAAAGGGCACAATGTGTATGGCGTGTGTGTGGGCTCTGTATCTGTAAATCTTTATTTCTAGCAGCAAAATGTTGCCCTCTCACTCATCAGCAAAATGTTACCATCTCACTCATCAGCAAAATCTCTGTAAACTCAGCCAAAGTCTATGCTGTAACATATGTAAGTGTACAGCTGACAAAAGAGAACTTCCAATGCAGTCAAGCACTGTCTGTTTCTACAACTGAACTGTATAGTTGCCCTGTCACTTGTCAGCAAAATGTTGCCCTCTCACTCATCAGCAAGCACTTTTTAGGCCATCTATTTGTTAACAAGACAAAAACCTCAATGAAGACAACTGAATGGTGAAACTATTTTTTTGTTTTTGTTTTTTTTTCTTTTAACCTAAAAATTTTGACTTCTTTCTTGTTCCTGATTTTGTCAATTCAAAGATTTCATTACTTCCTGTATGATTTTGATTCTTATTCTTTTCACAAGATGTTTGATCATTAACTGGCCCTTTCAAATATCTTTCCAATTCACTTGTGTGGCTGTTTTTAGGCAATGATAATTTTTCTTCTTCTTAATCTCCAATTAAACTTCTTTATTGTACATCCACAATGTTACAATTATTCACATACCTCAGACTCTTCAAGGTTTTGAATATTTTAAATATGAATTTATAACAAGTTAGAAAAAATAAACAATATTTTTTGCATATCCTTGGTAGAACCCTGTATCTTGTAATAACTTTGCTCCCTCTTAGATATGTGTTTAAGACTTTACTACTCTTGTAATGGAAAGGGGTGACTGGTTTTTCTATGAGAGTCATCAGATTATAGCAGTATTATCTTGTTTGTTGAAATGGGAGATTTTCTTGTGTTGAACTGAGATAAATGAGATATGATAGGTTGTTGTGGAGATATTATTCTGGTCACAGAAGGGTTTTATTTGAACTGGAGATAATGTACGACTGTATGTTGTAATTTGTTGAACAGGACCCATTATTGCATTGGAGTCAGGTTGTAATCTATGTTCCCCATGACCAAATGGGAAACAAGTCATGTTTTGGCATTACAACATTCTGTGGTTGAAGAGAGAAAAAAAGTGTTTAAGCCCTTTTCTTTTATACTGCTTTAAACAACACCACCTAGTAAGAAATCCCCTGGTAGACAATGTGTAGTAATTCTACACTGTTATCTTATATATAAAATATAGTGTATGTGTGTGTGTTTGTCTGTCCAAACAACTCCTCCACTCCCACTATGATTCATAGCTCATTCAAAAGCCCTAGAAAAGTTAGGTGCAGGAAACAATTTTCGTTGAGCTCATATTCAGGGTTGCCAGATTATGTGAGGTTAAAAATATATATTAATATATTATACTAACCATTATCGTTGCTTTTGTGGTTCAAGGGGAGTAACTCTTATTTTCTTTTTGTATCCAAAATTGCAGTAAACTTAAAATTGGGCGGCATTTAAGCCATGGAGGAGTAGATATGATAGGCATCAATAAACTACATAAGAACTCAAAATTGATTGCTGAATTTAAGTATTGAATTAATGTTTGAACTTAGCTTTTAAAAGTTCAATGATAATTCTTCTGTTGCCGCTTAATTTAAAGACAATTTGATGTACGTAGGTCCTTATTTTCCATACAAACAATTATTTTTATTTCATAGGTGACAGAACAGGGGACAGTATATAAAATAAAATTAATATGGTGTAAAGATGGGAAAATAGAAATTAGGATCAGTTATGCATTCAACATTTGAAGAGTTAGAGAAACATAATCACTAATTAAGTAAAACTTATATTATGGAATCTATATGAATAAATGTGAAATTGGAGCTGAATTCTTCCACAAATTCTGAGATTAAAAGACCCCAGCTCTACTTTATAGTAATTTACACATGGTACTTACTCTGTCTCCCCATTGAGACAAGATGCAACACAAGGTCTTTTTTTAAGGTGGGGGATCCAAGTGCGAACAACCAGGCAAGGAACAAAAATTGCCCACAGCCCCGCAATGGTTGGTTGCACTGACCTCAGTGCAAGCACTGATCCCTCTCTCTGGTGCCATGTCAGGGCACTACCTCAGGCTGGTGTTCCCCAGGGCTGGGCATGTCTTCAGTATTATTTTTCTCAGTTGCCTCTCTTTCCTTTGACAGAGAAGCCCCTGAGCGCACTCTGCCCAAAGACAAAGACTCAACTGAGAGATGATAAGTAAACGTGTAACTACTCAAAAAGAGTAATTTACACACTAAAAGCTGAATATTTGTAATATATATTATCTACTTTCTAGGTTGAACATTTGTTGATTAAAAAATGCAAGCAGAATCCGCCACATGAAAAAGTGGCAAGATTTTCAAATTATTGCTTGTAACATGAGTGAATTTTAAACTTTTTACTTTGAGCTTTTTGACAATGTTTGGTGAAATTCGGTTGCTTTTCTCTCTTTTAAAAATCTACATTGAAGACATGAATTCTGCTTAGTTGTCTCCTTGACACTGCATTTTTCTAATTCAGTTATTAAGGAATTTTGATGAATTGCTGTTAAATTTGATTAGAAAATATGTTATGGCTGCCCAGATGAATATTTGCTGACAAATCTTTTTTTTTTATTTATTGATCTCATCAAGCTATCATTTGCCAACTGATACATTTTCTCCATTGCTCTCAAAATGAGATTGAAAACTAAATTATATGAGAAAGAAGTAAATAGACATGAGAGGTGATGAAAAGTTATCAGCCCAGCTAAGGAGGCAGTTCAAAATAAGTTCTGAATTTTGGTAATTTCTTTAGATTTTGGAAAGTAAGTCAAACCAAGAACTTTCCACTATGGCTGTATCAGTGTGGGCTGATTACAGAGGAAGGGTTAGCGTGATAGTCTCTAAACACTTCATAGTGTTGCAAGTCTCATATATATTGGCTGGCAAACAGATATTGAATGACAGAAGACAACATCAAACAAAACATAGACATGAGTAAAAAAAATATATTGCCAAGTTGCAATAATGTTACAGTGTGCTAGGCAAAAAAAAAAAAAAACAAAAAAAAAACCTTATGCTAGGTCATGTAAAAGTTGAGACAAGCATTGTCCTGATAAGGACAGTTTTGTGGTTACTGAAGAGTGTTGTCTAGAAAAGGACAGTTTATCATTGGCAAGGATGGCTGAAGCTAGAGGTCTACTGGAGATGGCTGAAGTGATGGCACCTGGAATAATTGTAGGTTTTTATTTAAGAGCCGTTAGGATTTTTAGCCTTGAAAAAAATCTCCTACTATCCTAGTTATTTCATATATAATGCCAAAAGAAAAGCATACAAAATCCACAAAAAGAAAAAGAAAGTACAAATGCCAAATCCTTTCTGCCATACATTATTCCATGCCTGTTATATGTGTTGGTTCAATAATGCAAGATTTGGTGGTGAGCTGCTTGAACTAGTCATTGTCCAATCTTATCACAGGACAAACTATGTTAAGTAGCATAGGAATATTGTGGGGGTGTTATCCTGATTGAAAGGTATATTGTTATTTGCTCTCCCTCCCTACTGGTGTCACAATCTCATCAATTTAGAGTTGAGCTGACTAGATCTAACCATAAATTCTATGCTAACAGTTTTTTTTTCTCGCACTTCTTCCTCGTGGAACTCCCTTCTGGCTGCATGCTTTTCACCCAAATTTAATCTGCAAACATTTAAATGCAATCTCAATCGCTATCAACTGTCCTCTATGCAAAGCTACCATAAGATCCAAAGGAAACTCAGAAAATATAAATATAGAAATCACAGGTCACTGGAAACAGAAGTTATTCGCACAAGACATCATTTAACAAAATATATGCTTACAGCAGATTCCTCTGAAATAATATTTGGCAACTGAAAGATATGAACCAAAACATTCCAAAAAATAACATGGAAAATAAAAAAAACACTAGTTTAAAACTAAAAAATATAATTAATCTTTGCTTATAAGAGAAAATAATGTTAATTACTTTGCTAGAACAAGATGAAAAATCCTAAACAATAGATCAGAACTTATTCCCAAATGCAAATATGAAAACAAATAATGACCAAAACATCTGAATTAAAATCCCATAACTACAATCTAATCAAATTTATTTCAAGTACTAAAACTTAGAAGCAAGGAAAATACATGAAAGGAAAGTGAACAAAATAGATAAGTAATGGAATCTATAAATGAATGAAATAATAAGTAAATAAAATAAACAGTGTTTAGGTTCTGATCATAAATAACACAAAGCATTTTAGACATGAATCAAAGAACTTGGAAAAGCCATTTCCCTCTAAGACCAGTTCCCTGAATTCTCAATATAGAGAGAGCTTGTTAATAGAATTGTGGCACTTGGCCTGAAAATCAAATTGTTGGGTAGAACTAACAGTGACTATGCAGTGTTATTTCTTTTGATATGAATAATCAAGAGTGGTTACCCCTTGTTTTGTTACTTTCCGCTTTGAGAGAGCTATTTCTGTTTACTGGGACTATAAAAGGACATTATACGCGAACCTTGTATTCTCAGTTGAATAAAGCTTTCTTAAAACCTACACCTGCATACTTTTGTCATTAAACCTTTGTCCACACGTTCTGCATATCTGAGTACTTTTGGCTATTCTTGTAGCCATTCCTAATGGCAATTTTTATTTTTTTTACTTTATTTTTACTTTTTTATTTTGAACTGAATGTATTGAGTTTTATATGTGTATAGGAATATTTTATATATGAACACAGTCACAAGATTTTAAAATGGTAATTTTCAGAAATGCTGCCTGTGTCCTTTTTCAATAAAGGAAGGAATAACAAATGAAACCTGAAGTGGAATTTACTTTTCCACTGAATTTAGTTGGGTTTTTTTATTTTATTAACAAAGAGATCTGTTAGTTTTATGCTAGGTGTTTAAAATCTTTCTCGTGCATGTTTCCATTTGGTCAAAAAACCTACTAATATATAATAAATATTACTATCTTTTTTATCAATATTGTCATATTTTTTGCTTTTTTTTATCTCTCCAGTTTCTCTCACCAGTCTATTATTATAAGAAGCATATGTGGATAATCTTTCTTTATTATATATATATATATATATATATATATATATATATATACACACACACACACTCATATTGTGAATATTGTGTTCAAGCATGAAAATACCACTGTGGCCACTTGGTGTTGACTATAGTGTCCACTTTTATATTTACATGTGCTCTAACCCTGTTATTTAGCACTTTTACCCATAAATATAGCATGCTTTAAAACTATATTTTTAACATATATATATATATATATATATATATATATATATATATATATATATATATCCCTGCTACAACATAAAGAAATAATTTTCTATTTTCTTCATTTATATTTTCATGTATTTATGAAATATTCAAATTATGCCAAACTTTATCTCCATTTAAATTCTTATACAAGTCAATTGATATCAAGATAACAGCCATTCCTCACAAAAACAGATAAATATGTTTTCTCAAATCTATTTCTCAAAATACACTTAATTATAAATAAAAAAGACAAATCTTTCTCATGATATGGAAATTATGTTGGACTAGTTTCTTTTTAATGCAAAGTACTAACTCTACAAACACTGCTGTTTAGTCAACGTAGTTATAGAGATGCATCGATATACGCTTTTGCATTAAACAGCTGTAGAATTCTGTGGAAATATATGACAAGTGTTCATCATTTTTTTAAAATTTAAAATAATTACATCTGACACTGATTTTGATATCCAAACATTGAAATGCAATTTAAATTTTTTGAGATTATATCCAAACAAGCCATTTAGCAAACTGCAGGAAGCAATTATAGTGAGACTGACATATAAAACTATGTGTGTATATTTGAAGAGGTTAAGATTGTAGTGATCAGGGAAGCATAGTCTCAGGAGTCTATTAAAAGTTCAGGTGAAGAAGCTGTTTGAGTGGAACTTTGTCTTTCCCAATTGAATACAAAAGGAAGGAGGATGAATCTATCCTGTTTACTTGACAGCTCCAAACCATAAAGGTCCACCAATCAAGACCTTCACAAGTTTAGGGTCAGTCATTATCTATCCTTATAACATGCACTTTTTACTTCCCCTTTTCATACCTTTGCAACAACCCACTACCTGGAGAGGCTGTTAGGTTTTGTATAAGAGGATCAATGAAAATATATGTAAATACATACATATATAAACACATAGACGAATGGAGAACTAATATATAGAATATGTATGTATAAAAATGACTAATTCCTTCCCCTTTCTCTCACCAATCCTATTGTCTTATTACTCCTTAAGCAAATGAAGATTTTTTTGCCAGTCCAAGAATAATTTGAATTATTACCACACAAAAGACAATGGTTACAATAAGAAAACACAAGAAAAAATTAATTTCTTTAAATAATATGTGGAAATAAGCATTCTTTACTAGATGAAGGTCACAAGCCCGAAACCCATGTAGCAAAAAATATGGAAAATAAAGTATAATATATAAAAAAATTCTCTTCTCAGCTTCTCTTTTCTCTTTAATATATATATATATATATATATTATAATTTTATCATATAGACAAAAACAGTTTACTCACTACAAAGATGCAACTTTGTTTCGGTGCATTTCAGTTGCACCTTGACTGGTGAGAGCCAAAAATGGTTAAGCATTTATAACCATTATTGGTTCTCACTAGTTGAGGTGCAATTGAAATGCACCAAAACAAAGTTGCATCTTTGTAGTGAGTAAACTGTTTTTGTCTATATGACAAAATTATAATAAATAATTATTGCTCTACTATTGTTATACCTCCTTTAAATTAAAATAAATAAAAATCATATATTATTTTTGTTCTCATCGCATCAGATATATATATAAATGGAAAAATGATTAACCAAAAAACATTCAGAACGAATCAAGCATATTTATCATGGCTAAAATATATTTCTCTTCGTAATTTTGATGCATCTATAAATATTCATGATATATTTGTGTGTAGATACGTGTGTGTGTGTTTGTGTACACCATTGGGCCAATAGTCATGGGATGAATGCAGGTGAATGTAATTGTTCATCAATTGTATTTTCATATTGATTAGTTGGTGTGAAAACTATCATGGCAAAAAACAATTTGAATTTTCAGAGTTGAAAGGAATTATGGTAGTTAGTACCTGACAGATTAGACATTCACTTTTTTAAAATTCTGCAGACATTTGACATCCTTTGAACTACCAGAAATATCTGAAAGCATCACCACACACTGGGAACAAGCACAAGTCCTTGATGATCACAACCAGACGTATCTGGCTAGAATTGTCTGGTGTGAAGGACAAGTGATACTTATTCAAATCACATCTGTATTCATAACAGCATGTGCCAGATGCATATCCAGCAGGTCAGTTCAGCATTCTTTAGCTTCTTTTGGATATAAAGAGCATTCATGTTAACATCTTAGCACTGGAGACATATCCTTGAAGAGAAATGGTAACCTTTTTCTATTAAAACAGTCTAGTTCTAATGTTTTTGTGCCTATTGAAACCATTTCCTGTAATAGACATTGGTCATCATGGGGAATCTAATCAACTTATGAGTAAAATGTTCCCTATGCAACAATGTACTGTGTGTTGTGACACATTCTTCTCTCCTCTGATCACAACTGAATATAAGAACCTCACAGACTATGACATTTTGGAAATAATCTGTTCTCATCTTCTGGCCATGACAATTCAAAGATGCTCAACTCTTTCTTGACGCTCATAATTGTGGCATTCAAAATATGAAAATGATGTGCCTAACACGAGTTTACATACATATGAGAGGTGTTTAAAAGTTCTTAGCCCGACCATTTCCCAGAAACTACTAGCCATTTTTAAAAGGTTTCAATGTCAGGTTGGGAACTTTTCAACATTCCCTTACATATACTTTTAACCCTTTTCTCTCTCTCTCTCTCTCTCTCTCTCTCTCTATATATATATATATATATATATATATATATATAAAAGAGGTTATAGTAGTTTCAACAAGAGAAAAGTGTGTATATTAAAAAGATTTAAAAAAATATTATACTTTATTTTCCATAATGGAAAATAAAGCATAATATTTAAAAAAAACAAAAAAAAAAAAAATCCACATTACAACCAAAAACGTTTGCGGTTACTTTCTTCTTTTTAATATATATATATATTATTATTATTATTTATATATTATATACGTGGTACTTTTTACAAAGCACTCAATATCAGAGATAGAGCTAACATATATATATATATATATAAGGTTGGTGCAAAAATAATGTCGTTTTCTCACATAGTAACATATGTGAGAAAATGACATTATTTTTGCAAATATAGTCTTAAGATGTGCTATATTTATGGGATAAAGTGCTCAATATCAGAGATAGAGCGTGTGTAAAAATAAAAGTGAACACAGAAGTCAACACTTAGAAGCGACAGTCTGTTTCATGCTAGATGCAGTTGTCAGATGGTCTGACGATTGCATCTAGCATGAAACAGACTGTCGCTTCTAAGTGTTGACTTCTATGTTCACTTTTTTATATATATATATATATATATATATATATATAATCTTCCTTGGGATTATCCATATGGATTACCAAGATTTTTGTTACTTAAATATGTATATACATATATATATAATCTTCCTTGGGATTATCCATATGGATTACCAAGATTTTTGTTACTTAAATATATATATATATATATATATATATATATATATATATGCTAGCTTAAAAGCCACCCTATTGGGTGACATTTAATCTAGCTCCTGCAAAGGACTCTTGATTGGGCCTTCATCACAATAGGTAGAGAGGATTAGAAGCGATAGGAAACAATAAACTACAGAAGAACACAAAATTGATCCCTGCATTTAAGTATTGCATTAATATTTAAGCTTACCTTTTAAAAGTTCAACAATAATTCTTCTGTTGCCACTTAATTTTAAAAAGATTGATGTGCATAGTGTCTTACTTTCCATACAAACAATTACTTTTATTTTATGGTTGGCTTTTGCTGGATTTCACAATTAATTTTAATAAATTCTCAAATTTATTTCCAAGTTCTAAAAATTGTTATTGCACAAAAAATTTGTCACAAAAAATCACATAAAAAATTGCTGCAAACAATTGCAGGAATGAAAACTTGGAAATTCAAAATTTCAAGATTGCCAGTCTGGATCCAGCTTGGAATTTGCTCACAGAGTTGGCCTGATTCCAAAATGGTATGATATGTTGGGCTACAACCTCTAGGAGTAAAATTGAATAAGTGGGACACACTGAAATTTGCATTTATTATATATTCATGCACTCACATATATTTTAAAATATTGTTTAACTAAATTAAGTACACATACAAAGATATGCAAATCTAATTTTTAAATAATTTTTAAATGAATTTATTTATTTTGTATATTTTTGTTAGTTTGAGAGTTTAACAAACATAAAATAATAAAATTTCTCATTAGACTGTTGAAAATCTTGTAAAACATTGAAGTTTGTCTGATTTTCCTGATTAACTTGTGTAACAAACATGACTGATAAATATTTTCTTTCTAATTATTTTGCTTTTCTTTCTGACCATTTCTCTCTATCTACATTAAACAGTCATCACAGTTGCTGCAAAATGTTTCTGTCTTCTAATCGCAAGGAAGAATTCTACTGGCAATTAGGGACTGCAGTCTTAGTGTCTTTCTTTCCTTTGAATTCGCTATATGAATAAAATCCACTCAAAGTGTTAGATAATAACATTTTGTTTTTACTTCTTATTGAGGCATTGAAGCTTGTAGAGAATTTTTTTCTGATATTTTTTGTTCAAATTTAAAACTTATAAATTTATCTTCAAACTCAGTGTGTCATTTCAGCATATTTCTCGAAACTGATTCATTATTTGAAATGTTTTGATATAATTTCTTAAACATTATATTTCTCTTAATTTTCTATGAATTTCTTTGTAAGTCTTTCTTATGCCTTGATTTCTCATTGGCTTCTTCTTAACAAGTTAGTTTGATTTACTTTGAATAAACTAATCTTGCTATTTTCAGTAGATAATTATTTAACTCCAAATTTTATTGCAAACAAAATTCATTTCAGAAAACTTGCATTAAAAATCACCAATGTCCTACAAACCAAAACATCAGAGGCAAAATATTTGCAATTTATTATTAGAACCTTTTTTAACACTAAAGTATGAATGGTGGAATAAGGGATAGCAGCTGAGTTCAAATTCCAGTGAAGTTTGTTATATTCACTTACCTGCAAATACCCTTGGGTAAAGTAGAAATCCACCCATCCCTCCCACTACCTATGGGGGTAGATAGCAGGAAAAACTGTATACTATAGCATTGGATGGTAACTGGAAGGACAAGTCTGAATTCAAGACCTCCAGCCATGTGTTAAATAGCCTCACTAACCTGCAATTGAGTGAGTACAGCTACACTCCTGAAGACCTCGTCAGTCAGGACGGCGTTCCTCCAACAGGAATGAGAAGGCCCTGCATTTGGATTTGGACCTTAAAATGCAGGAAGTTTCAACAGGAATATTCTATTTTCCATTTTCTTCCTAACTGAATATTTTTGCAAGATATTTTTTTTTATGTAACTGGTGAATATTTTTCCTGTCTCGGGGAAAAAAAGAGTTTCTCATCACTTTTCTTCATATTCATTGCAGCCTGACAGCTATGGTCATGTATATGTGAACCTACCAAAAACAATTTACTTACTTAAAAATTTGCTTAATCATTTATACACAAAAAATACTTTGTCAGATTCAATTAAAATTGGTATTAGCCAACCAATGTTGGCAAAACTTTCAGGCAGTCCTTATATTTATATAATATATATAACATGTGGATTCCACACTGTTTTTATTAGAAATATTTACAATAACTTATGTGAGATTTTATTATGCAACTCTAGGATTATTTATATTATAATTTATCTATAATAATACAATTATTGCTCTTTATTGTATATTGAGTGATTTCAACCAAATGTTTGAAATTTTGAATAAGTTAAAAAGGAGAATAGAACAATTAAAAAAGAAATTGTAAATATTAGCAAGAAAAAAAAAAAAAAAGGCTTTGAATGGAAAAGAAAATATTGAAAGAAACTTGTGTTATGAATGTAAACCCTGTTTTCTGTTAATATGCTTTCAGCCATAACTATACCAAGCTTTTGATAATAGCAGCAAGGCTCAAATTGTGGCTTTAAATATCTCGAAGGCATTTGACAAGTTTGACATGCTGGCCTTCTATGTAAGCTGGGGACTTGTTTTAAAACATTGTTGTTCTTACTTCCCATAAAGTTAGGTGTACTCATACAAAGGAAAACAGTAAACAAGATCTCAGAATAACTGTAAGGCAATATCCACCATTAAAATAAACTTTAGTTGTTTATACATTAATAATAAGTATGAAATTTTAATAGAAAATATTTGATTTTTGCTCATTAATTTTCCATGCATTCTTTGCAAGATCAAATTCTTCTATTTTCCTATTTATTATTAATAGTTAATAAACATGTAAACTGATTTTAGTTAATTATTAATAACCAGCAATGTTACAGGAGACAGAGTGAAAAATTTAAGAATTTCGAAACAAACTTAATTTTATTTAAAAATGGAAATGAAATATCTTTTAAAAATTAATCTTTCAGTTTATTTTTTGAGAGCACAAGTTTCTCTTTTTGTTGCCATATTTCACAAATTCACAAAAAACTTTCTCAAAAGAGTTTTCAAAACAAAGGTTAGAAATACTACACAAATTTTTATCTAACTACTACTGAGCTGAAACTGTTTTTCTTTTATTTTCATCAACTGTCAGTTATTAGATATTTTTAAGCGGCGTGTTTAACTTTTTGTAGTTTTAGTGTTAAAACAATAAAATTTGGTTAAGAAATGGTTCACAAATGAAGTCCTTTGTCAGCCTTACCTATAATCTATAAATAAATAAAATTTGTCAAATTTGTATAATGTGTTAATGTTTTTTATTTAAAACATTCCCTCTAATTGATTGTGATAAACCTTTGTAAACATTGGATCTTGTGTCCTGCCAGTAGTTTTTCTCATCTGAGTCCATTCTTGCAATTTAGAAATCTATCATTCATCCTTGCATTGAATACTGTTCTCTTGCACTTCCCAACAGTGGAACTCCCTTCCACTTACTTGCTTCTCTGATAACCATAATCTTCAAATATTTAAATGTAATGCCTTGATCCCCATTCTTTTTTTTATCCTCTCCGCAATCCCCTCCCCCGATACCCAATCTTTTTTTAAATTTCACTCTCTGTAACCCCTTGCATACTAGTAGCACTCCCGTCTTGCTTGGGGTGAAATGCTTAAGAAAAACAAAACAAAAAAAAAACAGTAAAGATGCAGAATATTAAGAACATTGGCTAATGATATGAAAAAAATTCAACTATGACCATAAAGAGAATTATAAAAGTTGTGTAAAGAAGTACATGATAACTGATTTCTCAATAGTAATTTTTAGTGATGAATAGAGAGCTATATTGTATGAACTTGATGGTAAGAAGTTTAGTCCTTTGTAGAGAAAAAGTCAACCATGACTGAGAAGATAAAGTTTGATTGACTGATTTATTTTTTTATGGCTTATCAACCTTTTGCCAGTTATTTAAAGACAGAAAATATTATTAGATTCTAAGAATATTTTGGAGATAATAATAATTTACTGATACAAGTTCTACTAATTAACCTATAGTTGGGGGGTTAAGTCACTTCATACCTTTCCCAAGGGTATTTGCATGTGTATAAATATAACAAACCTGACTGGAATTGGAACTTGCTTCTCTGATTTTCAATTCTAAGCAAGTTATCAATTACACTACCTGCACATCCAGACTTACAATACCTGGTATTTTTAAGCAGTTACTCATTTAACTACTGATCAGGCTTGTCATTCCTTAACTTCAGTGATTGTATGTGAGCTTGTGTTTCAATGTGATATGGCTGTAAGCTTGAGAAGATGAGAAAGATGTGACATAATCTTTTGGACTTGTATTCTAAGCAGTAAAATAGTGTCTTTTCAAAACTGATGCTGGTATTATGTATTAAGAATTATTGTTAATTTTTTAAAAAGATGATTTATTTTAAGTGGTTCAAACCACAATCAAGAAGCTTTAAGCTGAAACATATTTTCCTGCAAAATAAGGTCTTTTACATTCTACAAATATGATTGTTAACCACTTCACTAAAAAAAAAAAAACTTCAAGGACAAGAAGTTCAAGGAATGACCTCCAGCATCTGCAAATATTAATCGAAGAGAAAATTAAAATCATTAAAAGTGAGATATACACTAATATAAAAAAATATTCTGGTAAAGGTGAAGATCTGAGTTGAAACAGGAGAAATTATCGACTGCCAAGCAGCCTATACTAACATATAAAATAATAATATAATGATAATAGGTATATGAGATACTGTGTACATTAAAAATGATTCTATTGTTTATATATTTGGATTTATTTATCTTACACTTAGTTTTTATATTAAAACCCAGCATCCGCGAAACAATTTATCAATATCTGAATAACGATAGAAATTATAAGGTTGGCTATTATAACTTGAGACTGAAATTATATATGATAAATATGACAAGAAGATTTTTCCAACATTGGTTAGTTAATGCTAATTTTAATATAAAAGCCTCAACTTGAATATTCAAACATAATGTGTTTGGTAATCCGACTGTTATACTCACAAGAAAATAAAGTAAAATTTGAAGAAATTAAACACATCTGCTTTAAAAACGAGTTTAAACAATGTGTTAAACAACTTATTCAATTATGATATTTTTGAGTGGCAATTTACAGAAAAGAAGTGGTCTGCTTTTTTATCATTATTATTATTATTATTATTGTTAAGCATCTCTTATTTATTGTTTGCCTTTTTTTTTAGTCCAACTTGATCTTTGATGTGATTTTCCTGGGTTCAAAATGAAAAATGTTCAGTTACTTACGAAATGCATATTAAAAAATGCTTAGAATCTTCAGATAAACATAAAAATCTTGCAATCACCATTTTATCATAGGGATGCTATATTTTATTTCTCTGTGATGAGTGTTTCTAAAATTAGATGTATTTTTGGTTATTTGAAATAAACATTTTAATACATCAACAATGTTTTGAAGCATTCATAGAAGAATGATAGCTTTCTTGAACATCCTGTTTATTCTCCATCTTTACAAGAACCCAAGTAAAAAGCAAATGTCAGGCAAAGTTTTTGTTACTGATCCACTTTAATTCAGTTTTATCAAGCTGCAAGTTTACATTTAATGTTTTATACAAATGGTTAGATCAAATTTCTGATACTTATTTTCTATGGAAAGTTCTAGGTTTTCTTTCTGCATTTTACTGTTATACAGTTTCTTGGAGCTGATCTGTTTCTGGTTACCATATATGGACTTTTGTAGTACTTTCATTCTTTTAGATGATGCATCAGAAAAATTTGTTCAGTCTTCACGAACAATGAATGAATCAATGTCACCTTGCTGCTTTTTTTTCCTTTTTTGTATTGTTGGATGTACTTTTATAAAGACATATTGTTATGAAACTCAGGCCAAAATATCGAGCTCCTGGGTATGACGATAAACTACATTCGGGTCCTGAGTAAGACAATAAATTATGTCCAACAGCAAGGCCTCTGATCAGGAGGTTTTGAGGAGCGTGGAAGCCTCTTGTAATTGCTGGTGTTTCCAGGTCTACTCTGACCTGGAGTGGTAGCACCTGTTAGGGTCCCATCTATGGACAAATAGTTAACTCCGAAATTGAGGTAAAAAGCACTATGAAAGTGTAAAAATAGGTTTTAATACCAGAAATACTTATTACCAGAAATAAATTTTTGAAGAAAAAAATTATTACCAGCAATATGTTTTTGGAAAAAAAAAAAATATTACCAGCAATATATTTTTGAAAAAAATATTACTTCCTATACATTTTTGAGGAAAAAAATATTACCAGAAATAGATTTTTGACAAAACAAAAATATTACCAGGAAAAAAAGTTGTTGGCATTAAGTAACCCATTGAAGTTGATATGCCGTAAAACAAACCAAACCAAAATATCAAGTCAGTATTTTATTTTGATTATATAGCAATCCTAAAATAATTATTTATTGGTCCCAAGCACTTTCGTTTGTTCTCTATTGTTTCAAAGTTGGGATATATGAATTCTTTGGGTGATCAGATGGAGATAAATCAATAAGACATTTCTAATCCACTAAGGATTGATAGAAACATAAACAGTAAATAGAACTGCTTTCATCCAATTTTATCAAATTGAAAGAAGGTTCAATGACATGACTTAAACAAGAAAAATGGTTTATTAAACAGGCAAACAATAAACATTAATAAAATGATTGGATCAAATTTTGATGGAATTTTGAATTATGCTTATTGCTTTATATTGTCAAATAATTCCTATACAGAATTTAGCAAAAAGTATAATTATTTTGTTTTGCTTAATACAGATTTGTTAAATAAAGATTTAAATTTTGAAATAAATATTTATGATTTTATTGGTTGTGATCCAACTGTGAGAATGACTGCAAAATACTTTCCCCACCCCATTTTGTAAGCAGAAGCCCACAAATGCATGCTGGGATTTTTTCCAAGCCAATAAAATAGGCCAGTTCTTGGTGTCATCTGATGCAGTTCTTATCTGTCTTGAAGTCAGAACACTTTGTTCACTTGTCCGAATTTTCTGAATTTTTTGCCTTATTACTGTTGTTTTGCCTTATTACTGTTGTTTGCCTTGCATATATTGTTTGCTTACTTTGTATTATTTTTGTCCTGTTTTTTTTTTGTGTGTGTAATTATTTATTGCAAACTTTGTCAAGTCTGTTTGTTGGACAGTCCTGTTAATTATTTTGCATTTGACCAATGGCTACTCACTCCACAGATATATTTAACTCCTTTGAATGTATATTTTTCTGTTATTTCCTGATAAGCAAATAGAATAATTTCTCTGTATATTTATAAAACAAAAATATTTGTAGGTGCAAATAAATTTCTACTCTTAATTAATGAATCTGTTTTCTTTACAGCAGTTGATAAAGCATTTGGTATACAAAATAATGTTAATTTTGTACTTTGTTTTAGCCTGTAAAGATGTTATTGTTTTCAGATTGATCAAAGAACATATTGTTCTATGTCAAGCCTATGAATGGGCATCTTGAACTCAAGTGTTGTTTAAACAACCACATCATAGTATAAGTACACACTGAGCGATTGACACTGAAATGTTTTGAACAAAAGTCTGCTTTCAGTTTAAGAGATGAAAATTATTAAACCAAAATAGGTCGTGTCAGTCGAATGTTTTTCTTTGTTTACCATTGAGCTCACAAGAAATTGCTTCTGTATGATTGTGATTATTTCAAACCAAAATACAGACTTGTAAAAGATCAAAAACTTTTTCCCTTTCAAGATATTTACCTGCAAAATGGAGGATATATTTTTGTCTTTTTATTTAGTATTTAAGTTGTAACTTGACAGAAATTTAAAGTGGATGTTTCTTTCATTTACTTATTAAAATATATACTTTCTATCTTAAGGGAATATTACAGCATCTTTGGCTTGAATGATGCATGTATATGTGTCTATTGAATATCATAGATGTATTTATTGACTTATATGTCTACATAGATTTACTTTGTATTGTTTTTTGACTTTCTTTCTTTCTTTCTTTCCAAAATCTCTCGAACTATTTATGCAAAGAATATTTATTCTTTTCATATAAATATGTGTGTTGCGTATACTTGCATCTCTCAAGATAGATATATAGATGTGAGTTTAAAATAATATATATCTTGAGTAGAATCATTTAATCTGCTTTTGCTTTTCAGTTGAACCAGTGGCAGAGATTGGAATCATGTTTTTAGTGTCTGTAAGATTGTTATCTTTGAATTCGTCTTCAGAATCACTGATTCCATTTGCTTTAGTCTGAATTCAAAATCTAGAAAGAACTAAAATTAGAATGAAGCCATTCCTCAACTTTTAAAATGGTGATTGCCTCCGAAGAAAAGCTAGTCTATAAAACCTAGTAATGCTTAGTATTTTCATCTAGTCTTTATTTAGTAACTGAATTGGATTTTGTCCCCAAGAAAATTGGTTCTTAATTGTCAGGGTCATTCTGTGCAGATGGTCATTTATTCAGTATTGACCTGATATAATCTTTTCAGAACTTGATAAGTATTTTATGATTTAAATAGATTCATCAATTTAAGATAAGGGATTGCAGCTTTTACATTAAAGCTGCATTGGTTTTCTCTCTTTCTCTTTGATAGGTGCTGTTGCTTTTGGCTCAGCCTGAATAATTTTCAGTTTTGCCAATATGCAGAAATTAACAATGTTATGTGATTGCAAAAATTATTCGCACAATATTTGTTGTTTTGGCCTTTTTGTTCTGAGATATCTTCTGATCTGTAAAGCTCATGGAATAAGTGTTGATAATTTGCCACCACCCCAGAAACATTTTATAGATCTGGGAAAGGCTCATATAAATGTTCCCTGAAAGAAGGCTGGGAAATGGATCAGACAAAAATGCAATGATAAAAACAATATTTCATTGCAATGTTAAGGTTTCAATCAATTTTGTTATGAATTAACTTGACATTTCAGCTGTTGTACACTCTGGCCTTCTTCAGGTGGTTGGAATGTAGAACTGAACCCTTTATTTCGCTCACTGGGGTAGACTGTTCTAGTTCCATGTGCCATGTCTAATGGATGTCAGTTATCTCTTGGTAATTCCCCTCTCCAAATTCTCCACTGCCTTAACCAGGTATTGAACGCACACTCTTTGGGTCTTGTCACTGGATCTAATGCCTTTATCCACTGTGCAATGTGTCCTTGAGGACTGAAGAAGACCGGAGCATACAATGGCCAAAACGTTGTGATGAACATGGCGACAAAGATGAGGGCAATAGACTGAATAATGTAAATAGTGTACATAATACCTCATCTCAGAAATATAGACAGATACTGAAATAACTTAAGTTTTTCTTTTAATTCTTCTAAAAGGATGTTATTTTGTTTATGTGTATATCCTGCTCAATAAAAGACAATGAACTCAAGTTCACATTTCCTGGAATAGCCAGAATGAATTGGGCAAGTAATGAGGTAAGGATGAGTACAGGTAGGTGGAGCTTTGAATTTAGAGATATTAGCAGCAGCAGCAGCACCAGCACAAGATTTGTTGTCTGCATTATGAGAATGAAAGTTTCATTCTTTTTTTCTCTTTTTATAAAGTTGCATATTTTTCAGTCTTTTAAATGATCTTGTTTATTTTTCATCTTGCTTTTTTGATTACACCAAGCACGAGGCCTTGCAAGGAAAATAATGTCCAGCTTTCTGAAACCAAAAGGAATTTAATTGCTTTCTGTTTAATTTTACCAGGTCATAAGATTACGTTCTATCAAAATATAAAGTAAAAATATTTTCAGTCGATTCATCATTGACATTTGGGGGGAATTTTTATTTCGTACATTTTTATATCAACCATAAATGTGGTCAACTTCAATTAGTTTTTATCTCATTTTAATATTTGAGACTTTATATAGGGATTATGATTTTTGGCGAGTGTAAGGGTTAATAACAGATAAAGTGAAATTGTCAAGCAGAGTTCAAAGCTGGATCTTGTCTGTTATATTCACTTTTGCATTAATGCTATTAAGAAAGGCATGAATCCATTTTGTCTCCTTGCTGCTATGGATTAAATAGTAGGATAGACTAGGATCTCTAGTCTTGGATGGCAGTAGGTCTAAGAGAAAGACTATTTTGAATTCAAAAGCATTGAGAAGCCAGCTTTCTCAAGATATCATGGCAAGTGAAAAATAATAAAGGAGAAGAATATATAGAGAGTCATGATTGCCAACATCCTGAGGAGGGATGACATTAAAAATATCTCTCGGTTATTTTGAAGACTTCATTCCATATAATGACAGTATGGTGGGTCTAAATCAGTGAGAGGCTGAGAAATTTTTGCCAAATTGGCAATTGTTCATCTGTGTTCACCTGCTGCCTTAGAGATTTTACTGACTGGCTGTGTGTATTACATTGAAGTTGCTGTCTGAAATAATTCATCAAGTTTGACATCCAGAAAGTAATCAGTGCATTTGTTTCATTTTCACTTGCACAAAAGAATGTTGTTAAATTAAGTAAAGAATTATCAAATTTCATGTGCATTTTAAAGTTTCTTTTTCATTATACAAGATCCTGAATGGACCATAGTTTAACTGATCCTATCTTGGTTGATTTCAGATCCATGCTCCTGTTATTGGCATTTCTTTTTCTTCATCTTTGAATAATGAAGAACAAAGATAAATTCATGTAGTTTTCTTTCTTTTCTCATTATCTTCACATAATTGTCTTTTGGTTTTCTTTCAAACAATAAGCAATAATCCTTGCTAGCTTCCATTTCAGTGTGAATTTGTATTCCTTCCTTTTGCACTCCAGCCTCGCTCTCTTTAGCATCATATCAATATTCTTTATCTTTTGACTTGTTCCCAGTTTCTCACTAATCTATCATTCCATTTTTACCTTTCATGTACAAGTGGGGTGCTGAAAACTCAACCCACATCAGAAAATTGGTATTTCAATGACTAAACATCAGAATACTGATTTTAGGAAGTCGGCTGAGCTGATAACTTTTCAGCACCCCCCCATTTTGATCAACTGATTTACTATGTCTACTTGTAGTTTCTCATCTAAGTTTTTCTGTACCAAAAATTAAAATGGTCTTTCTTTTTATCTATTTTTCCCCTTTTCATGAAGTAATGTAGCAAAACTCTTTTGATCCATTTTCAAAATGATAGTTCTCTTCAACCACTCATATATTCCAAATTATCAAACAGTCAAAATAAAATAAAATAGGCTTTGAGTTTAATAAGTAAAACTTATATACCAAATATTCTAAAGTTTTACAGCCTTTAGTATTACATTCATACACATACACATATGTGGCTGTGATTTTGTTGTTGAAGCATGACTGGGATTAAAATCTTGCACAAAGCAAGGTGGGTCCTTCCTGACAAAGGATTTGTCATTCATGATTTGAGGTAAGATTTTACAAGGTCAGATTCTCTTCCTGATGTCCAACTCAGACACTGACAATAGTCCAATTATACCAAGTGTTTTTATCAAGATGAAACACAGCCAAACATTAATTATTTTTGTATTTTGGTTTTTTATTGGCATTCAGCCTTGTTCAGTTTACAAAAAAGTTATGTAGTGGAAAAATATATGAAAAATAATGTAAACATTTAAAGAAATTTAGAAAAAAAAGTAAACTCAGTTTTGTTGATATCTCTTTTGAATTAGGATTTCATAAGACATAAAAGATTTTTCATTAGGTAATTGTTTTAATATTTATTTATATTTATTTATTATTATATTTATATTTGGTGTGGATTCTTCAGGTACTCATTTATTGTTAAAAATTAGATTAGGCATTTTGATTTGATTTTAGTAAATGACAAATCAAAGGTATTTGTTTGGATCGTTAACTATTATATATTGGAGAATTATATTTATGGTGGCTTTCTTGCCTTGTTTATAATTAGAATGCATTTGGCTAAAAATTAAATTAATAATATCTTCATTTTTCTTCATATCAAAATGATTGTTTATGCATATTTTTTGTTTACTAAGAGCAAAAAAACAGAAAATAGTGGATACACACACACACACACACATATATATATATATATAAGGTTAAGATGGAGTCTCAAGCCTTGATTGGCAACCTTCCTAGATATAATGAAAATTTTTAATGAAATTGTGTGTGTCTATATATATATATATATATATATATATATATATATATATAAGGTTAGAATGGAGTCTCAAGCCTTGATTGGTAACTTTCCTAAACATAGGAATGTCTGTCATTTTTAATGAAAATTATATATATATATATATATATATATATATATATGTCACTCTCCTCACCAGCAGCTAGTTGGGAAGCTTGGCTTAGATGCCCATTACCAACACCTGACCATGTGCCAGGTTGCACTGGGTTACATATTACCAGTAGCAAGCCTAAGACTGACCAGATGTTATTAATAAGATATATCCTCACAGATATATAAAAAGATGAAGTCCTGTCTTTTATAGATGTAGAAAGGGATAAGTTATTTATTTTAGTCAGCTTCCTCAATTACTATGATTTTAACCTCTTCAAGTATAAAGTAGCTCTTTTCTTTCTTACGTATATCTTACTATATTGCACTTCTTACCTCTCCTTCTTACATTTATAGAACAAACTCATTCAGTACTACTCTACCTTGAGTGGTTCTTGGGCCTTGTAGTTGGTAAACAATTATTAAGAACATTTTTCTCACAAATAATAACTATGGTTAGAACAATAATGATTTATCTCAATGACATTTTCACTCGTATACATGTGTAAGATTTTACAACTGAATGTTCTTACTGTAGCCAAGCTTTGAAGATTTGGGAAATAATGTTGTATGTTTTAGCATTCAAAGACAATCAAATGTCTTCATACAAATTGGGATATTCTTTTTTACTGTGACCATCATCAAATTTGCAGAAAGTTTTTCTTATTTCTACTCTTTTTATCTCCAACTATTAAATTCCTATTGGTTTTCAAAAGATTGTTTCTTTCCCTCCATACTGTTCCATTATCAGATATCTTCATAGTCTTGACACTAATATACAATTAAATCTTAAGAAGAATTGAACTTCAGTTGGTTGTTAATTCTATATTATTGGTTCTCTATCACCATATTGTACTTGTTACAAGGAAAGAACCTCAGTAACCTTAGTACTTAGCCATTACAAATATTTCCAGGACTATAAACCTTTCTGAAACTGAGCCACAAACTTAAACATGCTCTGTTTACTAGCAGTAATGGGAGCCTTTCTGCTCTTGACTAGTATGTCATTGCCATACAAACAAAATCTTGAGGAAGAAACAGACACCAGCAAGTACCGTATTTTCCAGCTTACAAGACACTGCAGCTTGGTAGATGCACCCTAATATTGGAAAGAAATTTCTAAGAAAAAAAGTAATTCTCATACAACAGCACATTCACCATGCGTCCCTCACATACTGGCACCATGTATTGTTTACATTAATCACTCGTCCGATTTTGTTTGTATGGCAATGACATACTAGTCAAGAATAGAAAGGCTCCCACTGCTGCTAGTAAACAGAGCATGTTTAAGTTTGTGGCT
The DNA here is from genome assembly GCA_963932145.1 of Acanthosepion lycidas. Lineage (NCBI taxonomy): Eukaryota > Metazoa > Mollusca > Cephalopoda > Sepiida > Sepiidae > Acanthosepion > Acanthosepion lycidas. Next base: position 8,189,077 of record OZ010584.1, read on the forward strand.
TGGTTCCAGGAAGGTTTATAGTCCTGGAAATACTTGTAATGGCTCAGTACTTAGGTTGCATCATATAAAAGGTTGAATTAGATAGCTAACATTATAGTGTAATGACTCAACATAAAAATCCATTTCTCTATCAGTCAAGCCAAATAGGTGACCGTTCAAGCTTACTTGAGCTTGGACATTGCTTTACATTCATCTTGGAAGAAGCACATGTATCTTCAGGAAAAAAAAGTGTGTCTTGTAAGCTGGAAAATACAGTAATTAAGGTGACTTTCTCCTATGCCATGAAGGATGAAAAAATTGGCATAGCACCTTAATAATTTCTTTGTTATGAAAAGAACAATTTTTGTAAATCTCAAAGTTCAGACCATTTGCTGCCAAATAATCCTGTATTTTGGAAATATGCCATTCCTCGAACTATTTTAAAGGAATTGACAACTGACATATTTGTATTCGGAATTTTATGGGTTTCTTAATGGTGTATACTGTCAATCCATATTTGTTGGACAAAAGAGTTCTAGCCCAAAATATAAAATAGGTTAGAAAAAACCTGGACTTCTAAAATCCCTGATATACACTGAACTATCAAATCACTGCTAATTTTACAGGTGACACTATGAGTCCTGTCAGTAAAAATTTTATTTTTTAAATCATTATTTAAGTGTGATGATAGCTCTAAATTACCACCCTATGACTTCTTTCAAAACATGGTGATATTAGTCCAGATATCGTGTAAACCTGATTTCTATACACTGCCCACCACACGCATTAAAATAGCAATTACTAAATCATCAAATTCATACAGCAAACCATTAGGCTATTTGTTCCGTAGAGCAAATGTATGTGGAGAATTTGGAGCCTTAATCCTAACCTGCCAGCTGGTCAGTGCTGCTGCTGCTTGTCATGTTTGACTGCACTCACTGAAGCTTTTTCCTTTTTTGTTAAGGCCCCTGATGCTGCTTCTGAAGATTTGCTGTCATTTCTCTTTCTTTGGAAATAAATACAATATGGGAGCTGCTAATAAAGAAAGAAAGACAAGTTACAGTTGATCTTCAGCAGCTGTAACAAAAGAAAAGCACGACAAACTGCAGCAGCAGCAGAACTTAACATGTGCAATGGAATGAGAGCAATCTACCCTCATAGATTAAATAAAGGGTTTGGTTCAAAATTCTTTGTCAGTTACCCAGATTGCCATGCATCTGATGAAGGCTGGGTAGCACAATGCCCGAAACGTTGTGGTAACAAAAACAAATGTAACAACATAGATGGTACTCAAACATTTGGCTGACGAACATTTAACCCAAAATGTAGTGACATACTTACATGTAAGTCAGACTCTTTATCGTAATGTCCTACATATATTTATATTTATTTACTGTATTAATTTATAATTTTTCATTTCTTTTTTTACAGGCCTTTTTTAAATCTATTCTGTATATATTATATTTTACTTCAAATATTACTGTAAGATGATAAGTATTTTGAAAAAAAGCACATTTTACTACAGAAAATTATTAAGCTTTTATGACATGAAAGATCTTCCAATTTCACTTTTAATGATCATTATCTTAAAGGGATAAACTAGCTTTTATTTTACTGTTAAATATGAATGTATGTCACACTCTTTATTGTAATGTGCTAGATTAGGTGCTTCTTTTTACCCAGATACACTTATCTTTAAAAATACTATTTTCAATAAACAAATATTAAAATAAGAAAACTTTTAACTTTAAATTTAGATTTAGTAATTTAATCACTTGAAATTCAGTGCTAATTATGGGAGCTTCTAATAAAGAAGGAAAGACAAGTGACAGTAGATCTTCAACAGCTGTAACAAAAGAAAACCAGAACAAACCTAAACATGGGCAGATGAATGAGAACAATCTTTGTTGGTTACCTAGATTACCATGCACCTGATGAAGGCTGGGGAGCACAATGCTCGAAATGTGGTAACAAAAACAAATGGGATAACATGAATAACCAGTTGTCATGAAAAATTGAGCATCGCAAAAGTTTGGTGAGACTGTTTGTAGGATAGAACTTAAAATTTAACACAAGGGATTCTCAATAATGGGAGTTTCATTCCAACAAAAACGTTTTGATACACAGAGAAATATTGGAAAATCAATGACAAAGTGGAAAAAATCTTTCATGTGGTGAGTTTCATCGCTTAGGACTTCATCAGACTAAAGTGATATTTAAGTTGATATGATTACATATGTGCATAAAGGAGAGTGGGTGCTGAAATTGAAAATTTACTTTTTTTAATATGTGTTTGGAAATATAGTCAAGCTGCTTTCATTTAGTCTCTTATTCTTTATCTCAGATTGTGATAATCGAAGATCTGCCAAGAAAAGTGTAAGAAATGTTGTAAGAACCTGGACACAAATTTGCCAATGGATGATCAAAGCATTTTCTATACTTTTTCATGTTTCATTAATCACTTTCTGTTTTAATTAAAGTAGTATTTTTTAAATCAAAATAATGATCAGCCTCATTATGGTGAGCAATGAATGCATTTAATGTGTTGTTTTGTAAAAGATCCCTTTTGTGTTCACAGAATTATTTTTTTATTAAAATTCCTTAAGGTTTCTCCTAAATATTCCTTGTGACAATTAATACAGATAATAGAATAAATTTCTCCTTCAAGTTTTAGGTTATCATTTTGTTTTGTATTAAGTCTTTTATGGTTTTAGAAGTAGTTGTAACAATTGTTATGTTAAGCTGAGATAAATTCTTTCAATTGTAGTTGCAATAGAGTTGCTCAGTAAAACAATATATTTTGATTTGTTGGGTTTGTTCGAACGGTCCACTTTTCTATTTTAAAATATTTTATGAGTCTTTTGTTTCATGTTCAATATGAAATAATTAGGCTATTAGGGGGGCTTAGAAACTATTTTTAATGGATTTCTCTTCCTATAAATATTGAGGGCTACAAATTCTTGGCACTCTTAAATAGAATCTGATGATTAAAACAAAACAAAACAACCCCTCTCCTTCATGTGCATGTGTAATCTCATCAATGTAAACATCAATTTTGTCCAACAAATCCTGAAAGGATGAGATGAGCCACACAAAACATTTTTTTCCACATTGTCATAGAATTTTCCTAAAATTGTTCTGATATATAAAAATTTATGTATCCTTTTTCCTCATGAAGAGTTATGAAGCTTAGAATATGTTGTTTGGAACTTAAATATTGTCCTCTGTAATACAAAATATACCAATTATAAAATTTTTCAACCATTTGGATAGCTGGCCCTGTCGGCTGGGGCTGTAGAATACACCGACTGCACCTCTGCATGGGGCATCCTAGGTATGACGATAAACTACGTCCAGCAGCAAGGCCTCTGATCAGGAGGATTTGAGGAGTGTAGAACTTCCTCTTAATTGCTGGCTTTCCCAGGTCCACCCTGACCCCGGGGTCATAGCACCTGTTAGGGTCCCAGCTATGGGCAAATAGTTAACCCAGAAACTGAGGTAAAAGACATTATAAAAATGTAAAAATAGGTTTTGATAGCAGAAATACTTCGTAAAAAATTATTACCAGAAATAAATTTTTGAAGAAAAAAAAATATTACCAGCAATATGTTTTTGAAAAAAACTATTACTGGCAATACATTTTTGAAAAAACATCACCAGCTATACATTTTGAAAAATAATATTGCCAGCTATACATTTTTGAGGAAAAAAAAATATTAACAGAAGTAGATTTTTGATAAAACAAAAATATTACCAGGAAAAAAAAAAAGTTGTCGTCATTAAATGACCCATTGAGGTTGATATGCTGTAAAACAAACCAAACCAAACCAAACCTCATATTGTCCCCCTTTTGATAATCCCACCTAATCCTTCATTCTGTTATCCACACATGGCTGTAACTAATTTCTGTAAAAGAAACCAAACCAAACGAAACCATTTGTATAGCATTCAATGTCAGGGAAAACCACAAATTTTATTAATTCATTAAATTATAGACAGTTTTAAAAGATATAAATATAAGGGTGTTTCGATATATACTCTTTTTTTTTGGCATTCTAATAAAAATAACATACTATATATTTTGTAATATAAATCTTTTGTCTGACAGATATAGTTTGGAAATATGAAACATTAAAAAGATCATAACACACTGTATAAAGAGATGTCAATTTCTCTAAATTCTTTCTGACCTGATAGAAATTTCTACAGCATTAAAATGGTATAAGAAAGAAAAGTCTTGTATTTTTTATCTCAGACTTTAAACCTTTAGCTAGCACCAAACATTGGGTATTGATCTGAGGATTTTCAAATAATCACTTGAATGGTTTAACAATTGAGAATCAAGCCATGACTTATATAGTCAGGCGTCCAGTTCTCCAACTACAAAACTCTTATTTGGGGGCCACAATGTAATTGTGTTCATCGCAGTAAATGATTACTACTTAGACTTATTTTCTTTCAAGTCTTATACACTTATAACTGTGGATTCCTTTCACGTTGCTTGCCTTTGACAAAATTGTGCAAAGAACAGTCATATAAGTGACATGGCCTCTTCTTTAATTACTGGAATCATCTAGTATATATGGAACCAAAGTGACTCTTCTGAATCAATAGATTCTTCAAAACAATCCTCTATTGCTGGCCCATTGCCAAACAGTATGCAATAAATCTATATATCTATATCTATCTGTCTATCTCTCTCTCTCTCTATATATATATATATATAAGTCTAAGCATAAACCCTAACCCTGCCATCAACCTTCCTTGTTCTAATCTAGTCTCAGTTCTGGTTGCTGCCTTTAGCATGAATTCTTGAAAACATCTTCCCTCTCACACCCACTGTTGTAGAATTTTATATCATTGAAACATTATTGCTTAACATAAGTTTAAAGCTTTTACAAGCATTTCAACAAGATTAATTTTAATTGTCTTTTCAGAGAATATTTGAAAATAAAAGAGGGTCACAAAAAAGGATGTTCAGTTCTGTGGAGAGAAATCTTAATGGTCTTTTTGAATTCAAGCAGTTTTCATTTGCAACTTGTTACATGATTTCAGTTTTATTGTATAGTGACAAATTTTAAAGGCTTTTTTGAACTTAAACAAACAAAATATGATTTCACGCTGAAGCAAAAGAAAACGGTACAGCATCTTTTCTATGATGAAACTGAAGGCCCAATAAGGAATTTGGAAATCAAAAAGAAGACTCATAGAGGGAAATCAGCTTTTATGATCACCTCAGATTCATATATTGATTGAAAGAGTAAAAACAAATTATTATTAGTGGTTTGTTTATATATAATGACTTCATATTGTATTAAATTTTGTCAAAGTCATGCTACGTTGATGCTAAATACAGAAAAAATGCTGGGTTACAACTTTACGATAGCCGAAGAAACAAAGAAATAAATACTGAAAAGCATTGAATTTCTGGGATGAGGTGTTACCGTTATTTACAGTCAAACAAATATTTGTTGTTTCTACCCCAATATATATATATATATATATATATATATATATATATATATATATATATATATATATAAGTCTGTTCATATCTCTCTCTTTCTCTTTCTCTCTCTGTCTCTCTCTCTATATATATATGTGTGTGTGTCTATTTATATTTATCTGGCTATCTACCTCTCCCAACATATATATATATATATATATTTATATATATCTATATATCCGTTTATTTTGCATACATATATATATATATATATATATATATATATATATATATATATATAATGCAATTTGTATATATATTATATATGCGCAGTACTTATTGGAAAGTGCTCAGTATAGTGATAGAGCTAACATACTTAGTTGTATTGATGTAAGTTTGTGACCCTGGGCTTCATGCTCTTGTGATCATTAAACTCGAATCTATCTATCTATCTATCTCAGTCTGTTCATATCTCTCTCTCTCTTTATATATATATATATATATATATCGGTCTGTTCATATCTATTTATCTATCTATTAACTGACTTTAATTATTTGTTAATGTCTGTGGTTGGAAAAATGAAGGAAAAAGCAAAAAAAATAAAAAAATGACATTGCCATTACAAAGTCTTTGCACTTGCATCTAGTATAAAGAAATCCAAAGAAAAAAAAATAGATGGCTGCTTATAAGGTGAATATTTAAGAACATCAGATTCTCGCAGGAGGATGCACATTCATGTAATGGATAGTGGCTCAGATTGAGGAATTGGAGAGCTGAGTTCAAATTCCGATCAGATCCATTACATTCACTTACTTGATAATACCCTTGGGAAAGGTATGAATCCTCTTCTTCTCCCCACCCCACCAGCTATGGGTAAATAGCAGGACAGATTGGGTTTAATAGCCTTGGATGGCAACTGGTGTACCGTAGAAAGTGGGAAATCTGCCTCGTCAGTCATATATTGAAAGATACATGATTGCCTAAGAATTTATCACATATGGCACATAACTGACTGACTGACATTCTCACAAATATGAAATTTGGCTGGTAACATGCAAATTTCAAACTGTCAAAAAGAATAAAAAAAAATCACATTACTGATGGTGGGAGGGGAAATTAGATCCTACGATTGTCTCATAGTCAAATGTAGGTTTTCTATGGTGGATGAAGGGTAAGAGTATGAGAGATGAAAAAGAGAACAAGACAAGGAGGTAAAAAGAAGAGATTTATTGTTGCCAAAGTGAACATCAAAGAACTGATGAGAAAGAGAGTGAAATTGATTCTCTCACAAGTGAACACAAACTACAGTACTCTCCATCCTTCTTCAGGTGTGTCTGTTAATGTGGGTTGCCTTCAGGCAATTCAAACTGAGCACTTTATTTAATCTTTGCAGGTAGATTCTTATTGTTCTACTGTCCATGTCTGAGGATGTCTTCTATTTTGTTTAGTACTTCTCAGTTATAACTAGTTATGTTTCTGCTGAGTCTATATCTGTCCTATGTAGCAAGGGACTAAACTCACAGTTACTAAGTAACCAAATTCATAAATAAAGGAAATCAGAAACATGAGTGTAAATAACCAAGCAGTTCTCAAAACAGAATGAGAAGAGGGGTACAGAGATAGTATTTTTGCCTTTATTGTTTTTACAGCCGATATATTCTTCTGCCTTCTTCCTCTGGTGTAGGTTGCATCTGGCATTCCTTGAAAGTCACTACAATCTCTTTAAAAAACACTGAGACATTGGAAGTTTACTGAACCAAGTATCAAATTTAATACACAATATCTAAGGGCCATCAGATGCGACATAAACTTGAACATATTGTCTGAATAGTGGGATAAAAATAGTAAAGATAAAGATATTGTGGTGAATAATGATATAAAAATATATCTTAGAAACTCAGAAAATACAGTTTTCTGTTGAAATTTCATACAAAAAATGCATAATCTAAACATTAATTGAAATCACCACATTAAGGTGTCTCTTGGGTATAGTATGTTAAATGTTATTGCTATCAAATTTAACAAATAAAACTAAAATGAACAATTGTATATTTACAAATTAAATGAAGTGGGAAAAGTATTTCTTTCTATGAAGAGAAAGAATGGTGGCAGCTTCTCTTCTTCTCCATGTATCAATGCAATAATTACTTCATCAAAAATGATTATTATTTAATGAAAACAAAACATTCCATTAAATTTAAAAATGAAGGTTTTTTTTTTTTTCTTTTTTAATATTTTTCTTTTTCAAGATTCAATTTCAGATTTCCATAATAGTTTCTTTTTGACATTTTTTTTAAATATGTAATTTGTAATTTGCCAATGGAAATGTTTTTGTTAGATTTTTGGAGAAAAATAAATGAAGAAAAGAAAAATTGCCAAGAAGAATAGCAGACAGTTTTTTCCTGATTATTTGTTAACCCTTGAGAAAGGCTGTAAAATAATTAACTAAAATTTACATTAAATTAATTCTTTTAATATAGAACTCTTCTTTTTTTTTGTTGCATCAACATATCTGTCTCAATTAGAAACAAATCATTTAATTATTACTCATCTCTTTCTTATTCTGTCTTTCTCTCTATTTTTGATATGTTTATTGTTTTATTTGTCCAGATTCTAAGTATGATAAGTTCTGGGTATGACAATAAACTACATCTGGCAGCAAGGCCTCTGATTGGGAGATTGGAGGTTTTGAGGAATGTGGAACCACCTTTTAATTGCTGTTGTTCCTAGCTCCATCCTGGCCCAGGGTGGTAGCACCTGTTAGAGTCCTAGCTATAGCCAAATAGTGAAAACCCCAAACAAAAACAAAACATGATGAAATATATATATTTTTTATAGTAAAAATACCAGCAATAGATTTTTATTTTAAAAAAAATTCAATAATATCGATTTACAGCCAAATAACCAACAATACATTTTATAGCAAAATGACCAAAAATTCATTTGGTCTGTGCTTGAAGATATACAATTGCATTCAAAATATTTAGATTTCAGAATTAAATAACCCATAAAAGTTGATATACTGCTAAACAAAATCAACCAGCCAACCAACATGAAAGAACTCTTTCACAACATTAATCTGTATAATATCCTACAATTTCATAAATCAAACTGTATCCCCAAATATAAATTGAACAAATCCACAATATAAAACACACATCACTGCCTCGAGTAATTATGTCCACACAAGCATGTATAGTCACAAAAACTTTGTATCATCTACCATCTATTCAATTGTGAAAGCATAACAACATATATCATATTTTTATTACTTCAAACCTCCCAAGAAAATTTAAATGACCTATAAGCAGTTGATATGCTACTAAACAAACAAATCATATAAGCAGGATAATAACAGGTCCATAGAAATAATAATAATAATAAGTCTCATAGAAAATAATTGTTCATTTACAATAAATAGTTTCATTTATAAAAATAAATTTTAGAAAATAGAAACCTATTCAGTTTCTGCCTCTCTCTCTTCAAACTAAATATCTTTATTATCCTCTGCAATATATTCAGTATGCTCATAGATGGAAGAATGTATTGTCTCATAGAACTAAAAATTAACATTTATTTACAAAATAAAAATAAAAATAAAAAAAATTAACTATGAGGCCTATTGAGTTTTATCAAGCAAATGAACTTGATAGATGATGTTCTACTTTAACTATCTCATGGTCCTCATCTGGATATCCCACTAACTAACCTTTCTCCCCTAAAGTATATTAATTTCAAGAGACTGAAATTTGTTTACTTGATGGAAGATACTCATGTAAAGTTATGTTCTTCTTTTTTAGGTGTGTATATATTTCTTAAAGTTAAGCTTTAAGACAAAGACATTTCTACAATTACTGACAGCATCAGTTATACAAAGATTGAAGCATCTGTATACAATGCAATAATATTTATCTGGTGACCGAAACTGTAAATGTATATTGATCTTGAGCATGAGATATCTCCCTTAATAAAAGCCTTTTTGGGATTTGTCTCAGTTGGTAGCATTGGCAGATAATTTTCATGGCAATTGTGATGATGAGTGTTTGGCCAATCAGAGTTAACCACATTGTTATGTAAGTTGGTTGTTTATAGGTTTCCATACTGAAATTAGAGAAACCATCCTTATCCAAAGGAAAGAGTCATATACAGTGATAGAAACTATTCATATCCAAGAAAAGAATCATTATACAATTATTGAAGCCATCTTTACCTGAGATAAAGATCGTTCCAGTGATTTGAGCAGTATTTATTCAAAATGAAAATACTAATATAATCCTTAGCCAAATCAAAAATACATCCTTATTCAAACCACCTACAGAGTGACTGAATCTATTCTGATACAGATCAAATATATAGTGATATAAACCCATCCTTTATATGAAATTCATCTTAATTGGATCAAAACTAGATAAGAATAAGTTAGTCAATCAAAATAAACATACCTGTCTCTCTTCTGTCCTAAAAAACAATCCTGATCTGGATTAAGAAATTAAGTTGATAGCTTCTGATATCTATTTTCTCAATATTCTTCACAAATTTTTAGTGCTTTTTAATTTTTCTTTTTTCTTTTAAACTATAGTAAATTCTGTCAAAACTAAATGTAGGAAAACGTTTCTTTATCGCTTTGCATTAGTTTTCTCTATATATAAAACAGAGGATATCTATGTGTGTATCTGTCTGTCTGTGTGATATATTTTCACTTGAGATCCATGCAACCAATTTTGACCAAACTTGGCATATACCTTGTACAATGTAAGAGATAGTTTCTTAGTGTAAAAAATCGATATTTTTTAAAAATCAATAATCGATAAAGCCAATCAAAAATCAATAAATTCAAGTTTTTTTCTCTGATTTCTTTCTAACTTAGTATTTAGGTTACGTACATCATGATGAGCTCAGCAATACCTCATTTTTATTTCTACACCACAGCATTTAGCAAAAAACAGGAAAAATGAAATATCAATTTCAACACAAATTTTAAACTAAAAACTCCCTCAATTTTCAAGCAATCTAATACAAACTTCACTCAATTGTAGCCAACAATAAGTTGATTGTTTAACAGTCATTTAACTTGATAAGTGAGTCAACCCATATCGTGAAAAGCCATGTAAATAGTGAAAAATGGTGATTTTTTATTAGTTTCTTTCTTATTTTTTGTTGAAATCTCAACTAATTTTCATCAAACTTAACAATTGCTTTATAAAAGTATCCTCTTTTACATCCCTGGTAGCACACTGACAAATTGAATTTCAAAAACTCCAAAATAATTGTGATCTGAAGTGGGTCTTCATGTTGCCTGTTTTACCCCTTCATGTCCTTGGCTAACTTCAATTGAATAAATACAGACTACTTCTGTTATGTCAGCAACTGCATTAATTCAAAATGTTTTTTAATAAAAGTACTTTAAAGTAATTGAAGAAGATAGACTCTGTTACATCTAAACATGATTCTGTTTTTGCTCCATTCTAATTGAATGCTTTTTCTGATTGACCAGCTGGGTATGGCTGCTAGTAGCTAATAAATCTCCTTTCAAATCAATCTGAGATTTCTATAATATATAAATTTATATTCTCAGTCAGTTAGAAAGTGATGGTGAATGAGTGTTTTCAAAAAAGCATAAAATGTAAAATACTTTTTAATATGTATATTATATGAATGTGAATGTATCTATAAATTTTGAGGGTGTATATGTTATCTTTTGTGTCGATGTACATCTATGCACAACAGTGTGTACGTGTACACATGTAAGTATTTGTTAGATATGTTTTTAGGTAAATGTCTGTCTTTATGTGTGTCAACTTTATAAAAACTGTTTTCCTTGTTTTCTCCGGGGTTTAAAGGAAGATACAACAAACAATACAGTGGAATGCTAAAAGACAGGAGAGAAATAAGTATGGCAAATAAACAGCATTGAAAGGCAGCAAGAAAAGAGAGTGAAAAAAAAGAAAGAAAGAATAAGAAAGAGAGATAAAAGTGACAGAATTAAAAGAGGAGAAAGAAAGAGAAGGAATAAGTGAGGAAAAGAAAGAAAAAAAGAGAGCCTGAAGAATTTGAGAGAGACAAAGAGAGAAGAAGAAAAACAAGTGAACAATCAGTAAATACAGATAGACATGGAATACTGCCGCCATATATGGTCTGAAGCCCCCTGCTGTTTGTCTTATGGTCCTCAACAAAATCCAAAGATGGATATGCAGTGTGATTGGCACTGATCTGGCATCTCGTTTACAGTCACTCTCTCACAGACCTACTGTTGTTTCCCTCTGCCTCTTCTACAAATACTTTCACGGTAACTGCTCTGACAAGCTACGTTTGCTAGTTCCCAAACTGTATAAATTTAAACGTGCTGGTAGGTCGGCATCTCAGTCCCACCCTTTCATTGTTGAAACGGTTAAATATAGCCATCTCTTCTACTCCAATAGTTTCATGTCTCACACTTTCCATCTGTGGAACTCCCTTCATCTTACTTGCTTCTCTTGATAGCTATAATTTCCAAATATTCAAATGTAATGTCAATCAACATCTCCAGATGTCTTGATCTATTTCCTGTTCTTCTCTTCATCCTTTCCTCTATCACACCTTTTTCCTCTTGCCCCCACTCTTTGTAACCACATGCATGCTAATGGCACTCCAGCTTTGCTTGAGGTGAAATGCTTAAAAGAAAAAAGAAAAAGATAAAATGTGGAAGAAGAAAAAGAGAGATGGTAAGAGTTACCTTAATTATTGAATCCTTGTCTTGAAAAAGATGCTGTCAAATTTGGGAGGATTTTTTAAAATACTAGAACTCCTCAATACAAGTCTTAATTCATCACTGATAGTAGAAAGTTGCTGTTAAAATGAATGAAGTGTGTGGTGTGAATGAAAGTGATGGTGGTAGGAAATAAAGATCCTCCAGTTAAGGAAGATATATAATGAATGACTCTGGACCTGAACAGGTTAAGATATTAGTGTTCTAAGAAACACTCCCCATGGCAGTCTGCTCTGCAATGTGTTAGTTCTTGGAAAAAAATCAGTGGAACTTTTTCTTTCCCTGGGAGAAATGAGGGTGATTCAACTCCATGGAAATATCATTGCATATCCCAGCTGCACATGTCTGGGGAAACTAAAAACTTGATATCATCTGAACATTTGCCATGGAAATAGTGATAGAATAGCAATAGGCTTGTGACATTGTTTTCATAAGGAAAGAGGCTGTAGAATTGAAAATAAGTCCTTTTCCACAAGACCTTGTTCCATTCTTTAAACTGCTTTGAGTCCCTCATTTTTTGAAACAAGCACAAGATTCTTATTATTATAAAAAATATCATTATATTATTATATATTATATATAAATATTATTATAAATAATATCAACAAATGATGCAAAAATAACTTGATTTGTGCTACCTTCATTTATTGAAGCTGGTCAAACATTGGGCACTCCATGCCGCATAAACCTGATTTTGATTTTAGAAATTTTAAATCTTAAAAGTGTTTATAAATGTGTTCAAACATCCATTGCACAGGAAATGCTAGCTGATTAGGGAAAAAAATGTCTAGGATTTCATAAATTTGTTAAAAATGTATCAAAAGAAACTTGTTTTCACTTGAGCAAAATAGGATGCAGAGAGTTCCACTAATGTTTTAAGACAGTGTTAAGGGGCTCTATAACAGTTGCAGTAAAAAGCACTGGCCATGGGAAGACACTTTATACTATCATTCTAACTAGTCATTTTTCCTTTATGTTTATGTTGTGTCGAAAACCTACCACCCCTCTTGAAGATGAACTTGTCTGCGTCTGTAAACAAAGACTTTAAATAGTGACATGTCAGTTGACATGAAGAAGAGACAGTGAGACAGAGAAGTTCTTAGCTGAGCTAGTTATTGACTACTCAGGCGATTTCTGTACCTTTTTTATCAGCCTATTAAAACCCCTTTTATTGCTACGTGTTATTTGGCGTTTGTCTCTACTAACCCCAAATCAACATCATAACAGTTTAAATGTACAACTAGCTTTGCTTTTTAGATATTGTTGTTAACCTGGTATAGGAAATAGTTTGTTAATTTTAGCATTTCCAAAATGAAACTGCTCTCTTTTAATTGTCTCAAAGAACATTTTTGCTTTCCTTCATCATGGCTGATACTAACCTACAAGAAAGTGACTCACTTCACCTTCTTTGACTAAAGTTTTTCACTGACATGAAGTAGAAAGATTATATTGAATCAATTTCTAGGTCTGTTGGTTTCTATGCTAACAGTTTTTTCACTTGCACTTCTCAAATCTTAATAATGTTTTTCTTTTTCTCATTTACTTTCACACTCAGTAAACCATTGCATCTTAGTGGCTTTATTGCTTTGCTCCTGGTGAAATGATTCAAATAATACAGTAATGTTTTCTGCCATAGATAATAGCAACTTTTCAGTACATTGTAAAATCTGCTATTATCGCTGACAGAAAACATAACTGTATTTTTATAACATTACACTTAAATACATTAAAAAGGTATTTTTTCTGAATATGCTCTGCTGAAATGAGGGGTCATTTTTATACGACCATCTTTTGTTTTATCAAATAGGTTACATGTGAGATTCACATAAGGCAAAAATCAACATTTCTTTAATTTTGACAGTTTCCCATAATTTTACAAAATAGAGATTCCATATGGCAATAGTATCTTTTGTGATTTTCAATATGACTCTCCACCCAGAAAAGGAGTTTCAGGTAATGGAAAATTAGCATCTTTTTGATTTTTGAAATTTTTTCCTCTGCCTTACTTGCTATAGATGCTAATTTTACCTTAATTGCTTACTTCTATCCAGTCTGGATGTGTACATAGCTTAGCAGTTATTGCCACAGAGAGTGGAATTGGTGTGTTAAATTTAAATTCCAGCCATGGCCATTGCATTCACTTTTGTACAAATTTCTTCCATTCTTAAAGCATTATGCCTGTTTACAGATTTTAATCTTTGCTGGTTTTGTGTGACAGTTTCAAACTTGAAAATATTTCTTCGTTTTATTTGATAATGATCAAAATATTAAAAATATCTTCTATACTTTTCTTGTAATTGAAAAGAGTGAAGGTAGAAAAATTCTCTTCATATAAGTTTAATCCTAAAATTATTGATAACAGAACTAGGACATCTTTTCTTCTCTGTGTTGGTGCATTTTCTTTTGGGTAATTATCCTGAGATTTTAAGAGAAGAATAGTTTTCAGATACGTTACTCAAACCATGATTATAAATTGAAGGAAAAATGGAAAATAGTTGTGTTTGATTGTAGTTACATGGATTGAAATCAGCCAGAGACAATGAGATACTTTTTCTCATGTTTTGCCATTTGAATAAATAGCAATTTCATTTTCTTTCAGTGCAATTTTATGAACTGAATGTATTTTACTATTTATCCAAAATTGAATACAAAGCAACAAAAAAATAATTAATACTGTATATTTCTTTTAAATCTTTAAAATCATTTGAAGATAACTTTTAAAAGACAGATTTCAAATGTTATCACTTCACAGAATAATTAGTTTTGTCAGCTGAATAGATCCTCAAAGAAAAACATTTTTTCATTTCACTTGCTTCATACTTTCTATTTTTGTTCATAATAAAATATCTTTTCTCATTCACAGAACATATTTCAGTCTTGGACAGATTCTGGAAGTGCACTTTGATTATTCTCCCTCATCCATTTGCAAACGGGGTCTCCCAAAATTCCTTATTTCAATTTTTACTCAGAACTTGAAAAAAAAAAAAAAGATACATTTCTTGAAGCAGTCTTTTTTTTATTTCTTCACATTTTGAAAGTTAAAAAAGGAAAAACCTAGCAACCATTCCCTCCAAAAATTCTCTCTCTCTCCCACTTCAATTGTTGAATACAAGACGGCCATTTATTTCCCATTTTTATAAAAGATGCCTCTCCAAAATGAAATTAATTCTTTTGATTCTCAAATTTTATCTCTTCATCTATTGTTTAGCTTTTGCTTGATGTATTCAAGATTTAAACAGATTGAAATTCTCTTTTCATTTTGCTTTTGCCCAAGTGGGAGCAGGTGGCTGAAGAATAATACAATTTTAAGTTGACTTTCACAGTTAAGTGACAAAAGTCTATCTAATTATGAAGACACTAAAAAAAAAGTGGAAGGCAATGTTTTTGAAGCTTGTTAGAATTAATTATCACTTATGAAAGATATGCTGCAGGCAGATTAAACTTCTTTTTTTTTTGATTGCCGAAAATTATTTTAAGATTGTTCGAAGAAAAGTTTTAATTGTTATATTTCCCAATAATGAAATCATATTGCAATTTGCATTTCAAAACATGTGTGTGGAATATGACGAGTTAAAAGTAGAACTTAAAAGCTTTTGATCCAAATTGAATTTTGTGTTTCAGTGTGGCATTTTTTGCTTGCGAGTCAAGTGTAAAAGAATTCCTTATCAAACAAAATATTGGAAGTTAAGAGAGGAAGCTTTTTTTGATTTTTAATGTTCAATGAAACCCAATGGAACTGTACCACTGCTTGACCATTTGTGTTTTTAGAAAGAAATTTTTGTTGGAAGATGAATAAATCAAAATTCAAACTCCAACTTTACTCAATGAATGAAAGGTAAATGTTAATATTTTTAAACCAAAAGATTTAGTCTTTTGAGATTCAAAGAGGTTTTCATATAGTCTAGCAACCCTGTCATTCATCTGAGATTTTCAAAGATGATCTTAGTATGATAAAAAAACTTTGAGCAATTTACGAGGGATCAAATTTGGTCAGATTGAGAGAAAAATTCAAATTACCAGATGCACTGAATGTTAAAAAATTGATGAGTTGAGATTTTATTTGATAATAAAATAAAACTTCTCGTAGTATAATGTTACTGACTCAAGGGAAGTAGTATGCACTGAACTGCCTCAAGGGTAATAGCCATAGCTATTTATAGTCTTTGTGACTTCATATGTAAATGAGTCACCTCACTTCCAGTTTAATTTGTCTTTAGATTTTATGCTAAGAAAAACTTGAAAAAACAACTGAATATTGGATGAGTTCATAAAGTCACCAGGGGTGTACTCTTTACTCCACAACATATATGTATATGAAGAAATATAGTCTTAAGATGTACTATATTTATGGGATAAAGTACTCAATATCAGAGATAGTAGATGCAATCGTCAGGCCACCGATGACATTTAGCATGAAACAGACTGTCGCCTCTAAGTTTTGACTTCTATGTCCACTTTTATATTTACATATATTATAAAGAAGTAGTCATACCAAGAATAAATCAGTAAAGTTAATGTAAATAATGGTAAATTTACTTCCCTAACAGATTTAATAATGCATTAACTTACTAACCACTTGTTAAATGACACAATCCTTGTTTTTAAAAATTGCAAAATGGATTAGATGTTCCATCAATTTGCGAGTACTTTTGATAATTCTCTTATCATCATTAGGCATGGATATTATTTTTTTCATTTTCAGGTAACTTCAGGTAACTTCCAAGACAAAAATAAATGCAATACAGGTCGAAAGCTTAGATCGGATTTAAACATGTATCAATATGGTGATTTCCTTTCGTCTTTCAATGATAATGTTATTAAGCTTATCAGACAATATGAAAGGAACTTACTTAAAATAAATGGACACAACTTCTCTATATTATTTAATGAAACATGCATCAATGAAAAATTGCTGCCTAACTACACACAATATATATATATATATATATTATATATATTTTAATTAAACCTAAACTTTAAGTAAGAAAGATTATCCATATAAAAATAATTACAAATTGCATTCATAAATTAGATTTAAAGATGTTGCCGTAACTATTTTTTACAATATTAAAAAAGTACGATCAGTCGGGTAAACAAACTGTTATAACTTAAAATATTTTTTTAATATGTTCTCTATAAATGTGTTAATAAATATAGTATTTAACTTATATTAAATCCCTAAACTATTTGTTTAAAAAAAAATTAAATATTTAAATTAATAGCAAACATCAAATTAATTTATTAGTTTTTTTAGACATCTAAATTACTATCAAGCATTAAAATCTATTCTTTACATAAATTGCTAAAACCGAATTACAGCCTCTTTCTCTTTACTTCCCTCTCCCTCTTCTTTCTTTTTCCTTTTTCTTTTCTCCCTTCTCCCCTCCCATTTCAATATGTCACTTCCTTTAAGAGACCATCTAAATAGGTCAAGGTCTGGTCACTCCTCCTCCCCCAATATAAAGTATGATTGAGAGAGATATGAAATTAATCCCTCCCTATACTCTACCATGTCTCTCTAACTACTCTTTTTACACTCTCTGTTAAATTACAAAAACTTACACTAACCATCAATTTTAATTTCATTTCATTTTTGGAAGTGCTATCTGATGATCCGGCATCCTTTAAAAGGGGTCTGGTGAAATGAATTATTATAATGGTACCTTAAAGTGGTCTGTTTTTCTTTTAAATATTAGCTCTGGATTTACATTGAGCTATCAGGATTTCATCCTCCTTGGAACTACCCATATGGATTACCAAGTTCTTCATAACTTATATATATATATATATATATATATATATATAATATATATATACTTCAGGATGGAGGAATTTATGATTCAAGTTTGAATATTTTATTGTTCAGAATGGGAAGAGTAAGTTGGAATTTAAAATCATTAAAAAATTCAGGTTCATTCAGCTTTAAAGTCATCTGATTTACCTGTTAATAACCTCCTCCTCTCACACCTTAATAAAATAGAATTCTTTTACGGTATATTTTAAAGAACAGTTGTAAAGTCTCAAGTTAAATTTATTATTTAATTATGAAATTAACTTTATGTGAGAAAATTCTAAATAATTACATTTTTCGTTAATTTCATAGAACAAAAAGATTTTTTCTATTTATGAAGGATGGTAAGATTAAAATTCAACATGCATTTTTAAAAGCATATTAAAAAGAACAAAAATTAAGACTGAAAAAATAAATTTTATAATCAATATGCTGATTGTTATACTGAAAAATATTAACTTTGTGACAAAATTCTTAATGATATTTTTTAGTGAGTTTCACAGTTTAAAACTGTTAGACTAAACAATAAAAATGTAGGAGAAAACAGAAGACTGTCTTCTCTTTTATATTTTTTGGTTTATTTTCAAGAACACTTGTAAATTAAATTTACTGAATTTTATTATGACAATAATTTTATGTGATAAAATTCTTAATAAATAATATTTTTCATTAATTTCATGATGCAAAAAGTTATATTTTTGTCTTCTATTTATGAAGAACAGTAAAATTAAAATTCAATATATCTTTTTAAAATACCTTAGATAAACACATGTTACTCATAAAAATACAAATTCCATAATCAATATGTTCATTGTTATGAAGGATAATATCACAGAGGAAAGTATGAAATTAAAATTGTGGTAAAATTTTTAATAATGACATTTTTTGTCAGTTACATACCCCCAAAATTGTTGTTTTTTATTAATAAAAATAAAATTAAATGCTGCAATTTAAAATAAAATAACTATTTACTTCAGTGTCTTAAATAATAAATTTAAATTAGTCTAAGGGTAAAAGGTAACTTGTTTATTGAGATTCTAGCAATACATTTTTACTATGTTGAGTTATAATTAAAATCATTAGCCCCCAATTGACCAGGATCTGAGCATGCTTTTTTGGCTTGTTATATGTGTTGTTATCAGTGGGGGTTGGTTACTGTACAGTTCATTGTGCACTGTGGTGCTCATCATCTATTCCCAGTAGACATATTAACACTGAAACATCAGAGCACAACTCATACAGACCTTTTGATATCAAAGAAGAGTGGTACTTTGATTCTCTATAGGAATTGTCATTTATCAATTATTATTCCTTCTTGCCTACTCCAAGTGCAATCAATTTTATGAATGAAGTCCAGGGAGGCAAAAAAAGATCAGAATCTACTCTGCACATACGTCAAATTCATTAACCTAAAAACTCAACTTATGTTCTTAAATAGATCAGTCAGATACAGATTTTCATGTGTATGCCATGCGTAGTGCCAGACTCATTCAGAAATATCTCAACTGTCAGCTGTATTACAACTGCATTCTCAGATCAATGGTTAAAGTCGGCTTTGAGTCAATGAAGCCTGTTGGTCTTAATAAAGCCTATCTTTTTTTGAAACTCATGGATTGGTGTTACAGAATTAAAAAAAAAATCTTTATCAAATAATAGAAACTATATCATTTGAGGACTACCAAAAGTGGCAACAACTAAAATGGATATCACATGTAACTCAAAGAGAAAATAATGACATGTTAGTGTTGCATGCAACTTCAAACAAAAGGTTTGGAAGGAAGATTCTAGAAAGAGTAATAACAGCTACTGCACTTGAGAAAACCATTGTAAGATTTTCTGCCAATGAAGAGGAATGGAGAAATCACAGCACTAGAATGAAACAATAAAGAAGCTGAATGCTGGATCATGATGGGCTGGGCATGGACAAGACTTCCACACAGGAACACCACACGTATGGGATGAATACAGCTGAAACATTGGAAGCACAAACAAGAATGAACAAATTTCAAATTGTGCTGCATAACACAAACAGAAATATTTGATAACACCTGCTGGTTATGTCATATGGTCAACATGGTAAACTACCAGCTTGCCACTTCTCAGAAAATGTGCCTGCTTTTGTGGAGCCTAATCCTTTAGCAGTTGGCTAGCAAAGGAATCCTTTGCCTAGTTAACACTGCTCAGGTCACTGTCCTGACTATCTCATCAGGAACACTTTCTTTCTTTATAACCAGATGTTCTGGGGTTTGCACCAGTTCTGTTCTGGTATAGCAACACACTAAACATCATCTCTTTGACTAATGGGGGTGGGTACTATTAGCAGCAGTGACTGCCTGCTCTTTCTGCATTTCTTTTCTGCTCCACCTATTTCTGTGAGATATTAGTTTCATACTAAGATTTTATAAATTTCAACTGAAAGTAGCACTGACTGCTTGATGAATGAATGCTAATTTCTTTCCTTATAAGGAAACAGCTAACATTATCATGACCATACTACTCTATCTCAAAGATTAATATACTCACAATGATTTTATGGTGCAAAAAGTTGTATTTTTGTCTGCTATTTATGAAAGGCAGTAAAATAATGTCATTGCTTAACTTGCTCTGATTCATTCACACATTAATGTATATTATTAATATTTCTCTTCGTATATGCCAACTCCCCATAAACAACATACACTTCCTATTCAACACTGCCTTGAGAAGAAAATTGTGAAAATTACCTTTTCCAAATAAAATAAATTCCTAAAAAAAAGAAAAGAGCTCATTTGCAAATACAAACATGAAAACAAATCCCTTCTGTACTACCTACAACCAGATTATGTTCAAAATGACTACATTAAATCCCATAACCTTGTTCTACTAAAGTTTATTCCTAATGCCAGAAAATAGAAACAAAGAGAAATACATGCAATATATATATATATATATATATATATATATATATATATATATGAGGAGGCACGGTGGAGTAATGGATAGTGGCTTGGATTGGGGAATCGGAGAGCTAAGTTTGAATTCCAGTCGAATCCATTACATTCACTTAGGTGCTAATACCCTTGGGAAAGGTGTGAATCCTCTTCTTCTCCCTCCAACTATGGGTAAATAGCAGGACAGACTGGGTTCTATGGCCTTGGATGGCAACTGGTCTAGGAGAGGACAACTCTGAATTCAAAACCTGCGGAGGGTCGTTTGGGGATCTTGTGGCACTTAGTGCACCAGGTCTCCATATTCAGCTCTTCAAAAAGAGTGGCTGGTCCTGTACGAAACCTTCACCACTATAATCAAATCTCATGTGCTGTTGTCGGGCTGTCAGTTTCCTGGGAACTGATCTGCTTGATCCTCATATGTCGAATTCGATGGGAGAGTCGACTATATATATATATATATATATATATAATCAATTTAGAGATCATGGCTATAAATAGATAAACCCAGCCTATTTAAATACACGTATCCTCCAACCACTCAATCAGCAAAAAGAAGTAATATGTAGGTTATGACGATAAATCATCATCAGTATTAAATTTAAACAAAAGAAACTGTGAAGGGCTGGTTTCTTTTTCCTCAACTTTTCTTTATACCTAGTAACTTAAATGTACAACCTTCTATATATACATAATAAGGATATTTTTTTATTATCACTTTTAAAAAAAAAACAACACAAAATCTGTTTTTGTTTAGAGATTTGTTTTTTTTCTTTCATATGTTATAATAATAATAACAAAAAGTTAATATTTTTAATTTTCTTTTTGTTTTCCTGTATTGTTTTATTTAAAGTGATGAAAGAAAACTTTCCATTAAATTTTATCACACCCATATCATCTAGGGGGCTTGATATATAGTTTGATCTCTGAGCTTGTTTCATATTAACCTTTGGTCCTGGATATTGGTTTTCTGTTTGAAAACTTTCACTTTCAGTCAATGACTCATCTGGAGTCGGTAACAACTGAGCAGGTGTTGGATTACCACTTTCTTCTGTTGAGAAATTGTTTGAGATTCATGAAGTTTGCCAAAGTGGGGAGGGTTTTAACTGATCAGAACAAGGAACTAAATCTTGGACAGATACACTTAGTTGTCTTCCATCAGCATACTCAATGTTGGCAAAGGTTGGATTGCTCTCAAACAGTTCAACTGGTGCAGGTCTCATTAATCGAGATGGAAATGAGCTCCTATGAGAAGTATACCTTTGAAACTTGAAGAATTACTCATGAGATGTACAGTTAGTAACTGTACAAACAAGAGATCAAACAGAATTAAGAGATTGTGGCAGAACTGATTCCCAGTGTTTTTTTCATAAGTTGCCAAAATCTAAGAGTCAAGTGAATAGTTTTCCATATAACCCCAATGTATCACTCTACCTGACCATTACCTTGAGGGTGATATAGCATGGAATTACTTGTTGCAATACTTTTACTCAGTAAATTCTCCTTCAGTTCTCAGGATATGAGTGAATATAACTCAGCATTCTACAAATACTAAACAAAATTTCTGGGCAGCTAATAATTGTTGAAGTGTGCATATTCAGACATTGAAATGCAAATGGATACCAAGAATATTACTCAACAATCATTAACAAGTATGGATTATAAGAAGTCATTGGGAGAGGCCCCTTAAAATCAATACTGATATGTTCCATAGTTCCAGTAGCTTTTAGCAGTGAAACTTCGGGAGGTCACCAGAACAGAGATTTTAACTCAGCACAAACTCTGTATGACACGCATGTTTTTTTAACTTCAGTAGAGAAGGAGAGATTTCTTGATCTTAAAAAACACAGGAGTCTTGATACCCCTGGGGAGCATAATTCCTCATGTAACTCCTCAACAGTCAAACCTTGAGAATTTAAGGACACAACTAAAAGCAATGATGTTACTCTTCCCAGGTTGATACTGAAACTTAGTTCACTAAGCTCCATTCTCCATTCATTGGTTTTGGCTTTATTTTACTTTTGCACACCTTCAATTATCATGCTTAAAAGTCACTGACCTGGCATTAGCTTATAACTTAAAACAGCTTTGCTACAAAAGATACCATCTATTGCAGAGATTATCACCAAAGCTTCTTCCTTCCCTATATTATGAGGTTGGTGCAAAAATAATGACGTAACAATGTCGTTTTTTGACGTTAAAAAATATGTCAAAAAACGACATTATTACATCATTATTTTTGCACCAACCTAATATAACCTTTTTTTGCTTCTTTGAAGTGTCTTCTTCATAAATGTGATAGGCCTCCCATTCTGATTTAGTTCTGCAGATATAGAATTATCTAAAGCATCTCACTCTACCTCAAAAGGTAATTTTTTTGAATAGCCCAAAGTGTTCTTTGTATTTGGGTCTAAGTTATTGTAAAAAGACCCCAGCCTTTGGTGTGTTGCCCACCACTTTAAAACCTTAAACCTCATTGTTAGAAATCATATTACTCCCCACAAACCATTCCCCAATAACACCGATGTAGTTTACATTTTGAGACTGTTTTTCATATAATAACCCTAGCACATATAGTGGACACACAACTCACTTACATCTTACATACCATGTTAATGACATTGGTGCCATAAAAATTACCCTATAAGAACACTGTACCACTAATAACAGATTTGAATCCTCCGAAATAAGAAAAATTCTAACCAACAATACCAAAATCCTCTGCAAAAACAAATGCCAGAAACGATTACAAATTCTTGAAGCCATCACATTTAACAACCAAAAAACTCAACATAAATAGAATAGGATTTAATACTGGCACAAACATCTTAAATATATTTAATAACTAATCCTCCAAGTAATAAATACCTAACCCCTCCTAAATCGCAAATTAACTACTCCAACACCACAACCTGAATGCCCCAAAATATTACCTATAAAAATAAAAAGCCTTCTACTTAAAACCAAAAATATCCAGCCATGATGACAGCTGACAACAACTAAAAGAACTCTGCAACACACAAAAGGCTTTTTTCAACAACTTAGACCCAAACACAAAGAAACTTACGAGAATGCAAGAAAAAATTGAAAGGAAGATTATCAAACGAGAAAGTTTCAGAGACTTCAATATCACATGCCTCAATAATGACATGCTGCTAAACTATATACATATATATATGTAGGCACATGGCCGAGTGGTTAGAACATTCACATTCTGACTATGAGACCCTGGTTTGAAACTTACCATGGTCGATTTGTCAAGAAGGAGACCTTGATGTTATAAGACTGGAGGGGTTGATCCCAGTGTTCAGCATCTTTGGAAAGTGCCTGAAAAATCATACCACAGGTTGACCCAAGCCTTGTGAGTGAAGTTGGGTAGGCGGAACCCTTGGGGGATTGGGGATAGCTGTGCTAGCACAAAGTCTCAAGTCATCATGGCCAAG
>OZ010584.1:8218408-8238408 GCA_963932145.1 Acanthosepion lycidas
TTTGAAATTGATTTCCTGTTACCTGCTGTCATTCTCAGGATCCGTTTGCCTTTAACTGAAATTGAACAATGAAATTCACAATTTAGAGTCCGATGCTTTTGCATCTATGCAAATGACTGCATCTAGTAATTGATTTCCCCTGTGTTCCTGTCTCATATTTTGAAGTTATTGTTACTTAGAGAATTATTTAAACTAGAATCCTTACCTTTGTTGTTTCAACTGCTGCATTTCAGTCAATCACTTTTCTGACCTTCCTCAGGTGTAAGCTGCATTTCAATTATCTTTTTATCTCACTCAGTTACACTATCTTCTAACTTTTCAGGAGACATTAATACAACATCATTCATTAATATCTGAATACTTGAGTCTTTTCATTCATTATCTTTTTTGCACTTGTATTTCTATAGATATTATATTTTCAATGTCTTTTCATTGTTGTGTTTCCATACTACATGTTAACAAAACTCCATATCTTCCTGACAAATTCTGGATGGTTGCATTTGAATTTTGCAATTGGTGATCAGGCACATGTTCTTTTAGATAATCTCCAAATGTAGGCATGAGAACAAGTACCTATTATCCGAATTTATACCAAATGGATAAAAAAAAGCAAAAAAAAAACCCCCACCAACAATCACTCTTTAGTTCAGGCTGCCAACACAATAGTTAAATTTATCGTTATTATCATTGCACCACCATTAGTAATCACTTCTACCACTTTACAATAACTATTAACTACTAATAATATCATTACCACCAACACCCAACATCATTACTACCACATCACATCTACTATTAACATATAAATCCACTATAATTATCAACGTAAATTACTCCCCAGCATATTTAATACCACCAAATAAAAACCAATAATACCAGAGATATTTTCCAAATCTAGGCATGAGAATAAATACCTATAGTCAGGATTTATACCAAAATAAATAAATAAATGAAATAAAATAAAACACCAACAATCACTTTTTAGTTCAAGCTACCACCACAATAATTACATTTATTGTTTGTATCATTCTCCCACCAACATTACTAATCACTTCTACCAATTTACAATAACTATTAGCTACTTATATTATCATTGTCACCAATCCCCTTACAACATTACAATCACATCACATCTACTATTATCATATAAACCTGTCATAATTATTAACATAAACTATCCCCTCCCCTAGCATATTGAATACCACCATAAAAATAACCAATAAGGATTACAAACTGAAATTTCTACCAGTTACATATACAAAGTCATCAAAAACAAGCAAATAACCAGCTTTAACATAATAACAAATAAACTTTTAAAAAATTAAAAATAAAAGCAATTTTTACCTATCATAATTTTACACAGACCCCCACCACAGGTATATATGTGCATGCGAGGAAATATTATTAAGTGAAAAAATAGAAAAATGCTCTGATTGCTGACATGTATACATTCATGAGACATTCACAAGAAATTTTCGCTACACTTCCGATCTTTGAATTTCAACATGCAAATGCATATGTATAGAGACAACACCACCCATATACATACATATGTCAAATCCTATACTGTCCACATATGTTTATATCTGTAGGAGCCCCGGCAGATGAGCGAGTGTGTATGTGTGTTTACCTCATCAGGTGTACCGACATGCATCTGTGTTTGCGTTAGCATGAGTGACATTATGACGACGATTCCCCGCCCACTTCCATAATAACACCATAACACACAATCTACATATACCCAAAATTAAAAAAAAAAAATTAATCAGTTTGTCTGACGATCGCAAAAGCATGAAACCCAGGGTCACAAACTGACATCAATCCAAACAAATATTCTTTTAGGATATATTTATTTTTGTTTTTATAAATTTTATAATTAAAACAAATGAGAAAAATAATTTTGCATTATGATTTTGTTGATGACTTTATATTTGTTATAGTAATTTACCGACATGGACTGTCCCAGTTATAAATAGGAGCAGGTACTGCCTTTTAGAGAGGGAAGTTTCCAGCAGTCAGCTCTGACAGTCGGACTGAACATTCTTGTTGTAACACTCTCATTTCTATATGTTTGTATTACTGTTTCTGTTCATATATTTAACTCACTTCCTCTCTCTGTCTTTATTTCTGCCCCTAACAAGGCCACAACAATATTAAAAATAATTAGAGAAAAAATCATTTTAACATGACTCATTAAAGTCATATCAATTTTATCTGAAATCAAAATCACTCATTATCATGAGTCCCATGACTGGGTGTGGTTGTACAGCTGAAAACCTCACCAGTTCATCCTATATATTTGGGTTAAGTCAGTGAAGTATGAGAGGCATAGCATGTTTTGGGCAAATCAAACTCATAGAGCCCATCCCTCTTCAAGTCAAATCACAGCCAATGTCTTTTACCATAACCATTGAAAAACTTAGATATATGACCATTTTTTAATGATGTTGGAAAAATGGTCAGTCCCTCCAAGTGTCCACTAAGTACACCTTCTGTCAAGCTTTATATTTACAAGAACCTGGCTAAGACACTTAGGTCTAATTTGACCAAAAATGAATTAGTGCTGTCATATCTGGGCTGGAATAACCCAATCCTCATTTTTTGGCCCTGACATGTACCCTCCATTACTATGTAGACCACTACATTTCTGCCATATCCTCTGTTACTATATAGACCCCTTCATTTCTACTGTATCCTCTGTTAATATACAAGACCATTACATTTCTACCGTGCCTCTGACACTACATAAACCACTACATTTCTACCGTATCCTCTGTTACTATATAAGACCACTATATTTATATCGTATCCTCTGTTACTATATAAGACCACTAAATTTCTACAATATCCTGGTTACTATATAAGACCACTACATTTCTATCATATCCTCTGTTACTATATAGACCACTATATTTCTACTTTATCCTCTGTTAATATATAAGACCATTATATTTCTACCGTATCCTCAGTTACTATATAAGACCACTACATTTCTATCATATCCTCTGTTACTATATAGACCACTACATTTCTACCGTATCCTCTGTTACTATGTAAGACCAATATATTTCTACCACATCCTCTGTCACTATATAAGAACCCTACATTTCTACCGTATCCTCTGTTACTATATAGACCACTACATTTCTACGGTATCCTCTGTTACTATATAGACCACTACATTTCTACGGTATCCTCTGTTACTATATAGACCACTACATATCTATCATATCCTCTGTTACTATATAGACCACTACATTTCTACCGTATCCTCTAATACTATGTAAGACCACTAAATTTCTACTGTATCCTTTGTTACTATATAAGACCACTGCATTTCTATCGTATCTGCTGTTAATATATAGACCACTACATTTCTACAATATCCTTGTTACAATATAGACTACTACATTTCTACCGTATCCTCTGTTACTATATAAGACCCCTACATTTCTACTGTATACTCTGTTAATATATAAGACCACTACATTTCTACCATATCCTCTGTTACTATATAGACCACTACATTTCTACCATATCCTCTGTTACTATATAAGACCACTATATTTCTACAGTATCCTCTGTTACTAGACCACTACATTTCGACCATATCCTCTGTTACTATATAAGACATCTACATTTCTATCGTATCCTCTGTTACTACATAGACCTCTACATTTCTACAAAATCCTTGTTACTGTATAGAGCACTACATTTCTACCGTATCCTCTGTTACTATATAAGACCCCTATATTTCTACCATATCCTCTGTTAATATGTAAGACAACTACTTTTCTATCATATCCTCTGTTACTGTAAAGACCACATCATTTATACCGTATCCTCTGTTACTATATAAGACCACTACATATCTATCATATCCTCTGTTACTATATAGAAGACTACATTTCTGCCGTAACCTCTGTTACCCTATAGACCACTATATTTATACAATATCCTCTGTTACTATATAAGAACCCTACATTTCTACCGTATCCTCTGTTACTATATAAGACCACTATATTTCTACTTTATACTCTGTTACTATATAAGACCACTACATTTCTACAATATCCTCTGTTAATATATAAGACCACTATATTTCTACCGTATCCTCTGTTACTATATAGAACAACTACATTTCTACTGTATCCTCTGTTACTATATAGACGAGTACATTTCTACCATATCCTCTGTTACTATATAAGACCCCTACATTTTAACCGTATCCTATGTTACTATCTAAGACCACTATATTTCTACTTTATCCTCTGTTAATATATAAGACCACTATATTTCTACCACATCCTCTGTTACTATATAGACTACTACATTTCTACCATATCCTCTGTTACTATATAAGACCACTACATTTCTACCATATCCTCTGTTACTATATAAGACCACAACATTTCTATCGTATCCTCTGTTACAATATAAGACCACTACATTTCTATCATAGCCTCTGTTACTATATAGACCTCTACATTTCTACAATATCCTTGTTACTGTATAGAGCACTACATTTCTAACGTATCCTCTGTTACTATATAGACCACTACATTTCTACCATATCCTCTGTTACTATATAAGACACCTATATTTCCACCATTATCCTCGGTTAATATATAAGACCACTACATTTCTGTATCCTCTGTTACTATATAAGACCACTACATTTCTATCATATCCTCTGTTACTATATAGAACACTACATTTCTACCATATCTTCTGTTACTATATAAGAACCCTACATTTCTACTGTATCCTCTGTTACTGTATAAGAACACTATATTTCTACTTTATCCTCTGTTACTATAAAAGACCACTACATTTATACAATATCCTCTGTTAATATATAAGACCACTATATTTCTACCATATCCTCTGTTATTATATAGACCACTATATTTCTTCTTTATCCTCTGTTAATATATAAGACCACTATATTTCTATTGTATCCTCTGTTACTATATAAGACCACTATATTTCTACAGTATCCTCTGTTACTATATAGTCCACTACATTTCAACCGCATCCTCTGTTACAATATAGACCTCTACATTTCTACAATATCCTTGTTACTGTATAGAGCACTACATTTCTATTGTATCCTCTGTTACTATATAGATGTCTACATTTCTACAATATCCTTGTAACTGTATAGAGCACTACATTTCTACCGTGTCCTCTATTACTCTATAGACCACTACATTTCTACCATATCCTCTGTTTCTCTATAAGACCCCTACGTTTCTACTGTATCCTCTGTTAATACATAAGACCACTAGATTTCTACCACATACTCTGTTACTATATAGACCACTACATTTCTATCATATCCTCTGTTAATATATAAGACCACTACATTCCTACCGTATCCTCTGTTACTATATTGACCACTACATTTCTACCGTATCCTCTGTTACTATATAAGACGCCTACATTTCTACTGTATCCTCGGTTAATATATAAGACCACTACTTTTCTACCGTATCCTTTGTTAATATATAAGACCCCTACATTTCTACTGTATCCTCGGTTAATATATAAGACCACTACTTTTCTACCGTATCCTCTGTTAATATATAAGACCACTACATTTCTATCGTATCCTCTGTTACTATATAAGACCACTATATTTCTACTTTATCCTCTGTTAATATATAAGACCACTATATTTCTCCCATATCCTCTGTTACTATGTAAGATCACTACATTTCTATCATACCCTCTGTTACTCTATAGAACACTAAATTTATACCGTATCCTCTGTTACTATATAGACCACTACATTTCTACCATATCCTCTGTTACTATATAAGAACACTATATTTCTGCTTTACCCTCTGTTACTATATAAGACCACTATATTTCTTCTTTATCCTCTGTTAATATATAAGACCACTACATTTCGACTGTATCCTCTGTTACTATATAAGACCACTACATTTCGACTGTATCCTCTGTTACTATATAAGACCATTATATTTCTACTTTATCCTCTGTTACTATATAGAACACTACATTTCTACCGTATCCTCTGTTACTATATAGACCACTACATTTCTACCGTATCCTCTGTTACTATATAAGACCCCTACATTTCTACTGTATACTCTGTTACTATATAAGACCACTACATTTCTACCGTATCCTCTGTTACTATATAAGACCCCTACATTTCTAACGTATCCTCTGTTACTATATAAGACCGCTACATTTCTACTGTATCCTCTGTTAATATATAAGACCACTACTTTTCTACCGTATCATCTGTTACTATATAAGACCACTACATTACTATCATATCCTCTGTTACTATATAGACCACTATATTTCTACTTTATCCTCTGTTAATATATAAGACCATTATATTTCTACCGTATCCTCTGTAACTATATAAGAACCCTACATTTCTACCATATCCTCTGTTACTATATAGAACACTACATTTCTACCATATCCTCTGTTACTATATAGACCACTACATTTCTACCGTATCCTCTGTTACTATATAAGACCACTATATTTCTACCGTATCCTCTGTTACTATATAAGACCACTACATTTCGACCATATCCTCTGTTACAATATAAGACCACTACTTTTCTACCGTATCATCTGTTACTATATAGACCACTATATTTCTACTTTATCCTCTGTTAATATATAAGACTACTATATTTCTCCCACATCCTCTGTTACTATGTAAGACCACTACATTTCTATAATACCCTCTGTTACTCTATAGAACACTAAATTTATACCGTATCCTCTGTTACTATATAAGAACACTATATTTCTACTTTATCCTCTGTTACTATATAAGACCACTACATTTCGGCCGTATCCTCTGTTACTATATAAGACCACTATATTTCTACCGTATCCTCTGTTACTATTTAACACCACTACATTTCGACCGTATCCTCTGTTACTATATAAGACCACTATATTTCTACTTTATCCTCTGTTACTATATAGAACACTACATTTCTACCGTATCCTCAGTTACTACATAGACCTCTACATTTCTACTGTATACTCTGTTACTATGTAAGACCACTATATTTCTACCACATCCTCTATTACTATATAGAGCACTACATTTCTACTGTTTCCTCTGTTACTATGTAGACCACTACATTTCTACCATATCGTCTGTTACTATATAAGACCACTACATTTCTACCGTATCCCCTGTTACTATATAAGACCATTATATTTCTAGTTTATCCTCTGTTACTATTTTAGACCACTACATTTCTATTGTATCCTCTGTTACTATATAGACCTCTACATTTCTACAATATCTTTGTTACTGTATAGAGCACTACATTTCTACCATATCCTCTGTTACTATATAAGACCCCTACATTTCTACCATATCCTCTGTTAATATATACGAACACTACATTCCTACCATATCCTCTGTTACTATATATAACACTACATTTCTACTGTATTCTGTATTACTATATAGACCACTACATCTCTACCATATCCTCTGTTACTCTATAAGACCCCTACATTTCTACCGTATCCTCTGTTAATATATACGACCACTACTTTTATTAGTGAAAGTGCTGAAACTACCCTAGACCATAAACCTGTTACTTTATATTTAAATCATTTTCAAATAAGTTTGACCCATGTTAATTTGTTCAAACTGCCAAAAATAACAAACCCTTAAAAATGAAGATGAAGAATAAATTGGAAATCATTCATTTTAAACATTTATTGAGAATAAATCAAATTTTTCTTTTTATCTCAAATACATAATTATGCATCTAATTTACACAGTCATTTTAAAGAAAGAAAATATTCTGCATGTGATTTTGTCAGAATATGAACATAGAAAGAAAAAAAAAACATTTTTAAACATAATTGCTAAAAAAATAAATAAGAGTTTGAAAGGGTTAATAGGCAATCATCTTAAGCAAATAACAATTTACTTCTTTTAATGCTTTGTCAATAAATGAAACCCAAATGCTTTTCATGAATCACAAGGCAAATCATTGTTGATTTGGCCAAGAAATAATCTTGACTCACAAAACTCATCAGCAATGATTTAAATGATTTGTCTTTCTCCATTTTTAATGAAATCACCTCAAAGAGTGTATCAGGTAGACAAAAACATTTAAATATTATGTATATTTAGGTAGCAAGAATTGACTTAAAAAAGATTTCTTAAATTCAACTATCATGGTCTGTCTGTGTTTAATTTTTTATTCTATATTTCCAAATTTCAAATAAGTTGTTATATATCCAGATGAGAATTGTGGATAAACTGTTTAAAGTTTGTTTTTATTTGAGTACTTTCAGATTGTCTCTGTCCTTATCAGAAACTAAATGCTGTTAGAATCATCGGTAAAAGTTTTCTTCATCCTGGCATTTTTGGAACATTACATTTCAAATTTAGATATAAATGCATAATGTGTAGAACATTTTTATAATGCTTAATAGCCCCATAAAATGAATATATTAAATATTTTATACACAATTTAAAATATTGCTTGCTGTAGTAAAAGGTATTTAAAGCAAGTTGTTTCTTTTGTATAATAATAATAATAATAATGATATTGAGTCTTTCTTCACATTGAGTGGCAGTCAAAAATTAAACATAACTTGTTGATTGAATTCGATGAAACTTGTTCAATATATATATATCCCAGCATTTGGATTCAAAAATAAAACAACATTTACCCCCTAGGATTTTGAATACATCTGCCAGTAAGTGCCAACTAACCAATACGTCTGGCTCTGCTATTGCTGAGCATATAATAAATAGTAGGAAATGTGTGATTAATTTTAGTGTGGACTGTTTTTTGATTTTATCTAGGTGTCACTCCACATTTCACCTCAAGGTTCTAGAGTCCTTGTATATCAGATCCCGTGGGCCTTCCCTTTGTAAACAGAGGAAATGCTTACCGGGTCTGAATGTTATTGGACTCTAGTTTCTTGAAATTCAATTTTTTTTTTCTTCCATTCCATTCGTTAATTACATGCTTTTTAAATTTCCTATTCCCAGATAAATAAACTTGCTAAGTCCTGGGATGATGTTTTTTTTTTAACTTTTTCTTTCAAAAAATTCCCTATAAATTTCACTTTTTCCTATCTATTATTAAATTCTGTACCACAAAAAACTCATTTAAATATATATATATTTCGTAGTTACTCAACCTCCCATGATGTAAAGTTGTGACACAAGGTCGGTTTAATGTGGGGAGCCTGAGTGCATACATCCGGGCTAGGAAGAAAAATTGGCTGAGTTCCCGTAACCATCAGTTGCGCTGACTTCAGTGCAAGCAGCAATCCCTCTCTCTGGTGCAATGTACATCCACAGACTCACTAAAAAATGAGCATAGCATGAAGAGAAAATGTCCTAAACTTAATCAAAACAGAGTTTTATTGTCAACAATTAAGAGGAAAAGATCAAAGGATTTTTTGATTATTAAATTATATTGATGATTCTTTTTAGAACATTTGAAATTTTGGTTAAAAATCTTGTTTTTCTTGCGTTGCTGGTTGGGACCAAAGATTAGTATAAGAAATGTTAGCATTTTCGTTGCAATGAAAAATATTGATTTAGAAATTCTTGCAAAAATGAAAATAATTGTCGGATTTTAATGAAACTTTCAGATACAAAAACATTTTTTATATCTTCGTTATAACTCATTTCTAGCAGTTATACATTTCTCCTGGTAGCAGTTATAATATGTCTTTCTTAGCCTACTCACCATGACATAATTAGAACTCACTGACTGACCCCAACTGACTTCTGACTCACTTTGAGTTCTTTTATTTAAGGCATCTTGCCTAGTTCATTTGTGTTACTGGGATGGGGGGGGTCTCTTATTTACTCCACAACAATCTGTTACTCTCCCCACCGACTTATCTATTTTTATGAAATTTCAAGATTAAATTTTGTCCTTAATATTTATATTAATTATATGCTGAACCTCTTGGAGAATTATATATCATCAATTTCTCTGTTGTAAAGCAGGGTCACCAGTTACTAAAAATCTGCTCTGAGTCATGAAATAATGCAATAAATCTAAGACATTATTTAATTAGAAAAGTTTTTAACTGCTTTTATGAATACGATATGGACACTGTTGTCTTAATGAATTTTTACAAGAATTGTTTTCATTTTTTAACAATTAGAGTAATTTATAAAGTTTAAAATCTTTTAAATTTCTGTATTGATTTGTACTGGTTAGGTGATATTGTTATTAAGTAAAAACTATATTTATTAATCATAAATGAAAAAGCTTAGTACAATTCAGCAACCTCCAATATATTAAAAAGAATTTTGTATTTTTGTGGGGGGAGTATAAACATGCTGATTTTTGTAAATAAGGATATTCATGCATGACATTATCAAAAACTAAGAGGAATTACGATAGTAATTTTAAAGCCAAAGTACCTAAAATTCAATAAAAGATTAAATTACAGAAAATATTTTCCTAAATTTTTACGAATACTGAAGAGTTAAAAATTATATAAAAAAGTGCTCATGTTATATTCATCAAGTAATTTTTACAGATATAGCCACCATAGAAGAAAATAGATAACATTTTGGCTGTCAGTCAAGTTCACAACATCTTAAATAAGCATCTACCTCTCTTTTAAAAAATGCATTTCTGTAATATTTTAATTTTAAAGTAATATTTGTTTCAAATCAGATTAAGTAAATTTTAAATCAACTAATAATTCCTCAAATAAAGTTCTAGAAAAATATATTTTATCTTTGAAAGACTTTTTAATAAAGAGAATTACATTATGCTGACAGATGGCTAAAAATGGTGCTAAAATCAGTGATTTTTAATGATTTTAAAAAGTCCTTTCAGTCAATTTAAATTAGTTTTGAAATACAGCAAAGGATTTTGCTTATTGGAAATATATTTAATGTATTAGCTTGAAAATAAATTAATACACTAAAATAAAAGATTCAAGAAAGATTTTTCATTTTTAAAAATTCATTTTAAACTTCAGCTACTACATTTCTTTATAGGTACCCCTAATATGAATTATCTTTTTATATAATCATGGATATCACAGGTAGGTTTTATGAAGTCTATATTTGATAACTTTTATTTCATCTGATATAAACATCTTTTATACTATATACTCTCAGCAGTTGAACTGTGGGGAATAAAACAGTTTTCTTTGCATTTTGGTGCTGATTGTATCTGAAGTCCATGTTCATAGGCAAAGTTTTGCCTTATTATTGCCCACTGACCTTATCAGAACTAAAACGCTGACCCTCACCTTCCTTAGTGAACTGACAAACTAAATAGTGTAGATGTGAGGGGAAAAAATGATGCTTAATCATTGGACTTTGCTATTTTAGGCCAAAAGTTTGTCTGAACTAATTCTAGGTACATGCTATTTATGCTATGTAATAAAATAAGGGAAAAATAAATTGCTACTTGTCATGAATGAAAGTAAGCACTAATGACAACAGAGCAATTAAATGTGGATTATTGTCCTCATCTTTGTTTCTATTATCCCAATAATGAAAGAGATGTGACAGCAAAGCTACAACAGCAGCAGCAACAGTAGAAAAGAGAATCCTAGGTGAAGGCAGTCAAGCTTGACATGTAGCAGCAACATTCAAATTAGATTTAAAGCTCTACACTTGGGATTGTTCTATAGGACAATCGCCTAGTAGATTAAAACATTGGTTTATGAATTTTGGACATTGTAATTGTGAGTTCAATACCTGGGATTGCAGATTTAAACTCAGCACTGAGTAGTACCAAATTAAGGACTAGATGAGATATCCCAAGACAAGGTCAGTGGAACCAGAGTAGATTAATTTAGTTGTTCTTCTTAAGATTCCTTGAAGGTTACCCTGATTGACAAGGACCTGATGAAGGCTAGAGGGCATAATGGCAGAAATTTGTGATACTAGCAACAAAGGTGAGTCCGTATATAGATAATGTAAATAGAGCTATTACAATTAACCAGTTTCATGTCATCAGTGAAAATAACTTAGTTTAGAAAATGTTTAGATTGTAAAATTCTTCGGTCTCATCCCAGTTTTTTGAAGACTGACACCAAATAGTATATCAGAAAAATCTGCAGCTTTCTCTCAAACATTCTAACACACTCATCAGTTAAGCAATTGACCAACCTCAACCACTAACATAAACACAAAGACTTCACACAATAAGTTCTTATAAAATCAGTGATGTGGTCAAGTGAGCCCGATATATAAAAGTAAACTGAAAGTGTCAAATTCTTTGTTTGGTTGAATTTGTTTCATAGATTTTAGATTATTTTTATGCAACAATTTGATAATTCTAATGTCTTTTGGAACCAGTATAATTAGCTACTGCAACTCCTGGCCTTTTAACTGATTTTTATAATTTCAAAAAGTTATGTGTCAATGGCAAACAAATCAGGTCTCTCTATGATCATTGTATCTATTTTGTCTTAACAGCTTTGACCCTGGGGCATAAAAGAGCACCTTTGTTCATTTACCAATTGAATATCTAGTTTCTGATCTGACTCGTTAGCAGACTTTATCGGACTGAAAAGTTGGGAAGATTTCTACTACTTTGAGTTAACGATTGATTTTCATGTTGTTTGAGACATGAGGCAGAGTTTACACATTTTCATTTCACGAATAAGCTGGAAGATAAGCCGAGATTAACCGTTAGAGTTGCAAGCAGTACAAGAAGTTATTTGTGGCCGATCTTGATGTAAATGTCAAATCTATTCCGATAAATGTTTCTGGTTTCATTTGTGATATGCAATTGAAGTTTAACAAAGCAGAGTTTAGGCCAAGAATGGAAAGAAGGAAAATACAGAAAATTGGCCTGTAAAGCACTTTAGATTTCTCATTGAACTGATTTAAATCTACTGATTACAATTTCGCTAGATCAACGGTTAAATGACTGATTAGAAGATGGATTGCTTTATAGACGTGCTGAGTATGGAAACTGATTTTAAATCTGGGAGAATGAGACTCATGGATATTGAGTAAGAATAGTAAATTAAAATGACAAAGAGAGAATTTCAGAGAAATATACACACATACATACGCATATATGAGCAAGGATACCTGGTATTACCTGAGAGAGGAAAAATAACTTAAAATATAACAATACATGAAAAATATATCCTTTAATATATTTTCCTTCCACTACATATTCTAAAGCTCAAATGACACCATCCCTTAATTTTCAGACAACATTAGTACTTCACCCATTGGGTGCCAGTATGAAAAGGTTTGCGGATCTAACTTTAGTAACAGCCAACATAGATCAAGCTATGAGAAGAACAAGGAGAAGTCCAGATGAATCTGTTGATCTTGAGAGTTTGTCCTTTTGTTTTGGCAAAGCTGAGCCTTATTGGAAATTGAATTCAAAGAGTTGGTCTATTAGAATTAGAAAAACTAGGAATTACCCTCTAATCCTTTTGTTCTGCCTTGTTTAAGATGATTGCTTTGATGAATTCGGGGAGAAGCTGCTTAAACATTCTAAAGTTTATTCTCTAAACTTGTTTTAGGGCTGCATAACATTTAAAAAAAAAAACAGGAAAAAAATCAAAACTTTTTACTTAGCTGAAAAAATGTTTTTATCCGAAATTGATCTTTGGTGTTCTTCAGTAACTTGGAGCTAATCAGGACATATTCTATCATCTTTTTTCTGCTTAACTTACCCCTGTATTCCAATGAATATAATTCTTAGACCATAGATCAATTATGCCTGCTGAACTTTGTGGTTCAATTTGAGGCAGGTTTAAAACCATTTTTGCAAATTCATTATGGATATGTACTTTGTTAGAAATTGCTTCACTTGATGTAAAATGGCATGCTAGCCTTGTTGATGATCTCTGATGATTTTTGAATGACCTCAGTTTCATATAATTTATGTTAATGCATGAGGTCTTTCATTTTTTTATGTAAAGAATTTTAAAAAATGCTTCCTGGAACTTTGCATTTGGTTTTGATATCTGTTCATACAAACAAAAACTGGTACACATAAACAGTGTGGATAAAAACATCAACATTCCATTGTGACTTAGAGTTTCATGCCAGAAGCAATCCTTTTCATGTCTGGCAGTTTTATGCTTTAAGGGATCCTTTTCATGTCTGGCAGTTTCATGCCAGAAGCAATCCTTTTCATGTCTGGCAGTTTCATGCTTTAAGTGATCCTTTTCATTTCTGGCAGTTTCATGCCAGAAATGATCTTTTATTTCTGGCAGTTTCATACCTTAAGCAATCCTTTTTTTTTTTCTTTTTTAGTAGTTTCATGTTGTATCTCAGAAATATTATATATATGCTAGCTGGTGAGTCTCCTAGGTGATTGACTTACTTGCAAAAATCATTTTTCTTGTAATAAATAAGAGAGAGAGAATGCCAGTCATGTTTTCTTGATTTAAATGTAGTATCTGTTCCATTTAATTATGAATTGGCATGCTTTATTCACCAAAATACTTCCACTTTTTTGGCAATAGTAATTATCATTCATGACTGAAAGTTAATTAAATGCTTTTATAATAGCGAATAAAAGTTAGAATAATCATAGCTTTTGTAAATGTGTAAGAATTGTATTAGATTGAAAGAAAAATGTCTGGATACTTTTTCAACATTGGAAAAATATTTTTTTCTCTGTATTTGGAAAACTTCAAATGAAGTGAAACTTTTATTTTGAAAATTTAACCACCATTTCCTCTTTCTCATGAAAACATTTCATTAACCATCACCTGAGAATGAGAGCTTCTCTTTAGAAAGTGTTTTTACATCATACATTTGCAGGATAACCAGTACCTCAGCATCAATTAAGATGATATATTATGATTGTAAAGTTTTCCTTTTTTCACAAAAGGACATTATTAAAAACGTAATTTCTGTCTGAGTTTGTTGGATGAGGAGAGTTAATATTTTTATATTATTTACTTTCAAACTAATGTGCTCATCTTCAGGTAGCATTCAGAGAATTTTGAAATTTCTTATTCATTTTTATGCTGTTAGACATGGGCAGCTAAATGAGAATCGTCTTCTTCCAGAGATTAAATAAAGGATTCAGTTTGAAATTTGTTGATGATTACACAGATTGACCGAAACATGAAGAAGGCCATAAGGAACAACAACTGAAATATTGTAATAATAACAGAAATGAGGATATTAGTCTGGAGTAAATAATTAAAAACCTACTTCTATATTCTTGATCAAGTCCTGATAAAAAGTTATATTTGGAAACCTACATGGAAATGTTCAAGTTAAACATTTTCCATGATTTCAACTAAGGTGCCAAGTGATGTTTTGAATATTTCACCAATTGGAAAGTCCAGTTGTAGCATTGGAATAATGAAAGATACTTCCCAAAAGCTAAGCAAAGTATCAAGAAATAGGAAAATTTAATTAGAAACAAAGAAAAGAGTAGTGAACTATTACATAATATAAGTCTTCATGTATGCTAGTGAATTTCAGACAATCTTCTTAAAGATACAAAAGAGACTTGAAGTAAAAAAAAATGTGGTTCTACAGAAGGATGCTAAGAATACCATGAACATTTGAGTAAAAAGTAAATTTTAGATAAGATGGAGACAAAAAGGATATTTAGACATAGAAAGAGATGATTGAAGTATTTATAGCACATGATGAGGAAAAGTTCATATTTACAGGGAATATTAAATAGAAAAGAATAATAAGGCAGTGAATGCAGGACAATCACTTGTCAGAAATCTGTTTCTACAGAAGGATACTGAGAATACCATGGATGGAATAAAGTTTAAAGGAAAATGGAAAGAAAAAGGACACTTAGAATGAGAAAGAAAGAGTTGAAATTTCTAGGGCACATAATGAAGAAAGAGGGCTTAGAGAATTTGACACTCACATAACATATTGAAGGCAAGTGAAATAGAGGAATGCAACAAATAACCAACTGTTGTGGATTCTGCGTGAAAAGTCGGTCTCCAATAAATGACAAACGCAAGTATTTAAGCTAAGAAATTAAATGTATTTACACAAAATACAAAAGGTAATGCTGTTAGTAAAATCCAGGAACGCTGGTTAGTATTAATCAAAGATTGCTATATACAGTCTCGAAGTAAACTTCCTTAGAGTCGGGCATCCTTGTAACTGACTTCTACCGTCAACTCAATCACAGTGTCTATGTACTTTCCACTCTCTTCCTCCGCTCGTTCCTCTACCCTGTGCCTCTACTCCCAGACTTTGACTGACTGTGGCTATTTTATAGCAGCAGGACGAGTCCATTTATATCAGAAAAGGGTGGACCCCATAATACCCCCACCTTAGATCCCTTTTTGGGGGGAGTTAATATTGCGTCCATTGTTTGTTGAAAAATGGCAGGAGCAACTTTTACTCCGAATGGTAGTCTGTTGAATTTATACAATCCCTTGTGTGTAATGCAAGGGATTTTCGTTCTCTCTTCTTGTACTGGGATTTGTAAATAAGCCTCACTAAGATCTATTTTTGAAAATATCTTACCGCCGTTGAGCTTTGTAAATACCTCCTCTGGGCTCGGTAGTGGGTAATGGTGGCCCTTTATTGCCTTGTTGAGTCTCGTCGAAAAATCTGCGTATATGCGAATTTCTCCTGACTTCTTTTTTACATAAATCACCGGCGCAGCTCACTCACTAAACTCTGTTTTAGATAAAATCCCAGTTTGTTCAAGTCTCTCCAATTCTTTGTGTATTTTTTCTATAGTAGCAAACGGTACATTTCTCTTCTTTCTGAAAATTGGTTGGACGTTTTCTTTTAATTCTATTTTGGCCTTAAATTTGTTGCATCATCCCAACCCACTTGAAAATACCTCAGGAAATTGCTTGTATAATCCTTCCTTCAATTTTATGGTATCTGATGGTTCAACCTCTAACTTTTTGCAAAACGATTTGATAGGTAGGTCCCAAACGTTGAATTTCTGCATCCAGTCGATACCTACTAAATTTTCAGTATCTTTCATGACGTATATCTTAAGTTTTTTTGTTTTGCCGTGAAATTTAACATTCACTATTATTTCTCCCTCAAATTTTATTCGTTTGCCTGTAACCGACTTGGCAATTTTTTGAGTGTGTAAACATGGTAGGTCTGTTGAGTTTTTTCTATGTCTGTAAGTTGATTATCGTGAGGTCGGAACCCGAATCCAGTTGTAATTTAATCTTTTTGTTTAAAATTTCTAGTTCTACATATTTCCTTACATTGGTGTTGTCATCATTATTCTTCCTTGTAGCTCTTATTCTATTAGTATCTTTTCTATTTCTACATTGGGATGCCTTGTGGCCTTTTTTTCCACATTCATGACAGTTTTTATATCTGAAGCGGCAATCCTTGTTCCAATGTAATCCTCCACATCGATAACATGCTGATGGAGGGGGCTTATATTTGTTTCGATATCCGTCATAATTTGTCCTGTATGTTGTATTTTTTCTCTTATAATATTTTATTTTTCTTTCTGGGGAGGGTGAGAATCTTTTTTCATTGTCGTAAAATTTTAGTTTTCTTTCCGGGGAGGGTGAAGAACGTAAACTTTTATTTAACTTACGTATATGGGAAACAGCTGATTCTTCAATGTCCTCTGCGTCTTTCTTTATGCTTAAACATCTCTGGCAATCTTCTGATAATTGCTGTAATGTTAGACCCGGTTCATTTCGTAATTTTGCAAGCATTCTTCTTTGCATTTCGCTATCTTTTGTAGAAACTAGCCCTTGAACAAAGATGAGACATTTAAAATTGTCTGGTGTTAATGTGGAATAATCCTCATTATCGCCCTTTACCAGGTTAAGGCATTTCCACCTCCTATGGAAGGGTGATGTTTTGGGGCTGAAGAGTTCTTTAAGACATGTCACTGCTTCATCAAATTTTAATTCGTTCGTCTTTTTTGGCAAGATATAATCCACAAACTTTGTATATTCTTCAGTTTCTAATTTTCTAAGCAATAGACGAAGCTTTTTTGCTTCTGTCCAATTTTGACAGTCTATGTTAAAGATGTCTTCATATCTTCTGAAGCAATCTCCAAAATTTTTGTCCTCATCTAGAGAATATTTGAAAATCTCTATGGTATTCCATACTGTGTCTTGCGAAAATGTTGCTTCTTTTTCAATATCTGATTGCTTGCTGCCCACTACTTTCAATATTAGTTCCTGGAGCTCTGTTTGTCTATCTTGATTTTCCTTTTGCATTTGTAATATTTGCTTTTTCCATTTTTCTTGTAGCTGTAACTGTTGATCATTTTGGTATTTCTGCATTTGTAATTGTTGCTCATTTTGGTGTCTTATCAGTTCTACCAACATATTTTTAAAATCTTCCATGATAACTCAATTTTATGTATTTTTACTCCTCAAAATTGTTTGTCACTAATTTGTTGTTAAACGATGAGGGAAGGATTTTTCTTCTGTTGATTAGTTTTTCTGCGTTTGTTCGCCAAGTTGTTTGCTGTTAGATGTACAAAAATTTTTTCTTTCCGTGTGAGTTTCGAATCCTCGTTCGCCAAGTTGTTGTGGGTTATCCGCGTGAGTTTCGAATCCTCGTTCACCAAGATGTTGTGGATTCCGCGTGAAAAATCGGTCTCCAATAAATGACAAACGCAAGTATTTAAGCTAAGAAATTAAATGTATTTACACAAAATACAAAAGGTAATGCTGTTAGTAAAATCCAGGAACGCTGGTTAGTATTAATCAAAGATCGCTATATACAGTCTCGAAGTAAACTTCCTTAGAGTCGGGTATCCTTGTAACTGACTTCTACCGTCAACTCAATCACAGTGTCTATGTACTTTCCACTCTCTTCCTCCACTCGTTCCTCTACCCTGTGCCTCTACTCCCAGACTTTGACTGACTGTGGCTATTTTATAGCAGCAGGACGAGTCCATTTATATCAGAAAAGGGTGGACCCCATAATACCAACCTAACAAGCAGAACAGTGAATATGAAGGTTAGCAATTCTGAAGGAACATGGCACATAGTTTGCTTAAAATATTAGCATAACACAATCTTCTTCAAAGGTAAAAGCTGACTGAGTTAAGTCAATACCAACAGATTCTCTCTTTCTATATACCGACTGTAACAGCAAAATTATCCAAATCATATAACACTATAAAAACCACTGAACTAAGTGAGTTTCTTTTTTCTAGGTTTTCAGATAAGACATTTAGCCATCTTCACACTATTTGTCATAAGAATCACTAAAAACCACTTTGAGCTATTGTCATGGTACCTACCTAGTTCGACAGAATGAACTCTTCTTAATGCTATATATACTACACCTCTCAAGAGAGACAGACGGTAGTGAATCAAGTCAAGCTGATAGTAGTTCACTCCCAACCAGTCTGACAGTCATACTAACACCTTCCACTTCTTGTATTATTTTTCGTGTAACATATTCTTTGTTATTTCTACTGTTGTGTTTTGTGTTGTTCTTCCATGGTCCTAACCTTGGACCATAACAGCTATTTAGCTAGAAAGAGAACAGGTTAAAATCATTTTGTGTCAGCCCCACTGTCTTCCCAAATGAGCAATGTTGAGAGGAAAAAGGTCATTCAAGCCTTCAGTAATGATACCAACATTCATACTCTCGCTTCTATTTTCAAAGATCATTTAAGAACTGTCAAGATAACAGTGAATAAGTTTAAAAGGGATCATCATTTCACCTTAGTGCTTCAATTAGAAAAGATCCAAGTCAATCCATAAGATGTTTGGCATATGAGAGAGGGATTTCAGCTATAACAGTTCAAAGAGCAGTGAAAAAAGACTTGAAAGTGAAATTGTACATGAAATGTGTGAAGCAACTTGTTACTCCAGGACAGAAAGTTAGAAGGTTAGAGAGGAGGAAGATCATCTTGAATAAGGCGGAAAATGATCCTGAACTAATATATATATTTGAGCTTAATTTCAATCCTTTATGAGCTTTTGATCCTTAGCTATGATTAATTAATAACAAACATGTAATTTTTGTTTATGATCGATTTCATCAGGAATCTTCTGTTAAGCTTAGAGAGTAATTATACATTCTTATTGCTCAA
>OZ010584.1:8243408-8380908 GCA_963932145.1 Acanthosepion lycidas
ATCTGGAAGAAAATGAATGCCATTTCATAAAATACATCTATTAGATGCTTCAGTACAAATCATCAGTGATATTTCTAGTCACGGTGCATTAGGAGTTTCAGATCTTTCAACATCATATCCCCTCTTCGCGGTGGCCCATCGGATACTGATTGGGTATTGACTTGTGTTCCTATCCGTTAGCTACAATTTTTTCCATCATCCTGATCACACACTGTGACTCCCCTTGGCAATTTATGGTCCAATCCCAGATAACTTTTGGTTCACCAGTAA
The DNA here is from genome assembly GCA_963932145.1 of Acanthosepion lycidas. Taxonomy (NCBI): domain Eukaryota; kingdom Metazoa; phylum Mollusca; class Cephalopoda; order Sepiida; family Sepiidae; genus Acanthosepion; species Acanthosepion lycidas. Next base: position 8,243,679 of record OZ010584.1, read on the forward strand.
TGTGTGCTCTTGCATGAAAAAGTAAGCAAACGCAGCCACAGTTTCTATCTGGTAAGAAACATGGTGGCTTGCTCAGCTTGAAGTGGTAAGTAACAGTATGTTTTTCTTATTGATACATGTACACACATAAAAATGCACTCAAGAATCACATTTTCATTCATGTTAATCATCTGCCCAAAGGAAAAAAAAAAAATTTCTTCCTCTTGTATGAGTTACACACATGCATACACACATCAATGCCAACACACTCACACACACATACCAATATACACATAAAAAATACCATAACCCTGATGACCGGGGTGTAAACTGGTGCTAGATCTTAGCCACACATCACCCGTAGGTAACAATAGCTCAGGGTACCCTAATTCTGTCCCCTAGTTGAGACTCTATTGTTGGGTGTAGTTTTAGGTCATACCCAAGACAAATATTTATGCCAAAAATAATTCTTTTCTTTTTTAATTGGTATCACCTCATGCAAGGCAGTAAAGCCACTAAGACACAAGATGGTTACTGGTTGTGGGAGAATTAGGAACCAAAACATTAACAATGAACTGGACAAGAAAAGAATAATCTGTAAGACAGGAGATAGTGATTGACATTGTATTAAAATTTTTGAAGATTAAAGTTGGCTGGAAAGAATGGTGCCAGAAGAGAGTTCTATAGGTTAGAAGTGCAAGAAAAGTAACTGTTAGTATAGAATTTACAGTTGCATTTAGCCAACTCAACTTTGCTGAGATCTTGGTGCCAGTCTAGTACTTCATTTAGATTCAAAAAGTCTAGGTACCATGATGAAAATCTCATTGAAGCAATTACTATGAAAATATTTTTTTATTACGTCAAGTGGGAAATTCACTGAAAGCCAAACTGCCAGATCAGCACTGATGACTTTGCTGACTTTTTTTGATTTTATCAAGGTGGTCAAGATAAATAGCAGGGTCTTTGAAACATATGTGGCAATATTTTAAGCATGTGCGAATGGTAGATATAGATATGTATGATAAATTCTGGATAGAAAACTGTCTTGCACAACACTGTGAACCAACTTACTTAGCAGTTAACCTAGCTATGGATTCAATATAGTTTTTCCACTTTGTGTCAGCTGAGATTATTAGCCTGAGAAAGCACAAGAAGTCACTTACTTGGAGATTAACATCAGCTCTGCTGATGGAAGGCTGAGATGGATCTCTCAGTTAATGGAGAGAAGTTTAGTTTGTGGGGGCATTAACATTAAAAAAATATTCCTTGCCTCAGTTAACAATGGATTTGAAGTCTTTTTAGACTTTGGCTTCCATTATGACCTTGTTGGATTGATCAGCCTTACTATTGAGACAGGACTAAATAGTTGTGTCATGAGTGTAGATACCAAGTCAAGAGCAAGTATTGATGAAAAGTGTATTCAAAATTTCCTTTTGAACAAATTTGTACAAATGTGAAATAATATGAAGACAAAATCAGATCATATTAAAAAAAAACAATTGATTTGATAAATCTTTTTGCTTATTGTGTTGTTTTATGACATGTGATTAGGAGTCAACTTCTGCCTGTCTCTTGGTTTACGATACACTTTATATCTCTTCTACTTAACATATGCAAATAGGTACAATCCTATTTACAAATCCAATACACTTTTCATGCCTGAAAAATAATTTTCTCAGAAATTAGCATTTCCCATAAATTTTGCCTCTTGAAAGCTATCAGCAACAGTGTGAAGACATTGGTAAACATGTTGCTTTGGAGTGACAGGAGGTTAACCATCTCAAGGATTAGTTTTTGTAGGATGACAGGTTGTCAACACTACAACTAATGTTTACTTCTTAAAGGTTTCCTATTCACAAAAAACTTCAATGACTCCCACTATATTTCACTTACTTAATTCTACATTTCTACATTGAGGAAGAATGCAGTTACAATTAAAGAAAGTCTCTTCCTTTTCTCAGAACATATTTCTGGGAAATTCTAGTTGCTGATCAAAGAGAATGATCTGTACAACTTTTATGTTCAATTTAAAACAAATCCTATTCAACTCCTTTCAAAATTTGACATCTATTCTGTTTTTAAATCTTTTCCTTCTAATATTTTCTCATTTGTGTGAATAGTTAATAAATTTTCAAGCTTTAATACATTTGCCATTTCATTCCTTTTTAATATAATCCTTAGATTTTGGCAAAAATTCTGTCCATTTTGCCTTTAGTTTGTAAATTTTGAATAAATATTCCCATTTAGGAAGTTTATTTTTATAGAAGAATTGCAACATTAATTAAGACCTTGAATAAGTTCTCACTTTTTTTTTAATAGATGGCATTCCCAAAACTGTATGCATGCAGTTTCAGATTGTAATGCATCTATAAGGAAGTTCTATAAGTAAGCTTGAAATTCAGTGTATGTCATTTCGCTGAAGTGTAAATAACTTTGTTTTTCATAGCGTTAAACATGTCGGATTTCATGCCAAAGAAAGTGTGCTTGTGGAGAATTTTACTGCACTACTTTATTCAAAAGAAATCTGCAGCTGAAGCTCACAGAATTCTTGTTGAGACTTACGGTGACCATGCTCTGTTGGAAACAACATGCAGAGATTGGTTTAGATGCTTGAAAAATAATGATTTTGATGTTGAAGATAAAGAATGCTCTGGCATGTTGAAAAAGATTGAAGATGAAGAATTGGAGGCATTACTTCATGAAGACTCATGTCAGGTGCAAGCTGAACTTGCAGAATCATTAGGAGTTGATCACACAACAGTTTTGAAATCTTTGAAAGCATTAGGAATGATACAAAAGCAAGGACATTGGGTGCTGTATGAGTTGAAGTCAAGAGACTTTGAATGGCATCTTGTCAGATGTGAACAGCTGTTTCAACAGCAGAAAAAGAAAGGTTTTTTGCATCATATCATGACCAGCAATGAAAAGTAGATACACTATGATAACCCTAAGTATAGAAGATCATGGGGTAAGCCCAGTCATGCATCAACATTGGCAGCAAAGCCAAATATCTATGGTTCAAAGCTTCTACTCTGCGTTTGGTGGGACCAGTTGGGTGTAGTTAATTATGAGCTTCTCATACTGACTGAAACCATAACAGGAGATTGCTATCAACTACAACTGAGGCTTTTGAGTTGAGCATTGAAAAAAAAGATGCTATACAAGCAGAGACATGATAAAGTGATTTTGAAACATGATAACGCTAGGCCAAATGTTGCAAAACAGGTGAAAACCTAATTGGAAAAGCTTAAATGGTAAGCCTACTCCACCTGCCATATTCACCAGACATTGCTCCATCCGATTATCACTTGTTTCAATCGATGGTACATAGCCTGGCTGAGTAGTGCTTTCATTTATATGAAGATGCCAAAAAAATTGGTTGACTCATGGTTAGGCTATAAAGACATGTTGTTTTTCTGATATGGAATTCAAATACTGCCAGAAAGATGGGAAAAAGTAGTGGCTAGTGATGGACAATACTTTCATGTTTCTTAATAATTTTTGTAAATAAAACATTTATTTTTCATGAAAAATCAGTGAGAACTTGTTCAAGGTCCTAATAGTTTTTTTAATTATATGACTCCAGGCAAAGCAGTAAAGCCACTAAGACAGAAGATGTTACAGAGTGCGAAAGAATTAAAAGAAAGAAAAACATTAAAGAACAAGAACAATAAAAGAAGAGGAATCAAGAAGACAAAAGATAAATGATTGACACTGAATTAAAAGTTTTCGAAGATTAAAATTGCTTAGAAAGCAAGATGAAAGAGAGTTCCACAAGCAAGAAGTGTGAGAAAAGAAACTGTGTAGAACTTTCAATTACATCTTGCCAACTCAAGTTTAAAATGATGAGACTTTGTTGCCAATCTAGTACTGTGCTTAAATTCATAAAGTCTAAGCAATTTACAGCAAAACTCATCAAAACAGTTACCATTTTTGCCCATGTCCCTACACCTCCCAGAAACAATGAGATTTTATGCCCTTCATTGATCTGTCACTTCTCCAAACAATAGTATTAAGATCTTACCAATCTCACTTGAGGTGTGTATCGGGTTCTTTTTATTGGGGATCTAGGTCTGAACTTATCTTCCTTCTGATCTTCTAACTCCATGTCGGATCTGTGTAAACTATCCTCCATAGTTTGCTTTTTCCATCAGAGGCACCTCATGCTTTCCTCCCTTTCAGGTTCTAACTCCTCTTCTTCCATCTTAACTTCTTTTGTCATCAATTCTAGGTTTTATTTGATCAGAATGAGCGAATAAATTCAGTTCACTTGTTCTTATCACTGTATTATGTCCTTTTTGTGCAATAAAGTTAGCTTTTTCAGGATTCTCTGTATTTTTGTACCATAATTTTTTATTTATTGAATAGGACATTGAGTGATTTAATTTGTTTTCCAATCAATGCAGAGGGTCTTTGCATTCTACCAGCATGTGGAATAGTTCTATAATTCAGTAATCATCTCAGAAGGTAACTACCTGTGGTGTCTCTGCATGGAGAAAATGTCTTCAACCACATTTTCACCATCTGTCCCATCCTTTCTGCAATTCCATTTGATTATAGGCAGTATGGTGATGTTTGTTTTAACCACAAGCACAAAGTTTCATCACAAAATTCTGGAGACTCATGTTTTTGGCACCCCATTTCTGGAAAATATTACTTGTAATATTTGCTTTACCATGGCTGCTTCCTATCCTGAATGCAAACAATTTCAGGCCATTCAGAGGAGGAAAATTAAAAATAATCCTATGACTTTAACATGTACATGGACCCATATGAATGTGGACCGATGGCTTTTTTCTTCAGACCATAAATGTGTTTTTGTTTCGTGAAAGTTTTTATTTCTCTACATTTTGGGAAGTTTTTACATATTTTTCTACATCACTTGACTTCCCAAGCTTCCACACTTCCAAAATTAAAAATAGTTCTATGCCTTTAACAACCATATGATCCATATGAACACACACACACGTGGCACTTTTTCTTTATGCCATGAACCCCCAAACCACTACACTTCCAATTTTAATCATGTCTATGTTGCTGTTAATCCACAAGGAACATCATTGTATGCACTTTTTATTACATCTTTTCTTAATCTCTCTGCTGGTATTAAAACATCTCCATTGTATATAAGACTCGTCTCTATAGTTAATCTGTGCCCTATCTCTTTATATGGTCCCTCTCTGCCCAAGAACAATCACTCCATTTGTTTCTTTTTATTTTACACACAATCTTGCTTAATTTCAAATGCACAATGATCTAAGGGTAATACATGTTTCAGTCCAGTGCAATATTTTATTTTCTGAATTGTCTGATCTTTCTAATCATTCATTGTTGAACTTTAGTCTTGATAGAACATCAACATGTGAAATAGTATTTACTTTCAGATATTTGATATCAAAGTCAAAGGTCATGAGCCTTATGTCCCATCTTAAAATTCTAGGTTTAACTTTAAGTAACTCCTTCCTGGGGTTAAAAATAAACTCTAAAGGTTTATAGTCAAATCTAAGCAGAAACTTCCCGTCTAATAAAAATTGGTAAGCTCTTTCTTTACTCCTCATGAGAGCTAATGCTTCTTTTTAAATATTTGAATAGTTAACCTCAGCAGATGCTAACCTTCTACAAAGGAATATTATAAGATGACCTTCTGGAGACAAAATCACTAATGCAGAATAGTTAACCTCAGCAGATGCTAACCTTCTACAAAGGAATATTATAAGATGACCTTCTGGAGACAAAATTGCTGATACCGAACACTCACTTGTATTCATAGTTAAAGTCTGGAGATAAAATTGCTGATACAGAATAGTTAACCTCAGCAGATGCTAACCTTCTACAAAGGAATATTATAAGATGACCTTCTGGAGACAAAATCACTAATACAGAATAGTTAACCTCAGCAGATGCTAACCTTCTACAAAGGATTTTTTAAAAGATGACCTTCTGAAGACAAAATCACTAATACAGAATAGTTAACCTCAGCAGATGCTAACCTTCTACAAAGGAATATTATAAGATGACCTTCTGAAGACAAAATCACTAATACAGAATAGTTAAACTCAGCAGATGCTAACCTTCTACAAAGGAATATTATAAGATGACCTTCTGGAGACAAAATCTCTGATACAACACAGTCACTTGAGTTCATAATTAAAGTCACTTCCTTTTTAGAGTCAAGTATTTTTACGACACGTTTTTTATAAGTTCTTTCTTTAAATTTTCAATTGCTATATTCTGCCATGATGTCCATTTAAATTCATTGTTTTTTTTTATAACTCTGCAAAGTGTTCTATCAGTTCACTAGATGTTTATAAAAAATCTGCTATAACAATTGGTTAATCCTAAAAAAGATTCCAATTTTTTTTATTTGTAGGTGTAGATACCTTTGCTATTTTCTTTATCAAACATGTGCCTAGTGAAATTCTGTCTTTGGAAATTTTGTATCCCAGATATGTTATTGCATCACAATTTAATACACATTTATCTTTCTTTATGGTCATCTCAGCATTTTTTTATTTGTTTAAAACATAATCCATTTTTATGTTTTAGCATTTCTCTATTCATAGGCCCAATACCTATATCGTCTTGATAGATAATATTCTTAACATCACTAGATACAAAATAGCACTTGCTGTTTTTATGTCATAAGGCATACACTTCCATCTAAACAAGTCGATTGGAGAGTTAATTGTAGTGACTTCTTAAAATGTGTAACTGGTTATTGGCAGATTTGAGGTCAACTTTAACAAAGTATTTAATCCCTGACAACTCATGCATGGTAGTTTCAATGTTATGAATAGAGAACAAATCAGAGCATATACTTTTCCTGATCCCCACATCCTTAAATCTTCATCGATCTTTTGTAAACCAACAATGGGTGAAGGGCAATTACTACCACCAAGGGGAACATGCTCTAAAATTTCTTGCTCCACCATTGTTTTTAGTTTAGCAACTACTAAAGATATCATGTGAATGGGCATTCTATGTGACTCAAAGTTGACTATTTTCTTTTAATTGAATGCATGCATTCTATCCTTTTAACATCCCTATGTTTTGACTTTCCAACTTCACACTGTTAATTAATTTGGTCATATCAACTTTCAAGCCATGATGGGAATAATTTTGAAGAAATGTGTCAATTTCAAATTTCCTTCAAAAGAATCTAATGTTTTGATGAAAAAAAACATTGAACTGACTTAGTTTAAGTCAACTTTTCTTTAATTTGACATTGCCTATTCATTTCCATTAATTTATTGGGTTTAGGCTAACATCACTTCCAGTATCTACTTACAGAGAAAAAATTATACCATTCAATTTAATTTTTTCTATGGCACTTTTTTCCATCTTTGTATCTCAAATCCAGTTGTTAAATTTTCTACTGTTTCTGTTGTTCTTTATTCTTGCTCACAGACTGGAAATGATTTTCCTTTTCACAGTTCCAGTATACTTGTCCTAAAGCTGTCCTATTTTTTCTTGTTCAGTTCATGCTTTTTATCACAATATTTGCATTGCACAAGGTAATTTGATACGTTTTCTACTTCAGCATTACTCTTGGATGTATTGAATTATTTAATTAACTCTAATTGTTGCAGAAACTCTATAGATTCATTGAAGGACATTTAAGTCACTTGTAATCATTCTAAAATTTTGTGTTTGCATGAAGCATCAGACATATCTTCAATTGATCTCAACAGTATCCACTTATCTTCAATAATCATTTCTCAAGTGCCAAGTTTTTCAAACTTAGAAGATCTGGAAGCCTCTTGTAGCTTGTGTACATACTATATTATTTTGTTCAGCTCTTTTTGCTTGCAAGAAACTTTGTCCTTTCAGCAAAAAAACAATTTTGTTTTTGAATGCAAATTTCACTTTATAATGTCTGAAATTTTTGAAAAGGTCAGATCCTCCAATTCTTTGGGAAAAGCCATGAAAGAAATCTTTTTGAAGGCCTTACATCCTGCCAAAACTAAAGAGAGATCTGTAATCTCATTTTCTCTTCCTGGAACTTTGTAATCTTTTTAAACTTCTTGGTCCATGCCTCGGCAACAAAACAATGAAGTTATGATTCCATAAATTCCGGCTCATCCAACAGTGTTAGAAATCCTATTGACAATGCCATATTTTTTTGATGTCCTCTAGTCTCCTTCTGTATCAAGTGATGACTGACTTACAGTATTCACTAGAATCTATGAAAAATAAGGCAAGTCCATTTTGCCTACATCACTACAGAAACTACATTATGACAGTGGGAAAGTTACTGAAGCTGAGATATCAGGTCAGCACCAATAACATTGTAGATTCTTCTTTGGATTTTATCAAGAATCTCTGAAACAGTTCTTCATACAGTTAACCTATATGTTCCCAATCTGGGTGAAGGTGTTGATGGATTACCCCACTTGTTTGCCGAAGAACTTCTGCTAATGACTATGAGATGGCATTGTGAAAGCAGTATATAAGAAAAGGGCATCATTCTTTTAAACCACAGAATGCTTTAGAGATAAGTTTTTAGTCCTCAGCAAACTCTGTTACATTGAACAGTATAGTACAGATAGTACACAGTGTACAATAGCCAAAGATTGCTTGATTACACTCTACCATAGCTACAAATTCTATCAAATTTAAGTGATTCATATTCTTTCATAGGAACTTTGCACATCAAAATCTCTGCATAAACACTTTCATTCACTACCTTTGTATTCTTTCCATTTGGTTTGCTTGAACAATAGAATATGTCGTTGTTAATTGTCCATAATTGTCTATGAATTCATTCCTACTATTTTGTTTGAGGAAATGCCAATGTATCCACTATACTATCAATTGACATCACCATCACTATAAACACATATTAATAATTAGGGAAAAGTGAGATTTATTAATGTACTACATTCAAATATATTTTTCAGTAGATGTCCTCTTTACAATGTGATATATAATAGACAATAATACGATAGAAATGAAAAACAATCTTTTAGAATGTTTGTGTTTCCTTGGGAAATTTTCTGGCTGTCCACTTAAAATATTTCTCATTTTCATATTTTAATGAGAGAAAATAGCTGGAAAAACATGAATAAGAAATTGTAAATTGCATCATCGGAGTAAATTGAAGGATTTACATTTATTAAATATTTACATCTTGCCATCTTTCTTTAGATTAATTCTTCCTCAAAATGAAATTTCCAACTAAAATTGAATTTATGTTTGTTCCTTTGAATTTTGAATGATATTTTGCTGATTCAGGAACTTACGTCAACTTGTATTTTTCCATGATAAGCACACAACAAACAGATTCTAATTTAAAATTTGTATGTTTTTTCTGAAGTCAGTATTTTATGACTGAGTCTAAAATAGATATTGTTACCTTCATGTAGGCTTCAAATAATTTCTTTCTTTTATTCAAATTATTACCATTAATCTCTTTTTATCCATAATTTTAATTTTAAAACTTGAATTGCTTCATCAACAGTTGTCTCCTTTGATTAGATAAGCAGAACTTTTTTAAAATTTTATTGACCATCGTTAAAAAAGGATTTTGCTTCTTTTGATTTGAATAACAGAAATTTATGTCTTTTTCTAGATAATTTTATGGCAATAAATTTATATAAAAATAAAAGCAAATGCGATTCATGATTTTCTTTTCCTTTCTCTTGTACTTGTATTATTTCATTGAATACTGCTGCCATATCTGGTCTGCTGTTTCTACTTTATATCTCGTCCTGGGTAAGACGATAAACTATATCCAGCAGCAAGGCCTTTGATTAGGTGGTTTTGAGGAGTGTGAAACCACCTCTTAATTGCTGGTGTTCCCAGGTTCACCCTGACCCGGGGTGATAGCACCTGTTAGGGTCCCAGCTATAGGCAAATAGTTAACCCCAAAAATGGGGTAAAAACACCATGAAAGTGTAAAAATAGGTTTTAATACATGAAATATTTTGTAAGAAATTATTATCAGCAATAAATTTTTGAAGAAAAAAAACTATTACCAACAATACGTTTTTGAAAAAAATTATTACCAGCAATACCTTTTTTGAAGGAAAAAATTATTACCAGAAATAGATTTTTGACAAAACAAAATATTACCAGCAATAAAATTTTTGTCAGCATTAAATAACCCATTGAGATGTTGATATGCCTTAAAACAAAACAAACCAAACCTAGTATATCTAGGGATCCTTGAAAAAATCGAAAGAAGAGTCTGTAATGTCATTGATCTTGAGCTGGCATCTCAACTCCATCCACTTTCCTACTGCCAAGTCATTGCTTTTTCTCATGGCAATTGTCCTGATGAACTTTCCTCCTTGGTGCTTCGACTGCATAAATTTAAACATAGTACTGGATTGGCAATTAGGTCTCACCATTTTATTGTTAAACTAACTAAACGTAACCATATGTTTCATTCTAGAAGTTACTTTTCTAGCACTTCTTGCCTGTGAAATTTCTGGTTTCTTGCTTCTCTCCCACCTTCAATTTTCCAAACTTTAAATGCAATGCCAATCACCATCTTCTGTCTTCCTGGATTCTGTTCTTTTATTGTTCTTTCTTGTTACTAAAGTCTTCTCATTTTCTTCCACTCCCAGTAACCCCTTAGCATTGTCATCCTGTCTGGGGTGAAATGATTAAAAAAAAACATTTCCAGGAAATTTGCTAGCAAGCAGTTACCATTACTTTTAATACTTTCCATTCTAAAACCTTATCTTCTAAAGAATTTCTCGGTTGATGTAAAAACAACTTTGGTTTCTGTATCAATATAAGGTGATAAATTAAAGTTTTCTGAATTCTTTAGGGGAGTTTCTTCTCATAACAGGATTCTTCCAAACTTGCATTCTCACCTTTCTTGTTTTTATCACAATATTTCAACCAGTCTTACCTGAGATTTTGTCCAGGTATTTATTGTTTGTAGTCATTTCCAGGAAATGTTGAAAAGAATTTTTTATTTCTTTCCAGGGATTGAGTGGGATGTTAATCTTATTCCTTTTTTTTGTTTTTGTTTTTTTTTTTTTGGTCATGTCTCACATCCGTCCAAAGAATTTCAGATATCCTGATTGTCACCTTTTCCTTTCTATTGTTGACTTGTTTCTCCCACTGCAACCTTGTATTTTTGCACTGCTTAACTCAGCAATAGAACAATGGAATTCCTACAAATGATTCATGTCTCTTCGAATGCTGGCAGGCTTGACAAAGGGCAAGGGATATGATTCAAAGAGACAAAATAGAGTAGTCGTCAGACATTTGAGGAAAGCTTCAATGTAACATGGTTAAAAATGAGATAAAAACAATGAAGATGAGGACACAAATTCCAAACAATCATGACATAAAAATGGTAAATAGTTTTGTTTTTTTTTTATTTAGGAAGCATAATCCTTCTTTAAAGGAATGAAGCACAAAGACCAATTATATTCTGTTCTGAGATTGCATTAAATGAAATAATTTTCTTTATTTTTCCCTGTTATATCCATCTTGATCTGATAGTCCAATCCTTTTTATGTTGGAATTTTCTCTGCATCTTGCACTGAAAATTCTTCTGCAGATGTTACACACACACACAAAAATAAAGGCTATTTAAGTTTCAGAATTTCTTTTATTTTTACCAAGATGCTGATTGCAATTCAAAAATAAGACAAGACAATATTTTTTATATTTGCTCGCCTTTAAATGTGGCGGAAACAATTGGGGTCAACTCCATGTTATTGGTAAATAGATTCAATGTATGTTGCCACTCATCATTAATAGCTGTAGATATTTATTAAAATAAGCTTTGTCTGACACAATGCCACAAATTTTGTGCTCTTCTTGAGGAATAACCTCAAATTAGTTGGCAAGACATGTTTGTTAATCAAAAATAGTAAAAGATGCTTTTCAAAAAGAAGCAGGTAAATTTTATTCAGTCAGTTATGTGATACATGCTAAGGCAATCATGTATCTTTCAATACATGACTGACAAGGCAGATTTTTTTTCTGCAGTAGGTTGCCATTTCTGTCTGCACTAGACCAGTTGCCATCCAAGGTTATAAAACCCATTCTGTCCTGCTATTTACTCATAGCTGGTGGGGTGGGGAGAAGAGGAGGATGTTGCAGTTTTTTGTGTATATATATGTAACTAGTGAGCCAGTTCGAATGGCACGAATCACTTTATAGTCTACCAATAGAAGGTTAATCAATCAGAAGCCGCAGAACATTCTATCCGTCGTGTATAAAGGTGGCCATTTTTGTTTACCCTACCTGAATGACCAGTGCCAACTTGTCAGGCGAAGATGACAGAAGGAAGTACTATGCTCTGCTACTTTGCTGCGATATCAACTGCTAACCTGAACTATGCTTTCCTACTGTCTCCGAAATATTCACTGCTAACCTCTGGATTCTATACTCGAAGATGACCGTCATGATGAACAAAATGTCTAACAGAGGATTCATACCTTTCCCAAGGGTATCAGCATGTAAGTAAATGTAATGGATCTGACTGTAATCTCAAACTTGGCTCTCTGATTTCTCAGAGTTGCTGTCCATTACTTCACTATATCTCCAAGTTTATTCGCAACAAAGAAAAGAGTGCTGAACTGTTAGACAATATTGGTCCTCCTATATGGCAGTGAATGTGGGACAATCTCCTCACAGATGAAGAAGAGACTTGATGCAACAGAAAAGTGTTTCTATAAAAGAATGCTGAGAATACTATGGCCTTAACATGTGAGTAACAATGAAGTTTTAGAGAAAATGGAATCAATAAAGACCCTTCATAAGGAGAATTTAACATGTACAGGACATAATGAAGGCAAGAGGGATAGAGGAGAACAATAAGTAACATACTTAATAAGTAAATGGTTGGCAGAACAGGGATTAGGAGAGATAACAAAAAGTCAAAATTTATTAAGAGCTACAAAGGACAGGAAATAGTGGAGAGTCATATTTGCCAACACCCTGAAGAGACATGGCACAGAGAAGTAATACTGATTATAAGATTATATATGCCTTAATTACAGGATATGATTAGCATATTTTTAGGAATACCTTAATTTTATTACAATATGTCTACATTCTTAAATGTCTTTCTTTAAAAAGAAAGGCTCCGTCAATTCTAATATAGTATTTTTTCTTAAATGTATTTAAGAGGAAATTCTATATTAAATCTAATATAAAGTATTTTCATAATTATCCTTATTTTAAAGGATGTTCAGCATCAATATGAATATTCATAATATTGAATTATAATTGTTTTTATTTATTGACGTTTTTTTGTTATTGTATGAGTATTGCTTCAAGGATCATGAGTCCGTAGTGAAAATAAAATGCAGACAGAGCAGCCAATTAATAATGGTACCCACCCCAATCAGTCAAAGAGACCATGTTTAGTGTGCTGCCTTAGCAGAAAGATGGTACATGACTACTATGCCAGAACAGAGCCAGGGCAAGCTCCAGAACGTCTGGTTATTAAAAAAGAAAAGGTTTACCAGCTTCCCCATGAGATAGTTGAGACAGTGAGCTAAGTGCTGTTAACTATACAAAGGATTCATTTGCTGGCCAACTGCTGAACTTTTAGGCTTCATAAAAGCAGAGTCATATTTTCTGAGGAGGGGGAGAGCTTGGCTTTATACTGTGTTGACTGCATCATGAGATTTGCTGTGTGTTATCAAGTGTTTTTGTTTGTGTTATACAGTGTTGTTTCAGATTTGTTTGTCTTTGTCGTGTTTCAACAGCATTCATCCCATATATTTGGTGTTCCCATATGGAAGTCTTGTCCATGCTCTGCTTGTCGTAATCCAGTGTCGACTGCTGCTGAGTTATCCATCCCTCTCATCATTGGAAGATTCCCCCCACTGACCAATAAGAAGAACATCCCTTCACTGTTTTTCCTATTTTGGCATTGTTTTTGAGTAACTGTCTAATGTTATGATGACCTTTATGCTGCTTATTAATGTCTAGTCTGGTCTGATAGGTGGCAGGTAACTTTCCATGAGAGTGTGGTTGTGATATATTCTATGTAAGACATTATCAGTTTTTTTTTTTTTGTTACAGAGAAACATTCTCCAAGTATATTCATACACAACTTTGATTTTGTATAGTGGCCAGGGAGTTTGGGGTATAATAATTTTTATAACTAGGTTGTTACTTTTAAATAATAAATCTGATGTATTTGTTTTATTGACTGGTTTTATATATCTATGTATGATGTTTTTTTTATTGCTGTTTCATCGTTTTCATCACAACACACTTTGCTCATGTCACTATACTCACCAGTTCTACCAAACTCCCCGTTTGTCTTTACCTACCCTGATGATAAGAAAGTCGAAAGGTTGGACCATATTTCTTCTGAAATGAACTTTGGACAATTGCTGATGGAATTTCCTCCTTATTTAAGAAGGATTATTCATAATTTGGAATAGTCAATCAATAAAATTAATCGGCAAATCAATGTCTGCTGTTTTTAAAAACTTTTGCCTTATAGAACATTTGCTGCCTAAATACACACAATATATATATATATATATATATGCACACACACAAACCTTTTTCCTTGTATGATGTTTTTATTGCTGTTTCGTCTTTTTCATCATAACATGCTTTGTTCATGTCACTATATTCCCCGGTTGTACTAAACTCTCCATTTGTCTTTATGTACCTTGATGATGACAAGAAAGTTGAAAGCTTGGACCATATTTCTTATCTGAGAAGGATTATTCAAAATTTGGAATAGTTAATCAATAATATTAATCGGCACACAATGTCTGTTAGTTTTTAATAACATTTTCTTTAGAGAATATTTGCTACCTAAATATATATATATATATATATATATATATATATATACACACACACACATACGTTTTTCCTTTTGTGTTTTTCATATTTTCTTTTTATGGCGATATATTTAGTTATATTTGAATTTGTGCACATATATTTTTGTATACATAAGATGAACTAGGATAATGATGATGAAAGTTTTGAGGTGGAGTTTTAACAGATTTATTTTTACAGCTGTCATTAATGACACTTTGATTTACAACCTTTTCTGTTTGCATCTTTCATAGATACAAATATATACACATTATTATTGCCTTTGAATGTCAATCTGCTTCTTACTGATAAATGTGTTGATTTTTGTTTTTATGGATGTCACAAATGCTATATTAACTGCAACTGGAAATAGGTCATTTTGATTTAGACTTAAATTGTATTTGATTAAATTAAAATTTGTTTATTATAAAAATGCACAGAACAATATTTTTAGGTCACTTTCATGAGACAAATGAAGTTGAATCAATTTACATGTCTAATTTCTTTCTTTCTTATCTTATTGGTATAAGCAGTAAAAAAATATATTAAAATAATTGTCTTTTGTACTAGGAATGTTTTTTGGTTTATGACTTGGCTCATAACAAAAGAAACAAGAAAAAAACATTTGTCAGCAATTTCTCCATAAAATAAAGTTGTTCTCTGTGATAAACTGCTTGTAGCATATTTCTATTAAAGTGACTTTTCTGGCCTCTCTTGAAACAAGAGAAGCTATTTGGATTTGTCTCCCCTTGCATCAAAATAAATTCATATGATACTGAATTAAAAGTATCACAAAGTATTTATTATCTTTTGAATTTTGAATTCTTGAAACATTTGGCAGCCAGACAAATGTTGTAATCAGATAAATATATTTCGAATCGCAAGATAAATGGTGAAATAACAAATGTCTATTTAAGATTGAAAGAGAGACATACAAAAAGATTACAAAGTGATCTTAATTGTGTCTTTCTTTTTAAACTTCTCTATCAGTCCAACATAATTTCTGGCTGTTATATAGATAGATAGATAGATAGATAGATAGATATTGATAATATTAGTGGTCAATATCTGTCTATATTTCTAAGATGAGGTATTATGTACACTATTTACATTATTCGGACTATTGTCCTCATCTTTTTTGCTATATTTAGATTTAGTTTTCAAACCTTATATATATATATATATATATATATATATATATATATATATATATAAGTTAGTCATGTTTAGATAAAGGAAAAGATAGGGTATTTTTGCAGTACTGCCATTAAAGGAAAAAACTTACATAAATGATAGAATTTTAATTTGTTTCTTCTGGGACAAAAGCAAATATTGAAAGCAGAAGATATTTACTAACAAAATCTGCCAAAATATGGATGTACACAGGAATTATATTTTCCTTTTATCAGATGGAAATATTTACTTTTTATTTTGATTACTGCAGTCGGTGGCAATTTACTTTCAACAGAATTTCTTTTCTTTTTGAATGATGAGGAGAAGATTTAACACAATGCCATATAAAAAGATAACTGATAGAATGTTTCTCCTATTCCTAATCACCATCCATCATTATTGCTACTATGATTTGATAAGCAATTCTTTATTTCCATTGTCATTCATTTTCAGGTGACAAATATTTTATTGTTTGTTTCTATGGCACCTGTCTGGCAATAATTTACAATGTTTTTCCATTCATGTCATTAAGATTTTTTCTTTTGATAAATTCATCATTACGAGATCAGATCTGAGTTGGAATTGGTGGACAGTTTGAGCTGCTAATCCGAGGATATAGCATCAAATGTAAATAACTGAATCATGTACCAGTATCTTTATTTGAATGTCTTGAGGTCACATATAGTGACAAAGCTGAGGACAACAGTCCGAATAATGTAAATAGTGTACATAATACCTCATCTCAGAAATATAGACAGATACTGACCTTATCTCAGTCTTACATTTTTAAATTTAATTCTGAGTGAAGAATTTTATTCTTTAACTTTATCCAAGGACACATGGCACAGTGGATAAAGGTGTTGGTTAGATCCAGTGACAGGACCCAAACAGTGTGAGTTCAATACCCGGTTAAGGCAGTGGAGAACTTGGATAGGGGAATTAACAGGAGATAACTGATATCCATTAAACATGGCACATGGAACTAGAACAGTCTACCCCAGTGAGTGAAATAAAGGGTTCGGTTTGACATTCCAACCACCTGAAGAAGGCCAGAGTGTACAATGGCCAAAACGTTGTAATAAATATAGTGACAAAGATGAGGACAATAGTCCGAATAATGTAAATAGTGAACATCATACCTCATCTCAGAAATAGAGACAAATCTGAGGGATATAGCATCAAATGGAAATAACTGAATCCTGTAGTAGTATCTTCATTCTTTCTTACAGTTTTGTTATTTGGCATATAAAAGATTCCATTTTTCTATATGCCAATCTTTAAGTTTCTTTGAAGACAAAGATTCTTTTTGAGGCACAACTCTCCAGGCATTTTAATAAAAAAATAGGAAAAATTATTGCAGAACAAAGGTTACATCCTTGAACTTGAAGGTCTCAATATAAAAATTCATGAGACACGTG
This sequence comes from Acanthosepion lycidas, assembly GCA_963932145.1. Taxonomy (NCBI): domain Eukaryota; kingdom Metazoa; phylum Mollusca; class Cephalopoda; order Sepiida; family Sepiidae; genus Acanthosepion; species Acanthosepion lycidas. The sequence goes on from OZ010584.1 coordinate 8,261,012, forward strand.
ACCTGGACATTATCAATTTTTATTTGAAATTGTTTACCACATATGAACTAAGGTGATAAAATGATGTTGATTCTCTTTTACTATTTGTTACTTTTAGTCAAATGATAAAAAATGATTGGATAATATTTGAAAGCAATTGTCAAGTCCAATGAATTCAGTTCCTCTTTGCAGGACAACATCTCTTGCAAAATGATTTTATAATTCCATCTAAAATCACTATTTATATAAATGTTACTTCTTCTGTCTATTTGATTTAATTATATGTCTGAAAGGAAAAACTCCTGCAATCTTTTGCAAGCCATAGAAAATGGTCAACAAATCTTAAAGGGTTTCAATTCTTAATGTATGATGAGGGCTGTTCTGTTAGTGGACTAACAATATCTGCCAGGAATTTCTTCAGTGGGCAGAAGGCCAATGAGACAATTGGACATTGCACATATGATAAACTGAACTTAGAATAGTTTTCTCCAAAACTTTTAGATGCTACAAAAGCAAAATATTAACTCGAAAACTGGAGTCATTCTTAAATAGTCTCATCAGATCTAGACTCTCATGTGGATGTCATACATGACATCCAATTCATCACAGATGTCTAAACTATCATCTATATACAGCCACTTTTTCAGATCAGTGATTAGAAATGATTTTAAGTATCTTAAAGAAGACAATCCTTCATTAGGTCTCTGGGTGCTGCAAAGCCACAAGCAAAACTAAACCAAATAACCAAAAAAGCTCATCACTTGAATGCTTCAAACAGCAACTAAAATGGGTAGCACATGTTAATTGAAGAAAAAATAATGATAGAATCAAGCTCTTAACTTTCCACACTACCAAAAACAAAAGGTTAGCAAGGAAACTCCAATCAATATGAGAAAGAACAATAACAGTGAACTTAAGGATGTTTAATTTCCTGAAAAACTGTTTTAAGGTTTTATAAATTTCAACTGATAGTAACATCCAAGCATCAGGATCATTATCCTCTCTCCTTATTCTCTTTCTCCACTCTGGTAGCAGTGGCAGAGATGGATGTGAAGGTCCAGCATTCACCTGAAGAGTCATGACCAGCAGTCACAGAGAAGTGTGGGTGGTGGATATGGCTCAGTTAGTCAGGTCCTTCTGACACTAACTGTGAATACTTTATGTGGGCAAAGTGTATAGAAACATCTATGTTCACCATTTTGCACTTACAGCTGACTATAGGTCTCAGTGTAATGCTAATTTATGAATCTATGAGAGACCGTACATATATAGCAGCTACTTCTACAGTTTCTTTTCTCGCAGTTCCTACCTGTAGAACTCCCTTCTGATTTCTTGCTTCCCTGATAATTACAATCTTCAAAAATTTAAATTGAATGTCAATCATTTTTTCTGTCTTTTTAAACCCTGTTACTTTTTTTTCTTTTGTTTATTTGCTCCAGTCTCAGTCTCCTCTTTCACTTGCTGTAAGCCTCTGCATTTTAAAGACATTACCATCTTGCTTGGAGTGAAATGATTAAAAAAAAATGGAAGATTGCTCACCAGAATCAGTGTTTAAATGATTAATTAATGCTTTTCTACTTTGCCTACTAAATATATTTACTAATGTTAATCTTATATTGTCCCTCATCCTTGGGATGACGATAAACTACATCCGTGTCCAGGGCAAGACGATAAACTACGTCCAACAGCAAGGCCTTTGATCAGGAGGCTTTGAAGAGCAAAGAAATAACTCTTAATTGCTGATGTTCCCAGGTTCGCCCTGACCCGGGGTGGTAGAACCTGTTAGGGTCCCAGCAATGGGCAAATAATTAACTCCAAAACTGAGACTAAATCTGCATCCTGGGTATGACGATAAGCTACAACTGCATCCAGGGTAAGATGATAAACTACATCCAACAGCAAGGCCTCTGATCAGAAGGCTTTGAGGAGCGTGGAACCTCCTCTTAATTGCTGTTGACCTGGGGTGGTAGCACCTGTTAGGGTTGCTGCTATGGGCAAATAGTTAACCCCAAAACTGAGGTAAAAAGCATTATAAAAGTGTAAAAATAGGTTTTAATACCAGAAATACTTTGTAAAAAATTATTACCAGAAATAAATTTTTGAAGAAAAAAAACTATTACCAGCAATACGTTTTTGAAAAAATACTACCAGATATACATTTTTGAAAAGGTAATATTACCAGCTGTACATTTTAGAAAATAATATTACCAGCTGTATATTTTTGAGGAAATAAATATTAACAGAAATAGATTTTTGACAAAAAAAAAATATTACCAAAAAAAAAAAAAGTTGTCGTCATTAAATGACCCATTGACGTTGATATGCTGTAAAACAAAACAAACCAAGCCAAACCTCATATTGTCCCCCTTTTGATAATCCCACCTAATCCTTAATTCTGTTATCCACACATGGCTGTAACTAAATTCTGCCTTCCAAAAATGCTTTGTAGTCCCTGGGGAATTGCTATTGTTTGGTTTTTGAATAGTGGCTCAGAATTGGAGAGCTGAGTTCAGATTCTAGTAGCATTCATTACATTCACTTACATGCTAATACCCTTGGGAAATGTATGAATCCATCTCTTCTTCCTCCAAACTATGGGTAAATAGCAGGACAAACTAGGATCTATAGCCTTGGGTGGCAACCAATCTAGGCCAGGACACATACCTTCTACTCGTGGCTACAGTAAATATGGTGCCCCTACAACTATCCTGAGTAACAGGGCTTGTGATTATGACATTAGTAAACTTACTATGACACTGAAGAAGTTATCTTGAGATGGATATGCAATGTGATTGGTACTGACTTGGCAGCTTGACTTCAGTCACTTTCTCACAGATGTGATGTGGCTTTCCTCTGTCTATTCTACAAATTAGAGAATTATAATAATTTTTATTATTAAATATCTACAATATTAAACTGAAAATAACTCACATAATTCTGGACTTGAATTAGGATATGGGTTTGAAAAGAGAAAAATAGTTCAACACTTAAAACCAAACAACAAAACTCATGAATTTCAAGAGGATTGAACCCTTGTATCAAATTAAAGGAAGTGAGATAAACTCTTACTGAGAGCATTTTTCTTTATTCTTTACTTGTGCTATTTATTGATAGCCACAGTCTGAAAAAATACTCAGATAAGCAAATGAAATTAAGATGAAAAAAATACTAATCAAAGGCAAATAAAGCTTGACTTTTTCTTCTGATAATCACTTGAATCTGGTTCCTTTCCACTGATAATTGGAAGGGATCATTTGATTGGTCAAACATGTCAAATTCTGTATTGACCTCATTATTTCTTCTGGCAGCTAAAAGTTTGAATCTAAATTTACTTGTAAGGGAAAATTTGTTGAAATATCATTGATAAATTGATGAAAAGGAAAATGAAACAGCCTCACTTGTTCTTTCCTCTTTCAACTATTTTCACTTTGCTATTTTATTTCCCATTGTTTACTCTTTGTACACATTTTGAGGGTGGAAGGTGACCTAAATATACACATACATGATAAAAATACTAAGCACACTGTATGGGAATACATATGAATCATATATAGACATATTACTTATTGCTTTCAAAGTCAATCATTCTATGCTTAGAATTTTTGCTAACATTTGCCAATATGTCTTTCATGCAGAGATGGATATCAGATATTGGCAGTGTGTCTCTTTTATAGAAGATAGATACACATAGATGGATCTATCTACTCATATGTTCATTAATATCTACATATATCCGTCCTGGGTATGACAATAAACTACATCCGCGTCCTGGGTAAGATGATAAACTATGCCCAACAGCAAGGCCTTTAATCAGGAGGTTTTGAGGAGCATGGAACCACCTATTAATTGCTGATGTTCCCAGGTCCATCCTGATCCGAGGTGGTAGTACCTGTTAGGGTCCCAGATATAGGCAAATAATTAACCCGCAAACTGGGGTCAAAACACTATGAAAGTGTAAAAATAGGGTTTAATAAATAATTTGTAACAAAAAAATTATTACCAGTAATACATTTTTGAAAAACATGTTACCAGCAGTGCATTTTTTGAGAAAAAATATTACCAGCGACGGAAAATTCTTACCAGAATAGATTTTTGAAGGAAGAAGATATTAACAGAAATAGATTTTTGGAAAAAAGTATTACCAACAATAAAAATTTTGTCGGCATTAAATAACCCATTGAGGTTGATATGCCGTAAAACAAAACAAACAAAAATCTACACACACATATATATATATATATATATATATATATATATATATATTAATTTGCTGCTTTTATATATATATATATATATGTGTGTACAACAGATAGTATTTAAATGTTAGAACTAGTCATTAATAGTTTTTCCTTTATCTCGGAACTACTCAAGTCTGGAATTTTTCTACAACATACCTAGTTACCTCCCCTTAAACGGTGTCTGTCAACCAGCCATGACACAGCGTTCGTGACTTCACATATAAAAATGGTAATCTTCGGATGACCACAACAATTTATTGTCCTTCACAACCATGAACACTAAATACTTACTCTATATTTAACAATACCCTGATCATGACATTATGCTATGTCGAAATTACTCGGAATAAATACAATATGAGCCAACACAGTGTTTTCCTTTTGTCTTTTAACAATGCCACAAAAAAGCTTATTCGCAAATATGAAACAATCTTAACAAAAATTAGCAGACAGAACATGTCTAAATTATTTAACAAAACCTGTCTGAATATATATTATCATGTATGTGTATATATATATATATATATATATATATATATATATATATATACACAAAAATAACAAAGACAGACACACATTTTTTATATTATATCAGATTTAATTATGCAAGTCAATTTTTTTTTTCCAATAAAATAGATATTTGCCAACTGGTAAGATGAATATTTTCAGGATATATAAAAGTTTCTACTGGACATAAAGTGGGATACTGGTTTTCTATTTTTATTCAGTAATAAACTGATCCCCTCTAGAATTTCTACACTGACAGATTTTATAATACAAATCAATTTTCCTAAGAAAATCAAGATGAATCAATCAAGGAAAATAACTTTTTCAGTTTATATTTTCATAAAATATAAGTTTCTATTGGATATAAAGTAGGGATCGGTTTTCGAACAATTAAGTAATAAACTGAAGAATTTCTACACTGTCTTTTATCATGCAAGTCACTGTTTTCACAGTAAAACAGATACTAAACAACTTTGGAGACTAATATTTTCAGAATATATGATAAGTATATCATGAGAATTTCAACTTATAATATCTTTTTATAATACTTCTTGTTCTTCACTTAGTTATCATTACTATTATCCCTTTCCAATACCAATATTGGACTATTCCATTTTGATCGAGTGAAAAGATGAAAAAGACATTTCAGAGGTGCTACTTTGTTTCAGTGACATAAAGAAAGAAAGAAAGAAAGAAGGGAAGGAAGTATAACTTAAATTATTATTCATATATAAATCCTCAAAATATAAGCCACAGAAACATATATTTGATTAACAAAATATCTGCCATAGTGTCTTTGACATTCTATAAAAGGGTTATCAGGCCATTTTTTTCACTTTTCTACTGTTTTAACTTTTCAACTTTAACATTACCTGCAGCAGATTTATTGCATCCCAGAGATTTCTCTTGCTTGAATATTGTTTTTTATTTTCATATAAAGTCTATTTCAATGACAAGCTACAGTTTTCTGTTGGATCCATATCTGGAAAGGCTGATGGCTGTTCCATTAATTTGCCATCTTTGAAAACATTTTTTTGGTAAGGTGATCAATAGTTATCATTGAAGAATATGAAAGAGCATTTCCTTGCATTAATGTACTCCTTTAACTTAAAACTGTTCCACTCAAAAAATGTCTTATCTGATAACTTGTGTGATTACTCCATCTTGTCTGCCAGGGAATTTCTCTTAATACCCACTTGGTGGCATTGAGTGCAAAGAAAGAACACATTTCCTATCACATACTCTTTTCTTTCATTCTTTAATCCCAGTATGCAAGGTGACTTCTTAGCCCCATCCAAACCACATCGCACATTGCATAAATTACAATAACATTTCCAATACAATTCATCACATAAATAAAGAAATTTCTTTTCCTTTTCCGAGCTATGTTGTACCTAATTCTGTATATAAATAAATATATATTCTATGTACATGTTGAATTTATTCGTTTTGAAACTCTTCTGTCAAATCTCATGACCATTGGTAACTTTCACTTGTAACAAACTTATGTGCATTTATTTATCATCACCAGTTTTGAAAGGACCTATAATTTGACTGCCTACAATACTTACTGAAAACATAACTTTCACTTTTTCCTGTTGTCTTCTGTGTCATGTCAGTTATTTCAAGGAAGAACTCAACCATAATGCCATTCTACATTCATCACTAAAAATGACTGTTGATAAGTCAATTTTATGTACTACTTGAATCTTCTTAATCATTTCTTTGTGATGTTTAAAGGTGGTAGATTGATTGCTTGTTCTGCATCTTTTCTATTTGTATTTGCCAAACCAAATACTTTAAATATTGTCTTGATTCTCGATACACTCGTCTTGCTCATAAGAATTTTAATGCTAATCCAAACTTTTTGTAAGATTCTTAAAGACAGAGCTTTTTCTTGTTCTTATCTGTTCAACTTCTTCTGTTTCTGTTCATGTTCTTCATAGTCTATGATCTTTTTCTAATTTTATTTTTCTGTTTCCATTGCTATCTTCTCAATAGCTTTACAATATCTAGTTTCTTTTAAAGTGATATCTCTTTTATGACCCATTGCAAGCTTTATATTTCTCAAATGAAAAAATAAATATCAACACCTTTCCAGTAATACCTATGGATTTAAATTAGGATGAAAATTACTTGAGTTGCATAATAAAACTTTACATGACCAAATATCTTACTGAAAATAATTCTTTAAAAAATTCACATGCAATATTTATTACATAAGTGTTATAGTAATTTACCCATGCATAACTAGAACGAGAGCTATTTAGGAAGTATATTAGAATAATTGGCTGACAATATCTGCATATACCAATGCTCATGAATTATAAACCCAATATATTCATTGGATAATCTCTTGTCTGCTAATCCTTTTCGATAAGAATTATTGATCAGCTATAATAAGGTCATGAACATGATCAACAATTTCAGCAGCTGATACACCAACGAAGTCTTTCTAGACTCTGTTTCAACTTATGTCTCAAAATCTTCATGCTGGAAACTGGTACATCATTTCTTCACAAATGAATATTATTGACACTAGTCACCTAATATTTGAAGCTTACATAAATCTATTGTGTGAATATTTTCTTCTTGTGGCATTTGTCATTTATTTGTTAGGTTCATAGAATAAAACAGCAAGAAACAAGAACTCAGTGATTACTTCTCTATTAAGTTTAACATGAGATTCTTTCTATGATGTAACCATATGGGTGTTTATTATATAAAAATGTGCAGTCCACCTATCTCTATGTAAGGATGCTTCTGATGGTATAGAAAAGCATTCCAAATACATCCATATATATATATATATATATAGTTCTCTGGTATATATATGGATGTATTTGGAATGCTTTTCTATACCATCAGAAGCATTCTTACACAGAGATAGGTGGACCGCACATTTATATATATATTTACATATATATATATATATATATATATACACCCAAGTATAGGATTGGTGTATATGGAATAGATTCCAATAACCAACAAATACTATTCTTAAAAGAGTGCTCAATACAGAGTAGATCAAATATAATTATTTATTTGAAAATTATAACATAAATATGTTATAGACTCACTACAAAAATAGTGATGGTGTTGAATTCAACACCATTATTTGATAAGACACCAGAAGTGTTGAAAAAAATAGCTATTTTTGTAGTGATTTTATAACACATGTATGTTATAATTTTCAAATAAATAAATATATATATATATATATATATATATAAATAAAATAAAATAATGACATAATAATGTCGTTTTTTGACGTTAAAAAAATACGTCAAAAACGACATTATTACCTCATTATTTTTGCACCAACCTAATATATATAGGCACTGATACATTATTTTTAGTGGATACCATTGTTCTGGTAAACACCCCATTTTTTAAACAGTGTGTATTTATACATTCATAGTAATAATGATACATACTGTAATAAATGAGCACATGGCCAAGTGGTTAGAACATTCACTTTCTGACCATGAGATTCAAGTTCAAATCTCATCATTGTCGTTTTGTCAGGAAGGTAACTTCTTGATGTTATTGATCGGGAGGTATACTCACTATGCAGGACCTTTGAAAAATGCCTGAAAAACATACCACAGGTTGACCCAATCCTTTTTTTTTTTTATTTTTGATCATTTCACCCCAAGCAAAGCAGTAAAGCCACTAAGATGCAAGGGGGTCACTGAATGTTAGAGAATAGGAAAAAAAAATCACTATTAAGAAGAGAGAAAAATAAAAGAACAAGAATTAAAAAGAAAGAAGATAATAATTGGGATTGCATTTAAATTTTTGAAGGTCAAAGTTGACTGTGAAGAATTTGTTTTGATTTTGTTTAATGCCATATCAACACCTCTATGGGTTATCTACAGCTGAAATCTAAATATTTTGAATACAATTTTGATGTCTTCAACTACAGATAAAATGTAATGTTGGTCATTTTACTATAAATATCAGCCGTTGGTTCTTTTTTTATATAAAAATGTATTGCTGGTACTTCTACTGTAAACATGTATTTTTATACTTTTATAATGTTTTCTTTTCCACGGCTATGTGCAAAATAGTGAAACTGTAAAAAAAATTAAAACCTTCAGAAAGTATGAAAATAAATTTTTATATTAAAAATGTCAGTGATACATTTTTTTTTTTAAAAAAATAACAACAATACATTTTTTCAGTAAAACGACTAACAATACATTTTAATAGTTAAAATAGTCATCAATACATTTTTCAGTAAAGCGACTAACAATACATTTTAATAGTTAAAATAGTCATCAATACATTTTTCAGTAAAACGACTAACAATACATTTTACTAGTTAAAATAGTCATCAATACATTTTTCAGTAAAACAACTAACAATACATTTTAATAGTTAAAATAGTCATCAATACATTTTTCAGTAAAACGACTAACAATACATTTTAATAGTTAAAATAGTCATCAATACATTTTTCAGTAAAGCGACTAACAATACATTTTAATAGTTAAAATAGTCATCAATACATTTTTCAGTAAAACGACTAACAATACATTTTACTAGTTAAAATAGTCATCAATACATTTTTCAGTAAAACGACTAACAATACATTTTAATAGTTAAAATAGTCATCAATACATTTTTCAGTAAAACGACTAACAATACATTTTAATAGTTAAAATAGTCATCAATACATTTTTATGTTAAAATTGAAGATATGGCATCGATTGAGAAAACAATTTATAAAAAATAATTTGCTATGATTAAATTATTTCTTGTAAGGAAAAACATGTTTTCATGCCTTGATTGATTTTGTAAGATTATTTGATTAAAAAAAATACAGCTCAGTAATAATGATTTAATCATGAAATAATTTAATTCTCTTTAATTGATTAGAAGTTTGAATTTTTATTTCGATTTTGGCATTAAATAATTCATATGGGTTAATAAACAACCAACCAAATCGGAGAGCTGGCTGTTATAAACAACCTTCATTAGGAGAAGACTTGATAATTGAAATGATTCCATAGCTGGAGAACTTGTGTAGTAACCCTTTATACTCCATCTTTATGTATCTAATGTGATCATCCTTGAGATGTATTTATTGTCTCATGCTTCATTGGTTCTGTGATTAATGACAGTTAGGATATCAGCAGTGAACTTATTGAGATCTGTGTTATTTGTCATTCAAGAGGTTATCCACCTACAGAAGGGATCAATAACCTTCTTGTTGATATTGCCCCAAAGAGTTTCGTGATGACATGAAGTGGGGCTGAGGGGAATGAGTACTGACCTGATTTCTTGAAAATAGGGCATTCACTTTATACCTTTCACAGATTTTCAGGTAGCAGTTTTGCTAAGATCAGGGAGAAATATATTGTACTTGGAAAATTATATATGCATCTATTTCTTGTGTGCCTCCATATATATATATATATATATATATATATATATATATATATATATATATATGCTGTGTGTGTGTGTACATTTACCTTTTTTTTATAATCAGTTAATTCTTTTCCATGTTTATTATAAGTAAATGGACTGCTCCACTCTCTTACTAGTACGTTATAAATATTATAATTAAAATTTTACTGTGGTCAGTTTTCAATTTCTGCTTGACAATTGCCATATACATGAAACTTAGAATTGTACTAAACAATGAGGACAAAGTATATATTTATTTTTAATATATATATATATATATATATATATATATATATATATATGATGTAACAATATATTATTTTGTATAATTTTATATATCAACAAACAGTTTTTTGTTCAATGAGATCCTAACAGATGAAACATGTCACAAAAACTTTTTTGACAATTTGTCATACTGTTTTTCTAAAGATATATAGTGTGTGTTCAAGTTGTCTGAAGATTGCTTAAACTTAAAACTTGGATTATAATTCAGGCCATCCTTTGATGATGCAAAGTGTTATTTGCTGTGTCTAGTTAATCAGATGCTAAGCACTTTACTGAGTAGGTAGGTATTTGCCATTTGGTCTTTTTACCTGTCCTTGTTTGAGATTTTCTATTGATGAGGATGTTAGGTCTTTTGACAAGTCATCAGCTGGTTCCACTTTAATATATATATATATATATATATATATATATATTGTCAGCCACAGGCAGACTGTTTCGCTGTATCACAGCTCATCAGTGTGGCTAGACGTTTGATTGCCTCTAGCTAGTATCAAAACCTGGTTGAATTGGTGTCAGCTGGAGATCTTACCCCTAAGCCATTGGCACCCAGCAGGGTAGAAGGTGAATTTTAAGCATATTTATTTTTAGATAAACACACATTGACTGAGAGGACTTCATTCACTTTACCGAAAAGTCTTGCATTATCAGCCATAATAGTCACTGTTTACAGACTTGCATTTCTTTCACCAGAGAGCTCAACAGAAACAAATTTTTTAGGAGGATATATATTGTCATCTACATACAGACTGTTTCACTGTATCACAGCTCAACAGTGTGACTAGACATCCTGTTGCCTCAAGCTAGGATAGAAACCCAGCTGAATTGGCATCAGCCAGAGATTTTATCCCTAAGCCATTGGCGCACAGCAGGGAAGAAAGTGAATTTTAAGCATATTTATTTTTAGATAAACACACAGTGACCAAGAGGACTCGATTTGTTTTACCGAAGAGTCTTATAGTTGTAGGTGCATTTCTTGGTAGTCATTTATAAGGAAACATGTATTAGTGAGGGGTTGCTACTCAGAATAGCAACTATATATAAATATGTTTATGTGTATGTATGTTTAATATTTGTCAGTAGATTAATATTCATGTGGTTACATATTTTGAAAGCATAAAAGATGATATTAATATTTACATACATATTTGTTTGTATGCAAAGCCAATTCCATATAACTATTGATATATATGTATATCTTGGTTTTCCATGCATATCTTCTCAGTAAGTGGAAATGAATTTTTGTCTGCTTAACACATGAAGATGAGAAAATCTGAGCCATGCACATCTTATCTGTGGTGATGAACCTTTCTTTATTGTCTCTTCCTGCTTCATTCATTGGTTGTCTGGCCTCTGAACCCTGGCTGTCAGATGAAGACACTATGTATATTTATGCCACTTTTTGCATGGCTTCTTCTTGGCTGAAAATCTATAGATAGGACGACACAATGTTCCTTCCGTTTCTTTTCCTACGTCATCTTTCAGTCTTTGTTGTTCAACTGCAAGTTGTTAATGATCTATTACGTTGACTAATATCTTTAGATTTTGAAGGTTTTCTATGGACACAGGTTAATATATTGGTTTTCTTGTCATTCTGTCGAGTTTTGAGAGTTTTCTTATTTGATCATCACTGTAAATAAATCGGAAGGTGGTTCATGTGATCTTTGTTTGCATTGGTATTGATATCCGTTTCTTTGCTCAAAATGCTTGCTTCTCAACAAAAGAAAACTATTTCAACAAAAATCTGAGACAAGTTTTTGAATTCAATTATTCATATTTCTTTTGTCCTTAAATATTCTGAATAGTTATTTTTAGAGTTGTTTCAGAAAGACTGTGAACAGAATTTAAGCTTTTCCGTGTCATTGGTTGAGGATATTCTATGTTTTACCAATAAACATCACAATAAACAAAAATTATGTTCAAGAAAAGAGATTGCTCAAACTCATCTTGAATTCATTATAGAATGGACTCTCATGTAGACACTTTTCTGTACACTACAATCTTCTTTAAGTAAAGGGTCAGTCATTATCATTCTTATCCTCATTCTTCATTTGCTACCACTGCCTTCCATTCATATAACAGATATCATTCATCATTACAATTTTCACAATAATGCTCTACTTTGAGTGACTCTTAAGCCTTGTATCGGGTGATTTTTAGTGTAAAATGTACACACCCACACACTCTTTCTGTGTCTCTCTATTTCTATTTCTTTTTCTCTCTCTATCCATATATATAATAATAAGTTGTGTGGATATGAGTTTGTGACCCTGGCTTTCACTCTTTTTAAATCATCAGACAAAGTGGTTTATTTTTTAAAATTGGATCTATTTATGCTTGTTTGACTATGTTTGGTGGTGGTAGGGTGTATCTACTTATGTGTTTGTTTAGGGTGGGGCCATCATACGCTTAGACACATACATACAGGTGTACACATTTTAGTTCGCACCAACACATCCATATAAGCAATATGAGGCTAGAAACAGATACATATCGGTGTATTTGAATGTACATACATATGCAGTTGTAATTTTATTTCAGTGTCTGGAGCTTAGTTTTTTTTTGTGTGTGTGTAGTGATGTTCATTTCAAAAAGAAACAGGTGGGGGTGTCCTTGACGCTTTTCATATCTACCGAAACTTATACTTCCTCATACACAAACATATGTAGATGCGTACATACACTATTATTAGTCTGCACCTTTTTACTACTAATTTGGTTATGCTGGGTTCCATTTGTGGTCATGGTGGTGGTGGTGGTGATGATGATGATGATGTTTGTATTTTCAATGCTAACTGCTTGTGTGCTGTTGATGGTTGTGATGATGTTGGTTGTGATAATAGCTGTGATATTAATTATTATTGAGAATGTTAATAATAGATATTGATGTGTTAACGGTAAATTTAGCCTTAATGATGCAATTATAAAAAGTGGGGGCGATTACGACAACCGTGGCCATTATAATAATTGTGGTAGCCATAATAATGATGATGATGATAATAATACAGATAATATAACAATAATGATGGTCATAGAAACAATGGTGGTGTTAAAAAACATATTTGCCTTGATAAAATTTGTTGAATGATGAAACGCATTGGCTAAACTAAGTATAGTTTTCCTCTTGTATTTTTGTTCATCTATATATATATATATATATATATATATATATATATATGAGAGAGAGAGAAACAGCATGGAAAGTAAACTGTAGTACTTTGTCAGTTGTTTTTAATGAAACTTGTATAAAAGAGGGATTGCTGCCACATATACACAATTATTAAATTACATGACTTGGCAGCCAACAAGAAAAGTAAATGTTCTTTATGTCCAAGTACTTTTGGCTATACCTTTAGCCATTATTAAGAATGATTTTATTTTTACATTTAATTGAATGTATGGATATTTTTATGTATACAACTATATGAGGGTGCTGAAAAGTTTTCAGCCTGACTCAATTCCTAAATTCTGACAAAATAACCAAATATCAGAATTTATATTGGAATATCTCCTTATTCATTTTTTATTAAAGATCACGAATACAAATGGACAAGGGAATTTAAAGACGTCTCAAGTTAGTATAAATTAGTTCATTTTTGCATCTGAGTGTTTTGAAACATTTTGTGGTTATTATCAGGAAATCCTTATTTATTGTCTTTTAATAAACTTGAAGAAAATTATACTCTTTAAATACACGTGTGTGTGTGTGTGTGTTTGGCTTGAGAAAAGAGTTTGGAAAATTGAGAACAAAATTTACTCAACAGAATTTAGTCTTGATCAGTGCCAAGTTTAAGAGAAAATAGAAATACTGTCTTGTGCCAATCTTTCAAATAGGGAGGACTGACATGTCTTGAAACCAATGTTTAAGATCTTCATTGTTTTTATCTGACTTCATCTGTGAAGCTAGGGCTTTCCCCATTAAACAAACTCCAACCTATTTGGAAGATGTTTTAATCTGTACAATAAATTGTACATGGTACTCAACTGTCTGAATGATTATGGTACCCATATTCACCTGGATAAATGCGGCTTTGGTATGTCAAACAACAAATAACTCTGGTTCATCATTGATTATAACAGTCATTGCCAAGACTCAGCCAATACACTGCCATTACGTAGGTAACACTTTTACCAAAAGGTGAGCTAACCCAAATAACATACATCACAATCAGGCAGGTAACACGTTCATGAAAACATATGGCAACCGGAACAAACATTTACAGGAAATCTTACTAACACTGGCACAAATTTTATCCCATCTTCCTGACTGTATGCCTTTTTATTGATGAGAAACATTGTCAAAAGCTCTGGCTTCAGACCGTTTTTACTTTTTGGTTTTCATCGGCCAGTAAACGTGATTCAGTGCCTTTTTAACAACTGAGCATGTGAGTCTTCACCACATTGCGCTCTGATCTCCTGATCACATCTATGGCTGTTCAGAGCAGGTCAATTCCTTCCTATACTTCTCTGGAATGGATGTGTTGCATTCTCCTCCTGTTTGTTTTCAACAGTTTTTACTAGATAGGTGTGGAATCCATTTGTCTCTTCCCTCTCGGACAGAGTGTGTCTTCATCTTATTCACTCACCAAAATCCTCTTTGCTGCTTGTTTATGGAACCAAGGAAGAGATGAAGATCCTTGCCATTGTGTGGAACTCTGTTCCCTAAGACCAAACTATGGACTGACAATACTAGTGAACCATCCAATATTAAAAGATATTGGGCATCAATTGTATGGAGGTTTCAGGCACACACAGTTCATTTCTTCATATTATTTGACTTGGGTTTCATTGGGTACACTGAATCTATTCCTTTGAGTCAAACCTCAAAGCTGTAGATTCTGTTAGCAGGTACAGTGTGGGTAACATTGTAACAATTCATGACTTCTTGAATTTATTTCTGATTACAATCTTCTTTATACCGCTGACTATATGCTGAATAAATTCTGTTGGATCAATGGTCGTCATACAATCTTGCTGGACCACAATCCATCAAAGTCAAATAATTAACATGATGGGGTTGGTTTTCACTCCCAGCCAGAACCAGGAACTTCTCACTTCTAGTTTGACTTTTCAGCAATGAATCAGTTGTGGGTTTTATAGTTCTGCATTCAACAAAGGACTTGATTGCAGGCTTAACACCTTCTTTTGAGGTTGAGGTGGGGAATTCTTTATACAAAGTATGCCACACTCCTTGATGTCTAATGCTATGATGAATAGCCATGATTTGACTGGAGGTTAAGGTCTCTACAGAGACAGTACATATCTCCTCTGAATGACATCCTATCTACCAAGTTCTGACTCAGCATAACTATCACAATATCCATAGACAATTTGTTCTTTTGGAACAGATCTTTAACTCTTCTCTGTCTTTCCGTGTACCTGACATTTGCCAGTCAAAAAGAGCCATTGGTACTCACACAAGGAATCCATTTTGACATAACACCTTGGCTTGCCACTGAAGTACCAGTTTCATTGCAGTATCTAGTTCAGTCAGATTGATATGCTGGGCATTATTCATTGGTCAAAATTGACATGCATCTTTCAAAATAGCTTTGCTTCTTTTTAGTACCATTTCCTGTTTCCAGGGAGCTTGCATCAATCTATATGTTAATTTCTTGCCCATCTACACACCAATCATCTCAAGCCAAAAAACCTTGCTTGCCTCTGTTCATTGCCTCTCTTTTCATGCATCATCAGTTAAATCACCTTTGATTCTCTGATCCTTTCCTTATGTGACACAGCTTGACGATTCTGGACTCAAACAGGAACCACCCACATACAGGAACCACCCAACAAATCTCCTGCACAGGGAAAATATATGTTGCTGTGTTATCACATTAGGGGCATCTGGAATCATTCTCCCCCTTTTCCATCTCAGGTCACTTCACTTAGATGTCTAGTCCAAGCATGCAGTTAACTGCTCCTCCAGGTCTTTACATAAAAGACTGAAATGTGCCAGTTTTTCTCTTCCCTGTGTTGATATACAAATCATTAATTCAGGCTGATACTGTTCTGTTGAGTGACTCCTATTGTGACAACTCAAAGTATGCCATATTATGGTTGCATCAGATTATGGTATTAGCCAGCCATTGGTGAAAACATTTCAAGATCCTGCTTATATGCATCTCTGAAGTAATTAAGTAGGGAATCCTCTCAGAGATTGTGTTTTGCAACTAAGTCGGCACCATACTAGTCTTTCATTTCCATGTTGCAGTCCATATCCTCTGTCAATTATTAAATTCAATGGAAAAAAATGAAGCTCATCTATTTGGATTGCTCATAGTGTTGATTCTGAGTATCTTGTCATATCTGAGCAGTCTTTCATGCATGACTAAGATGCTCACCTCAGTGTTCCCATTTTTGGTATGAATATTGACAATCCCAAAACCACGTGTTTGCAACATGACATTGATCATCTCTACATTTAGAAAAAAGTTTTTTTTTCCACCTACATCATCATTCTGTCTTTGGGATCATATGAAAGCAACCTGAATTGATAAAGGCTGAACACCATTTTCTGTTGACGTCAACCATTGGTAGTACCTTATTTACATCTGAGTGGGAGCTGAGATTTTCACTTTCTCTTCCTCTGACCTGTCTCCTGAACAATTTCTTGATATACGACCCTATCTGCCACATCAATAACAGCAGTTAAATCAGAATGCTCCATGAATTTCTTTCTGCTCATTTTGTCAATTTAAGCAAGCTTTTGCCAGATGATTGGGCTCACTCCATTTTTGACAGGTATGATGCAGGAGACATGATTGTATCCTTTCCCAGTGATTTTACAGCTGCCACAAGTGGTCCTACTTTAGGCCAACCATACTTCATAATTGTTCAAGCTCAGGCCAGCAAATTCTGGAGAATGCACGCTCAGAAGCTGTTTCACATGTTCCAGCATTCCAGCCATAAATGCACATACCAAGCCATTTTCTGGCATCCCTATAAAAGAGAACCACCAATTTCTTCAGTTCTGCCAGTTATTTATTTGAATATTTTACCTGAAAGAAAACTCTATGATATAAACTGCTCATATGACATGAAGGAATCTGTTGCAAAGATTTAAGTTTCATCATATTTATCCCCATTGCCCCCCTATGTAAGGAAGACATTTGACTTGCTTGGCCCCGAGCATGCTGAACTTTTTCTATCTTCTCAACAACAGAAGCTGTTGATCTGTTAAACTCTGGGATTAATTTAATATCAAACTTCCTGTCAGACATTTTGCCAAAATAGCTTGTTAGAATTTAACTTTTGTATTTATTAGTTCTTCTGTGCACACCAAGAGGGAGACTAATACAAATAAGACACAAGACATTTGGGCAGGTAACACTTTTACCAAAAGGAAACCACTGGTAAACAAAACAAAAACTCACAGGGAATGATGTAAATAACACCAGAATAATTTCTGTCCAATCTGCCTGACTGCATGTGTTTTTATTGATGAGTGAAATAAGGCAAAAGCCTGGGAGTTGGACTCTGCTGTTAGTAGCCTGGATGGAAATACTGCCTACAGAAGACCAGATATAACAGGTTGCTGTAACCTAACAACGGTTACTGAATGAGGAATAACCAAAATGGTGATTAGAAATGAAATGGTAATCTTTATAACGTCAACAAAATACAAGACTCTCCAGCAGTGTGAAGTAGATAAACCACTGCTAGTGGTGGACTATTTAGACAGAATATTACCCCCATTTACAAGAGTGTCCAATATAATTATGAGGATTGGGACATACCCATTAATGTTCGTAGGTACTGTATATAACACTATCATAGATAGATGAAGTAACTGTATGTTGAAACCTAGAAAAGGTTACTGAATGAAGAATAACCAAAACAGATATTGGAAATGAAATGGTAATCTTTATAACATCAACAAAATACAAAACTCACCAGTGGTGTGATGTAGATAAACCACTGCTAGTGGTGGACTATTTAAACAGCATATTATCCCCACTTACAATAGTGTCCAATGTATTTATGAGGATTGGGACATACCCATTAGTGTTCAGTTATGTTATATAACACAGGTTTAAAATCTGGTTTCACAATTCTTCCTGTTTTTCTTTTTTCTTTTCCTTCGGCCAATACACCCATCATTTTTTCAGAAATGAGGATGTAAGTCTTCACCACACCTTCTTCGGATGGATCAATTATTACAGTTTGTTCCTACCATCATTGAACCATATCACATTGTCATAGATAATATTTCATAATTCATAGGATCTGTCTTTGCTGATTGGTATACACAGAATGGCATTTGCCACATCACATCCCGAATCTATCAACCGCAAACAAATAGGTGGAGCATTTCATTGAGACCTACATGTGGGCACACATTCAGTTGAATGGGGGAGAACATCTAGACCAAACAATATTGGTATTCCTGCTGTTGAACTGTACTACACCCAATTGCAATGTTCCAGACAGACAATCTCCAAGCCTTTGGACTGTATGCTACCCAGTCACCAACATGATCTCCATTTGAATAATTTGATAGAACAGAAATCAAACAGGGGATCAACTTGGCTTTGGAAATGCAATCCTTATGAGAGAATGTCAAGGCCCTGAGTAGTGGATGCTGAGTGAGCTAATAAACAAACTGGGTTCAGTACAATGTTGGATTACAAATTTGGTCATGACATATCAATCAATTACAGAAGTGGGCCAGAAATTGGCCCAAGGATCTGCAGATATCAGCCGTTCAATGTCCAACTTCACCATGCTCAAAATACCTGAGCCAAGAATGTAAAAAATAAATGAAACAACTAAAATGATAGTCAATGTTCATACAAAACATTGAAACCAGTCAGTGTTGACACAGAAGAAAACCCATGTTTGACTCTTCAGAGGCAAAGTTTTAGGATTCTGTAGTTATCAGTGGACTTCAGTGATCTCCCTGACATTGTGTGTGAAACTGATGTAATCGGCTGTCATCTGGTCCTTATATCTGATTGGCTGATTGCTCATTATAAGTTCACCAGTGCTCCACCTCAACACCCACTGCTGTTTGCCCTGGAGCAAAGGATGCTTCTTGTTGAATTCCTCTATCAGTTGTTCATGAGTTGTTTGATTTCAACATAGGTCGGGACAGTTAAAAAGACCAGTTTCTGAGAAACTTCCACCATTTTCTAAAAAAAGGCATGGACCTCAGCCATCACAACAAATCCTAATTCAAAGACAGATATAAAAATTGATACATGTAAATTTAATTCATGGCATTTGAAAATCTGTGTTGCTCTGAAGGAAAATTATTGTTTCACAATTTGGACATGATACACACTTTATAAATCCAAGATATTTTTTCTCTTAAGTTGATTTGATTGATAGTAATAGGTATCAAATCATGTCAAATTAAATGACATTGACCAATGAATTTTGACCCACATTTTTGCTCTTTCAAAAAATGAACGAAAATAATATTTAAACTTGAACTGTTTGTATCATCTTCTCTTCACCAATATTTTTTTGCCCCAATTTGCTGTGTGTTTGACTGAAAAAGGAAATCTTTTCAAAATGAATGCAAATGTTTTTTTTTCCTGCAGATTAAATGTTATCAGAAATTGATCTGAATCATTTGATTGATGTCTGCTGAAGATATTTGCCTGAGAAATGTAATCAAGGACAAGAATCTCACGAATAACATTTTATTTAATTTTTTGATTACCTTTCAATAAATTAATTTCAATCAATGATTTTAAGAGAAAAATGACTCTGCTTAATTCTAAACTGAGAATTTTTTGTTATCTCTATATTTATTTTATTCAATATCTTCTTTCTATTATTATTCAATTTTAACCCAGATTTCATAATTTTTGTTGCTTTTTATTGCAATTCTCTCTTATTTTAAGCATACAGCAAACAATGGGAATAAAGCTCCTCTTGTTTTTAGTAGCCTCTTTAGTTGAGAGGGTGTTATGATCTGTCAAACAAAACTTCTTGTAATGAGTTGGTTTGAAGAAATCCAATGAACAAAATGAGATAGAAATTTTTAGTTTATCAGGAAGTATTCTGAGTATTCAGAGTAATTCCTGAAGGGGTGAGCAAATTTAGGAATGTTTACTTTTGTTGCTGAGTGAAGGAATGAATGAGTGAGTGAGTGTAATGTCTAGGCTATGCATTGTGTCTTGAGAGCATGGAGATTTGTGTCCATTGTCAGTTGCAATGCTCTCTGAAAAAAAGGACTAGTCTCTTGAAATTCACATTACACATGCTTATAATGTTGAAAAAGCTAAAGTTTTTAATGCATGCACATCTAGCCAAACAGGGTGTAGCATCTGCTATACCTCTTACAAGACCCAGGAGAGAAACACTTAGTTGAGATAATGATGTTATTCTTGTTGTTAAACAACTGAGAAAGATTTTTGTTGGCAGATTTTACAAATCATAACAACAGTAAAGATTTATTTCACTAACAGTTGATGACTATTTGATAATTGCTAATTAAATTTGATTGATAATGGCTAATTAAACTTCTGACATTTTACTGATATAGATGTTTGACTTCATACATGGAAAGTTCTAAGATTAATGCTTATCCTCACCCTGGTGAGGAATTGAATTTTTTTCCTCTGTTGATGATACATGTGAGAGCTTTGCTAGGAAAGTCTTTACAACAGGTTACTTTCATGAGATTCACTTTTTAGCATGAAGAATTTAAGTAAAATCTTAATTAGAAGAGAGATTTATTAAATTAGTTTTTCACTTTATACAAAAAAAAAAAACCCTTCTCTGAGCCAGATTGACTAAATCAGTTCAACTGGACATTTATAGATTCATGCAAAAATTAATTCAAAGTAATTATTCACTGCTTAATTAAATAAGTCATGGGTGCAATTAAATAGTATATTTTTTACCCTTTATAATGACAATTCTATAGTCACTTTAAGGTGGTGTTAGTAAACTTGTCTCGCTAGATCAATTACGACCGAGTAGTGAGTTCACTGGGTGCTCCATAATTTTAGCCTTGTGCCACATCTAAGCTATGCTTAGTAAGTCCCTATGATGATAATTGTAATCATTTAAAAGTACTTATAATCCATACAATCTTTGAAATAGAAGTTATTATCCATCTAATAAATTAATTGTCAATTTTGATTTATTTTTCTAGCTTTCTTAAATCCAACCTGTAGTGTCTCAAGTATTTCTTGTGAGATGCTGAAAAGTCCTTGTTCTGACTTATTTCTCCAAACCTGATTAAATGAGAATAAACATGAGATTTTTTTGTAAGCCTTTGTTGACTAGATGTATAATGTGATGTCATGGATAACAGTCTAGAATAAGAAATTGGAGAACCACTTTCAAATTCTAGTTGGAGTTATTACATTTTCTCCCCTCCAGCTATGGGATAAATAGCATGGAAAACTTGGATCTATAGCCTTGGTTGGTAACCAGTCTACTGCAAAAAGAAAACAGCAACTTTGTAAAATCTGCTCCCTCGTCAGTCATGAATCAAAAGAGACATGATCACCTAAGTGTGTATCATGTATGGAACTTGAGTTCTTGTTGAATAGGTTAATCATTTATTAGCACACCCCTACCCCCCGCTCATCATAGACAATATTGCAGTTCTAGAATGAAAGATATATTTTTGAATGTTTCAACCTTCAGTTCTATTCCCTAATCATTGGTCTATGCTTGTATATCACAAAAACTGAAGACATTGGTTGGAATGATAATCCAGAAAATTTTCTCTTACTATAAAATCCAAATCAGCAGAAAAAAAGTAAAGAAAACTTTATGTTTTCCTAAATTTTGGGATATTTTTCTTGCGTCATTTTTTTTTTTACTTATGGACAAATATTTTGTCAGTCCATCTTATGCTTCCTGAATTTGTAGCCAAAACAGTGAAGACCTGTGATTTCCCACAAGGCAATAAGAAGTTTGTTAGGTGTGAGTTAGAAAAATATTCTTTATAAAAACAGTTCAAAAGACATTTTTGTAGTCAGTGTTTTATAACATATAAAAAAAATCATTCAACATAAAAAAAAAAAAATTTTCTGTCTAATTTGGGAATATCTTGGAATAATCTTGAAACTATCCAGAAATGATTTTAATAGCTTGTAAGAATTTCATAATAAAGGGCATCCCTCTTAGCAATCATCTTAATTAAAATGTTAATGAAAGCTATTAATTATGCTGAATATTCCATATTGTTCAGTGAAATGTTTGACCTTTGACCAAATGGTCAAGAATTTGGAAAAGAAACACAAAAATTTCAGTCAGTCATTCTCTGAGTATTCTAGATAAATGGTAAGTGAAACTTTAATAAAATTGATTTTATAATTTTTCATATTAACCTCAACATGATAGGTTCAAGCTCAACAATGGATTAATTTTCATTTCGATTTAAATGTAGTTTCATTATAAAATATTTAAATATTTTAAGTTTTAATTTAAAATCAACTTTAATTTATAGATGAAGGCCTTTGAATTTATTCCTTTAATGTTTTACTTTCATAAATATTAGAAATGTTTTAAATAATTTGTGAACAAGCAGATATTTACAGAATTTAATGAATTGAATTCTTCTAATTTACAAGTCAGTTTTTTAAATAAATATTAGTTTATAAATTATTTTATTAATCAAGTTACTTTTTACTTTTGTAAATCATTGAGCATTTAAAAGAAAAGATTTTCTCCTTTTTAGTTATCATGTAAGGGTTCGTTACATTATTTAAACTTTTAAATGATGATTGAATCTGTTGATTGCATTGAGATTATTTTTCTATTTCTGTCAGAATTTTTGAGATGAAGAATTATCATTATCATATGCTTTTCTATTTAGACTAGCATTCTCATCTTGGTGGCTCTACTTTAAATACTTCACCTGTTGCAACCTTCTTAAGAGGTCTGCCATGTTCAATCACTTTCTTGGAAATTTGAACTTAATTCAATTGATGGATATAGATTATTCCCTTTCTGCTTTGTGCCCTTAGGTGATATCTCATATGAGTTAATTCTCTCTAGTCTATTGATCTTTTTAGCTGCTTTTACATTTCTTTCATTGAACCAGATTATGATTTTTTTTCCCACTGACGTAAGGATTGAACTCACAACAGCCAGGAAACCAGATATGTTTTTATTAAACACTTTAATCCCCATGTGTTTTGTGTCATTTCAGAGCTTCAAACCTTATGTCTATACTCAAAATATAGGAGGTGCCACAGTGTTTAATAGCACACAAAGTGAAATTGGTGAACAGATATCATATTCTGAGCAAGTTTTTTATGCTGACTTTTATATTAATAACCTTGAGGAAAGGTATGAATCGATCTTGTCTCCCTCTTGATTAGGTATCAGTTAAATAGTAGAGACTATTCGGTGTCAGCAGCCAGTTTACTCTGAATTAAAACCCATAGAGGAACAGTGTGGAGGAGGTACTCAGCTGTCTTCTCCAAGAATAGGATATTACTTTTTGTAGTCAGTACCATATTATAAGGTTGGTGCAAAAATAATGTCGTCTTCTCACATAAAGTTGAACGTCAAAAAACGACATTATTTTTGCACCAACCTAATACTTGGAGAAGAGATTGGTGCTGGCAAGTGATTTCCAGTGCATTAAGAAATACTGTAAAGGCCACTTACCAATCCTGGCTACCAATAATAAGACACACAGGCATATTAAAAGTCTTGAGAGTGTAACAGTGAAATCCTTGTGAGCCTAGCAACCAAACTATGATAGTCTAAATATGTAATGGAGAATCGAGTCACCCTGACAGGAGACCCAGAGTTGGGTGTGTAGAGTGCAGTAAGCACCAGGAGCTATGTCCCCTTCCATAATTGGCTGTTGGGAGAGGGCATTCTGTTTAGAGTAGGTGGTGCTCACAAAATTTGCATATGAATGATACTGGGCAGATATTAGTCAATAGTCAGCATGGGTCTTGGACTGAGAGAACTATATAACATAAGCTTTTTCTCAGTCAGGGAGAAGCACTTTTGACATTTTGTTTTGCATCAAAGTGTTGAGTTGGAGTTTTGCATTGGAGTTTTGAGCTTATGTTTACATTACTGAGAAAACTAGATGAACACAAAATACCCAGGCCTATAAAAAATGGTTTATTTTCGCAGTCTTTTGTATGATTATGTTGGCTCTTATCCTGAACTTAAGAATATTATTTCTCACATTCTTTCATCCAACTTATAGAATCTTCTTTATCCTATCTTAGTTTCTAAGATTATTTTTAAAATTAGTTATTTAGGATTACTTTGTTTCACCAAATGTGTTTGTCCTGCTTCTATGGCTGATCATGTTATTCTTACATTTCATTGTTTGGAGATTCTTTCATTTGCCAGGTGAGGCCATCCTTACTTGGTATTTACTTGATCCCCACTAAGTCAGTTTGTAACACAAGGTTGGTTTTTAACATGGGTGTCTTCACTCGGACTGCTGGTCTTAGCTGGTCATAGCTCGTCTAAGCTAGTCTTAGCTGGTCCAAGCTTGTCAGAGCCAGTCCAAGCTAGTAATAGCTGGGATACTACCAGCACAGGAATAGATCCCTGTAACTGGTAAGTATCCAAATGTGTATACCCCTCAAGAGAGGGGTTTGATCCTTACTTTGTGGTGGTAATTTCATTTTACCTTTATGTGTTTCAAACCAAATGGGTTCCTCATGTTTCTATACTGATTCGGATTTTTTTTTTTTACCTTTAGTCATTTTGGGATTCTTTGGTTTATCATGTACTTTCCTCAGTATCCTATGGCCAGACTGATTATTTTTACCTTCAATCTTTTACGCACTCTTTGTTTTGCCAGGAATTTTCATTCTTTCCTTGGATGTATTCATATTATTTTTACTTGATGTTTTTACACATGGTTCTATTTGCAAAGATGGTTCACTCTTACTGTACAACTACAATCTTCAAAAATTTAAAGGCAACATCAATTGCCATCTTCTCTCTTCTTTAATCTTTTTCATCGTTTATTCTCTCCTCAATCCTCCCTATACTCAGACTTTTCTTTCACTTCCACTAACTCCCTGTGTACTAGTGGCATTACCATCTTGATGGGGGTGAAATGATACAAAAAAATATATTCATCTTTAAGTTAACAACAGATTCAAAGTATTTTTGAAAAATTATTTAAATATGCTGAAAAACTTAAAAAGTTAAGATTGTTAATGAAAAACTTTAATTAATCTATGGCACATTATGCCCACAGCTGTACGCCTTATCACGTTAGAAATAGCAGCTTTGGCTTGATTCACTCATCATATGGCTTGCAGAGAGAGAAAAAATTTTTAGAAAATCCAATTGACAATATGTGTAAGCTCCTAGCAATTGGAAGAGTTCCTAAATAGTAAAGAGATGTCCCACGGCTCATGTCTAATTCATGTCAGCATTGCTATCAAGGGAAAACCTAGACAAATAAGGTGAGCAAATGAGGAATTTCGACCCTTACGTGCCAAAATTATCATGAGACTCAACCAAGTAATCGATATTCACTCCTCAGGGAATCTTACTGGAGCTGGGCTGGGGAAGAACAATCATTGAGTTTTGATCAGGTCCGACTATTCAGGATCTTTGCTTAATAGTGACAACATTGTCAATTGGCACTTTCAAGGCCAAAGATTTTCTCAATGGTGTTTTTTGGTACTGATTGGGTTTTTTAAGCATACTATTAAAAAGGTAAAGTCGAAAACAATGCATAATCTACTAAGTGAGCTTGAGTAAAATTAAAAGCTGCAAAGGACAGGAAATTGTGGAGAGCCACAATTGCCAAAGTTCTAATGGCATATAGAAAAAGAAGAATTATACAAAAATAGTTACTGATGATATTTTGGAGAAAAATCTAATAATAATATTTATAATAATAATAATTATTTGTTTAATTACTCAAACATTGCAAATATTAGGTTGGTGCAAAAATAATGACATAACAATGTCGTTTTTTGACGTATTTTTTAACGTCAAAAACGACATTATTAAGTCATTATTTTTGCACCAACCTAATAAAACAAAGAATCATAGGTGCCAACTTGGATATTAAATATCACAAAGGAAAAATGTTATTAAAATGGATGAATCTGTTTTCATACATGGTGATTCTCTGATAAAGTCTTTGAAGGTGATCTTTTGGTCAGGAGTTAGTAAAAATGCCTTGACATTTTAATGTTATTGAAATGGTTGAATAAATAGATCTTCACACATGATGATTCAATGATGAGGAGCTTAGGTTGGTGAAGATTAAGTTAGTATCGGAAGTTAGTAAAATGTCTTGACATTTTGATGTTATTGGAATGAACAAAAGAATCTGTCATCATACATGATGATTCCTTGATGAGGTGCTCAATTGAATATTATTAAAATGATTATTCTGTGATGAGGAGACTAAGTCTTTGAATGCCATATTATCATTCAATGTTGGAAGAATGCATTAATATTTTAATGATATTGGAATGAAATAATGAATCTGTTTTCATACATGATGACTATGTGATTAGTAAATAATAACCAAGTTGTTATCAGGTGTTAGTAGAATGCCTTGACATTTGAATGTTATTAGAATAGACTAAGAGGGATTATGGGTAAGTAGCCATGATTTTAAGCCTCAGTCAATGTTAATTTGAGTAGTAATTACAAAAATGTCAAAACTATATTTCAGCCAAAAAATATGATATCCAATTGTTGTAGCTTATTAAACAGAAACAACATCCACCTATTATAATTTTCTAACTCAGCCATGAACTGCACTTGATGACTTTCAGTTGTTCTAAAAGGGAACAGTACTTGTTAAAATCAATCTGTAGAATATGCTAACATTTAAGGTCTCCCTACCAATACTGGTTTACAGACAGCATCATATTTTCTTGATGAAGATTGGCCTTTGGTAATCTTAGTGGCAGTTCATTTTGTTTGTCTCATAATCACTTGCAAATGCTCTTCTCTTCAACTGTCATAATTATCTTTAAAAAAGTCAACAGTTTATTCTGATCCAGAAGTTTTTCATTGTTTCAAGGATGTAGATATTCTCTCATCAAAGCTTTGAGCATGATCAACCTAAAGCAAATCCTTTTGGTCATATGATTTGGCAATATTTAACTCCCACATCAAATCACATTGGTTATTTTCAGGCAATGATTTGATTTTATCACTATCAACATAAACTAGTCAACATCAAATATACAGTATCATGTGGTAAGACATCTGCAACACAATTCTTCACTAACCAATTTTGGCATGTCCTGATCATTCACAGAATCTTCTCTATAAATTGTATGAATTTTTATTTGGGCCTCCTTTTCACATTTCATAAAATAAAAATATTTTACACTATTTACATTATTCAGACTATTGTCCTCATCTTTGTTGCCATATTTATTACAATATTGTATACTCCAGCCTTCTTCAGGTGGTTGGAATGTCAAACTGAACCCTTTATTTCTCTCACTCGGGTAGACTGTTCTAGTTCCACGTGCCATGTTTAATGGATGTCAGTTATCAGTTATCTCCTGTTAATTCCCCTCTCCAAGTTCTCCACTGCCTTAACCAGGTATTGAACTCACAACTCTTCCTGTCACTGGATCTAACCAATGCCTTTATCCACTGTGCCATGTGTCCTTGAGAACATCTGTGTATTATAAATCTGGGTATTATAAACCTAATGTCATCAGCCCCGTTTTTTACCAGTGCTCATATTGCAGTTTATGCCATTATCATCACATGTTTTTACCAGAGCTCATATTGCAATTTTTGTTGTTATTATTGCTTTCCTCTGGCTCTCCTTATTACTGGTTTTTACTGGTTTCCATATTGTATTTATTTCTATGCTTGGTTGGATCAGGAGAACATATTTTAATATTCTAAATACGTTGCTTATTTTCTCCTAGAATCTATAAAGCTCTACAAGTTTTGACAAATTCCAAAAATATATGAATTACAGTTTATAAAAAATGATATTTTTGACACTTCCAATGATTTCAAACTGAACACTCCTACTGGGCATAAGATTTGGCAATATTTATTAGGTTTTTTAACTCCCTACTACCTAAACAGAACAAAGCTTTTAGCCAAGCCACTGCTTAGAATATTGTTGCCACATAGGGTCTGGTGCTTCTGCTATATATATATATATATATATATATATATACTTGATAAAATCCACAAAAGTCAGTCATTTTCCTACTGATGTAACATCACTTACCTGTACCTTTCCTATAATTACTTTCAGGGTCAATGTTCTGATGAACTCTCCGCTATGGTTACCTAAACTCGATGTATTTAAGTGCATTACTTGAGTGCCAGCAACATCTCATCATTTTGCAGTCAAAATGGCTAAATGAAACTGTAAGTTCTATACTAACAGTTTCTTTTCTTGTACTTTTTGTTTTTGAAACTCTCTGCTGGCTTCTTGCTTTCCAGTCAAGTTTGATTTTCAAAAATTTAAATTCAATGTCAATTCTTATCTTCTGTCCTCTTAATTCCTGTTCTTTTATTGTTTTCATTCCTTAGTAATGTTTTTAGTATTCTTTCACAGTCAGTAATCCCCTGCCTTACTTGGGGTGAAATGATAATAAAAAAGAAACCCTTTATGTCTCTTTGACTTTTTCATATATGAAACAATCCTATATTTTTTGCAACTCCAAATGTATATCCATATCTTACATATTTTTCATATTACATATTGAATATTACGCATGTAAAGATGTAAATGATGCAGTGGGTGGGGGATGTGTTATGTTCAGGAATCTTTGAATGATCCTGACCATCAAATCTAATACACAACCCCAGTTGACAAACATTTTGCATATACAAATATATTTAATCTTTTTTAAACACATTTTGATGTACAAGTACATCATTATCATCTGGATGTGGGTGTAAGTTTACTGTGCAGCTGACCAGCTCCCTTCATGTGTCTCAGTTGTGTGCCAATGAGTGGAAGGAGCTTCCAGCCCACTCAGTGATGTTTTTGTTTTTGTCTGTCTACCTTCTGTGGCCTAAAGTGGCATCTTGTATGATGCTAGTGCAAAGATTGTTGACTCTTGTGATGATTATCATTTCAGCTTCCTCTTCTTAACAATAGTTATGATGTCTTCCAATGGACATAATGCTGTCTCAGATTCTATTGAAAATTTATGCAGTGTGCATAGAAGATATCACTTCTTATCCTAGGATTCTTCATCCCTGAAAAAAAAAAAAAAAACTGGAGCCAAATCTTGGAGTTTTAAATTTTTATCAGAGATAAAACATTGTTCCTAACACAAATCCTTCCCATCTTCATTTTACTAGTATAAAAAGTGAAAGTGAAGCATTGATCAATGTTGCTTTATGAAATGATCTAAATAGGGGAACAAAACAAGGTTACCTCTCCTGGTAAGAGTGATGTCAATAACCTGAAATGAAGAGATTGTTATCCCTCTGAGGATGAGCAGAAAGGGATTGAAACAACAAAGATGAAGATACCAGTCAGATTAATAGCTTAATTATTGAAATTAATTTATTTGTTCACATTGTATTTTCTTGATTTGACATGGCCATTATTTGAAATCATGTTACAGAGAGCACATGTTCCTACTTTCAGTTTTAAATATATAAATTAATTTATAGCTATTTATTTACATTATTCAGGCTATTGTTCTCATCTTTGTCACCATATTTATGACAACATTTCGGCCATTGTACGCTCCAACCTTCTTCAGGTGGTTGGGATGTTGAACTGAACCCTTTATTTCACTCACTGGGGTAGACTGTTCTAGTTCCACGTGCCATGTTTAATGGGTGTCAGTTATCTCCTGTTAATTCCCCTCTCTATGTTCTCCACTGTGTTAGCAGGGTATTGAACTCACACTCTTTTGGTCCTGTCACTGGATCTAACTAATGCCTTTAATCGACTGTGCCATGTGTCCAGTGAGCAAAATAAAGGGTTCAGTTCCACATTCCAACCACCTAAAGAAGGCCGGAGCATACAATAGCCTAAACGTTGTAATAAATATGTCGACAAACATGAGGACAATAGTTCGAATAATATAAATAATGTACATAATACCTCATCTCGGAAATATAGACAGATAATTTATGGCTGTTGAAGAACATTGAATAATGTGATAAAGCTGCTTTTGAAAAAGATTAAATGAAAATTGGAAAGACTGCTTTGGACAAGATATTCACCTTTTTTATGTGTACATATTTAAGTCTCTATGTTTCAAAGAGTAATGTCAGATTGTTTTTCAGTTGTGGTCCTAATTTTGACAATGAATGATTACAAGTGATAGGCAAGTTGATACTATACTGCAGTATAAAGGAAATGTCACTGTCCACTGTTTGTTTTGGGAGTGGACTCAGGTTCTTGATTGCAAAATGAAAAGAAGAGAAACCTGCTTTAATGTAGCTAAGGTGCAGTGCACATATATTGCATATGCATGACTTCAATATCCAGAAACCATATGTCAGAGAGGAGAGTAAACAAAGCACATTTTCTCAAAGCAATCCGTCATTTTCAAAATATAGAATCTTACCTTTTGGGAATCGTATATTCCAGACTTGAATCTACTGTGTTTTTTTTTACTCTTTTTGTTGTCATATAAAAATGGAAGCAAAGTCTCAAACTGCTGTAGAATCAGAAATTAGTCCACAGTTATATTATAGTTCCTGAGAACTGATGATACACAATACTTCAGCTAAAATTGGTATCTTCTTGAACATTGGTATCCATATTTCATGGTGGTCCAAACAAACATCTTGTTTCATTTTAACCAATAAATAACAAATATTTCTTTCTTTTGTCAGCTTTTCTAAAGCTGCAGACAAGACATATTTGGCTTATCCTTGGTTTCCTGTCAGATTGTGTGTCTGTATTTAACTGCTCCAGGTTTATACTATGATGTTCTCAGATTTTCATTTTCTATAGAAAAATAGGAAAAATGTTTAGAGGCAGCAAAAGAGAAAAATGCACGAGTGGTTTTTCAAAAAAAAATATATTTAAATATTTCAACTCTTTTCTTTAGAATTACAGCTGCCAAGTAAAAACAAAAATCATAGAACAAAAAACAGACATCATAAAATTTGTTCTAAAGAATAAATTTGTCGCAGTTTAATTAATGAAGCAAAGCTAATAGCCAGAATATTCTCATTCACTGTAGCAATCTAAATGAAATGAAAATAGGTACTCCCACAAAAATACTAAAAATCAGCATACAGTGATGATAACATGCTCCAAACATAATAAAAACAGTTTTATCATCAAAATCTTTATGTTATTATTAAGAGGAAAAATCAAAGTATTTTTTAATTATTTAATGAAATTTTTTAATCCTTTTTTAGAACATTCGAAATTTTGATTAAAAAACTTGTTTTTCTCTTGTCAGCAGTTGTACTAACTTTTAGCATAGCAAATTTGCATCTGTTTTTTTGTGAGACACATTAATTTTGAAATTCTTGCAAAAATCAAATAACAGTCAGATTTTAATAACATTTTCAGGAATTATTCACAAATAAATGAAATTATTTTTGAAATTTTTTATTAGAAAATCTTGGTCAAAATATATTTTTGTTTTACATGTGTTTCTCCCTCTTACTTAATTTTATGAAATCTTGAGAAATTCAGGAAGATAATTTTTAGTGACTGTTCTGATAAATCCCCAGTTACCTCCCCTTAAGATCTAGGTATAAAAAGCACCCTGTAATATCTCAGTAGATGAGTAGTCAGAGTAAAGTACAATAAAGCTTTGGTATAAGTTTATTCACTGGTTCTGTTTTTACTACAGTGACTATATTAGTTAAAAGCAGAATTCTTTGAAGAATTTAAATCATTGAATTTTTTTGCAAATTTGGACCCCAAAAATATGTTCTGAATAAAAAAACTTGATAAAACTAAGACATTATTTAATTAGAGAAGCTTTTAATTGCTTTTATGAATAATAAAAACAATATTGTTTGATGAAAAAATTCTTTTCATTTTTTTTGCATTTTTTCTAAATGAAATAAAAGTTGTTTCTCTTATTAACTATATCTAGAATGTGATTTATACAAGGAAATACTAAAATGTTTGAAGAGAAGTTAATGTCAATATGGAACGTTTGTTCTAAGCACTCATTGTTATTCTAAAGCATCAAAGTAACCGGATGAATTAGGAGGGGGTGACTTGGAAGATAACCTCATAATCACCAGGTGCTGATTCACATCTCACAAGAGAGGTCAGGGTTTTTCCCTTCCAACATGTAAAGAGGTAGTCAATTCAACTGTACTTAGGATGCACACATGTGGCACAACTAGATGAGAGGACAATATATAACTGTCCCAACGTTGTTGGCACCCACTCACATCTGAGCATCGGGATATTCATCCTCTCTCATTACTTCCTTTCTCCCCTCTGGTGGTACTGACAGAGATGGCTGTGAAGGTCCAGCTTACTCCTAAAGAGTCATGAGCAGGAGTCACAGAGGAGTGTAGATGGTGGACATGGCTTGGAGAATTTGGCCCTCTTGAAAGCACATCACAGATCCTCCTCATATCAATGGTTGGACCCAAATGTCTCTGTCCCCACTTGGATAGTCCTACACCAGGAAGGCCTATTTGCAGCAATGGTTTCAGGATTGATATTGGCCTGGTCTATGTCCCAACTAAAAGGTAAGAGACATTGTCTTTCCTATCCTCATGAGAATAAGATCCACATTCAGAGTAAGCTCCCAAAGTCACACACCCTTATGTTAATATTAATTGACGAACTAGAAGTGAATATACAATAATTTTATGAATAAGAAATCTAATCACATACTCCTATTAGTCTTTTCAATGATATTGTTACACATATAATGTTTCTTTTTAGATGGCATCTGTGTATTTCATGAATGCTTTGAAAAGCCAGTCTATCCATTGGTTACTTTTTAAGATTCTTGTAAATTCTCTTCTTAAATTCACAATCTGAGGAACATTTTCAGAAATGCAGTCAACTGAAATAATTTAATAGCCACATGTCAATTCAATGCCAAATATATTTCAGTTATTTGTATTCCTAAGGTACCACAAATGTATTTGCACCCACAGGTATTTTAAAAGGGAAAATAAGGTTCTCTGGTTTGTATCAGGAGAAGTAATGCCCTTTTCTCTTGGACAGTAATGTAATCAAAGAGAATTTTAGAAAACTATTCAATATCAGTCAGTTTTTACCTATATGCCCCTGGTGTCAGTTTAAACTGATGACTTCTTTTCTCTCTATATATCTAGTCTATAATTATATACTATCATTTCAGAAAGGGAATATTTCAAATTTGGAAATTTCCAACATTACATCTGTATTTAAGCATATATGAACTTTCAACAAAATAGTCACAATTTGTGGAAAGAAGGTGGTATCAGTTTAGACTGACTGCAGGAGAGTATGCAATAAATGTAAAAAATGATACCGAGCAGAATTGTTTGCCAATTGATTCACTGAAAATATTCATTACTACATTTATGTCGCAGTACATCAAATGCTTATTTAGCAATTGTTGTGTTGGCGTGTGTTTATAACTGTTGTCCTTCCATGACCTTGTTATAAATTATCACATGATCACTTTTGCCATTTGTTGTCCCTTGGCATAGAATTCTACAATGTGCTTCTATTGTAAGAAAAACAAACAATGGCTACTTAATGAAAATTTTAAAAACTTTTGTTCTTTGGCAGACTAGATTTTTGGTTTCCCCATTGCCTGCTAAAGAGGTGTTGAACTTCGTTTGATCAAGAAAGAACATTTAAAAATGAGAAGAAATTATATAAGAATTTATAGGTAATTGTCTCAACCAAAATTTATTTGAATTTAAGGCAGTCAAATTGTAGAACAGTTGCCATCAGTGAAATAGACACTTTTCAAGCTTGTTTTCTAACAAAGAACAATTGGCAGAAAATGAACTGCTTCAACAACATTTTTTGATTTTTAACAAAATGTCCATTGAAGAAGAGAGATAAGAAGAGTGCAAGTTGTAATTCTCCTGAACTGAAAAGATACATGAAAAGCTAAATAGAAAATGAATGATGAAAGGAGACATTTTTGACACATTCTTAACCTCTGAGTGTCATATCTTTGAACTTTGCTTCCAACTCACAATATTAACTGAAGATTAAAACAGAAAGCATAAGCCAAAAAACCTTTGAACAGAAATGTGTGTGTGTGTGTGTGTGTGTATATATATATATATATATATATATATATATATATATATATATCTCAAGGAATACATTATTCTTGAGGTAATATCTCTTGCTTCATATCTACAGGGATGTAGTATTAAATAAGATAAAAGCACTTAACTGAAAATAGAAACAATTTTTTCACTTTCAAAAGTTTTAGGTAAAGATAGACAGAATGTTAAATTATTCTCTTTAAGATTTAATATCTTTTCTGAAAAAAAATTTTTTGAAATATTATGAATTTTTGAGTGTATTGTTTTAATTTGTTACACAAGGCCTCAGTACTTGAGTTCAGAGTTATGGCATAATTGTGGTAACCTGTCAATTTAGCCTTGTGCTGTAACCTAGGGAAGGTTACTGAATAGAATAATTACATGAAGGTTGGTAATGAAAAATAATAATTACGACAAGAACAACACATATAAGATTCACCAGCAGCACAGAAGAAGTAGTCAATGGCTAGAGTGAGTTAGGTGAATTCCACAATGAATCTCCAACTGCAGGATATCTACCAACTGCCTCATATGCTCAGATGTGGCGCAAGGCCAAATTTAATGTGGGGTATCTAAGCCTGAAAACCCACAATAAATAACTGACCTTGTGTCACATGTTTTCCCAGTGGTGGGGAGACTGAATATCATCAGTTGTTCAAATCCTGACCAGATGTTCGGTTGAATTCTCTGCCTTCAGGTGGGGAGGAACCCGAATGAGGCTATGCCGAAGGGCGGATTCTCTTTCGGTTAGATAAACCAACCCTGAACCCGTTTATATGTGTTCAATGGGCATATTTTTGGCCGAGCCCATGGGCTTGGAGAGCCCACGTTAAACCGGCCTTGTGCCACATGATGCGCACGTGGGGGGGTGACTAAATATAGTCAGTAGTTCAAGTTGAGTCAAGAGTCGAGTCAGAGGCAGTCCGAAACAGAGTCGCGTTCAGACAATTACTGCAAGACATTGGAATAGTGATACTGGTCGAGACTACATTGTTCTCTCTACTAAACCTGATTGTTCATACTAACACTTCTACTTCTCTGTATATATTCCTGTTTGTAATATATCTGTGTTATTCCATATCCGTGTTCGAGTTCTTCTTTATTGGTTCTACCTTGGACTATCACCGTGGTACAAGGAACTGGACAATAACAGACTCACTTCCCTCTATCCTTTGTAGCTCTCAATAAAATGAAAATGAAGGTGATCCAATGTAGATGTTTTTTTTTCTTTCTTTTTATGTGCCATGTCCTTTCAGGATGTAGGCAATCCTAGCTCTCCACTCCCCCCCCCCTCATCCCTTGTAGCTCTCAATAAGTTTTGTCCCTGTGCCACCTCCCCCAGACCATGTTCTGTCATCCACTTGCTTAAGCCCACCATGTATGTCATGCATTGGTTTCCCTTGTCTCTCTTTCCCTCTATTCCACCTTTATGTGACATGTCCATTCAGGACGTAGGTGATCATGGCTCTCCACCTCCCTCCATCCCTTGCAGCTCTCAATAAGTTCCTTCCCTCTGCCACCTCCCACAGACCATGTTGTTATCCACTTGCTTAAGCCTGCCAGGTATGTCATGCATTGTTTTCCCTTGTCTCTCTTTCCCTCTATTCAATCTGTGAGTATCAGATTCTTCAGGCCCTCCTTTTTCATTATGTGTCCCAGAAACTTCAGCTGCCTCTTCCTGATATTAAGTATAAGCCTCCTCCTTGTTTGCATCCTCTTGAAGACCTCACCGTTGCTCACACACTCAGTCCATGATATCCTTAGCATCCTTCTGTAGAACCACGTCTCCATCGCCTCAAGTCTCTTCTTCATCTTTGAGGAGACCGTTCAAAATTCACTGCCGTAAAGAAAGATGCCTAGTTGAAATCAGGGTCTCATTTCCCTACAACCAAAGACACTCTTGGTTTATTGATATCTGTTTCTATTAGGTTGGTGCAAAAATAATGACGTAATAATGTCGTTTTTTGACGTATTTTTTAACGTCAAAAAACGACATCATTACGTCATTATTTTTGCACCAACCTAATAGTTATTTTTCTTAATTATTTTATGTTATGACAATTGAAATGAAATACATTGATAGAAAATAACATTGCAACATTCAATTTATTTAAAATTAAATCATATATGAAATCAAGCAGGATTAGAATAAAAGATGACATTGTTATGGAAAGCTAAGGAAGTAGCTTAACAGTCATTAGGGTTGAATTTTCTTCCATTCAGCCAAATTCCAATTCCTGCCTAAACCTCTTCACTATCCAGATATGGCTAAATGGCAAAACAGTCTCAGGCAATTGAAGAAGGATAATTTAAATGCTGGAAAAAAACAGCAAAAATCTCTCTGCTATATTAGTTAAGAAATCATAGCAACCTACTGATACTAAAGATAATAAATTTGTTCACACTCAATAACCCCCTGCATCTTAGTGACTTTGTTGCCTTGCTTGGGGTGAAATGATTAAAAAAAAAAAAAAAGAAAAGAAAGATGTCTGTAAGTAAATATGTCTACATTGCCATTATGCATAGCCTCATCTTAGACAGATGTCCCCACCAATGAAAACCTACTTTTGATATACAGATTAAAACAAAGCAACAGTTGAATCTATTGGTTATAGTCTTTGTGATTTGGGTCATCAACTAAGAACAAGTAAATTTTTTTTATTGTCTATTCTTATGAAATTATTTATAAATGTTTTTATTTTTTTTAAATTACTTTTATAATTATTTGGTAAAATTCATCAGCAAGTGTCAAAGACAATTGATGATATAAATGATGCTGAAACCTTTGGGATTAATTGCTGTGAAATTGTGTTTGTTATTAGTTTCTAAGGGAGGCGAAGTAACATGATTTCTTATCCTTTCTGAATGTTAACATCAACAAATTTTTATTGGAATTACTCTTTTTTTTTACTGAACAGTAATCACATTAACCGTTTGAGTCCTGCCTTCCTGAACAATTTTAACCTTTCTGCCTGAGCTCCTGAGTCAAAATTCACAAATAATTGATATGTAATGTTTCACAGTAGATATAAAAAATAGTTACCAGTGTTTACCTACCATTCAACCAGTGCCTGAGCATTAAGTCATTTTTCTCTACCACTGTTCAACCGGTGACTGGGCATTACGTCATTTTTCTCTACCACTAGTAAAGCGGTGGTCAGGACTCAAACGGTTAGACATCACCTGATCCAACAATGGGGTGTTTTGGGATCAGACTAAGCTTTGAAGTTCAGTTGCACTACCTGAGTTGGGCCACTCATACAGTCCCAACATCTGAGCCGAGAAACTCATACCTGACAAAAGAGATGAGGTTTAACCCTTTAAGCCCAGCGTTCTGGAACAATTTTAACCGTTCTGCCTGAGCTCCCGAGTCAAAATTCACAAATAATTGGTATGTAATGTTTCACGATAGATATAAAAATAGTTACAAGTGTTTACCCACCATTCAGTCAGTGGTTGGGCATTAAGTCATTTTTCTCTACCAGTGTGGAAGAGCACTATGTCACATCTCCCTACTACTGGTAAAGTAGTAGGGCTCAAAAGGTTAACATTCACTTTTGTAAGTGTGCATCGTTATTACTTCAAGAGTTATTCAGACATTTAACCTTAGTCTTTTTATTGCTTTCATTTTTGAAAAAAAAAATCTCTTTAGATTTTCTGGGTGTATAATCTATGTGGTAAGAGGCAGGCTTTCTTTTAATCAGTTTAACAAACCAGAAAAGAAATTGTGGCTATTATGAGGTGCTGAATGTTCTAAACTTGGTTTAATAAAATTAATATACTGATGTTTGGACATGAAAATACTGATTTTAGGGAAATAGACCAGGCTATAAACTTTTCAGCAACTTCTGATATACTGACAGGTTCAACCCATTCAAAGCAACACACATAACTCAAGTGATCCTATATTGATTAACCCAGTCCCTTCATAGACGTATATATCTCATTAGCTGGTTTGCTCTCAAACCATTTCTTTGCTAAACAAAGACATCTTTACTGGTTTTAAATTCAATTTCAATTTTCTGTAATATTCCTTATCTATTATTTGGACCTCATCTCAGAAAAACTTTAATGCATATGTTTTGAAAAGTGTCATTGAAATTCACTCTTACATTGTACTGTTTTCTGGGCATTACAATATTTTTCTGGTTTGCAATGTTAACAAGAAAGTATCCTCTTTCTTCTCTGCCAATTGTCTACATGATGAAGCCCAGAGTATGGATAGGTCAGAAAATTGTAACAACAAAAATAATGAATTCAGTAGTTATATCAATCATGCTCATTTTTATCTGGAACATTATTCATTTAATGTAGACGAAGGCAAGATAGACATTCAAATATTTGCCTTGTGACAGCCATTTTTGATAGGTTATTTGTTTTTATAATATATATATGTATATGCATACACACACACACACACACCAACACACACATATATATGAGGTATATGAGCATGTGGTTGAGTGGTTAGAACATTCACATTCTGACCATAAGACCTGGGTTCAAATCTCACCACGGTTGATTTGTCAGGAAGGAGACTTCCTCATGTTATCGGACTGGAGAGGTTGATTCCAGGATGCAGCATCTTTTGAAAGTGCCTGAAAACCATACCACAGGTTGGACCAAGGCTGGTGAGTGAAATTGGATAAAAGGATCCCTTGCATGACGTCAGTAGTTGTGCTAGCATGAAGTCACAAATCAGCGTGACTGAGGCTTGAGCATGCTGATCTTGTTCAAATTGTTGATCACACTAAGCAACATGCTCTTTCCCAGAAACTGTGACTAAGGTCTGCTCAGCATAGTTGCAGTATAACCCACAGGTGGGCTCTGTGGGTTTTGAATAAACACAAATGTGCTTGAGCAAGCCTCTGCAATAGGGATTGGCTAGCCACTCTAGTAGATGGGTATCTCAAATATGAGTGACTAGCTATACATATATGAGGTGTGTTCAAAGAGTATCCGACTTTATTTTTTCCTCACTGCTGTGTGGGAAAATCCTTTTGGTAGGAGGTGCTGTAACAATTCCATTGTATGCATGAAAATATTTGTGCTGGTGAGTCATATCAGTTCCTAGCTGTTACACCTAGAGTATAGACATGTGGCGTATGTTCAGCAGATTTTTGTTTCCATGCAAGATGACTGGATGCATTGAGCTGAGATATTGCATCAAAATTTGCCAAAAGCTTGGCAATACTCATTCTCAAGCCATCCAGATGATTCAGCAAGCTTTGGCATTTTTTGCCACAGGTAAAACTCAGATCAGGAGTGGTACAATCACTTCAATTATGGCCACACCTCAGTGGAGAGTGAGACAGGCACAAGTAGGTTATCCACATGTTGCTATGTGAATAAGCACAAGTTCAGATCATTCCATTTTAATGGAGGATTTGTGCATCCAGAGAGTTTTGGCAAAATTCATCCTCAAGATGCTGACAGAGTGGCAGACTCAACTCCACTCCACATGAGTTCGTATGGTCTTCGGATTGAGGAAGAGCCAGAAGTCACATAGTGCCAAGTCAGGGAAGTAAAGAGCCTGTCAAACGTTTGGTGTGTTTGTTTTTACCAGTAAAACTTGTGTTTCTTTGACCATGAAACCTACTGTGGTCAATTCACCTTACATGAAGTCTTTTGGTGTGTGTGTATATAATATATATATATTTCTGATATTTATCCTACAATCCAGTATAATTCATCTGCCTTTATTAAAGCAGATAATCAAAATAATTAATCTGTATAACAAATTGTAAATATTGCTTTCATAAAATAAATCATAAACATATTTTCTCTGCCATAATAAACTTTATCAAATCTTAAAGTATGCATGCATGCATGCATGTATGTATGTATGTATGTATATATATATATATATATATATATATATATATATATATATATATATGTGTGTGTGTGTATGTATATATATATATATATATATATATATATATATATATATATAAGGGAGAAGTTACAGTAATTCCAACAAGAGAAAAGTGTGTATATTAAAAAGTATAGAGAAACCGCAAATGTTTTTGGTTGTAATGTAGTTTTTTTAAAAAAATATTATGCTTTATTTTCCATAATTTTGCTATACCAGTTTTTGGTCTTGCGACCATCATCAGTCAAAGAGTGGAGATACCCACATATTATTAAAAATAATTAATTTTTTTCTTATATTTTTCAATGTTAAATATTCTAAATATGAGACATTCTCTTTTTTGTATGTTAGTGACCCAAATGTCTTTCTTGAACTTCCAGTTCAAAAAAGACATTTGCTCATTTTTTAGTATTATAATAATAATAGTATTATAGATTGTTTAGTTTATTTGGGGTGCTCTCAATTTGAACCCATGTTTTTATTCTACTCAACATTTGGAGATTAATATTCAGTCACTGCAATATTTCCAAGGAACTTTTTTTCATAGATTAGGGTTTCAGTTGAGATAAAATTAATGAATTATATGAGTATGTTATCATCACATCCTCAAAAAGATCTGGGTCCTCATTAATGACTTGATACCTATTGCCTTTGAGTTTATGAAGGGATTTAATATAACAATCATGATTATGATTAAAGAAATCTGAATTATTTCAGATGTGATTTTTACTTCAAGCAGAGGGAAATGTTCAAAGACAAAAATAATGTGAAAATAAAATAAACAACTTTTTTTACTCCATTTTATCTAGGAAAAAGATGATCACATTTCCTAAAAGATAAATTTGGATGACTATCTTTTATGCTGTTGTCTAATGATCAAGAAGTAGTTTTATTTCTAACTAGCAGCCATACCCAGCTAGTCAATCAGAAAAAGTGTTCAATTAGAATGGAGCAAAAACAGCACCATATTTAAATATAACAGAGTCTGTCTTCTTCAATTACTTTAAAGTACTTTCATTAAAAAAATTTTGAATTAATGCAGTAATATAACAGAAGTAGTCTGTATTTATTAAATCAATATATCAATAATATAACAGAAGTAGTCTGTATTTATTAAATCAATATATCAATAATATAACAGAAGTAGTCTGTATTTATTCAATCAAAGTTAGCTGAGGACATGAAGGTGTAAAACAGGCAAGATGAAGACCCACTTCAGACCATAATTATTTTAGAATTTTTGAAATTCAATTTGTCAATGAACTACCAGTGATGTAAAAGAGGATACATTTATAAAGTTAGGTTTGATTAAAATTAGTTGAAAGATCAACAAAAAATAAGAAATAAACCAGTAAAAATTGCCATTTTTTGCCATTTATGTGTGTTTTCACTATATGTGTGGACTCAATTATCAAGTTAAATGACTGGTAAACAATTAACTTATTGTTGGCTATAATTGAGTGAAATTTGCATTAGATTGCTTGAAAATTGAGGGAGTTTTTAGTTTAAAATCTGTGTTGAAATCGATTTTTCGTTTTTTGCATTTGTTTGCTAAGCACAGTGATGTAGAAATAAAATGAGGTATTGTTGAGCTCATCATTATGTAAGTAACCTACATACCAAGTTTGACCAAAATCGGAGGAAAAAGTTGAAATTATCGATTTTTGATCGGATTTATCGATTATTAATTTTTATGCTAAGAACCGAAGAGGCATCGTGGAGTAATGGATAGTGGCTTGGACTGAGGAATCGAAGAGCTGAGTTCAATTTCCAGTCAAATCCTTTACATTCATTTATGTGCTAATACCCTTGGGAAAGGAATGAATCCTCTCCTACTCCCCAGAAAGAAATGGCGACCTACTGCCTCATCAGTCATGTATCAAAAGATACATGATCACTTAAGCATGGTATCATGCATGGCATATAACTGATGCTAAGAACCTATCTCTTACATTGTACAATGTATGTGTCAAGTTTGTTCAAAATAGGTTGGATGGATTTCAAGTGAAAAGGTCTCACACAGACAGACAGACACACACAGACATCCTCAGTTTTATATATAGATATTTCAGAATTTTTGAAGCGACCCTTAAAACTACTCAGGAATACATCAGTGTAAATTGTTTAAGTGTCAAACCTCTGTTCCTGACTCGATGTAACTGAGAAGTTTTCTTGAAATTAATTGTGTACTGACAGAGTTTATCTTCTGAAATGATGGCTCTTTGCTTGTTGTCAATTAATATCAACAGAAAAGGATGTATATCAGGTAAAATAAACCAAGTGGGTTCATTATTCTACATTGGATATGAATATTTCATGATAGATTACACAATGTAAGCCATTTTGAAATCTTACACTTTGAAATATAACATGATATTCTCTGGGTCACTAGATGATCGACAACTCATGTACCTCCAAACAGCCACATATTTTGTGCACTGTTGCATCCTGGGAAACCTTTAACAAGAATTATTTTCATTAAAATTATGTAAACACATTTCTTTTGCTTTTATATGGTCTTTCTCTTCAGGATTTGGAAAATAATGTCTCTTCTCGACGTTTTGTAGCTTGAAGCAACATTTGACTTTTTACTATCATTGTCTACACTCTGCCATCCATTCATACAGACTTAAGTCTCTTCTTTATCTATTAAGAAATTGTCCAGTATTTACTGCCATAGCAGATTATAGTCATAACATAGCAGTTTTTCTTTGCTTCTAATAAAATTTTCTTATGTCTTAGTTTCTGGAAGGCATCTTTGGCTATTTCAATTTGCCTTTTGGTCCTGGGTATAACAATAAACTACATCCAGCAGCATGGCTTCTGATTGGCAGATTAGAGCTTTTGAGGAGTTTGAAATCACCTCTTCTTAATTGTTGTTATTTCCAGGTCCAACCTGACCTGAGGTGATAGCAGCTGTTATGGTCCCAGCTATGGGCAAATAATGAACCCCCACAACAAAATATGAAAAGTATAAAATGAAAGTATAAAAATCTTTATAGTAAAAATACCAGCAATACATATTTAAAGCAAAATAACCAACAATACATTTTATCTGTACTTGAAGGCATACAATTATATTCAAACTATATTTAGTTGAAGTCATAAAATTGTGTTGAAAATATTTAGATTTCAGCATTAAATAACGCATAAAGGTTGGTACGTTGTTAAACAAAATCCATCAACCAAACATTAAAGAACTTTCCTGATATTAATCCTACAATTTCTTAAATCAATGTGTATTCCAAAATATAACTTCATCAAATCTATAACATAAAACATATATCACTGCCACTAGAAATTATATCTAAACAAACATATATATGTACAAAATCTGAGTATCATCTACCATGTATTCAGTTGTGAAAGTAGAATAAAATGTATCATATTTTTATTACATCAAGCTCCCAAAAAATTTTGGCATTAAATGACCAATGAAGGAGTTGATGTGCCATTAAACAAATGAAATCCAATCCAATCCAATTTACCTTTGGATTCCTGTCTCACATCTCTCATTGTTAATAGTTAAATTTCTGTAAATGCTTAATTTTCATCTCTTTTCTGATGGCTGTATAGCACACCTGTTTGGATGTCTCTCATGTTGTCAACCTTACATTTTGTCTTCTTACAGTCAATAGTCCTTCTTTCTTGCCTTCCTTTACTAAACTGTCTTGGAGTTCAGGCAGATTTTACTCTGTCTATACCATCAACACCATGTCATTTACACATTTTTTTTACGTCATATCAACCTCAATGGGTTATTTAATGCCGGCAAAATTTTTATTGCTGGTAATATGTTTTTCTTCAAAAATCTTTTTCTGGGAATATTTTTCCTTGAAGAAATCTATAGCTGGTAATATTTTTTTCAAAAATT
This sequence comes from Acanthosepion lycidas, assembly GCA_963932145.1. Taxonomy (NCBI): domain Eukaryota; kingdom Metazoa; phylum Mollusca; class Cephalopoda; order Sepiida; family Sepiidae; genus Acanthosepion; species Acanthosepion lycidas. Next base: position 8,305,292 of record OZ010584.1, read on the forward strand.
GTACAGCTGGTATTTTTTTTAAAGTATTGCTGATAATAATTTTTCCTTCAAAAATTATTGCTGGTAATATTTTTTTTATTATTATTATTACAAAGTATTTCTGGTATTAAAACCTATTTTTGCACAAGTTTGTGTGTTAACTATTTGCCCATAGCTGAGACCCTAACAGGTGTTACTACCCTGGGTCTGGATGGACCTGGCAACACTAGCAATAAAGAGGTGGTTCCATGCTCCTCAAAACCTCCTGATCAGAGTCCTTGCTGTTGGACGTAGTTTATCATCTTACCCAGGCTGGACATTTTGCTAAGATTATATCAATTGATAATAAATTATGTTAGATTTTCATGTTCTCTTATGATTTTCGTGTTTGAAAGGTTAAATAATAAATCCAGCAAGAAAATGCATCCACTTGTTACTCCTTTTTTTAATTTTGTATTCTTGTCAGTTCATTTTCTATTCACTTGCAGGTACTTGGTTCCCAGTAAATATTACAGATTATTCTAATATAGTTCCCATATATGTTGAGCTTACCTTGCACTTCAAATAAGTTTTGCATTGTAAATTTAGAGCAAAAGAATTTTTCCTTTATTTTCCTCTTTTCGGATGTTCAAAGACTTTGTCAATATCACAGCCAACCACTTCTTAAGATGATGAGAGAAGAAATCAGACATAGAAAGAATTCACTATTTCAAAAACACTTTTGTACATACCATTTATTATCAGAATTTTGAACAGATATGATTAGTTTTCATCATTATTTACATTATTTGGACTATTGTCCTCATCTTTGTTGCTATATTTATTACAACATTTCAGCCGTTGTACACTCCAGCCTTCTTCAGGTGGTTGGAATGTCAAACTGAACCCTTTATTTCATTCACTAGACTGTAGACTGTTCTAGTTCCACATACCATGTTTAATGGATGTCAGTTATCAGTTATCTCTTGTTAATTCTCCTCTGAAGGTTTTCAACTTAACCAGGTATTGAACTCCAACTCTTTGGGTCCTGTCACTGGATCTAACTAAAGCCTTTATCCATGAGGACACATAGCACAGTGGATAAAGGTGTTGGTTAGATCCAGTGACAGGACCCAAAGAGTGTGATTGCCATGATTTCTTTGAAAAGACAATTGTATAGTTCATTATTGCTTTCTCTATGGTTCGGAATTTAGAGTTTTTCTTTTCTTAAACTGGTTGTCATCCAGTACTAGAGATCCAAATCTACCCTACTATTTAACCCATAGCTGAAGGAAGAGAATAGATAGATTCTTGCCTTTCCTAAGGGCACAAGTGCAAAGTCAATACAATAGAACCAACTGGGGATTTTGAACCTGACTCACTTCAGTCCATTTCTGCACTGATCACCATTATGCTAGTTACACATTTACTCAGCTTATTTCATTTTTGTCCAGATTCAAGTGCAAGGAAATAGTAATATGAAAACTGTGTTGTTTTGATTTTTCAAATAGGAAGAAGCATGTTGACATGAAAACCAGCATTCAGAATTCTAATTATGTCATTTCTTATATGATGTAAGTGCAATCACATGATAGAATTTGTGTCATTTGACAGATAATTTATATAAATTTTACAAGCAAAGACATTTTTTGATTTCTTCTTTTATAAGGATGTTATTGTATGAGTTTCAAAATGTCTCAGATTTCATGAAAAAAAATTCCTTAAAACATCTTTGCATATAGAAAATATGCATATATTTTTGCATATAGAAACTTTAAGCAGTTTGCCTGACATTTTTGTTGGTATTAGGTTGATGCAAAAATAATGTCGTTTTCTCACATATGTTAATATGTGAGAAAACGACATTATTTTTGTACCAGCATAATAGTTTAACAGATATCAGCATGGAAATTGGAATTGGCAAACTGAGTTCAAATTTTGGTCTTGTGTCTACTTTTATACAAATATCTTTAGAAAAGGCATGAATCCATCCTATCTTTCCAGCCCAGCTATGGGTTAAATAGTGGAGTAGACTAGACTCTCTAGCTTTGGATGGCAACCAGGCAAGAGAAGGACTATACTGAATTCCAGATTGTAAAGAAGGCAGCAAAAAAACTGCCCTAAAATCTTTTCCGAGAATGTATGGCAATTCATGAAAAAGTCTGTGGAGAATTGCGATCACCTATGTCTTGAAGAGAGACATTGCATCAGTAACATTTTTTTTGGTAAAAGGTAACTTATCTAATTACTATTTTAAGAAATATTACCTATAAACTATTGATAATAAAAACATTTACATAAAGTGTATTTGACTTGAGGATTTCCAAAAACATTTGGTACATTCAATATTTGGTGCCTAGCTGAAATATTTGTTGATTTTCTACTAATGAGTAAAAGGCCATAATTTTAATTTTTTTAAGCAACTAGGTCCTATTTTGAAGACTGGTGCTCGACAATCTTCTTCTTCATATAAATAAACATCTTATAACATTTTAGAAGACTGATATTCTTTGTATGATCATGAATCAAGGAAAGGAGCTTTAGTCTGTTTCACTCGGGTTGACTTTCCTCTTTCAGTTATTTGTGTAAACCGCTATGGAATTTCTCAAGTTGTTATAATAATTTACTTTGTACTTCTTCCATTTTTCAGTATTTGAGATAATCCACCAGATGCAGTCAGTGTTTCAAATATCTGGATTATCTTGACACTTCCATTGCTTTTCTTATGTTTTGCTTATCCGAAGATTTTCTATTATGATTTTTAAAAATGTTTCAGACTATGTAAGTCCAGAATAACCATCTTCAACAGAGTGTTTAGGAACCAAAAGAAACCTTATCAAAAACAGCCTCTTTCTTACTGTCTTTATTTATTCCTCTTATTCAACTTTCATTGTAGATATGTTGACTTAGATATTTAGGATTACATCTTAACCATTTGTTAAAAATAGATTCTTCTTTTATGTACCGGGTTGCTTCAGGATGAAGGTGATCAAGGCTCTCCACAACTTCTCATCCTTTATAGCTTTTACTAAGATTTATCTTTTCATTATCCATCCCACTTTCTGTTCTGCCACCCAAGCTCATTAGGTAGCCTCCTCACAGCTTTTCTCTATCCCTCTTGCTTTCATTATATCCAGTGAGTGTCAAATTCTCCAAGCCTCCTTTCTTCATTATGCATCCTAGAAATTTTACTTATCTCTTTCTGATTCTAATTATAAGAGTTCTTTAAATTTCCTTGTTACTGATATGTTCGATGCATGGTATTCTCACAATCCTTCTGTAGAACCACATTTTGTCTTCATCTATGAGGAGAGTGTCCATGTCCGACATTCACTGCCATAGTAAAGGATTGATATTATATAACAGTTTAGTACTCTTTATTCTTTTATTCTTCACGTGTCTTTGTGCGTGTTTACTTGAAGGGCAAATGTAGATGCATACAGAGAATATTACAAATAAATGTGTCTGTGTGTGCAATTTACCTAACGGCTATGTCTTAGATTATTTTTCATGTTAATGTTACTCTCCCATGTCTACAGATATATTTACAACATCGAGAGGAGGCAGACTGTCTACAAGTATTTGCAAATATACAATATACCTGTTGCAGTAACAAATAGACTTACAATTCATTATAATTGAGTTTGAACCTCACCGAATGTCCTACTCTTGTGCTCTTCTGGCAGAAATGACCATGCTTAGGAAATCTGTCTATATGTCACTCTCTTTCTCTCTCTTCTCCCAAATAAATGCGGGTTGCCAACTTCTATGTGCCATGTCTCCTCAGGATGTAGGTGATTCTGGTGCTACACTATTTCCTGTTCTTTGTAGTTCTTAAAAGATTTTGTCTTTTTGTTATCTCTCCTCAATCTTCTTCCATCATCCATTTATTTACTCAAGTTCACTGGATATGTTATGCATTGTTTTCCTTTGTCCCGCTTGCCTTCAGTATGTCTTGTGAGTATCAAATTTTCCAAGCCCTCTTTCCTCATTATGTACACTAGAAATTTCAACTATCTCTTTCTGATGTTAAGTATCCGTGTCCTTTTTGTTGCCATTTTTTCTAAAACTTTGTCATTGCTCATGTTTGGTCTATAGTATTCTTAGCATCCTTCTGTAGAACTATATTTCTGTTGTTTTATCTGTGAGGAGATTATCCAGCCACAAATATGTCACAGTTACCTAACATTTCCAATAGTTCTCTCTGACACACTTTATCAAACTCTTTTGCATAATTTATAAAACATAGGTATACAAACTTTTTGCATTTGTATTGCTCTTTCTGATATCATTCTGAGCATAAATATTACATTCCTTGTTCCAGTGTCTTTAGCAAATTTGCACTGTTCTTGTCCTATTTTCAGTCTAATGCTGCTGTAGCCTCCAATATCAGAATTCAAGTGGTGAGTTTGGTTATCTGGCTCATTAGGCTGGAGTTCACATTCATTTGCATCTGGCTTCTTAGGCAGTGCAATGAAATTAGATCTACTTAAGTCTCCCGATCTATTACCACTTTTGTATATTTTATTTATTATGTTTGTAATCTTGTCAATGTTAACAACATCTAAGGTTGCCAGCATCTCTATTGCAATTCTGTCTGGCTCTGCTGCTTTGTTTCTATTCAATTTGGTCAGTAGTGATTCCACTTCAGATTTTAATATTTCTGCTCCTTTGACATTTCTGTATATTGCCGGTTGTTCTCTTTCATCAGGGAAGAGTTCCCTTATGTATTTGTTCATCCCTCAAGTAATTTTTCTTTCTCTAATATTAATTTCCTTGGATTTGATGTATTTTGTTGATGAACCTGTCTTATGTCCTCTTAGTTTTCTTATTTCTGTTATGCATTTCTGTTTTATCTGTGATGATCAGTCTTCTGCACATTTTTCATTGAATCATTCCTCTTTAGCTCACTTGCATTTGTTCCTAATTTCTTTGTGTTGAGCCCTTTATTTTGTTCCATATTTAGCACTGATTTTTGTTTCTTTTTCATCATGTCGATAATTTCATCTATCCTCCATTTTTTTTTTCTAGTTCTTTTTTAGATGGTCTCAATTATTGATGTTACTAAAGCTTCTCTTAGTATATCCCACTTTGAGTTTCATTTTGTCCATTGTATTTAAAATATTCCATATATTTCTCCTTCACATTTGGGTCTATCAAATTTTTGGGTGCTACCCTGGCCCTCTTCAATATCCATAGTTTCACTTTAAGATTACTCATCATAGTCACCACTTGGGTATGTTTTGTAGTGTAAAACTACATTCCTGAATCTATTATTGATCATTAAGTAGCTAATTTGATTTTTTATTTCTCCTCCTGGGCTTCTCTATGTCTATGTATGTCTAAGGTGTTCTTGAAACTAAGTGTTGCCTACTACCTGATCATTGACCATACACCATTGAATGCATTTTCTCTGTGTTCATTATGAGTTCCTAGTCTGATTTTGCCAGCTCTTTCACCATCTTTCTCCTTGCTTAATTTGACATTCAGCTTTCCCATAATGATTGTAGTTTCTTGTGATTTGCATTAAGCCTTGGTGTTGTCTAGCATACAATAAAACTTATTAATTTATTCTGCAACTTCCTTTTGCTCCTTACAGTCTGAATGTAAATAGTGTAAATAATGATAAGTTTTCATCTTCATAGATAAACCACTGTTACTGGTGACTACTTAGAAAGCCTATTACCCCCACTTAAAATAGTGTCCAATATATTTATAAGGATTAGGACATACCTATTAGTGTTCATAGATATGGTATGTAACAGAGAGAGAGAGAATGAAAAGGTATATATATAGAGAGAGGGAATGCAAGGTTAGAGAGAGTGTTTTAACCTAGATAGGGTTACTGAATGAAGAATAACCAAAACAGAGGTTGGAAATGAAATGGTAATCTTTATAACAGCAACAAAATACAAGACTCTCCAGTGGTATGAAGTAGGTAAGCCACTACTAGTGGTGACTACTTAGACAGCATATTACTCCCACTTAAAATAGTGTCTAACATATTTATGAGGATTGGGACATACCCATTAGTGTTCATATGTACAGTATATAACAGAATACTAACAGCTGATGTTGGAGAGAATTGTATATCACAAATTTTTATTTACAGAAATGTACCTTTTGCAAACTTTGTTTAATGGCATGTCAATTCTTTAGGGGTCATTTAATACTGAAATTTAATTTTTGGGGGGAGCATTAGTAATTTTCTTTACAAGAATGTATTGCTGGTAATTTTTTTAGCTATGAAAATGTATTGCTGGTATTTTTACTATAAAAATGTATTTTTATACTTTCATAGTGTTTTGACTATAGTTTAGGAGTTCAATATCTGCTCATGCCTGGGACCCAAACATGTGCTACCACCTCGGGTCAGAGTTTGCCTGGGAACAATAGTAATTAAGAGGTGGTTTCACACTCCTCAAAACCTCCTTATTAGAGGCCTTGCTGCTGGATGTAGTTCAGTGTCATACCCGGAATGCTATTGCAAAATATTTGTATTATTTCTCATAGAAACAGAATTGTAATATATTTGAGAAAATTGGTTTGATAATAGGAATGAAAAATTAAGAGAATCAATTAATGTAATTTATAGATGAATTTGTTGTTTTCATTTTAACCAATATAAACAGCAAATTTCACCATCATTCTCACATAAGTGCCATTGTCATACCCTTTGGCAAAATTGAGTGAAAGAAAAACTTTATTAACTTTTCTGTTCATGCTTCCACTGTTCATCTCAAAATTCTTGGCAAAATCCAAAGACAGATTTGCAGTGTGATCAGTCCTGACTTGAGATCTTGACTCCAGTCACTTTCTCAATGATGTGAAGTAGCTTCCCTCTGCCTTTTCTACAAATATTTCCATAGCAACTGCTCTGAAGAGCTATTTTCACTTGTACCCTGTCTGCATAAATTTAAGCATGTTACTAGGTTAGCATCTTGGTCCTACCCTTTTAGTATTGAAACAGTTAAATGTAATTGAATCTTCTACTTCAACATCTTCTCTTGCACTTCCTGACAGTGGAACTCCCTTCCTCTTATTTTTTTATAACTGTGAGGAAGAGCTTAAAATCCTTCACTGGGTTGAGGCTATGAGTCAGTAAAACACCAACAGAATTTTCAGTTTCATTTGTTCAAACAGAAAAAAATACTGCTTGCCTCAAGTAAACAGAAAAAGACTTGTTCATTTAGATAACAAAACTCAGATTCACTGTTTGTTTTCATCTAACCAAATATCAAGATTTGATGTGTAAATATTTGACAATAGTTCCAATTAAAAACTGTATGGACATGGCTGAGATATTGAAAACTGATTTTAAAAAGAGTAGAGAAATAATCTATTTTGTTTGATAAAAAATAAAAAAATCTCTCAATGTCCTTATTGAAAAATTAGAAACTTCATTTTTTTTTTTATTTTTACAGTGTCTCAGTTATTTACGAGTATTTTATTCTTTAGATATTTAAATTGCTTTATAATTATTCCAAGTGATTTTTTACTTTTTGGAGACCTAGATGAGTCAGGATTTAAAAAAACATATCTGCCAACTTGCTTGAACCAACACGAAAAAAAAAACAGATTGGTTCAATTTGAAGTTTTTGTTGTTATCAAGTGATCCAGAAAAAGAAATTATTAGCCCACTTCTTGGCAACAGCTTTTTTGGATGACTTGTGTTATCCACCCACATTGATAAACGATCTACTTGAAAAATATTGCTTCTTTAATAAAGCTTATTTCATTTGACTCACAACAATGCCTTATGAACAAACAAGGATACAAACCTCCACCCACCAGCAAACTAAATTTCCTCACCTGCAGTCTTTGAATATTTTATATTTTTTTAGATTCCGAAACTCAAGGGGGTATTTTTAATTAATTTCTTCTATGTGACTCTATTTATAATAATTGATTAAAATCATGCTTTCCTTTTCTCCCCGATTCTATTTTGATATTTTAAAAATATTGATCTATTTGTGTTTTTCATTGATCATTTTTAAAAATGAAAACGTCTGCTTCAGTGATCTTTTTCAATGATGCTCCAAGGACTGGCTGAATCTTTGTCTGAACAAAGCTTGGAATTAATTAGTGTCTGAAAGAAGGATGAAAAACATGGGCAATCATCACTTGTCTTTTGCTCTGAAGCCAATTGGCTTTCACAAGGTTTTCACATTGAAAGAAAGGAAATCTACAGATAGCTAGCAGATTTTTATTTCTATTCTACTCTCAACTTCAAACTTGGGAATTAGCATAATGGTTAAGGCACTGACCTGAAAAGTGAGGTATCTAGGTTAAGAAATAACTTGACAGTTCCGGCTTATGAGTGAAAGTGAGGTTAATTCCCAAACAATCAAAGAAATTAATGTTGAACAGAATGTCATACAATGTTCTGTTCATTTTCAGATGTGATCCTGACTGAAACATTAAGTGGGAAACAACAAGATGAACTTTTCACTTTCAAATTGTCTTTGTTAAATCAAATTTCAATCCTCACCTCAAATGCAGAACACTTTGGTTAGTTCAATGGTTAGAGTTATGAACTTGAGGCCACTTTCATTACTTACATTTTGTAACTCGAAGAGAAAATAATGACATAATCAAGATCTCGACATCCCACATTACTTCAAAGTAAAGAAATCCCTGATCAGTACTGGAAAGAACAATAACAGTTACTGGACTTGAGAAACTTGTTTTCCTAAAAAAGTTTTTTAAGAAAGAGATTTTATAAATTTCAACCAAAAGAGAAAATAATGACATTATCAAGATGCTGACATTCCACAATACTTCAAATAAAAGGTTAGAAAGCAAACTTCCATTAATACTGGAAAGATCAATAACAGCTACTGAACTTGAGAAACTTGTTTTCCTAAAAAAGTGTTTTAAGTGAGAGATTTTATGAATTACAATCAAAAGAGAAAATAATGACAAAATCAAGATGTTTGCATTCCACATTACTTCAAAGTAAAGAAATTCCTGATCAGTCCTGGAAAGAACAATAACAGTTACTGGACCATAGAAAACTGTTTTCCCAAAAAAATTGATTGAAAAGAAAGATTTCATAAATTCAACCAAAAGTATCACTGGCTGCCAAATGTTTCCTTATAAGGAAACAGTTAATATTATCATTATTATTAATTTTTTTAATGAAATATTGATCGCTTACATCCCAGCTTTCTTCAATTCCTACATTTTTTTACATATGTTTCCATCATTTTATATGAAAAGTGTTTGGACAATACAATATTGACTGCAAAGTTATTGGATGTTTCTAGGGGCATGGGATGTTGGAGTTAAAAGTGAACAATTGATTTTTTTTTGTAAAGTGCCATGCACAATACATGCTTAGACTATCATGTTTCTTTCAATACATAACTGATGAGGCAGATTTTTTTCCTGCAGTAGGTTGCCATTTCTTTCTGTGGTAGACCAGTTGCCATCCAAGGCTACAGAATTTGGTCTGTTCTGCTATTTACCCATAGCTGGGGGAGGGAGAAGAAGAGGATTCATACCTTTCATATGTAGGTGAATGTAATGGATTCAACTGGAATTCGAACTTGGTTCTCCTATTCCTCAATCTGAGCAGCTATTCATTATTCTACCTTGCCTCCCAACTGATTTGCCCACACAAGAATTGCTAATGATGAGGAAACACTTGCGTTATTTTTAACAAAACCAGATAAGGAATTTAATTATAAATTTAGATGCTTGAAATTGTGTCAGTTGCTCATTTCAAGAAAATAAATCAGAAATTTAAAAGTTCGTAGTTTCAATGAATTGTTATGAAAAGGAAATGTTCATACAACAGATTAAATGATCTTACACAAAATAATATTCAAAAATGTTTAAAACAAAGTGTTGTATCCTTAAAGAGGTTACAAACAGACAAAGGTGGTACTCAACACGTGCGTAGATGAAAGAAAAGAGGATAATTGTAAAAGAGAATACACTAGTGAATTGGGTGGCAGGCTAGTAATTCCTGAAGCAAGTCCCCAGCTATATCCTGTACTCACTATATACAGCTACTAATATAGTCAGTCCACATCGGTGAAAGGGAGTGTGGGACATTCCATTACAACACAAAAGTAAGAGAGTTTGTTGTAACAGAAGTGTTATACGGTTCCATACATTCAAAAGTAGATGAAGAGAGTTTTTAAATACTTAACTTTCTTGGATTGTTGAAAGACACTCAGTCTGATAATATAATTAAGCAAATAATTTGACACTGGCGAAAATTTGAATGCTAGACATGTGAGCAGAAATGAAACTTTTCACATGACTTCAGACTCTCTTCTCTTGTTGATTGAATATTTTTTTCTTATTTTATATCAAAAAGGACTTCACATAGGCTCGCTATTTTGTTTTCCCAGGCTCAATGGCTAATTCCTGTGAAAACAAAGTTTTCATTAATCAAAGAAAAAAAAAACTTGATTTCGGCTTGCAAATTTTTCATCTTTTTCTCAGCCTGCCAGCCAATCTATGTGAAGACAAAGTTTTCTTTGGTCCAAAGAAAATTTCACATTACTTTTCACTGTTTTCCTTAGCTCGCCTGAATTCAAAAGAAGTGGGTAAAGGGAATTATTATTATTATTATTTCATACTTACCACAGATGAATTAAATCTAATTTATTCTCATTCTTTTTCATGTCATGACTCACATTATTGAGCTTGTTTTATGTTTACCTTGCTCTGAATTAAATAAATTGCAAAATAATTTTAATCTTTTTTTTCAATTCATATTTGAATGCCTTTATTTTCTTTCAAAAGTAAGTTTTACGGTACAAAAAATCCTGCAAACTTAATCAATTTCAGGTTGTAAAGAGTGTTTCATTAAGATGGATCAAAGTCAGCAGTAAATAAATCAGCGTTATTTATTTCTCTATTGGATCAAGTTATTTAAGCCATGGCATTTATGTGTGAAAAATAATATCACGCAAATGTCCTCCAAGGTTTTGGGGACACACCTCCACCTGATGATCAAAATTTTTGATGACGTCTTTGCATAGTTGCTCCTCAATCTCACCAATATGCCATATTATCTCATCGTTCATCTGTTGAATTGTTGTTGGCTTGTTGGCATAGACTTTACTCTTGAGATGACCCCCAATGGAAGAAATCTAAAGGCATCAAGTCGCACGATCATGGTGGTTAATTGACATCGCTGTTTCAAGAGATGATGGGACCTGGGAACTACTCATTCAAATTATGTTTGAACGTACATTTTCATAATAACCTTCAATAACTTTAAAATGTTGTTTGATTGTAAATCTTTCTATGGTTGAAATTGCCAAAGACTTAAAATGTTAAATCTGAAAGAAAAAATTCATTAGACACTTAAACTTAATTCGCATTTAAAATTGGTTCAAGTTCTTGGGACACCCTTTATATCTTGTGGAAAAGTATTTTTAAAATATTTTCTTTTTTTTTTGATTCATTTCTTTTTAGTTAAGTAAGAACACAAATTTGCAAAATGAATATTCTGGCATATTACACTTAATATTAATGGTTTTCATAAAACACATCATTTATTCATATTTGCTCTCAAATACTTTGAATATTGAATAATTATATTATGCATACATACTTAGATCATTTAAAAGAATTTTGATGTCAAAAAACAGTTGGGATGTGTGTTGAAAGTAACCATAGTTGTCTCCCTTTTGAACAGCTCTAGTATAAAATTAATAGTTGAACCTCACATATGGACAGTGGTCAAATTGCATTGAATAAAGCTTCAGTAAGTGTGTATGTTTTTCTATATATATGTCACAGTTCCTTCCTAATAAATATACTTTGTCATCTTTTTTTCTTATTAAAGTAAAACAAAAAACTAAAACCAAATCTGTACCATGTTTGTTCTATTAGTAATTAAAAATGTTTTAAAATCTTTTTATAAATTTAAATCTCCAATTTACTATAAAAATTTTATCATTTATTTAGGAAATGTACAACATCGTCATTCTTTTTTATGGGAAAATTTTCATTTAATTAGTTTGTAAATTTAAATTTTAAAAATAGCGTCTTTCACTTAAAAATGGTATTAAATAATTTTATTGAAGATCATAAGATGTGAAATTGATGTTTGGTAAATAATTCTCGTTAAACACAAAGGACTGATTGGAATTAAATAAAGAAAATTGGATAATAAAACCAAAAAAAGAAAAACTTTTTCTGTTGTTTGTCATTATAAAAGTCAGAGTGAAGTGTAGATTGTAGTAGAATTAGAAAACTAGATTCCTTTTCAAGATTGTCTTCAACAAAGAAAACATCTCCATTACAATCCTTTCTGGAACTAGAACAGTCTACCCCAGTGAGCAAAATAAAGTGTTCAGTTCAACATTCCAACCACCTGAAGAAGGCCAGAGTGTACAACAGCCGAAATGTTGTAATAAATATGGCGACAAAGATGAGGACAATAGTGCGAATAATGTAAATAATATACAATTCTTTCTGTTTGCTTTTGTCATATAAAGAGCAAAAGACAACTATAATATTGTAAATATAGAAAGTAGACACACACACACAATATTCAGATCACTGCACAGATCATGAGACATACAGTGCTGCTCGATAAAAATGACTCACCTTATCCTTTGAATTTAGCTCAACTTTTGTTTCATCGGAGAAGAGAACATTCTTCCAGTCTTCTACGGTGAAATTTTTGTTATAGTGAGCCCATTCAAGTCTCTTGGCTTTGTTGGCTTTGCTTATTAGCGGCTTAAACCTTCGTGTACAAGATTTGTAGCCTTGTTCTAACAGCTACTGACGGACTGTTGAAGAGGCAAGACTAACACATTGCTTTTTGCTTAGACTGGCAATTTCTTGGCTAGTTTTAGTCCTATTCTTCGCAACTTCTCTCTTGATTACCCTGCCAGTTCTATCATCAATCTTTTTCTTTCATCCCTTTGTTTCCTTCCTTGGAGCAGGAATGGCATCATTATGTGCCCTAAGCACTTGAGAGACAGTTGATTGTGAGGTTATAGCAATTTCTGCAATTTCTCTCATAGACTTGCCTGCTTTTAAGAGGGCAATAATAGATGCCTTAAGTGGTTCTGATGCATGTTTGTACCCTTTCATCTGGTTAGTGACTTGAGTGGCTATTTCTAGCTGTTTTTATATTACATGAGACTTTCTGGAATATTCTGGAATACTCTAGATTTAATTTAAGCTGTTCTAGAATTCTCTAGAATATTGTTCTGAGTGTATTGTAAAATAGTTTTCAATATTTTGTCAAAAGCTCTTTAAATAAATTTACCAGTTTAATCATTAGAATGCGATATCTGAATCACTTTTTTTGCACAGAGTTTTTTCCTGAATCTCATTTATATCCAAATTTATAATTATCAGTAGAATACCTTAGGGTGAATAAACTTTTTTCCTAGGTGGTTGGGAAGGGGTCTTTATATTAGTAAGATTAAAAATTATTTTAACCCCAAAAAGAATAGACAAAAAATCTTTTTAGTAAAAAAAATCAGGTGAGTCACTTTTATTAAACAGCACTGTATATGGTCATTTTGAAAAAGTTGCTGTCCAGTGATTATCAGTGTTGTATTGATTGCTTTTATCAAATCCTTATGGCTAGTTTAGGCTTTTTAGTTGTATGTTGTCTGTCTCCTCTAAACTCATTGAAGATTACCAAAAGAAACAAGTCACTAAAGCAAAAAACTATAGAGAAGACTTAGTGAAATAAAAACAATAAATTCTAATTCAAAAAACTCAAAAGATGACACAAAAGAAGCCAAAGAATTTTCCTAAAACAAATTTTATCTTGATTTTTTCTGCAAGGAATTTTCTGAAATGTTTTTAGCTGGCCAGTGTTTTGTCTCAGTTGAGCTCTGTTTTGAAATGAACACAGTGCTTGGCAATCCTTGAAATTTTTGCATAGGTTTTATTCTACTTTACTTTGATAAATGAAACCAAAGGAGAGTTTCCAATTGGTTGAATGTCACTTGAAGGCACCATTTTGCCAGTGGCACAATCACATTAAAGGAATCCAGAAGACTGATTTGCTCAACAAAATAAGTGAGAGAAATAAAAGAATTCAGGACAGAAGACAAAGAACTTCCAAACCAGGAAGTGGAATTCAAGGTGAGGTATTGACAGAATCTAAGTCATCTGAATAGATATAAAAAGACCCTGTTGTAATAAAATAAGCACTTCCCATTTCCCTTATCACTTGTAACCATCCACTATAATAAAATAAATGTTTTCAGCACTGAAGCTGAATTAATTTAATAAAGCTTCATAAGCTGCTACTTAGAGTTGTTGCTATATTTTTTTCTTTTTATGTACCATATTCTTTCAGGATGAAGGTGATCATGGCTCTCCACCTCCCTCCATCCCTTGCAGCTCTCAATAAGTTTTGTCCCTCTGCCACCTCCCCCAGACCACTTGCTTAAGCCTGCAAAGTATGTCATGCATTGCTTTCCCTTGTCTCTCTTTCTCTCTATCCACCCTGTGAGTATCAGATTCTCCAGGTCTTCCTTTCTCATTACGTATCCCAGAAACTTCATCTGCCTCTTCCTGATGTTAAGTATAAGCCACCTTCTGGTTTTCATCCTCTCTAAGATCTCATCGTTGCTCACACACTTTGTTCATGATATCCTCAGCATCCTTCTGTAGAACCATATCTCCATCGCCTCGAGTTTCTTTTTCATCTTTGAGGAGACTGTCCAACATTTGCTGCCGTAAAGGAGGACAGATAGCAGCTCAGTATTCTTTTCTTTCTTACCAAAGAAATCCTCCCTGTCTCACAATACTCTGCCCAGTTTTTGGAATGCATCCTTGGTTATCCCTATACATTTACAGATCTCAGTGTCACGCTTATCGTTGGTTGTGTATAGCTTTATAACATTCTATTACAGACTACAGCTGCAGTTCATTCATCTTCCAGTTGAAATATTAACAAAGTAGTTTTAAAATTGTGCCAATTATAAATTTATTTACAGTTTCTTCTGTATGGCCTAAATGTGTTTTCATGTCCTCAAAATTTTGCTGAAAATATCCCACAGTGGATTAGACAATGAAGTTATTATTCAGTTAGATTGAATGATGTTTTACATGTCAAATTTTGGTTAGCACTGTCACCATAGTTGTTCCTTATAATAAGGTATCATGATGGAAAGGCTGCTATTTCATTTTACTCACTTAAAACCTGTATTTTATTATGTTAATAGGTGCAAGTGGCATGCAAAAATAATGTATGGCAGGATAGTATTTGCCATCAAGGCAATCCTATGTGAGATTACACTGTGCTAATGTCAGATTTGAAAAGTATTGATATATCACTTATTTTGAAGCCTCTTCATGTACTAGTTATATTACCTGTCTATTTAATCTTGAATAAATTGAAACAAATATTTATATGGTTACAAAATATACTAACTTATTTCTGTAGTGATTTCATAGGTTACCATTTCACCATCTGAGCATTATGTAAATATATCTACCAACATCAAGTCATGACTGTTTTGAACTGTTTGAAGAGCAGAAAATTTACCAAAATCAGATATGTATTATGAATACCAACAAAGGTTTTTAGTAATAATAGTCATAATAAACATTTCAACTGGTATAGATATTCATCTTTATAAAACCCACATTACTAAAAACTTTTGTTGGTATTGAAAATGCATATCTGATTTTTGTAAATTTTCTGCTCTTCAAACAGGTCAATGCCTGATTTTCTTGTGCATTATGAGCAACACAGGAAAGCATTCAACTGTGAAAATACTACAAGAGGTGAACAAATCACTGTCTAAATTGAAAGCTAAGAAAATTGTACTAAAATTTCTTAATTTGCGTGAATCTAAAAGAAATGAGAGTCTTAGCATAATCAGATGCTACATATGCTAAGAGGCATGGTGCAGTAATGGATAGTGGCTCGGATTGAGGAATCGGAGAGCCGAGTTCAAATTCCAGTTGAATCTATTACATTCATTTATGTGCTAATACACTTGGCAAAGGTATGAATTTTCTTCTTCTCCCCAACTATAGCAGAACATACTGGGTTCTGTAGCCTTGGATGGCAACTAGTTTACTGCAGAAAGAAATGGCAACCTACTGTGTGGAAAAAATCTGCCTTGTCAGCCATGTATTGAAAGATACATGATGGCCTAAGTGTTTATCACATATGGCACATAACTGACTGACATTTGTTAGCCTGGAAGATGAATCTTCTCAGTGTGGTATTCTTTTGAGTCAAGGTGAGAACAAGAAAATAGTTTCAATTAGCTGGCAATCTAAAAAGTTGGACAGTGTAAAAAAAAGTCCATTAACATCTGAAACTTTGGCATCAGATGCAGGATTCTTTTTCTCTTCTTTGTTACATGAAATTTTTGGTATGGCTGTAATGCCATCAGTACAATGCTATACAGACAAAGGTTCACTGACTAGGGAATTACAAACATTGTTAGTGACAGAAGATTAAGAGTCAACATAGCAAGATTGCGTGAAATGGTGTCAGAGAGGGAATTAAAGGTGTTTTGAGTGGATGGAAAATTAAAATTGGGAGATTCCTTGACAGAAAGAGGTGCTTCTACACTTAAATTGTTAGAAGTAATTGGTACATGTCAATTTAAAGAAAAAAAGTCTACTAAATGAAAGGAACAGTTATCTCCCTTTTCTATATTTCTATAAAAGCAACTCTTCAGGGAGGACAAGAGCTTAGGTCTAAGCAAGTTAACATCAAACTCACCCCAGGCCTTGTGGGACTTTTATATACAATCTGATGCTTAAGATGTTGGAAAAATGGTCAGTTCTTTGCACTGCTCCAGTAATTATTTGACTCCCCACTGTTATAATCCATTTTTACAAGAGTCAATTCAACCAAAATGTGCTGTCCTATCAGAGCTTAAGCTTCCCAGTCCTCACTTATCTGTTCAAAAGCATCTACACGTCCTTGTGGGTGATGAAATATTTCCCACCCTTCAATTCCTTTGCCACAGATGAAACATTACAAGCCTCTTGATACTCTAATGCTATTTCCATGGCAAGTGTTCAGAACAGCGACATACCTTAGTTCCACCAGCCCTGACCTTTCCAACTGGGATTCTGTTGTATTACATGCACAAGGATAAATCATCTTCTATTCCTTTCATATTCCATTAATGGAAGGGGGAAGTTACATTCAGACAGCTTCTTCCTAAAAATGGATGTTTTTTTGGAATAAACTTCTGGCAGGATGTTTTCTCAATCTTCAAGTCTAAGGTTAAAAGTTATATAGATAACCTCATGAACTGCACTTCTTGCCTTCTCTTATGTTCATACAGCATCATACAGTAACCCCTACCTTGAGTGGCTCTTGGGCCTTGTATTGAATGAACATTAGTATAAAATATATGTATATATATATTGTCTTGGTCATGGAGCATTATTTAGTATAGTCTGTACTGTAGTGCATCCAACAGAATCAAATTAGTAACAAATATGAAAAATTGTCACCAGCATCTGTTTCGTCCTTTATTTCCAGTAAATGGCAATTTGGAATTTTACTATAAATGGACCAGCAAAGTCAGGCAACAATTCTGGAACAATGTAGCAGTGAAAGGGTTAATATATTTAATTTAAAAGTTAAATATAGTCTTTGTTTAAGAATCAAAGATGATAAAATCTTATATAACATAAACATCAAGGATGATAATAATTTTATAACAAGACCATTTATTTTTATTTGTTCTTGGAGTTTCTCACTGTTAGTATGTTGGCCCAGGTATTAGTGTTGACTGGTGTTTCTTGAGGATTTTGCCCCAATGCATTTTTTTAAGCAGGCCCTCACGACTACATACATGATCGATTCATTCAGTGAATTTTATCAATTTGTGGCAAGATGACTTCACTTAGAGGAAAGAGTGAATGAGTTTTTTGCCAGAGTTGCAATACCTGGTTTGGTTGCTTGGAGGATTGCTACCCGAGCAGTGGATGCTATATGCGTTCATGTCCGGGCTTCTCTTGGCATAATCCACAATGGATACAATGACCTTGGAGCAGCTTCTGACCTCAGCTTGTGCTATTATTATCAATGACAAGGAACCCGATAGATGGGATAGTTGTTCTTGGAGCTTCTCACTGTCGATGCATTGTCCCAAGTATAGGCATTGGCCAGTGTTTCTTGAAGTATTTGTCCCCAACCGCTGTTTTTAGTTCCCTTGTGATTTTTCTATAATAATCTTAATTAAAAACCAACTTTAAATGTCAAATAATTTGAAATGTTTGTTTACAACAGATTTTCTCTCTCTGACTTATTATTTCATCAATTCTACTTCTTTCGGACTGTTTCATGAAATACAAGGTTTTAATAATTTTTAGTTTTCTCTCTTGGGAGCTTCTTTTTTATTTCTAAAGCTGCAAACACTTCTGTGTTGGAAATAATTTGAGAATACACTCAATCTTGCTTGTTATTGTCTATATTAGGTTGTATCAAAATTATTTTTATTTTTTAGTCAACTGTACTTTGATTTATAATGCACTTTATATGGCACCTTTTGATGTGATCAGCTCTCTTGTAAGTTTTTCAGTGTTGCTGATTGAATTTTCATCTATGTGTTTACTTTAAAGCATATTTTATAACTGATGGTTATTCACTAATGGACTTTATTTTAAGGACAAAAATACTACCCTTAAAACATTTAGTCCTTTTTTTTTTTTTAGGTAATAGTTCCAGATATTTTTCTATATTTCTGAGATGAAGTATTATGTATACTATTTTACATTATTCAGAATATTGTCCTCATCTTTGTCGGCATATTTATTACAACGTTTCGGCTGTTGTATGCTCCAGCCTTCTTCAGGTGGTTGGAATGTCGACACATGGCACAGTGGATAAAGACGTTAGTTAGATTCAGTGACAGGACCAAAAGAGTGTGAGTTCAATACCTGGCTAAGGCAGTGGAGAACTTGGAGAGGGAAATTAACAGGAGATAACTGACATCTGATATTCATTAAACATGGCATGTGGAACTAGAGCAGTCTACCCCAGTGAGTGAAATAAAGGGTTCAGTTCGACATTCCAACCACCTGAAGAAAGCCGGAACATACAATGGCTGAAACATTGTAATAAATATGCTGACAAAGATGAGGACAATAGTTTGAATAATGTAAATAGTGTAAGACACTAGGACTTTGTTAGGTCAGTGTCTTTCTTGACGTTTTAACAATGTGTTTTAAAAAATTAAAATTTAGGAACAGCAACTGGCTTAGAATTATCCAGAATTCAGTACATGAAGCAAAAATATCTTTGCACTTTGTAAAACAATAATAAGAAGGCCGTAGCGTACAATGGCCAAAACGTTGTAATAAATATGGCGACAAAGATGAGAACTATAGTCCAAATAATATAAATGGTGTATATAATACCACATCTCAGAAATATAGACATATACTGAAGAAGGCCGGAATGTTGTAATAAATATGTTGACAAAGATGAGGACAATAGTCCAAATAATATAAATAGTGTACATAATACCTTATCTCAGAAATATAGACAGATACTGAAGAAGGCTGGAGCATACAACAGCCGAAAAGTTGTAATAAATATGGCAACAAAGATGAGGACAATGGTTAAATAATGTAGAGTAGTTTCAAATAATGTTTCATTTCCTTTCACTTTCAAAATTCTGTGAGCAACTTCAGCAAACATTAAGGCCCAACTGAAAATGATGCCTCGCCAGAATCTCAATACTTTAGTCTATAATTATAACATATATTATCTATATTACAATATAAAAAAAGGTACATCTGAATAGTATTAATGTTTTTTTGTGTGTTTTGGCATGGGTGATCATGGCTCTCCACAACTTTCTTTTTTTGTAGCCCTTAGCAATACTTTTTTTTAATAACCTTTTTAGTAACTCTCCCATTCTCTGTTCTACTATCCATTTACACAAGTTTGTTGACTGTGTTTACCTCTTTTGCTTTCATTATGACTTCTGGATGTCAAATTCTCCAGGCCCCCTCTTCTCCTTATTTGTCCCAGAAATTGAAATTGTCTCGATCTGACTCTATATATAAGTATGCTTTTTGTTTGCATTTTCCATAAAACATCCTTTTTGCCTACACATTCCATCCATAACATTCTCTGTATTATTAAGCATCGAAGAATTATTGATAGTCTTAATTTTAGAAAAACTAAATTATTATTAAAACTTAATTATATTTTTGTTATACGCCCTAATAATTGTTTGTTTGCTGTAAGCCTATTTTCATTAAGATATTCAAGTTAGAATCAATCAGTCGATTTAATCAGGCATTGTTTTTCTTCTTACCAATATTTTATTGTTTTTTTGTTCTTGAGATTTTAAAATGTGCAAGTGTTTTTCCTCTACTTATGAATTATATTTATTCTTAGTATAGACATTATCATAAAATATTAATTAAATATTTCAGTCAAATTAATACTTTGAAGTGCTTCTTGTAAACAGTAGATTAAATTAAGAAAATTGATTACCTCCAATGCTAATGTTCCATTTTTTTTTTTGTTTTATCTTTGCATCAATTAGAGTTTTTTTCTGGCAACAATTAACAACCATCCCGAACCTTAATTCTGCAAGTGAGGAAAACTTAGATTTGAAAAAGTTGCTACGAAACAAAATTTTGTCATTTATTTTTGCTTGTCTGTTTAAGAGAACAGTGAACAATTTGCTTTCAAGGAATCTCAACCTGAATGTTTGTTTGTTTTCTTGATCAGGTCAAATAGATTTTGAATAAGGAAAATTCTTTCACTTTTTTAATTTGATGTTCACATTTTTAGCACAAACTTACTTTTTTTTTAACGTAATTCATTTGCTCATTGAAGCCAGAAAGAAAATTAAGATTTTCCCCACTTCAGTTCGTGCATTACATAAAATAGAGCAAAGTCGTACTTTTTGTGCAGAGACTCCATACATTGTTAAGTCATCAGACTGAAAAGGTTACTTCCTTCTCATAAAGCAATAAAGACGAGTTTATACAGAATATTTTTAACATGCTTGAAGACATCAAATCTCTTGATTTTCAAATGAAATAAAACAGTGAAATGAATGTTATACCTTTTTTTGTTGTTATAATAACATTGATTCAGATAAAATTTCATTGGTCATATCAATATGAATATCTTTCTGACTTTACATAAAAAATGTGTTGTTATTTCATCAAAAAGAGCAAAACTCCAGGAAAGAAGAATTGTGATTGCTCTTTGAAAACTTACTTTTATATTGAGAAGTTCCCTATTTTCTCAACAGTTTGATCAAAGAGTGACTGGAAGGAAGGTCTCTTGAAAAGTAAAGAAGCAAGCAAAATTGCATCATATTTCAAGTTAATTAACAAATAAA
This sequence comes from Acanthosepion lycidas, assembly GCA_963932145.1. Lineage (NCBI taxonomy): Eukaryota > Metazoa > Mollusca > Cephalopoda > Sepiida > Sepiidae > Acanthosepion > Acanthosepion lycidas. Next base: position 8,326,549 of record OZ010584.1, read on the forward strand.
TCTAATATGTATAAGATGGTGTTGGGGTAATGTTATTAAGAATGGACTGTTTGTAGATGTCTGCTTATGGCTGCATGAATAACATGATGACACAATTTATATTTAACATAAAATATTGCAAAATATGAAATGCAAGGAGGAATAGAAGGTTTTATAACAAAAAACATTACATTTATTTTTGTTTAACTGATGTACATGCATAGAATCTTAGTGTTATGCCCCTTTGACCGTGAAATATTTTTATCTGAAAAAAGTTGAATGAAATATAAAGCTGAAAAATGCTGAATAAACTTTAGCTTTAGAAGATTATTTCAAAGAGAAAAGTTATTTTTGCTTGTTTGAAATGTTCTGTATGTTTGTAATGTAGTTTGGAAAATTTTCGTACGTACGTGCATGTGTGAAAATGCTTTTAAGTTCTGACCGCCATGGTCGAGACGAGAATCCTTCAAGATCACATCTTTGCAGGAAAAGAGAAGAGAGAGAGAAAAAAGCTTGTCTGCTATTTTATAATTAATGTAATCATGTGACAGGATTAGATAAAATTGGCGGGAAAACTTGACTTTGTCACGTGCTGGAAAAATATTTTTATCTGGGCGGATTGCAATGCCCACTTGTGTGTATTGACCAATTAGAAGTTGATATTTCCTGAAAATCTGTATGAAGCTGAATAAAATTCAACATTGATAAGAAAGTGATAACAGGATGCTAAAATGGTAAACTCTGCTGAAAGAGTAATTTTGTTGACTATATAGGGTATCATGGTATCAGCAAATAATGGCAGAAATTAAAACATTTTTTGGGGAAAAAAAGAAACCGTTTTCATAAATGAAGACAGCGACTAAAATCAGTGTAAAAATAATAAAATCAAATTTTATTTTCTTATTTTTTGGCAACAGAAATAAGAAATATTTCAGGTTACATTTTCTGTCATAAAAATGCAGTCAGGTAAAACAGTTGAGGTGAAATCATTGTTTCACCTGCCTTCTCAATGATAAAGAAAATTAGCTATATTTATTCCAAACCTTTATGATATTTACCAAGTGGCACAAGGCCTTAAAACTGGAGCCTTCAGTAAAAACTGAAAAAATTGGTTTTGGCTCTCAAGACAAGAGTTTCATGAATCATTGCTTTTAAGGATTTGTTGTGAAGCAGTAACAAAATCTGATTAATTTGTTAATGTTTGCTGTGTTTGTGGTTTTTCTTTTACTGTTTAATCAGAAAGGGTTAAGCTTCTTTACTGCCTTGACCATAACGAGTCAAACTTGTGCCTAAAACCACTTGGTAAACTCAATTTTTCAATCTGGCTAAAAGCTAAAAAGGAAAGAAAATTGATCTAACTTAGGCAAGAAAGAAGAAAGAGCCAAGATGATCATATTGTTGCTGTTTTCACACTAATGTTTCCTGAATTGATACACTGATATAAAGGGGCATCCTATTCGATTAAGGAACATAAGTTGTTAGCAAGAGACCAGTCATGCATCAAGTTTCTGTATCAGGCTTCAATCTTTATGGCAAAGTAAGTACAAAGTTTTGGAAGGTGAGGAATGATGGGAACAGTGCTTTCCTTTTATCTACACAGAGACTTGTATGGCATCCCATTGATATTTGATGTGAAGGAGGGTGTTGAACTTTCTTGTTTACAGAAACCCTAGACATGTCAAACTTGAAAAATGTGGTGATTCCACTCGCAAATCAATAGATTGACTGTATTGAGCCAGGGTCTGAGAGACCAAAGATCTGCTTAGAGATTTTTAACTTGGACCAACTGACTTTTATTTTTCTTCTAAGTAGAGGGTGATTCTTGAAATTCTGACATTGTGTCATTTCATTATTCTGCAGATTCTTCAAGTTATTCTCTTGCATGTTTTTAAAATAAGGATTTGACAGATGTATTCTTCCATTGGTTATTTGTTGCATCTGGATTTTCAAAGTTATTTAAAAAAAAAAGAATGCATCATGTAAAACCCAGTGCTTAGAAGTAATGAAGGTCCCATGTATTTGCAGTGAGCCCCAGGTCACCCGAGAAACTTCTGTGACATTGGGAATTCCTTAATACATTTTACAAGAACCAATTCTTTGATATGAATAGATAAAAATCTTCCATGAGGAAAAACAGAATGTAGTAATAAGCAATTTTTGAAATTAACTAACTTCCTGTTGAGGAAGGCTGAAGAATATATTAACTTGATTTGCTTTATTTAATGGTACATAAACTCCTTTATGGGTCATTTAATGCTAAAATGTAATTTTCTTGGGAGCTGTGAAGTGATATTAGGTTGGTGCAAAAATAATGATGTAATAATGTCGTTTTTTGACGTATTCTTTAACATCAAAAAACGACATTATTACGTCATTATTTTTGCACCAACCTAATACAAATATGATATGTGTTATTCTGCTTTCACAGTTGAATACATGGTAGATGATACTCAGCTTTTGTGCATATACATGTTTGTATGGATATAATTACAAGAAGTGGTGATATATATGTATTTTGTTTTGTGAAGTTATATTTTGGAATACAGTTTAATTTGAGAAATTGGAGGAGAGATGATGGATTTATTTTCATGAAAGATCTTTTATACTGGTTGATGTATCGTTGGTAATTTTACTATGAAAATTTATTTTCATACTTTCATAGTATCTTGTTTTTGTTTGTGAGTTCACTATTTGCCCATAGCTTGGACCCTGAAAGGCTGGACCTAGGAACAACAGCAATTAAGAGGTCGTTCAACACTCTCCAAATCCTCCAATCTCCCGATTAGAGGCCTTGCTACCAGTTGTAGTTTATCATCATACCCAGGACTAATGTATCAACATTAAAACAACAAATCTTTGGAACAATTAAACAACTCCATTTTTTGACCATGATTAAATAAGAAATAAGCTCTTCCTTCATATAGAGAATTAATTTTTTTTTCTAATTTTTTGAAAGTTTTTAAATTAAGCTTAGCCTTCTCTTGACATTTTTTTGACATTATTGAAAAATTGCTTATCATAGCAAAATTCTTAGATCAGTGGAATTGCTTGCTGCTTGTATGAAAAGATGTTACTGTTCTGAAAATAGGTGTTTGTGTCAGCATTAAACAAAAAGAGTCTGTAATTCTCTCTATCCCTTGATTCCATTTTCCATGTTGTCTGTTTCTGTAAAGCATCATTTGACATGTGACAAAAGAAGAACTCAATTTTGTGGGGGACATACTGTCCATTGTATATTGTTTGTGATCAGAGACTATATCATCTTTATCAATGAGACAATTATAGAAATGCAAACTGCTTGGAGAGTATTCCTCTCAGGGTAGGCAATTCTGAGGTCAGTCTCCATTTTTTTTCTGTCCATGACCAGCTCCATCATTTCTTTCTGATATTTTTATCTATTGTGATAAAAAAAAAAAAATTAAATCCCATTATTCATCTGACCTGACAACATATCTTTTCTGAAATCCTGACATGAAGTCAAGTTATTCTTTTAGCACATTTTCAGACTATTATCCACATTTGGCGAGTTTCACAAAATGGTAAATAGCAAAACCCTACAAAGAAATGATGGACTGAAATGAGGGGCATGAAAATGACTACAATACAAACTGTAAAGTTACGTTCAGAATTATTCATGGAAATGGTGAATTTTCCAGTGGGAAATTAGTTCAGGGAGCCAGTCAGGCCCATTCTGCTCTTCAATTTGAGTTTTTTATAGTTAAAATATTATTTCATATGATGGATAAAATGAAAAATAATTTTCCCATGGAAAAATTCAAATTATGAGTAATTTAACAGTTTCGATAGAAACTACACACTTTTAACAGTAGAGAATAATTCTGTTGCATCTCAATTTTTGTGATAAAAGAATAAAAACAAGAGCAAAATGGTGCTGAGATACTGCTTTTTACTTTTATATAACTGTATGCTAATCATCTCATTTACATACACATAAATATTAATGAAAATATACAATGGCAGATTTTCCCTGAAAACATTATTTTTAAAAATTATGACCTTCTTTCAAGAATAGCAAATTGTTTGATATGCTTGAATAAATGATACTGACAAATTTCCCCACAAATAAAAATGCTTTTAAATTTTATGTAGTTTATCTGTTTTTGATGATGTCATTGCATTTAAGACAAAGGAGAGGTGCAGTTTGTTAATAGCACCAAGATTGGTCAATTTTGGTGATAAAATGCAAATTAAAGTACCAAAATGGAACGGAGACATTGGGTAGTTTATTTCAGAGTATATTTATGTTAATTAGTTGACTCATTAATATTAATTACAACATAAAAATAGAAAAAAAAAACAGATTGATTAAGAAAGAGGATTCTTTTCAGTTTTAAAATCCGTTTTTATCCATTAAAGACTTTCATCACCATTGACCAATGTTTGATGTCATTATCATTTCCATGTCACCTTTGCCAGGTTGTCATGGAAACATGTAAATTGCAGAAAGTTTATTTTTTTCACTTGCTTGGACATTACAAGTCCATTGGACCAGCCTTCTAGGTCAGAAGGTCATTAGGGAGATATTCTGTGTCCAGAACAGTAGATCACTTGTGACCTCTTGTTTTGCTCACTGGTAGTGTCTTGGAAAGTGCATTATGTGTTCATGTAGGAATATCAGGGATGGGTCCATAGAGCTGTGATTTGGTTGAATGTTGTCTCCAAGAGATGTTAAATATAGATCTTAGCATCTGAGTGTAGGTTATATCAAGCTTAGACTTTAGGGTTTTAGTTAATGTCCAAGCAGTAGCACCATACATTAACACCACCTCCATAGTGGCTTGTAAAAATCTCCACTTGAGGTTGTCTGGTAGATCAGATTTCCAGATTACATCCACTTTATTTAAGGCAACCCAAGCTTTAGATATGCAAATTTTCACATCATTTTCAGGAGAATTTATCTTGCTTTCTACATATGTAAAAGATTGGACATATTTTATTGATTCAATTGTGACAGTTTGTATTGAGCCTTGTTGGTTGAAGCCTATGAATTCAGTTAAAAGAAGTTTTATTCATGAGAACGTTTGTTATCCTCATTTATTTGAGCATACCAAACAATTTAGTACTCTTGAAAAAGTGTCTCATATTGCCTAATGGCTATCATTTTGGAAAATTATTTTTTTTAATTATGCAATATTTTCTTTAAGATTAAGGAGAATTTTTTTTTAGTCATTTCACCCCAAGTAAGGTAACAGAGTTACTAAGATGCAGGGGATTACTGACTGTGAAAGAATATAAAAAAAAAACATTACTAAAGAATGAAAACAATGAAAGAACAGGAATTAAGAGGACAGAAGATAAGAATTGACATTGAATTTAAATTTTTGAAAATCAAACTTGACTGGAAAGCAAGAAGCCAGCAGAGAGTTTCAAAAACAAAAAGTACAAGAAAAGAAACTGTTAGTATAGAACTTACAGTTTCATTTAGCCATTTTGACTGCAAAATGATGAGATGTTGCTGGCACTCAAGTAATGCACTTAAATACATCGAGTTTAGGTAACCATAGCGGAGAGTTCATCAGAACATTGACCCTGAAAGTAATTATAGGAAAGGTACAGGTAAGTGATGTTACATCAGTAGGAAAAGGTACAGGGAAAGTAACTGAAGGTGAGACAAATAATATTGCAGATGAGATAATTAACATAAAAATATCTCAAAATGAAAAGCAATACTTCAATTCCATTAACTACAGTTTTTTTTCTTTTATCACAAAAGTTAAGTGAGATTTTGTAAAATTATTGTCTTAAATTTATCTATTATCTAAGTGTGAAGTTGCTATGGAAACTGTTAAATTCTAATGAGTCTGTTTGAGTTTTTCAAGACAAAAGTTTTGTTTTTCATTTTATTGAGCTCCTTAGATTACTTTGTTCCCATGACAAATAGTTCCCCAAGGGAGTGAACAAGAATACATCCTGTTTCCTGAACTAAATGGTTAATGGCAAAGACAAAAAAATGCCATATTCTCTTGATTCAAATTTTTTTTACTTCATTTCAATATTGAGAAATATAAATAAATAGATTCATGTGTTTCATAAATTTTTCTCTGTTTTGACTTCTATGTATTTTTTTTTATTTTTCACTTAACCTAAACTGTTCAAATAGTGTTTTGTTTGATTATTTCTAAATTCAAGAAAAACTTTTTATTTTCATTGTTTGAAAGCACTTAAATTATTTTTATAGTTTTTTTTGTAGACAATATAAAATAATTTCTTATTGATACCAAGGCAAAGTCTCTCCACCTTGTCTTTGAGTGATCTGCATGACTGAAGTTATCTTTTGACATATATTAGAACAGCGCTATCAATCTTCCAAACTATCTAATTTCATTGGCATTGCTTTACTTGGCTACTTAGCTCATGGCATCAATATACATAGAATGTTTACTTCCAAAAGACTTTTTATCTTTTTTTAAGGATTTACTTTCCTATTTTTGCATCTTTTATATAATCTCTATCTTGTAGATATTTTTTCAGAGATTTGCATATTTTGAATTTTGTTTTTTTACATGAATTTTCTCAGTTATTAATGATTTATCCAAGATATTTGCCTCTCAGATTTTACAATTACATTAATAAATAAGATTGTGCGACCTTTCTCTCTGCTTTAAAATTAAGCATTTGAAAACCGACACTTTAGATAACAGATTAACAATTGAGATTACAATTTTCAATGGATTTAAATCACAGGTTAACAATTGGGATTACAATTTTCAGTGGATTTAGATAACAGATTAACAATTGGGATTACAATTTTCAGTGGATTTAGATAACAGATTAATAATTGGGATTACAATTTTCAGTGGATTTAGATAACAAATTAACAATTGAGATTGCAATTTTCAATGGATTTAGATAACAGATTAACAATTTGAATTACATTTTTCTTAATGAATAGCCTTGATGCATTCATAGATTTAAAGTGTATAAAAATTTTTTATGTAAGTATACTTATTTACCTATTTATTTGTCTATCTTTGTGAATAAATATTAAAAAAATATATCAAGGAAACAGCCATAGAGTAAATGTCAAGTTGTCTTGAAAATAATTCTTAATAAATTTGTTCCTCACTGTGTACCCAAAATGATTGTAACCTTTTGTTATATAAAACTATGCAATAATAATAATAACTATCAATTGCCAATAATGTACCAATTAACCTTTGTATAAAAAGAAAATAATGTTATTCTAAGAATCTAGAAAATAAATTTATTGTTCATGCATATGTTTGCATATTGCAACTCATCTCTTCCACTATATATATATATATATATATAAAATATGTGGTGCAGTTCAATTTATATTTATATTACAATGAATCATTCATACAATAAGTGGATTAGTAAAGTTAATGATATAAAATGGCAAAATCCCTTTGCAAACAAAATTTTAAATCTGCATTAACCTACAAATCACTCGATTAATATTATGATCCTTGGTTTTTAAAATTATAAGCTGTATAAGGTCTTTTTTTAATCTGCAAGTACTTTCAACTGTACATTCAGTCATCCTCAGGCATGGAAATTATTTTGTTTTTAGTAAAATCCAGGTAGCATCAGAGACAAAAGATTAAATGTGAATCAAAATGTTTTTTTTTTTTTAAATGTGTTATTGTTAATGGATAAAAACTTTTCGAGCATGCAGTTGCAACACTAAGGTTGAATTTTTTGAAAATTTAAGAGAGCATGTTTATTACTAATATGGTAATTTGAGAATTTTTTGTTGTAGGAGTTTATCAGTTAATGTGACATGAACTAAATTGTTCAATAAACAGAGTAATGTTTCAGTTGTTATCCCGAAAATTTGCACGTTGGATCAGTTCTTTTAAATCAAATATGTGGGGCAGTTCAATTGCTTGTGTAAGGTTTTCGCCATTTTATATCATTAACTTTACTAATCTACTTTTTGTATGAATGATTCATTGTAATATATATATTAAAAAGAAGAGAGAAACCACTAACATTTTTGGTTGTAATGTGTATTTTTAAAAAAAATATATTATGCTTTATAAAGCATAATATTTTTTTTTTTTTTAAATCCACATTACAAGCAAAAACGTTTGTGCTTTCTCTCTTCTTTTTAATATACACACTTTTCTCTCATTGGATCTATAACCTCTTCCCTTTATATATATATATATATATATATATGAAAATTTCTCTGATTTAACCAGTAGAGAAGACAATATTTATGAATAAAAATGACAATAGGATCTGGATAATCTGGAATTATTATAGGTTTCTATCTAAGAACATTATGAATCTGTAGTCCCCAATATTTACTTAAAGAAGAAACATACATAGAATACACATTCAAAAACCTACAATACCCATATCATTTCATCCACAACGCAAGAAGAAAGGCATACAAAATATACAAATGAAACAAAACTAATAACATAATCCGCAATAGTAAATCACATGAAAACAGATACAATATACTCCCGACCAACTCTGTCACGTCCACTATCCAGAATAACCTATCCCATCTAAATAATCTTGAAATAGTCACAAACACTTCCAAAACCATTATGGATATACTAAGATCTTCAAACGTTAATAGCAATAATATTTCTGAAGCAGGCATTTATAAAATAAATCGCCAAAATTGTTCCTCCCAATATATTAGAGAAACAAGTAGAAATTTAAAAAAACGCATTTATGAGCACAAAAGAGACCTCACGAAAAACAACTTAGCTAATGCATTAGTCATACATAGAAATAGATTCAACCATAATTTTGATTTTAAAAATGCTGCACTCATAAAAAAAGAAAATAACTCACTCAGAAGAAAAATTCTAGAGAGTGCCACCATAGAATATTACCCAAATATTAATCTACACCCAGGTTTTTTTCCCCATTTCACCTTTCTTAACAAAATTACTGCTCTCACAAACAAATGTACACAACAGATTCATAAAATCAAAAGAAAATGGTTGAATATATCAACACATATATAATGACTATATTCTCCACACGTGACATAATACTGATGTTATTTTCAATTAACAATATAAAAATAGTGTTTCTCTGCATTCCAGTTGCTAGGAACATTCTGTTTTTGTTTTTATTAGTTACCTTGTTCAATTAAATTCATTTTGCATTTTGCTTTAATAAAGTCCACATTGGACGAAACGTGTCAGCAATTACTAGTTTTCCTATTGTAAATCAAAATTTAAAGGTAATTTCCATACAACACTTTTATTCCCATTGATGAAGAAGAAATATATATGTCACTTTTGAACATAGCCCCCTGCATGGAAGAAGATTTTCCATTGCTCATGAAGCTATGTCAACACCACTTGCTTGTTTGGTCACCAAACGTGCACAAATTTTTACAGTACCCCAAGTTATTATTCAGTATAGCTTGTGCAGATCTAGAGGTGACGCCCACTATTGTCACCATTTATGCGAACATGATCTGTTCGTCTTTCTTGCTCAAGGTATCCCCCACCTTTAGATGTGTTCTTCCGTGTTTGACATTGAGGGAGCTTTCAACTGTTGTACTTCACACTGTAAAGTGTTCTAGCCACTCATTCACCTCTTGTTGATTCATGGTATCTTTGCTACATTCTGCGCCAACATCTGGTGATGGATTTCCACAGGTTTTTTTCTTACTCTGCCAACAGAAAGTGCACAATGCTGTGTTGTTCCTTGATGATGCCATCACTGAGTTGACCGTCTATACATCTGACCTTGTTGCTCTCTGTCATGGCACTGAACAAGGGAAGAAGATCATACATTATTTTTTAGATCATAATAAAAACAAAAATTAGATAAAAGTGTATATAACACCATAATACTGCTGGGCACAAATTATAAGGCAAAATGTTTTAAATTTGAATGGTTTATTGAAAATCACCCTGAAACTCCTGCAGTGTCTAACATATTACATCATAATATAGCTAAATTGTTCAGTTTAATTTTCCTTCAAAGTAAATGAACTTATTTACAGTCACAATGATTTTGTATTAATGTGGTTGTACCTTGCTCCTTGTCCTTGTATAGTTTGTGAAGCTTCCGTAGTTAATTTAACTGCTCTTTTGACACCTTGTGAATGTGCAGGTAAATTCGGCAAATTCAATGTTGTTCCATTTGTTAGAAGCTCTTGCATTTCATTAATCAAAAAACCTTCTGCAAGTGCAGCTTCACAAACTCCATTTTATGAGAGGTTAATCAAATTTGACCAGTGTGTTGCTTCAGAGTTGAATGTAATTTTTAAAAATCTTTTCTTTGATTTGCTCATTACTTCTGAAACCAAAAAAAAAAAAAATTCATTTGAAAATTTACCCTCACTTGGTTATATTTTTGTGAGTCAATTTGAATTAAATTCTAAAATTAGTCTTGTAAATTGAAATGACTAATTAAGTATGAATAAATGTTTACTTATTTAATGGACCAAATTTGTTATAGCCTCTTCTCTCACTTCCAACATACAAGACATTTGAGAAAATAATATTTTTTGGAAGCAAGGTGAAAGCATTGTGTTGTAAATTTTTTAATGCAGCATTTTGTATTTTGATCAAATTTGACTTTATTCTCTGGATCATTTTGAAGATATACAGTTTTTGGTTATGGAATTTATTTTTCCAAACCATCTGCATATATTTCAATTGTACATTTTATAAGGCTGTGCTATGGATTACCGGAATAAAATTCCAAGGCTCTAATTTTTAACTTAAATTTAATCTTTAAACTCATTTCCTCAAAAAGTGGTAAGGATATGTAAAATAATATTTGGAATCATTATTTAGCATGTCAAACTCCAACTTTCAAATTGAGTGCAATAGCATGGTTCCAGAAACAAACAGCCCTGATGCACATGTGTGGTGTCACACATTAGTGTCTCCCTGTTGTTTTTATCGTATAATTTTAAAATTTCCTTTACTTTCTGATTTACCATCATATATATTAAATTCAGGAGATTTTTGTCAGTTTTTCTTGCTTTTGTACAAGAGGCCATAATTCTGAATTTAATGAATATATATATATATATATATATATATATATATATATATATATATATATATATATATATATATATATATATTCTGAAAGATGTCGAGCAATAGATTCCAACTATTCTCTGTTATTTCTCTAGAATGTGAGTCTTTGCTATTAAGTTTTCATTAATATTATCATAGTCATTGTGGTTTCCTATTGAAGCTTTTAATCATTGATATCTTTATTTAAAATTCATGGTTTTAAACCCTGAAAATCTTCCCAGAAGCATATATATATATATATATATATATATATATAAATATACCCAAGTATATGGAATGAATTCCAATAACCAACAATTACTATTCTTAAAAGAGTGCTCAATACAAAGTAGAGCAGATATAATTATTTATTTAAAAAAAATTTATAACATAAATATGTTATAAAATCACTACATTTTTTTTTTTTTTAAATTTACTCCCCTTTCAATATGATGGTTAAAAGTAGTGATTTTATAACATATTTATGTTATAAATTTTTTTAAATAAATAATGATATATATATGCTCTCATTATCAAGAGCAAAATGCTTTAAAATTTGGTATTTCTATCTTTTATTTGATTGATCAATTTGATTTTATTGCATTTAAAAATCTTTTAGTGTTAATTCCTCATTGCAGATTGATTTCAAAATATCACAAGTATTATATCAGCATTGATTAAGTCTATCTTAATCTAATGCAAGAAGTTTATCTTAATCTGATGCAAGAAGTGCGCCCAGTGAAGGTCAAGCTCTCTGTAGTTGTGATCATGTATAAAATACTTTGCAAGCTATTATTTGTAATCAAAACTGCCTGCATAAATTTACTGAATATCTAGTTAATACATACTATGTATGTGCACCATTAATATTTACTGTAATTCTCCCTGTATAATACTCATTTTTTCTAAAAAATAATAAGCAAAATCATGGATGCATATTATGCACAGCTACAAAAATCTTTTAAAAATTGCTTTAAAATAAAATAAGAATTATCATAAAACTAAATTAGAATAATATTATTCTATGTTTAAACCATTTTTTAATAAGAGTAGGAAACGCTGGCCATAATGAAATTGGAGAGATACAATTTATAGGTTTTGATTACCAAACAAGGGGTGTGTAAGCAGAAGCATTTCTTCACACTTTCAACACAATTTTAAGGGTGTGTATTATGGATGAAAGCATATTATACAGGGGGAATCATTGTATTTAAATAGGACAAGTAATTATATTTTATCCTCAACAGTTCATTTTTCTCTTATTCTGTATGCCATGTCCCTTCAAGACATGCACAATCATGACACTCCACAACTTTCTATTCTTGTAGCTCTATGTAACATTTGTCCTTTTACTATCTCTACTCCCCCCACTATTCTGCCATTCATTTACATAATCTTGTCATGCTCACAGACAACCTCTGTTGCTTTCTCCTTTGATGTATCCTGGGCTTCTCTTGCAGATAACCTTTCATCCTGTTTTCTTTTAATTGATGATTAGTCCTTTCTTCCTGCTTTCCTTTACTATCTTGTCTAGAAGGTCCTGTAGTTTTTCTTCTGTATCTGCCATCAATACAATGTAGATGGTAATGCCCTAAGAAATCATCTTTTCAAAAAGCAAATATTAACTTTAATCTCCTCTCATTTCAGTGAAGTGTGTTTTTATTTCAATGATTATCGCAGAATTCTGTTTGTTCCATCTCTCCTTAGTTAGCATGAATGTTATGCTTTGTATCTATATCTATAATTCTCAAAATGTTTGTATGTATGTTTGCATGTGTGTGTGTGATCAGATGTTGTTTATGCATTTCCACAATTTTCATCTGATTTCGCTGAAATATTTTTTGTTTGATAGATTCTTCAGTGCTGGTTTTGAATCCAAATTGTTGGCGATAATGGCTCTTCATTACTTCCTATACAATATAACTCTCAGCAATGTTTTACTATTTACTATCTGTTCTTGGATATATATCTTTCATAAAAACTTTAATAAAAATTAAATAGTTTAAATTATTACAATAATATTATTTATTATACAGTTCCCTTTTCAAGGGCCAAAGCATTTGGGGATGTGCCTCAGTTGCACCCAAATGTTTGGTTCTAATATTGATTTTCAGGTGGGCTGACTTTACACCTAAACTACTCTAAATGAATGGCAAAAATTCCCCGTAATGAAAGACCCAGTCCAAGACAGGTTATATTGATAGTATATATATATAGCACACTATGGTAAAATACGAATATTGCTATGAGATACAAAATAGAAATCATTTAATAGTATCAAAATATAGCTTGCTATCTGTTCAACCAGATGTATTAAAGGCTTCAATTCTATAGATATAAATATCTTTGTTTTTCTTAACCTTAAATGAACATGTTATTAAAAATGAATCCTATCAGTTCATATTTCAAACATGTTAAAAGCCAGGAACTGTATAAATCTCAGTAAGATATAAAATAATCAAATACAGGTAAAACATTGAACATTAATAAATAATCATACAAAAACATGGCAAGTGATTGAAAATAGGAAATAAAAAAATTCAATTTAGGCATTTTATATAGAAAAGGGTGTGCAGGCGGTGTTAGTGGCTTAGAATTAAAAAAACGAAATCTGAGTTCAAATTCCAGTCAAAGTTATTATATTGACTTATGCACAAATACTCTTGGGAAATGTAAGACTCCAGCTTTCTCCCTCTAGGTAGGGGTTAAATATTAATTTTAATAATTTTAGTAATTTTGCTGACTGTGCCCATAAGCTTTGGCTATCAACCAGTTTAGGAGAAGACAACTCTTAATTTTAAAACCGTGTATAGCCCTGGCAAAGCACATGTTATATGTAACTAATGAGAGGATCATGGAGGTCTCAATAACTCTATGATCCTGACTGCAGTTAGCTTTGGTTATATATATATATATATATATATATATATATATATATATATATATGAAAGGGAACATTGAAGTCAAAACTCACAGGTGACAGACTGTTTCATGCCAGAAGCAGTCATCAGGAAGGAAACAATTTGTCGCCTCTGAGTGTTGACTTCAATGTTCACTTTTATATTTACATACGATCTATCTCTGATATTGAGCACTTTATCCTATAAATATAGAATGTCTTAAAACTATATTTCTTCATATATATATATATATAAAACTTGCCTTAAGTTTATGTAAATTTAAAATTGGTTTTTAATTAATTATTTTAATTATTTCATACGGAATTCTGTATGCGCATATCATAAATGCAGTAATAGACAATAAGGAGTGCTTATTTGCAATTTATAGTGTGGTTATTTTGGCTTATGTTGTTTTTCAATCTAAGTCATGACCTCTGGAACCAATTAATAATATAGGGTGAGGATTACCTGTGTGTGTGTATATATATATATATATATAAATTTAAAGAGCCCAGAGAGAGACTTTCAGCTTGTTACTATAAACCAGAAGTAGTCAAATATAAGCACCATATATGATAAAGTTCATCTGTTTGAGTGTTGCAAGACATGAACAAAATTTACATATATATTCTTGTTACTTACTCATTAACATTCAACTTACATTTCAATCCAAATGTGTCTCAATTCATACCCAGTAAATAAAGCTTGAAATTTTTCTTATTTAACTGTGATGAAAAAAGGAGCTCAGCCAACATATTTCCACAAGCCTCATTAAAGGTCAACAAACTGCATGGTGTCTTGTGTGCCATAGTTTGGGCCCTGCTATAAAACATCCTGTGAAATTTTGATGGGTTGCACTAATATTTATTGATATTAATAAGTTTACAAGCCAATCAGGTGAATATTTTTATTTTAAAATGTTTCCTTGTATTACAGTATAATGGTTTTATAGATAGGAGAATAATCAACTCAGGTGTTAGCTATACAACCAGCAGAGGTGAAAGATGACATAAGCCATAACCAGTCTCTTGAAATGATAAAATTGTCAGACACACCTCTAAGAGTTCAGCAGATATGATATGTCTATTTCAGATGCATAAATTCTTTCATCTTCTGAATTCTATATACGATTGTTTCTTTTTCTTTTCTTTTTTTTTTGCCAATTTTACATAAGTTCTCATCTTTTGACTAATAAACAGGAATCAAACTGACTCTCAATCAGTTTGGAGATCTGCATGCTAACTATTTTGCCGAGACAACTTAATTCAGTCTTAGTCATTTGTTCATTTTTGTCTCATGAGAGAATTCATCGACAATTGTTTCAGCTGAGAGAACGCTTCGTAAATGAGATGCTGATGGTGATATTGAGTTTTAGGTATTTTCAGCCAGATATAGCCATTCACATAATCTCAAATAAACATGGACATGTTTACACTTATATGCTCCTGTTCCCATGAATTTGACCAGCTGACATTTGTTAACACCAGCAGCTATAGGCACCTCATATAGCCATCGGGGTTTAATCTTCCTTGAACATTGTCACTTGACGTGCTAAATCTCCACCACCCCACCTCATAAGGGACATTAACGTACTGACTACCGATTCTCTTTAACGTCTCAGCCTTGACATCCTTCACAACTTACAATTCCAACTTCTGTAAAGTGATCGTTTCTCAGGTGGAAGCCATTTTGACCAAATATTGTACTTTACTCAAACTCTGACTTTGTGTCTTTCACATGAGATTTGCTTGAATGACATTTGAGTGAGAAATACGAGATGATGTTTGCAAATTTGATATTTCATTTAATTCCTTAGAGACATCAGACATCATTGGAAATTTATGGGCGTGTATCCCTTTATAGTTGTGTATATATATATATATATATATATATATATATATATATATATATATATATTTATATACATACATATATATATATATATATATATATATATATATATATATATATATATGTAATGTGTGTGTGATTTGATAGAAAAATAAATATGTATCTTGATTGGAAAATATCCATAAGTTTGTTTCAGATGAATGCCTCTGTATTTCTGAAGAAACAAATATGTTTGTTTTCATGGATGTCTACACTTACAAGATTATTTCAGATTTTATTCACACAACACATTCGGACATTTGTCTATGTATGTATGTGTGTGTATATATATATATATATATATGAATTTGAATTCCACTTTATAATTGTAACCGTTGTCTGAGTAAGCATCAATCACAAATTAAAATGGTTCTGAATTGATCAATTGAAAGACACTAGAATTACTTGAATGGTGTCCAAGTAATAAAATTTATCTCTTTCAGAACATAAAAATTGTCTGAAATTTTCAAATGAATCATTATTATTATTATTATCATCATCATCATTATTATTATTATTATTATTATTATTATTATTATTATTATATTAAAATGAAGCATTATTATTATTATTAAAATGAAGCATTTTTATTATTATTTTATTAAAATGAAGCATTATTATTATTATTATTCCGTGAGTAGTTTGGATTAACATTCTTATCTTTGTTGTTTTAATTGCTGCATTTTGGTTGCTACATTCTTCAGCCATCCTCGGGTGTAAGTATAGCATTTCCCTTGAATGTTTGATGGGCTACTATATTTATTTTGAATGTTTATTCATATTTCTTCTTCTTCTATATGCTATGTCCCTTAAGGATATGAGTCATCATGGCTCTCCACAACTTCTTAATCTTTGTTCTATCAACACCTCTATGGGTTATTTAATGCCAAAATCTAAATATTTTGAACACAATTTTATGACTTCAGCTAAATATATTTTGAATGTAGTTGTATATCTACAACTACAGATAAAAATAACTACACTCATTCACTTGATGGAGATCATTTCTTTTTCATCATGGATTAAACACTTAAACTCATTTAGTATGTGATTCCCACCAGGAAATATCCAAAGACTGCTAAAATGATATGCACCAGCCTAGCAGGATAAGGCTCCTTAATCCCAATATTTATAGTGGGAACAAGTCTTTCTTTTTAAAGCCATGCTCATCTTGTGAAATTGTAATATTGATTTATAGCAACAAGTTTGATAAGTAATTCTTTTTGGCTAATATCCCTATCACAATGTTTTCTGTAGAGTGATTGGCCATCGTTAAATGTAATATAAATAGTGGAACTGCCAAGCAAACTGAATCAACAAAGTTTGAAATAAACAATTACAAGAAAAAGAAAAGAACAGGGCAAAATATAATATAATGCAAGCAAACAATATATACAAGGCAAATTAACAGTAATAAAGCAAAAAGTTCACAAATTAAGAATTGGGGTTGACGGAAAAGAGCAAATTCAGATAAGTGAACATAGCATTCTGACTTAAAGACAAGATTGACCAGGACTGAGTCATATGAACTGGCCTGTTTTATTGACTAGGAAAAAATCCCAACATGCATTGTGTGATTCTGTCGATAAATTGGTTATTGGAATGAGTTTTGCTATCATTCCCATTACACGATTGGAACCAACATTTTCACTTTATTTTGTTTGAGAGAAGAGGCTTCCTTGTGAATTTTCACTTTTTAGAGTGAGAAAAAATTTGGGAATAGTCTGTGAATGCAGGTCTGATGCCAATCTCTTGAAGAGCCAGAATCAGTTTTTTTTTGTGACTGCATTTATTTTGCATTGTTAATATCTTTTGTATAAGATTTGCAAATTCTTGTAAATAGAAGTCCTCAGGACAAGAACTAAAATGAATCAAGGTAAGCTTATGCTGGCTCAAATAAAATGATTTTGGTTTTTCTCTTTTACAAATCTTTATTCTTTCTTTTTACCTATTTGCATCATTTGTATTCTTTTCTTTGACTTTATGTATTCATCAACTATTTATGGAATTCTTAAGAGTTTAGTTTCAAATTCACTACACCTTGTCAATGTGCCATTTTCCTCAGGACATCTTTGTCATTACAGTGTTATTCTTCCATTCATTTGGACAAGTAGGTTATTTGTTGTTCCTCATTTCTCTTGCCTTCACTGAATGTTAAATTCTTCAAGTCTTCTTTCCTCATTATCTGTCACCCAGATTTTTGACTGTTAACAACAGTTTCTTTGTACTTTCTGTTCTTCATCATTCATCACAATTCATCATTCATCTCAACATTTGTTGGAAGAACTCTATGTTCATGGCCTCATGTCTTTTTTTTATTTGCAAGAAAATTATCCAGATCATAGACATCATATTCTAGTCCAATACAGTTTTCTTAATTTCTAATGTTATTTTTTGATCTCTTAATACCATATTCATATTTTTTCATCTTTATATATTTTGTAATTCCTATGAATTTTCAAATTTGTGGCTTACTTTCTGTCATCCATAACAAACTGATGCACTTGTTTAAATTTGATGTTCCCACTGTGTAATGCACATTTCTAGCTGCCCTTTTTGCATACACGGTGCAATTTATCTCCTTACACCTATCTGATCAGTTCTTTCTTCTTGATTTGACAATCATGTCTCTCCACAATTTACAGTCCTTTGTCGTGTTTAGTAAATTTTGTCATCTCTTCTAAACCCTGTTCTATCATCCATTTGCACATGCTTGCTATAGACGTTATGCACTGTTTTTCTCTGTCTCTCTTGGCTTCAATCTGTCTTTTGTGTATCAAATTTTCCAAGCTCACTTTCCTCATTATATACCCTAGAAATTTCAACTTTCTTTTTCTGATGTTAGGTATAAGTGTTCTTTTTGTTTCCATTTTCTCTAAAACTTTGTCGTTTCTCACATTTACAGTCTATGGTATTCTCAGCATCCTTCTGTAGGATCACATTTCTATCACTTCAAGTTTCATCTTTATCTGTGTAGGAAAATTGATATTATATAAGAGTTCAGTACACTTTGTTTCTAATGAAATTTTCTTGTTTTTTAATACATTGCTTAGCTTTCTGAAGGCATCTTTTACTGTCCCAATGTTCTTTCAGATTTCAGTGTCACACTTTCTGTCCTCTTTTAAAAGACTTCCCAGATATTAAAATTGGTATACTTGCTTGATTTTATTATCTCAGATCAGACAAAAAAAACTGTTACTTTATCACTATTTTCATAGCAGATGTTCTAGCAAGCTATATTCCTTGGCTACACCAGTTCAGACTTTCACAGCTAGGAAGTACCATGCTATGTACGATGAGTTGATATCATCATTCTCTACATATTCCCTTAGTGAGGAAGAATTTCCAATCAGATTGCTTCTTCCTCAGAACTGTTGCATTAAGGAACTAACTCCCAAGTGAATGCTTCCCTAATTACTACAATATTTATGTCAAGAATCAACCCTTGGCCATCCTACATGTCCTCATTAATGATATACACTTCTTACTCCCTTCCTGTATACCCTTACAATAACCTCATTTAGTAGCCCTCTACCTTAAGTGGCTCTTGGGCCTTGTATTAGTTGAACAATATTAAAAATAAACAAAAACATTTGCACTTGTTTTCACATTTGTCTACTTTGTTAAAAAATATTGAAGGAATTTTTTTTTGTATTCAACTGTTTTTTTTCTTTCAGCCACATTTATTACATTGATACAAAAGTCCCTGTTATGTTTTATAGAATATTAGGGAAATCTTTGAAGTTCTAGTAGGTTTTTATTACTTGTGAAATCGAACAATTGTATGAAGTTGGTTACAAGTCTTGGAAAAAATTCAGAAGCTTGAAAAATTGCATTTACATGAAATTAGGCAAAGGAATAGAGTTGAAAAACTTGTCTTTCATTTATTACTTTACACAAAAGTATCATTTATAAACAAGATGGGACCTGGCAATGAAAAATATATTAGTTAAAAGAATCCTCAAGAGAAAATCGCAGAGAGATCTCTGGATATTCTCTTTGAGAGGAATTGTAAATGCACTACTTTTAAAATAACCAACCAGTTTGTGATAGCAAAGCACACTGGTTGGTTGAAGAGATTTTGATTGAAACTGCAAGATGTTGTTTGAAAATCAGATATAATTTGCTAATCTGAAATATTGTCAAATAGCATTTGTTTGTGTTTCTGGATGGACGACAGTTTTGAAATGTCTCATCTTTTATAAAATTCCATTTTGATTGCCACCCTGGAGGAAGTTTGGGTCATCCCACTCCACCAGCATGTCTCTACAAAATATTCAATTTACATGCATATTATATTGGATAGATTGGTCTCTGTCTTTGTATACATGTATATCCATCCTTGGCTGTTTCAGTAGGGAATATTAAAGAAACATTGGTTGTCTACAGCCATAGACAACCAAAGTCTCTCAATATTGGCTAAAGGAAGAGTTTCATGTTTCCGTAGAAGAGGAAGGTGAGATGAAATCTTTGGCAGATATTTTGTTTGGTAAAAACATGTGTCCATTGTGCTGTCAAATATTTACTTAAAATTTTATTCTTGACTGGTTTCAACCAAATTGTCTTGTTTAAATATCTTGCCATCAAATGATTTTCTTCTTTCTGTAAAAAGAAGATTTTTTTTTATCTTCCACCTTTGCAAATTTCCTTCTGGCTGACAGTGTTCTCTTTATTTTTAACCAATAAAGACTAATTTGCTTTCTGTCAGGTTAAATATGTAATTATTACATCTCATGCCTTAGCTTGGCTGTATTTGATTAGAAATTTAATCATATGTCTTTCTTGTAATTTCATATTGCACATCACATCATCAGAGTCTATCATTGGTATTGGTTGACCAATTTTTCCTTTTTGAAGGAAAATAGTCATTGCTAAAAAAGCAGTCGTATGAAAAACGATTTTTCTAACATTGGTATTAACTGATAAAAATAAATCTGTTTCTCCTGTTTATTTATCTTGCTTTGTATTTTATCTACTAATTTATCTTTCAATTACTATCCATTTCTTTTGTAAATTTATTGACTAATACATAAAAACAATTGCAGTGTATTTCTCTGTTTGTGAGTTGGTTTTTAAAAATGCTCAACTTTTATTTATTTATTATTTTTTTTTCATTAACTCTCTGTTAATATCACGAGATGTTTGAAAATCTCACAGTGTTTTGTCTTAATATTTAGGAAGTTTCAAGTCAAATCTTCCTGTTTAGTCAAGTAGCTTTCAGAATTCTTTTGTTAACTACAAGGAGTTTCTGGTTTTGGCCAGAATATTTCTGTGAATTAAAATTTTATTAGTTTACTGAAAATAAAATGAGGCCTATATTTTGCATATATGAATTTTTTAAATTTAAAAATTCATTCTTTTATATTAGCTTTTTAATACAAGTTTACAAAATAAAATGTTTTTTTTTTTAATTAACCTTTAAAAATAAGAAGAAACACTTACGACAATATATAACTATTGTAGCATACCTATGGACAATAATGGATATGCCCGCATTCCCATAAATACTATAGTAAATACTGTATATTGGTCTAGAGTTGGAGATTCATTATGGAATTCATTTGACTCACTTCTTCTATGTGCTGCTGGTAAATCTTATGTGTGTTGTTCTTGTCCTAAGTATTATCATTCATTACCAACCTTTGTTTGATTATTATATTCAATAACCTTTCCTAGGTTACAACAATAACAAAATGGTTAAGTAATATATGTCATATGTATTATATTTCAAATGGAAACCTCACCATACTATAGCTGTGACAGTGTTCCACATTACTAATGAAGAGCTAATTATATATGATAAAATATAGTTTTGATATTATATATAATAATTATATAATAATTATATATGATAATATTATATATAATAATTATATATGATAAAATATAGTTTTAATATTATATATAATAATTATATAAGATAATATTATATATAATAATTATATAATAATTATATATGATAATATTATATATAATAATTATATATGATAATATTATATATAATAATTATATATGATAAAATATAGTTTTAAGATATTCTATATTTTTTAATGGACGTTGGAAAATGCAACACCAAAATCTGAACATGCATTGAACTAGTGAAAAGTCATTCCAAATGCTGAACAAAATCTTGAGAAACAAAGAAAATAAGGCCAGATTATTTCGTGATATCCATTGTCTTATATGACAGTGAATGATAAAGAATCTGCCAATGGATAAAGAGGAAAATGGTTCTAAAGAAGGATATTCCATAAATGGAGTGAATAACCAATGAAGAAGTGTTTAAGAAAATGGCAACAAAAGAACATATACTTCAGAATTAGGAATTAGAAATATCCAAGCTTACTTGAGCCTGGGCACTGGGCATTGTCTTGGAAGATACACACGTATTTTTCAATAAAAATACAGTATATATATATATATATATATATATATATATATATACGTTAACAAATATACTTATACATATACCTATGCTTTAGTGTGCAAATTAAGTTTCATTGATTACCCAACTCATTGGACACAAGATATAGCTTATGCAGTTGCTAATATCTAGTTATTTGATTTA
The DNA here is from genome assembly GCA_963932145.1 of Acanthosepion lycidas. NCBI lineage: Eukaryota > Metazoa > Mollusca > Cephalopoda > Sepiida > Sepiidae > Acanthosepion > Acanthosepion lycidas. The sequence goes on from OZ010584.1 coordinate 8,348,886, forward strand.
CCTAACTCTGTACATATATATATATATATATATATATATATATATATATATATATATATATATATATATATATATATATATTGAGAAAGAGAGATAACTTTTAATCTTTCTAAATTAATTTTGGTTCAACTCTTTCCATTACAGATTTTTAAGTTAAATTTGTACTTATATTCCTGTTTTTTTTTTTGATTTCTCTCATTTTATTTTTTGATTTTCTTTTCCATATTTTCTGAAAATATTTTTTCTGTCTTTCTCTTCACCATTTTCTTTCTTTTACCTTGTTTTTCTTTCATTCTGGCGATGTTTCTTTTCTTCTTGTTTCACTTCTTGCTAAGACTATAAAAGTATTTTTAGAAAAAGTTTGTGCAAACTTTAAAGAACTGTTTCAAAATGGCTGATGATTTGAAATTGTTACATCAGCGGATCACCTTCATCTTTCTTACTAGTCAATTTATTGACCTTCTGCCTGCTTCCATTCAATTTCCACTTATCCTTTTTAACTTATGACCTCTAATTACAAAATGGCTTCTGCATCACAATATGGTAATTCTATCTTTGTCCCAAAAGTAAGTGATTTTCCAAGAAACTTATTCTAACAAATTCTAAGATTACTTTTTCTTGATATTCAAATAACAAAACCTTGCTTTAAATATTCTTCTGTAGTTTTAACAAATTATGGTACCAAAGTTTAAAATGACTGGATTCATTGTATTGAAGTTCAACATATTTACCATCAAAAGGACTCTGGATTTTGATGACCACTTCTCTGCAGTTGATGTAATTACTCTGATTATTGATATCCACAATAAAATTCTCTTTCTTTGCATTTGATGTCTGTTCAGACTATTTGTGTTGTGTGCCATGGATTTTCTTTTGATTTTGTAGTAGAAATGAGACATGACTGATGACAATCATTTCTTCTGACAATTTCACAAAACTCAAATCCTTTTCTTTTACACAGAAGAAAAATGTGCCAATGACACAACAAGTAACATAATTATAAATTGATGTATTGAAGAAAAAGTACAATTGCTGTTGTGTATTGTAGAACTCAAGAAAGAGAAAGAAATTTTGTTTTTGGATATGTGGTTTTGCCTCTCATGTTATATATCACAACTGAAATTCAGGGTATATGCTGAATATTACTTCTAATGACCTTCTTTGTTATAAGATATTTTTTTTTTAAATCTGAAAGTTTGTTAATCTGCCTGTTATCAATTAAGTCAGGACTTATAATGATTGATTCTCATGAAGGTTGTTTTTTATAGTCATCGCTGTCATCTCTAATGGTCATTAAATTAAGCTTTTGGTCTTCTGATGAAACAGACTTTACTGTAGAGTCACAATCTTTACTTTCATCACTTCATGTTGTCTTGAAGCAAGAATTAGTTTGCATGAATTGCGATACAACAATGGATTTGATTTAGAAGGAAGTATATTATAAAACTTTACTAGAAGCAGAAGGGCTTTTGCAATTATAAAAGACTAACATTTATTTGTATCTTTTTATTTATCAAATTTATTCTGAAATTTTCCATTTTTTGTCTCAGATCAATGAGTACCACAGTCATGAACTTTATCTCAGATGGTGAGGATTACTGTCATATTGGATGGATAAGCTTTTAATCTCATTTAGGGGATCATGGGAAATACTGGGTTAAATTAATTTGTATTATTAATAACATTTTCATATTTTTCCTTACTTTTAATCACATTCAGTTTCATTTACAAAATCTGAAATAATTTGTGAAACAATAAAATAAGCAAAACCAAGATCTTTTTTATCTATTTCTCTTATAAAGAATTTAAGAACCTTTCAACCGAAACAAATATAAGCAAACTAGTCAAGGAGTGAATTGTATGACTGCTTCTTCTGAACCCAAGGGGTATTGATTCTTGTCTAAATATTTACAAAAAAGAGACTGAATTTTGTTCACATTTACTTTTTCTCTGAAAATGAGATGTTGAGGTTTTGTCATCTCCCTAAATCCAATTTACTTAACTGATTAAACAGATTAAATGATTAGTCTTGGATTATCACTTCAGATTATGTCTTCTATTAACTTTCAAAAGAATGTGATTTGATGCCATTCATTTCTATAAATTAGTTGTCTTTTTTTTAATAAGGAATTAACAGAAAAGATTCTGTTAATTTTGTTCAAGTTACTTTCTTTTTTATTGATTTTTTTTTATCTATATTGCATTTGTTTTATCATTTAAAAGGCTTTTGTCACAAGCAATTTTTTTTAAGTTAAATACACTGCATAAATACTGCCCTTTTCACTATATTGCAGATTTGAGTTGCACAGATTTGTTTTTCATGAGTCTAATTTTCCTAATATCTTAGACATTATTTTTTTTAATAAAATCTTACTCCAACAAAATCTATTTCATGTAATATAATTATTAATTAGAATAATTATTAAATAGCCTGACATATAATTTTATTCTGTGAGAATAGGTTACCAAATGAGGCCCTGAAAACACTGTAACCACAGCATATGTCTGATGATAAAATTTATCAGAGCAACAGTTAATCAATTCAGTATGTATAACAATTTCTCAGGAAATACTCACGTGTTTAAAAGACTATTAATGCTGTCAAAACTTTCAAAGATACTGTCTGCAATATTGAAAATATCAGAGAAAAGAGTCTTAGTTTTTCATCCATTCTTAATTTTCTTGTTTTTTTTTAAAAAATCAGTTGGAGAGTTCCAAGTATAATGATACATTTTTCTTGAACAATATGGATGGAATTTTCAAAGATTTATTGAAAAACGTAATGTTTTTAGTGTTGACATTTTAAATGTCTATGAAAATAAATAAAACAGTGATTTCTAAAACTTTCCCTTCAGTTTAACAAAACTACCACAGTTTAAGCATTGTCTATAAAAGAAATAGCAATCTTGAAGCAACTTATCTCTTATATTCTGAGGAGGTTATTGAGAAGATCTGATGGGATCAAGTGGCAGGTTTTTATCCCCAATCAAAAGCTGAGTCCCAAAAGTATCTCTTATAAATGATAAAGCCAACTTTTTTGAAAGACTGAACTTATTAGCATACGATCAGTATTTTATAGGTTAAGCCATTATTAATAAATTTGTTATCTTTAATGACCAATAGAAAATCAGTAAATAAGTAATGTCAAACTACAATGAACAAACTTACAAAATAATAGCCTCAGTAGATACCTTCAATGTTAGAAATGGTAGTGCTAAGCCAAAGTCCAACTCCCAGAGTTTTTGAGCTGTCACTCAGAATCAAAATGAGAAGAATCCAAAAGTTTCACTCAAGACTTCAAAGGAATAGCTCTGTGATCAAATATTGGTTTTGAGGTTTAAAGGTTAAAATTCTGCTTTTTTTGTATAATTTGTTTTTGTTACTGAAATGAAATGTTTAATAGTAAAGAGGGATTTATTTTGCATTAAGCAACTTAAAAGAACAGACAACATTCATAGGTTCTTATTTTAATTTTCTATAAGGTTTTTTTTCAAATGATTATTTTTATCCTTACTAAGTTCCACTGAAAAAGAAATCAGCTTGTTTCAAATGAAAAATGATAAAAGGCAGGTTTTATAACACACACACACACACATTATATATATATATATATATATATATATATATATATATATATATATATATATATATATATAGCATAACAGAAAAAAAAAAAAGAGATCTTTGAGTCAAAAATCTCTTCTTTTTTTTTGACTCAAAAAATGCTAGAACATTGACACTAGTTGAAATAGTCAATACACATGCGGTAATTTTGGATTTCTCTGTTATGTAATTTATATGGTCCTATTATAATAAATACATTGAGCTATTTTTGTGGATCAGTTTTAATATTTTATATTATTAGGATCCACTTGGATATACCAATGGATTTATTACCTGTACTATATATATATATATATATATATATATATATATATATGCGTGTGTATTTAGGCAGCAATCCTTTTTTCATGCACATTTCATTAAAAACGACAGACAAGGTGCTTTTATTTAGTTTTTTTATGCAATTTCTCATGTGATCTAATAATTTTTTCTTTTCAGATGATACATTATATAAAAACTGTCCAAATGTTCTTTTTATCCAAGAGCTTTCGACTATAAAATTTAGCCATTTTCAAGGATTATATTTTAACTGTTAAATAAGAAATAGTTTGTTGTATGTATGTTTTATAAAATGTTTTCAGATTTTCAAAATATGGTCAAGATATTGTGTCTATATTCAAAGTTAATATTATTAAGTGTTGTTTTTTTTTGTTATTATTAATAAGGCTTCCATTATTTTTAGCTTTTTTTTGCACGTGGATGATGCTATTATATGTGTTGTCAACAAGTATGTTACAAATAGTTCCCAGTAGGTCTCCATGAATATTTAAATGAGATCTAATTGAGCTATGGTCAGAAAGTTGTAGAGTGAGTCTGCATGTCAAACATGTTGTAGTGTGGCCTATATAATGTTTGTCGTTTTCAATGAAATGTGCATATATATATATATAAAATGCAATATCCCTTCAGGATGTAGGTGATCAGGACTAACTACACATCCTTTTCTTTATTATTTGCGAATTTGTAGCAATATGAGTTAACTGAGGTCTTGTTAAATTAAAAACAGCTAGACCTGTCGCAAAAATGGATTCAGAACATTTACTTTTGACCGATGGTTATCCATAAGTGAAGTCAACTTGAAAATACAGAGCAAGAGTCTCAAATGGAGAGAAAATCATGGAAGCAAGATGAATTACTTTTTTAGATGAAGATAACAAGACAAAGGAAATTGTTATCTATAAAACTGACCATCTCACGAAAAGGTACACCGAGGGACAAATCAAGCGATGGAGAACAGATAGGGAAGACAACCACTAGACTGTGCCACTCACAACCTACCTATGCCTCATCTCTGCTTTGCTCACTTATAGCAGTAGATTACAGCCCAAGAAAAAAATCTGGCTTAATGCAAGAAATTGTTTTGTTTTTTACCTAGCGGTTAACAATCTGGCTGAAGCACAGTTATTAAGCCACAAATGTTTGACTGGAAGTAACTGCAGTCTGTCAAAGAACAACAAAACAAATTGACATTATTCCTTGGGAAAGATAGTGCAGTGTTTTCCCAATACCTTCTCCATAGTTTTGATTTCAGAGATGTCATTCAGTTAATTTGGTTGTCACCAAAGACTAAAAAGCCAAATTTATGATGCTATTTAACCTATAGATAGGGGGGGTAAGAGACAAACTCATACATTTCTTAAGGCCATGAATTTATTTTCTGGTACATTGACTTTTATACCATGATCATGTGTTTTTGACTGTCAGTTTATTCTTCATTCAAATCAAAAAAAACTTTGAAATATGTTATCCACAAGAGTCTACCAGAAAGATACTTTCAGAGGTTATATCTTGCCCAGTTGTGACCTGGAAATGTACAAGATAGGATATTCAATATTTTGAATAATTTCCTCAACCTGCAATTTCCCATCTGGAGAGAAAAATTACATTTCTATGTAATCAGATCTATACACAGTTTGATATAGGCATCATGTTTTATCAACAAAAGGAACATGTAATAGAAAGCTTTTCTATTTGATGTCTTTTAAGATATTTTCCGAGAGATTCATTCTTCCCTATTCTGTCCGTCCATTATGGAGATTGCTTTGATGAATCTCAGGAAGTAGGAAAGTGTCACAAATGACAAGCTGCTTCAAAGCATCTGCCACACAATGTACAAGAGTCAAAGAGGAGAGCAGAGTTAGAGGCCTTGGCAAATGCAAACTTTTAATATAGAATAAATAAAAGCATGCATTTGTGTATGTCCAGTTTGACACTCTACTCGGACAAGAATTGTTTAGAAAGGACTTGATCAGCTTCAGTGAAATTTTATACAGAAAGTCCCTGAACAAAATTTTATAGATTCTTTTTAATATGTCTCTTGTTTTTTTTTTGTTTTTTTTTTAAATTTTATTCAGCTTCTGTTAATGTTGTGGATGATACAAGTGAATTTAATACATGGGCTTGTTGGTCTGACCAAAAAGTCTTTCCAACAAATAAATGTAAAGTGGAATAGGTTGAGATTTTCTCAGCATCACCTCATATAGAAGAAACACTCATAATTAATGCAAAAAACAAAAGCTTATTTAGTCATGATAATCAAATAATGTTAAAGATATAAATTAAGCATCAATTATTATAATGAGTACTTCCCTTCCAAAATTCTTCAAGAGTTGGTACAAAATATTAAAACTAAATGCAATAAAATTACCTATAAAGAAATCATCATCTTAAGAACAAGTAAATGAAATCATTGGATTTTTGGAGGCTCACACAATGTTAAACTTTTAAAGGAAAGAATTTACAGATCACCCTGTTTTTATACATTGTCCACTTGAGCTACTTTAGTGTGTGGCTGGACATGATTTTCCTTTTAGACATTTTTTCCTGAAGCTGCGGATTCTCCCAGCAATGGCCTCTTTACTTTGATTAATTCCCTGCAGTTAACTTCCATATCCTCCCTGTCAAAACAGGTCCTCAACTGCAGTATCTTCTGAGTTGTATAGTAACAAAAGAAATTTGATATAGAGTCTGAAACTCAATGACTAAAGAACTGACAGGTTTGCCACAGTTCCATTTAGCCTTTCTGAATTCCTTCTTCATAGCTGTTTCCTCATAGCCACCCCCCTGGTGCAAACACCAATAATCCGTACTATATCTTGAGCAGTGTTATCACTCTTGGAAGGAAGCCAAACTGATATGTGCACACACGCAAACCATTAGACAATGATGGAGAAGAAAATTCTTTGTATTTCCTTTCCAATTTTAATCTTTTAGTAGAGATCTATTCATGCATCAATGATGACAGTGATGAATTTTGTTTCTCTTCAATCTCTATCTTGAGATGTTCCCAGTTTGCAGCACCCTTCCATCAGTACAGATTTCAATTTCAATTTTGAATTTGCTTAAGGTACTTAGTTTTCTAAACCAGTTAAAATGCATTTGGCATTTAACAGCCTGAAAAAAGAATGATGATCTACTTAGCATTAGAAAGCAACACTTGAAATTTTTAAGGCACATCATGAAAAGGAAGAAGTGTGAAGAAAATTTGACACTGACAGGACATATTGAAAACAAGTGGGACAGCGGAAAGCAGCATATGACCCCCGCACCCCCCCTGCCTAACAAGCTTTATACAAATGGTTGGCAGAACAGGGATTAGGAGAGATAGCAAAAAGACAAACTTTAATAAGAGATACAAAGGACTGGAAATTGTGGAGAGCCATGATCACTCATGACCTGAAGGTACACGGCAGCTAGAAGAAGAAGAAACTTTTGTAAACAGTTGGCAGAACAGGTATTAGGAGAGATAGCAAAAAGACAAACTTTACTAAGAGCTACAAAGGAAAGAAAGTTGTGCAGAGTCACAATCAATCATGTCCTGAAGAGACATGTCACACAGATGATGTCAACTGGGAGGAGAACCTTTGACACTAAATTGAAAACATATTGATTCAAAATAAGGCATTATCGTTCTTTTCAAATAATGCACTTTAAAGAAATTAACGATGATATTTTTATGTGATAAGGATCCATATTGAATTGGATAAATCAATCGACAGAACTGAGATCATATTTCATTTCCTCCTGCAAATTTGATATTGATCTTTATATAGACTCAATGTCAGATTTCATTCTATAAATCAATATTTTTACAAAATTAATATGAACCAACTGGTATCAGTAAAATTGTTAGGACATAAATCTGTTTATCAGAACAAGATTCCATATTTCCTGGATGCTAAAATGTATTTTTTTCTTTATAAATACCCTCAAAAATCATTTTGTATCTTATCTTGAAAGGTCAAGTTGTAGAGAGGAGTTTGTCAATCCTCACAAACCTCAATCATGAGATACTAGCAATCACAAACCCCTAACATAGAAACCTACAATTATCGTTCATATGTAATAAATATTGTATCTCCTGTTAGAATCCTAAAATATATACATATTTTTTTTTTTGGAATATTCAGGATAACCAGTAGTACTGTAAGTCTTTTGTTCATTTTGGCATATCGTACAGTATCTTCACAAACCCCAACCACAGCCATGTAATACAGGTTGACAGTTTCTGTCTGTATTTCTGAGATGAGGTATTGTAACTATTTACACTATTAAATCCTTTGGTCTGTTGTCCTCATCATTACTGTCTTTGGCCCTTTTACGCTCTGACCTTCTTCAGGTGATATGTTTGAATGGAAATGAGAGATCACCCCCACCCCATGGGATGATGTTGAAATATTAGGCAGAGAAAATCACTGGAAAATACGAAAACTTAAGGAATCAGCACATATGCTAGGCCACAAAAATCTCCTACGCCAGCGAAGCATAGAAATGAATACAATATGGCAAGCAGTAATCCAGACAGATAGAGAAAAATAGCAATAACAACAAATTGTAATATGAGCACTGGTAAAAAAAAAAGTTTACTGAAAAATAAGGTTTATAAGTCCCAAAAATTCACTTAGTGATGTGACACACAGATGCAGGTAGCTAACTACCGTTATTTAAGCAGATGACATCACCAATCTCGTTGGCACAGTTATTCAGCAAAGGATACCCTTTCACGAATAAACAGAATGGCATCAAAGTAGAGATGACAGGCATATTCTATTTATTTCATGTTATACGTTAATATAGTTTGCTAAACAATATGGCAACAGAGCACCTGAATTGCAATACAAAAGTAACACAGTGTTTGAACTAAAAACAACTGCAGTGCAAGTGCAAATTGTTTCTGAGATGAATACATATAACATTGGACTAAACTATTCACAATCTAATTAATAATAACCATATATATTTATTAATAGGTTCAAAATATGATAATTTGTTGTGACAGAAAGACAAATGACCCTGTAGGTTTGGTAATTTTCATTTGCGTGTATGGTAAGCTATTAAATCTTCAAATACTTTATTTCAAAAAATACCTAGCTAATTATAGGATGTGTCTTATCATTTGTAGAGTCTTAACATACTGGAAATACAGTATCATGTGATGTTCAACTTGTCTATCATACTTCAAAATATTAATAAGGAGTTGTTTTGGGAGGTTTATTATGTTTTATTATGCAAACAGATTAAGTGAAATTTTTAAGTAAATCTAGAAGATATCAGGTAGAAAAAACATTAGCTTAACACAATTGCTTATCCACCAAATAAAGTATCATTTTATTATTTGACATGTCACCATACCTTTTGACATTCTATAACCTTCATTAATGTTTTCATTTTTGGTTTTCTTAACTTTTCTACTGTTTTGTCTTCAACATTATTTGCAGTAATGTTATTGTTTCCCAGAGGTTTTGTTTTCCTGATTACAACTTTCGTCTCTTTTAATGATTAACCAAAAGTTGTCTATTGTATTAGTGTTTGAAGAGGCTGGAAGTCATCCAATTTTTGGTGGGCAACAGCTTTTAAGAATGTGAAGGTCTTGAATGAATGTACTGTCTTCCTTAAAGCTTTTAAAATTTTTACCATACAGGAAATATGTTGATAAAGAACTGAGAATAATTCCCTGCATTATTCTTGGTATCATCAACTTTGAAGGGTCCAATAACTTTACTGCCTGCAACATGAGTCAGACATGTTACTTTCTTTCTACTGTTGCATTCTATGATATATTGGCTGATTATTTACATAAAAGATACAACTTCTAACTCAACAGTTTTAATGATGAATGTAAAGCTACATTGGATGGACAAGATGGCTGATAAATCAGTTTTCATGTACTTCTTTGATAAACTTTGTGATATTTACTTAAAGGCAGTCATTTAGTTTCTTTCATGTATTTATATTTTTTTATATTTTGCATTTTATCCTTTTCTGTTTGCATTCTCATCATTTACTGCTTTAAATATTTTCATGCATGTCAATTCATTTTTAATTTCCTTCAAATCTATTTTGGTTACATTTTTAAAGCCAGTTTTTTTTTTTATCCTTATCAATGTTTGCAGTTTCTATTTGTATTGAAATTGAATTTTTGGTTTTTCATGGTTTTTCACTAAACACAGTGGCATAGAAATAAAATTGAGGTATCATTGAGCTTATCATGATGTAAGTAACCTACATACCGAGTTTGAATGAAATCGAAGGGAAAAAAGTTGAATTTATCAATTTTTGATTTGCTCTATCGATTATTGATTTTTTACACTAAGAACCTACCTCTTACATTGTACAATGTATGTGCCAAGTTTGGTCAAAATCAGTTGGATGGATCTTGAGTGAAAAGGTATCACACAGACAGACAGATAAACATCCTCTTTTTTATACATATATATATATATTCCACCCAGAAATATATATATATATATATAATTTCTGGGTGGAATATATACTTATCTATGTATGTATTCTGAAATTATCATTTGAAGTTGTAGCAGCAACTTTTAATGCTTTGTCTTGTCCTCCAAATAGAGATTGAAAATGAACAAGAATATGAAGAAGCTTTCTGAAATTTAACTTTGAATTCAAATTGTAAACAAATGAATGAAGTTGACTTGAGGCTTCAAATATGGCTAACACTTACAGTTCTTATCTCTCAAAGTATAAAGGCAGCTTTTGTACAATTGTCTCAGCTGTGCTTTGTTTGGACGAGGTGATACCTTCTGAATATCATTTCTCTTGAATTGCTCAGTTATTTGCTTACAAATGTCATGTATAGAATAATGAATAAAAGCTGATGAGTTCACCTATCAAAACTAAAACTGCTTTGAACACAGTGACAATAGAAAATGGTTGATATTTCTGATGCATTCCAACACTTTAGACAGGTATCATTCACAATAACAATGTCTTAACTATAGAGTGAATAACATCACAAATTTTATCAACATGCATGCTGCATGACTGATTTTATTATTTGTTGATATGTTTAGCAACCCAGGGCAGATAGACATCAAGACTGGATGTAATTTGAGCAAGCTAAAAAAAAACTGCTGCTGCCAACCATCCATGCCAACATATGTTTGAACCAAGTGATAACTTATCAACTAGACATACATTGACAATGAACAGACATACAGACAAGGAAATGATGTCTGATATAGATAGAATGCATTTGCCAGATTGTATCTCAAACAAATTTTTGCCACAAGAAATTAGTCTTCAGAAATATTTAACTGCTAGTTTTTTCACTCTTGTTTTTTTTCTTTTGTAATTTTCATTTTTCTTTGAAAAATCAAGTGATGCATTTCCCTCTCTTTCTGTTTCATTCATGAACTGATGAATCAATTTTATTTCATGTCTAAATGGTCTTGAAAATGAACAACTAAAACTCAGCTTCTCATAAGAGTTTTATCATTCAAAGAAAACATTTTTTTTTTAAGCAGTTCACCCGAAGCAAGGCAGGAGTGCCACTAGCATGCAAGGGGTTACAGAGAGTGAGAGTAAAGAGGAATGTTTGGGAAAAGGATAAAGAGAAGGACAGGGATCAAGGTCAATGCATCAGAAGATGTCGATTGACATTACATTTGAATATTTGAAGATTAGAGCTATCAAGGAAGCAAGTGATAAGAAGGGAGTTGCACTGATGGGAGGTGCAAAATAAGAAGCTGTTGGAGTAGAAGAGATGGCTACAGTTAGTCATTTCAACAGTGAAGAGAGGACCAAGATGCCAACCTAGTAGCTGGCTTAAATTCATGCAATTTGGGAACCAATGAAAGTAGCTTGTTGGAGCAGTTGCCATGAAAGTAGTTGTAGAAAAGGCAGAGGGAAGCCACAGCACATCTGTGAGATAGCAACTGTAGACAAGATGCCAGATCAGGACCAACCACAATGCATATCCACCTCTGGATTTTGTTGAGGACCTCAAGATGAACAGTGGGAGCGCCAGATCATATATGGCAGCAGTATTCCATGCAAGGATGAATGGTTGATTTGTAGATTTGAAGGATGGACTCAGGCAAGAAAAACCTTCTGGTGTGACACAGAGAACCCACTTTCCTTGCAGTAGATGAAGCTATAGATTCAATGTAGTTGTTCCACTTCAGGTCAATGGTCAACATGTGACCAAGCAGGCACAGAGAGGCACTCTCATGGAGATCATGAAAAATCACACTTATGTCTGATGTCTGAGTATGATTATAAACAATGTTACTTTTTCGACAATATCTAAATGAGTACCCCAAAATTTTCAACAATATCTAAATGAGTACCCCAAAATTACTGTTTTGTTTATTCTTTATTTGAAATTGTGAATGATGGAGATCTGGAAATACAATAGAAAGAAATTGCAATTAACATTACTATACATTGTTAGGTTACATATAGATATTCTTCTATCCTCTCCCGTCATTCGTAAGTTCTTTGAAAGAATCAACAATGGCTGATGTCAATGTTGAAACTTCCCAACAACTGTTTGTGTATCCATCATAACTGATGTATGAATGTAATTTTTTTTATATCAACTCAAAGCAAAAAATATTGGTTTGCTATTGAAAAATCTGTAAGAGTCCAACCCTTGTGGTGAAACCCTTATTTTAAAATAAATAGTGAACTAAGGTGACGTATTCAATAAAGTCACCCATGTATGAAATAATGAACATTGTTTTCAGTTGTCCTGCTCCATTACTATCTGCACATAATCACATAGCCACTTTGGTTTCTCACTGGGTTGTGCTAAATGTCGTAGAATTGTAGGTGTTGGTATGGGCATTGGTAGCTGTTCCAATGTTGAAAGAACGGGTGACTGCTCCTGATGCACTGGATCAACTATGGTTGCTGGTAATGATAAATCAAATGGAGGTGATGCTCGTGGTGCACTCACTGATCATGATATTTCATGACCATTGTCATAGTCCTAGACAAGGCCTGTGCGTAAGCACATACTGGTGAGTTATTCTTGTTTATACTAGTGAGACCAGTGGGTAGAACAGTGAGAGTCCCAGTTTTTGTCCACATTAGTGAAATATTCAGCTGAGTCACATTAGGTCTGTATGTGCTTTGTAGATCAGTGGCAATAGTATGTTGTATCAGAGGTTCATATACTGGAGTGTTGCGATAACATTTTGCGTAAGGATCTTACATGAGCACAGGGCAGTTCATTGACTGAAGTACTTGCAGCAATTTGTCAGTTAGCTGTAAGAGAAGAGAATACAATGGTTGCATGTGTGACACTAAATAACATAGTAACCTGTTTGAGTATTTGGTACTAAGCTTCACAGACAAGCTGATGTGTGTAAATTCATTTGAAGTTAAAATAACTGTAATCGTGAAGTAAATCTCATACCGATACAATCTTACATGATTTTCTTGTTCGCAGACTCTCGGACCAGGAAATTCACCTTGACTTACTTGGTGTGGAAAACCAGAACATGACTTTAGAAATTACTGAACTCAGTGCTGATGTTGTCAGCTTATATCACTGCAACAGGAATTGCACACAAGCTAGGACCCAAGAATTAACACTGAAATGGTCTGACAAACATGAATTGTTTTCATACTGTGGTAAATCTGGCCATCAGATTTAGGTACCTAATCAAATAAGACAAAAAATATGTGCTGCATATTGTCAAACATGCTTAGAATGCAACCATGCTAATCACTTGTCTGCAATCCACTGAACATGATGATGCTATATTTCATTCACTATATGCCTCTACAGACTTCAACTCTGCCTATACTAACAAAGTTCTTGTCTTGGACCATCATGTGTACAGCATGTCTGATACATATAAACCCCAACCCTATGTCAGCCTCACAGTAAGAACTGTAATAAATGATTATGAGAGTTTTGGATATAAATCAAGCTTCCTGTCAAAACCAAAGACTGTTACAATCTCAGCCATGGTTGATACTGGCTGCCAAAGTTGTCTCACTGGTATCAGAATTGTAGACCACTTGGTATTTACTGAATTGTAGACCACTTGGTATTGACTGAATTGTAGACCACTTGGTATTGACAGAATTGTAGACCACTTGGTATTGACAGAATTGTAGACGACTTGGTATTGACAGAATTGTAGACAACTTGGTATTGACTGAATTGTAGACCCCTTGGTATTGACTGAATTGTAGACGACTTGGTATTGACTGAATGCAATCTGATCCCAGTGATGTTGAAAATGCACGCCACTAACAATAAAAGTATCAAGATTCTGGGTGCTGCCATCCTCAGCTTCTTTTGCAAAAAGTTTGATGGCACTGCACTGGAGACACAGAAGATAGTATACATTACTGACAATTCTGATAAGACATTCATTAGTTGAGAGACGTACTGCACTTAGTATCATTGCAATGAATTTCCTGACATTTGGAGACACTGTTGAAAGCACTTATGCTTTAATTAATATTATACATGAGACAGTTGATGGTGCAGATATGTCAATGAATGATGATAATGATACATTCGATATTGTCAACACTGCAATGGACATTGAAGGTGATACAGCCATGAAGTCCATTGGACTGCATGACAATAATTGTGCCATCATATGTGATTACATCAAATGAGAACTTCCACCTGTTATATGTACTAAATTACCATTCCATGCTAAAGAGGAACATTGTATGGATTTTCAACAGTACCGACTAGATCGGTACAAATCAAATGCATTTAACACACAAGAACATCAGGCTTTACCCCTTATGAAAGGACCACCTATGCATCTTATGGTGGACCCTCTGGCCAGATCCATTGCTCATCATGCACCTGTTCATGTCCATCTTTAATGAGAAGATGAGGTTAAATTGGGTCTTGATTAAGTTGTTAAACTAGGGATAATCTGTACTGATTGGGGAACCGATCTATGGTGCCATCGTTTGGTGGTATGTGCTATGAAAAATGAATGGCACATTGATGCATGACTGACTTTCAGGCTTTTGAATGCTTATGCTCTCTGGGCAACCCCATCACACACAATCCCTATTTCATCAAGCCCAAATATTACCACATGGGAGAAAGAAAACACTATGATATCCATTTCAAGCATCTTCAAGATGGGTATCATAGGGTTCCTATTCATCAGGAGGATCGACACTTCATTATTTTCCTCATGCCTTGGGGTAGGTACTGATATCTCACTGCTTCACAAGCATGTATATTACATCGGGAGATGGATATACCTGATTTGATGTAATCATTAGTGATGCTTCCAAGAAAACAAAGTGCATGGATGATACTCTCGTCTGGGCTGATAATATCGAGAAGAGCTATATCCAGCCATGTAAATGACTAGAAATATATTGAAAAAATTGTGTCACTATCGACCCTGATAAGTTTGTATTTGCCCAAAATAATGCAGAATTTGCTAGCTTTGAAATCACAACTGATAGTGTTCAACCTTACATAAAATATCCACATGCCATCCTGCATCTCTCAATGCCAAAAACCATCATTGATATGCAATCTCAGTTCGGTTTGGTGAAACAAGTTTCATACACATTTAGTATGACAAACTACAATTATGCAGTTGTTGGGTGTTCTCTCCACTCCTTATTCCACTGTTCTTGAATGTAATCTTTAAACGTCTTTGTTCAGATAAGCAGGTGAGGAAGGAGTTAGCCTACCATCAAAAATCCTATATTCTAACTTATCATAAACCACTGGATTTAAGGTTTATACATGGAGTATAAGACTACACCCTATTTTGGGAGATTTTTTAAGTTAAAAGGCTGGTATGTGTGCCACTATATACAGTATATGTAAATTATCTGAGGTGAAGGGGAAATATATTCTGCTTGGCATGATGAATGAATATTCTCCTCCTTCCATTCAAGATATCTTTCAAGAGCACCAAATGGAAAAATAGGTTTAGTATTATTCCTTTCAGCTGGTACCATTTAACCCAGTCTAACCTGTCATCTATTATCTTACAAGAGATGATTGCAGCCAAGCATCCTCTATTATCCTGAGAAATGATGAATTAGTTGTTTATTTTATATACACTCGGACTATTGTCCTCATCATTGCTGTTATTAAAGAGGATGAATAGATTGCAACTAATCATATTGTTGTAGCATACCTATGGACGATAAATACTATGTCCCCATTCACATAAATACAGTAGTAAATACTGTATGTTGGTCTGCAGTTGGAGATTCATTGTGGAATTCACTTGACTCACTTTTAGGAGTTGACTACTTCTACATGCCACTGGCGAATCTTATATATGTTGTTCTTGTCCTAAGTATTATCATTAATTACCAGCCTTAATGTGATTATTCTTGATATGTCCCGGAAAGGGATATATTTGTTCAAAGTAGCAAAGTGGTTGTTCACTACTGTAACGAAGTAGGACAATGTAGCAGGTAACTATAATGAATGGGTCATTGTCGTAGTGGTAGGCAATAGGTGTCCCTATGTACCTCCACATCAGTATGTATCTATGACTGACACCAGTCAATCATATTACTGTCAGGGGGAACCCAGGTGTATGCATATTCATTAGATCAATTCTATTCAGTAAACTTCCCTAGGTTACAAGATATATGTAAAGAAAATTGACTCTTTATCATTAAGAATCTCCCAGTTTTACAGAAAATAAATGTTGTCTTTGAATTCTTATCTATTTGGTTGGGCATATTATTAATTAAACTTTAAGATTAACAACAAAGATGAGGATAAACATCAGAGTGTAAATAATGTAAATAACAATAACACCTTATTCCAGAATTCAGATAAGAATTAGCTTTGCCCCTCAACAGTTTAATAGGTCACAAGACATGCAGCACTTAAGAAAATAATGAGTACTGTATGAGCGAGAAAAGTTTCTCTCTCAAATACAGTGAGAAAAAAATATCAACAACAATTTCTTAGAAAAGCCAACAGATTCTTTTCTGTCTTGTTAAACTGTTTCTTGTTTGCTCTCTTCTTTAATTCACAAGTGACTCTACTTGTTCACCAGTCACTTAACATGATAGTTTTGATCCTTCTGGGTGGCTGAACGAGGTGTGGCTAATTGAAAATCACACTACATTGTTTTTTCTCTGCATCTAATATTCAATTAAAATATTATTTTGAAACTGAGTCAGACAGAAATTAACAACACCCCAGGAGTTTTTTTAAGTATGAATATTCTATGTATGCATTTCATGTGACTGACTAAAATTTTGAAATTATTACCTGTACTCAAATAAAACATTCTTATGTACTAAAGGTTTGTATAGTTGGCCACTTGTATTCAAGGATACTCGTCTACTAGGGCAGCTAGCCAATCCCTGTTTGCAGATGCTTGCTCAGGCAATTTGTGTTTATTCAACACCCACAGTGCCCAGCTGTGGTTTATACTGAAACTGTTATAGTGGAACACACCTATTCTATAGTTAATAGACTTTCCCACCTATAATAAGTCGGAGTAGTAAGAGTAACAAGTCAGTTGGCAGTTAGTTGGTCAGTGAGTGGATGTTGGATGACCATTAGTCAGATATTAAATTATCAGCCACCACAACTAGATTGCTGTGTCATTACCTATTATATCAAGTTCCTAATGTTTTGTACGTCAAACCTATTTCAGGACCGACTTACTACAAATACAAGCCTCCACTGTAAAACCACTACATAACAGAAACTATGCTGAGCAGACTTTAGTTATGTGGTATCGTTTTCATGCACTTTCCATGCTGGGATCGACCCCCTCTAGTTCGATAACACCAGGAAGTCTCCTTCCCGATAAATCAACCATGGCGAGATTCGAACCCAGCTCTTATGGTCAGAATGCAAACATTCTAACCACTTGGCCACATGCCCATATAAAGGTTTACAAATAAGGAATCAACATAAAACTTTAATAAATGATTTGAAATGGACAAAAAACTTAAACAGCATACGTAACAAAATCCTATTAAAAACTACAAAATAATTTCAGTGAACAATCTGAATCAGTGGCATTAAAGTCAGTGAAGACAATAGACTATCTGGCCAAATATATGCCTGATAATATTTATTTTGTCATAGTCAAGATATATTATTTTAAAATTCAACACTATTAATGAACCAACAACAGAAATGACAATGAGTAAAAGTTCAGCTGAAGTGGGTTAGAGAATCATTTAACTTTAGTGTTATGAATAACGCCAACCACCAAAAAAAGACCCACCAGTGGCAAGTAGAATGCAATTAATCATAGAAAAGCAAAAGTAACCTTTCTTTGTTATTAAGAATCTTTCAGTTTTGCAGAAAATAAATGTTGTCTTGTCTGCTTGGTTGGGTCTATTGCTAACCAAACTTGTTTTTAAGATTAAATCACCCTAAATGTGCTTTCAAATTGGATTTGTTCTCACTCTGAGAGCAGTCAGATTAATGACTGTTTCTACCACATTTTCTCATTGACTCAACATGACCAAACAATTGATTAAATGGTTATTTATACATACATATATATATATATATATATATATATATATATATATATATATATATATATATATATATATATAGTTATATTCTGTGCTAATAGGAATCTATACTTGAAAAACAAGGTGGATGAAATAAGTAAAGGTTTATTGTAAAAAACCAGTACAATAAGAATAAAGGTAACAGTTATGCACAAGGTCCTCGCAAGTCAATCCAGTAGTGAGTGCTACTATTGGAAGATCGGTAGTTCTCGCATAAGTCTGAGTTGTACTCAACAGATACTAACTAGACTCCATAGTTCATTGACTTACTGATACTTAACAGGTTATTCCATTACATCATATATATATATATATATATATATATATATATATATATATAAACAATGTTGCTTACAACAAAGATTTTTATACTATTTGATCTGTTGTCCTCATCTTTATTGTGATATTCACAGTGTTTCGACTGATGTACACTCCAGCCTTCTTCAGGTGATATACATTGGAATTTTGAACCAAACTTTTTATTTAGACAGTGGGTGTAGATTGTTCTACTTCCACAAGCCATACCTTTTCTGGTGATTTCAATTTCAGTTACTTTCCTTTATAAACTCAATTCTTCAAGTTTTTGTTTACATCTGTTGTAGCTAGGTATTAAACTCACATCTATTTGTGTCAAGTCATTAAACTCACATCTATTTGGGTCAAGTCACTTTTTAGATTACTCAACCAACACTTTTATCCACTGGGCCATGTGGTCTCCTTGGTGATGGAGCAAACAATAGAAACATTGCAAATATGACAATAAAGATGAGGACAATAGTTCAAACAATGTAAATAGTTGCAATACCTCATCTTAGAAATATAGATAGATTTTGATACTTGTTTTAATAATTCATAAGAGGACTTCAAATAATAAAAGCTGTACTTATTTCACTAAAAGAAAAATAATATACATAAAAGAAAGAAGTCTGGCCAAGCTGTGTATATGCTGTATATTTCTCAGAAATGCCAATAATACAAGGTGTGACAAAATTTTATGATGCAGATAAACATATTGTGCTTAATGTGCTTGTGCAAAAAAAAAAAATCATTGAAGGCTTCAACATACAAAGTTCAACGGAATAAAGAAACATTCTGAAAAACCAGCTGAGTTGTAGGTTTTTTATTTTCTTTCTTGGCAAGATACAAAAAAATATATACTTGATATGAAAACCAAACTTTAAAACAAGAAAAATATTGATGCAAAATCTTTGATAGGAAAAAACGTAAAAGTTGAAAAAAAAAAAAATGTTAGAAAATCCAAAAACAAAAAAACAAAAAAATGATCACAACACAAAATGCAAAACTCCAAAAAATGATAAACACTGCAAGTAAAGAGACAGGAAAAAAAACATTTTGAGAAAATGACGAGGAACTCAGCTACAAACAGAAAAGATATATAAAAATGTTTGATGGAAATAATCTGGTTGCAAATATGTATTTAATAATGATAATACTACAATAATAACTATTGGTAATGTAAACAATAATAAAAAGAGAAAGAGATTATTATTGATAAGGAAGAAAAAGTTGGCTGGCAAGATGAAAAAATGGAATTCTACAAAGAAAATGATTGAAAAATATTTTGTTAATATTGCTGCAATAAATAAGAATAAAATAATGGTAATAGCTATTATCATCATCATCATCATTATTATTATTAGTATTATTATTTGAGTGGAAGGATTAGATTGAAAATAAAAGAGATGAAAGGAGATGAAAAATGACTCCCCAAAATGCAGTGAGTGAAAATGACTTGATTTGTATTAAAAATAACTGAAAATTAAAATGGAAGATAAAAACTGAGACACTGAAAAAATTACAATAGACAAAGCAAATATTTTCCAAATGAGAAGCAAAAAGTTTTCAATGTAAAAAGTTTTAGTTTCTTATGTTTGTTAGCTTTTGCTTGTAGAGAGCAAAAAAGTTACGAAAATGAAACAGAATCTTTACTTCCTACTTTTGTCACATATTAAAAAAAAATTCACAAGGTAAAGTGATGCCTCTTCATTTTATGTTCCATGTCCAGGGCATGAGCTATGATGGCTCTCTATGACTTCCTATCCTTTGTAGCATTTGCAATGTTTGCTCCCTTTCATTCCTCTACGGCTATTTATTTACATACATTCATTAAGTAGGTTACTTAATGTTTCGCATCTTGCCTTCCATATATCCTATGCTTATCAAATTCTCCAAGCCATCTTTCCTCATTATTTATATTATTTACATGCAGACTATTGTCCTCATCTTTATTGTTGTTATCAGGTTTCAGCTGTTACACCTGATGAAGGCTGGAGGGCATATGTTGATCCAGGTAACCTACACAAAATTTTGAACAGAACCCTTTATTTAATCTTTAGGGATAGATTGAGCCCATTCTACTTTCCATGTCTCGGGATATCTTATCTAATTCTTATCCAGTACTGCTCAGTTAATGTTTGCCCCATTTCCATTGAGTCCAGGTACACACTGCATATTTAGGGATTGTGGGACAAAAGCCTTGTAGATTAAATTGATTGGTCATGAATTTGGTTGGATTGTTTAGCAGTGACACAGTGGATAAAGGTGTTAGATCCAGTGACAGGACCCAAAGAGTGTGAGTTCAATACCTGGTTAAGGCAGTGGAGAACTTTCAGAGGAGAATTAACAGGAGATAACTGATATCCATTAAACATGGCACATGGAACTAGAACAGTCTACCCCAGTGATTGGAATAAAGGGTTCAGTTCGACATTCCAACCACCAGAAGAAAGCCGGAACATACAATGGCTGAAACATTGTAAAAAATATGGCGACAAAGATGAGGACAATAGTTTGAATAATGTAAATAGTGTAAGACACTAGGACTTTGTTAGGTCAATGTCTTTCTTGACGTTTTAACAATGTGTTTTAAAAGATTAAAATTTAGGAACAGCAACTGGCTTAGAATTATCCGGAATTCAGTGCATGAAGCAAAAATATCTTTGCACTTTGTAAAACAATAATGGCAAACCAGAAAAGAGAAAAGATATCAATGATGGTAATGTAGAAAATAGTTAATTGGAAGAAAACGAAAGCATCTGGAAGAATATGAAGAGAAATTGAAAGAAGAAAACATATCAAGTGAGAAAAAGAAAAGAGAGAGAATAAATGGGAACAGAAGTAAGGAGAAGTCAAACAGTTAAAGAAGATGGAACAAGAAAAAGAATAGAGTTTTTGTTGAAGAAGAATAAAAACTGATGCAGAAATTGAAAAGAAAAGTGCTGAAAAACTCATTAAATGATAAAAATATTTTGAAAAATGTTAAAAACAATTCTTTAGTTGAAAAAAAGAAAATCAATTAAATATTTGAAGCATCTTCTCCAAAGATGTTTCTTAAAATTTACATCTTGTTCTTCCTTCATTTAATCTTAATATAATGGGAAAAATAAACAGAAATGATTTTGGAATTTTGATAGAAAGTATAAAAACAAATATCTTTATCCGCTTATTTTATTTTCTGAAGATCCATTGCTTTTGCTCTGAAGAAATTTCATAATGGAACCTATACCCTGAGGCAGAAAATTTAATCAGTCTATTTAGAAATATTAAGAAAAATGTTTTATATATTTATATATATATATATATATATATATATATATATATATATATATATATATATATATGAACGGTATCTGTGTGTGCATCAATTACTCTGAAACACTTATTTCTCAAAATGTTTGTGAGTCTCTGGTAAATTTATTCAGCTTCAAGTGGAGGCCATGATGATTACTACAACCTGGAGAAAAGATTCTTGACTCAACATTTAAGTAGTTGCAACATAAAATATTTTCCTTTTATAATTAAAATTCTTCTTTCAACAGGCATTTAAATGATTTTTGCTAAACAAAGTACTGTATTTTTGGTGTATGAGTACTACGTTAAAACAAAACAACCCACACTCAACAAAATTACATCTGAAACTAGTCACAACACATTACGCTGCATCTAGACATTGGTTCTCTTGCTATACTTCTGTCTATCGTGTGGTATGATGTCATAGAACCACATCTTGAACTTACAATCTGCATCTGCTACTCCATGACCATTATCATTGCATAGCAATTTTCTATGTCAAAATAACAAAATATCATCTTTGACGGTGGATATCTTTGTTTCATAGTTGTATAACCATTCTGAGGATGGCTCATGTGAGTCGAAAGGTTACGACCAACTTAATAAAAACATATCCAAATGTTGGACAATCTTTGTCGTTATTTTCACCAGAAATTAAAGCAAACATTTGCACATTAGAATGGCTCATGATCAGACATAATAGACATTCATTGTCTGTTATATTTAATGATATATCTTATATAATATAATAGCAATTGATAATTAGTAGGGATGATTCTAAGGAAGATATTAATCTGAAGAGAGCTCAATGTAAGTAACAGAGCAATATAATAATGAAGACTGAATATCAATAAAATACGAATACTATCATCATTATTATTATTATTGTGAATTTGAAATTGTGATGATTATAATGCAATGATAATTGTTTTGCTATTGAAAATGACATGAATATCAGACAATTCAATGTATCTATTTTAAATCTGATTACTCCCTTCCTTACCCTGTATTTTAACTTTTTCAGTCCTTAAAGAAAAAAATCATTTCTAGGTCACCCTACCAGCTCATGTTTAATTCTTCCTTCTTTCCTTTCCTTTCTTTCCTTCCCTCCTCTGACTCTCTCCTTCTCTTTCTTTTTTAAAAGCTTATATTGAAATTTTTCTTTTTCTTTCTTCCTCTTTTACTATTAAAATTTTTTCCTTTCCTTTTTTCCTTTCCTTTTTCCTTTCATCTGGATATATTGACTCCATTTATTAAAAAAACTTTGCTCTGAAGAGATGAATATTTGTATATTCATGAAATCAAATGGGTTTTTAAGAATCATCTGTACTCATTATATATATATATATATATATATACTTACCCAAGTATAGGATTGGTGTACAGAGAATAAATTCCAATAACCAAAAAATACTATTCTTAATACAGAGTAGAGAAAATAATATAATATTCTACATTCAATACCATCACTTGATTAAACACCAGAAGTGTTGAAACAAAATGGCTATTTTTGTAGTGATTTTATAACATATATAAGTTATAATTTTCGAATAAATTATATACATTATGTATACACACAAGTCATGTGTAGATAAATTAAAATAGGCTCACATAGTTTAGATCATAAGAATGGTTACTGGATGAGGAATAACAAAAATGGAGGTTGGAAATGAAATGGTAATCATTATAACATCAACAAAATACAATACTTGCCAGCAGCATGAAGTAGGTAAACCACTGTTAGTAGTGGACTACTTAGACAGCATATTACTCCCACTTGCAATAGTGTCCAATATATTTATGTAACCTAGAAAAGGTTTGAGCCATTTCGTAATGGAAAAAGGAAATAATCAGCTAGACTTCTGAGATGTAACTAATAACACATGCAGGCAATGAGTTGAAATCATTTGTATATCAAAAGCCAACCTTCATTGGATAATACTTCAATTTCAGTTCCCATCATCTATAGAGTATGAAGAGGTTGTTGGATGCCTACAACACCATGCAAAAATCATACATCGTAAACGCTGACACATACCAACAGGAAATGATTAACATTAAGTGTACTCTTCAGAATAGCAACAGCTCTGCAAACATAACATCAACTCCTGCAAGCAGAAACAAGAGAGATGAGAAGAAAGATCAGATAAACTGCCATGACCTAACTTACATCAAGGGTTTATCAGCAAAGCTTTCAGAAGATCTACAGTCCATATAATATTGGGCCAATATTCAGAAACATCTTTATCCTGTGGAGACTATACTGAGTCTTGTCTAAGATGAATGATCACGAATGTGAGGCTCACCATGGCAAGGAGGTTCCCAACTAGTGTCCAGTTGGCATACAGAAAAATAAAGTGTTTTGTAACTTAATACATGCTCCCAGAGATTCACAATATACTGATGGATATTTATTGAACACAATATCCACACCGCAGTCAGCAGCCAATCAGAACTCACAGAATAGGCTTGCCTGGGTATCAGAATGGAATCTCCCAGGCTGCCATATAAACCACCTACCAACTTGACCAGGTGAACAGTTCTATCAATCAGACTTAACTTCCACTATAGTCAAGTAGTGTCTGTTGCTATTACCAAATTCTATACTTTCTCAGTAAAACTCAACTTCTATTACAGTCAAGTATTGTTTGCCACTACAAAACTTTAGATAAGAGAGTGGAGAAAATGACCAATAACTGTGTGTACACCCTTCCTTGGAGTTATGCCAAAGAATATAAAATTGACACTAGCTGGTTGTTCCCTAAAAGTTAGGCTGAAGAAACATCAAAAAACCCTAATTGAGGGTGAAACAATGAAATCAAAAATGGTTGAATGTTTATGGAGGAAAAAGGGTCTTCCTAAACTTCTGTGGGATGAATTAAAAAAATACTGGACAAAGAAGTACACTGGAGAGTCAGATGTTTGAAAGAATAAAGTGCATATGCTTGGCTATGAAAACCTACTTCATAGGCCAAGCATAAATAAATATGACACAGGAGCCATTAATAAATTAAAAAAAAAAAGAGAATTGAAAGTAAAGTTCAACTTACTACATAAAAAGCGAAGCCCTAGTGAGTACAGTCAAACCGGACAAGTGGATGCTGCACACTCATCATCAGGAAGATTTAAAGCTTGACTCAGAATTGTCCCAATGATAATAGCCTAGCATATTAAAGCATTGGTTTGTGAATTTGCTGAATTTGTAATTGTGATTTCAATCCCTGGGTCAGGCAGTGTGTACTTGGACTCAGTGGAAACAGTGAGCGGTAACCGAGTAATACTAAAGTAAGGACTAGATGAGATATCTGTGGACATGCTCGGCAGAAAGAGAACAATCTCTTCTGATGTAGATTAAATAAAAGGTTCAGCTCAAAATTCCATGAAGGCTAACTAAATCAACAATAATGAAAACCAGAGTGCATGACAGCCAAAACTTTGTGTTACCAACAAAGATGGGGACAATAATCCATGTACAAATAATATAAATTACATTCTCTTTTATTATAATACTGGATCTGAGTGATTACTTTCCAAATGATAGTGAAAGCAATGAGGAATGTAGGTTTTGAACTAAACTAAATAACACGATTTACATTATTCAGACTATTGTCCTCATCATTGTCGCATATTTATTACAATGTTTTGGCTGTTGTATGCTCCGGCCTTCTTCAGTTGATTGGAATGTCAAACTGAGCCCTTCATTTCGCTCACTGGGGTAGACTGTTCTAGTTCCATGTGCCATGTTTAATGGATGTCAGTTATCTCGTGTTAATTCCCCTCTCCAAGTTCTCCACTGCCTTAACCAGGTACTGAATTCGCTCTCTTTGGGTCCTGTCACTGGATCTAACTAACACCTTTATCCACTGTGCCATGTGTCCTTGAGGACATCTGTGTATGAATTTCTAGGTATTATAAACCTAATGTCTTCAGCAATTTTTTTTTTTACCAGTGCTCATATTGCAATTTTTCTGTTATCATTGCAGGTTTTTACCAGAGCTCTGTAAATAGTCTACATAATACCTCATCTCAGAAATATAGACAGATACCAAACTAAATAACATTGAACATTTTTTTTTATTTTGAGTACTTTCTTATTTTGATTTTTTTAAGCTCTTTTATGTTTTGAATAACATAAAATAAATTTTAAAATATTAGATTAAATATTTTTTAATAAAATTTTTTCAGATATGATGCAACTTTTTTCTTCCCCGAAATTTTGTCTTCAAAATAAGAGTGCATCTTTTCTTTGGAAAAATACAGTAATACTTTCTTGGGTATTTTTCAGATTACTTCTATGAAAAATAATGTCTTTCTAACTTAAACGCAAACAAAATTGAGATGTTTTACAAGAATAAGTCAAATATAATGTCTTTTTGTTACTCCTGCTAAAACACTATTTCCATAAAGAATGTCTCCATGGGCCGTTTGGTAGGTTCTTGCTCTAAGATCAATTATGTACATAATGAAGAAGTTTTAAGGAAAATGGAAAACAAAATGGACATGCCACATAGAAGAAGAAGAAGAATTGAATGGTATGATGAACAGTTGTTAGAGCATCACTTTCACAAATTTAAATTCTAAGAATCAGGAAATTAAAAGATAATAATTGCAATAAATCTTGATGCATCAATAAAGGAAAGGATGATTTCAACATGGAAAATCTATTCAATATTTATTTCATACTTGTAAAAATGTGACCTTTTGTATGAATGCATTAAAACTGATAATTTTTCTCATAGGTTTTCATGTTCGGAATCAGTTTTGTTTATCATCATGACATTAAAATAACACTAAATCTCAGATCGTTTTGTTGCCAGTTATAAAAATTAAGTTTTTCACCATTTACTATATTTTGACAGTCTCTAATCCTTGTCAAGAATCTATAAAACTGACACCATATTTGTCAGTAGAACTTTGAAACAATAACAAATCATAACTAGTTATTTAAAATTGTGTATAGTTAATTTATTTTTTATAGAAAGAAATTAAGTTTGGTATCATTTTATTTCTACAGTTCATCTCCCTGATGAACATCCTCAGAAAAAAAGGCACCTGTAGACAATAAGAAAAAAAGTATAATAATAAAAAGTAAAGCACTTATTTAATTTCTCATCTCCAGAAGAACAACTTCAAAATTTGATGATATAACATGTTTATTAACAACAACAAAAAGATTTTCCTTTTAAAAGGGTTTGTGTTTCTTTTATTTAATGCTAGAACTTGAAATCCAAAGTTGAGTGTGACTTAATGGTTACCAATATATTTGGAACTTGAACTGAGAATGGCTCATGTTCAGTTTATATGAATGTCCCCAGGATAGACATATAAAAAATAAACTCAAGTAGGAGTATGAACACTGAAGCAAATATTCTCATCTGACTCCCTACCCTGTCCAGACAAGAGTAGCAAAAATCTCTTAACCCCAGAATCAATCTTCTAATGTCCAATGGGAATATTCCTGAGAATTTTTACCTCAAATATACATCATGTACCTGAGAGAAAAGTTCTGATATATATCTCTGACATGTGCTACAAATAGGTTTGACAAACGTCAGAAAATAATTTTTCTAAGGATTTCTGATAGAATTATTCCAATATTATTGAATATTAATTTAAGCTCTTATTAACTGTTTTTACTGCTTGAATTGTGTGTTGATAGAGCTTTTATAAAGAAAAATGAAACAGCCTTTGTTGTCAAGTTTTGATTATTAAGCAGCTAATATGAACTGACAATCTTTGAATATCATCTGCTCTTCTCTTTGATCCTGTTCTGTGTAAAATAGCAAACAATGAAAGTGCTATCCATTGTTAATTGATGCATTTCTTCTCAAAAGTCAGGTGCAGTCCTTGGCAGGAATTTGTCCAATACACTTAACATCTGAAAATGTGAGAACTCTTTACTTGAGTCATTCTGGCTCAACTTTTTGGAATCAGTTATGATCAATCTACTTAAATTCTCTATAAGCAAAAATTTGGCTTACCTCTGTCTATATTTCTGAGATGAGGTATTATCCACTGTGGATAAAGGCATTAGTTAGATCCAGTGACAGGACCCAAAGAGTGTGAGTTCAATACCCGGTTAAGGCAGTGGAGAACTTTCAGAGGGAAATTAACAGGAGATAACTGATAACTGACATCCATTAAACATGGCACATGGAACTAGAACAGTCTACCCCAGTGAGCGAAATAAAGGATTCAGTTCGACATTCCACCTACCTGAAGAAGGCCAGAGCATACAACGGCCAAAACGTTGTAACGAATATGGCGACAAAGATGACGACAATAGTCCAAATAACGTAAATAATGTCCCTATGGGGTCCCCTATCAGTGGTTCTCACTTGCCTATCTCTAGAATACTTATAATCCAGACCATTTAGCTCTACTTACCTAAGATATATGATGTTCTCTTTTTATATCTCCAGGATACAAACCTAATAGACACGATAATGAAATTCAGTAAAGGTTAAACATACCACTTAATTGACACATGAATTTGAAATAAAAAATTCTCTATTTTTCCTTGACATGTTATTTATATGCAACAATATGAAATTAGATGTTAAGGTATATCACAAACCCACAGACAAAAATGATCTAATCAACTTCTATTCCCGCCACAACTAAAAAATAAAATCTAGACTAGCCACAGGATTTTACTTTAGAGCTCTTATGATATGTAGCCTGGAATACCTAAATGAAGAAGAGAACTATATTGAGAAAACTTTAAAACTTCTCCACTACCCACATGAAAAAGAAAATGAGCTTACAAAATCCCCAAGGCCAAAAAAAAGACACCACCAATAACACTTCTAACAAAAATTACACAAAATTCATAATCCTTACATGAGAAAATGATTTTTAATTTGTCAACTTCACCAGTGTTAAAAGATTTATACTGGTTGATCATATTTTTTTCATCTTTTAATTCCCTGCCTTTGATATTGGCATACTGGAAAGAATAATGATAATCCCTCAAAATTATAGGTTATCAACAAGTCATTTTAAAATCTCAGACAGAAATGGTTTGATTTATTAACTGAATTGCACTTGTTGGTAATCCAAAGAATTATAAATTCTCTGGCATTGTTGGTTTCTTCTCTTTTGAAATGGTAAAATATAGCATAATATATATTTACTCTTTGGAAACAGGAATTTAATTTTGATGAAAAACTTACCATGATCTCTTTTGCTGAATTCTCCATGATTGTTAGAACATGAGGAAATTATGATGAAAAACTTAATTTTGAATTTTGGAAGAGAGTATCGTACTTTCAAAAGTTCAGCCTCAATGTCAAATCAAGTTTCATTATTTTTAAAAATCTTTTTAGAGTTTCCTTGGTTCCCCACCCCTCACTATGAGAGAAAAGTGTTCACTGTCAGGGAGAAAGCAAACAAAAAAACATCTAGAGGGCACAATGAAATAAACATTTTAATAATAACAGCAAACTTGAGGAGACTAGTCACAATATAAATAATGGGACAGATTTTCATGACCATTCAGTTTTGATACTTTTGTCTACATTTGTTTTCATATATATATATATATATATATATATATTCATACATGTTTCATTAAATAATATAGACAAGTGTTGTCTATTTATTTTATGTAAATTCTTTTCATAACATCTGATAAGCTTAATAACATTATCATTAAATGAAGAAAGAAAATCACAATATTGATCCATATTTTTTAATCCAATCTTAGCTTTTGCCTTACATAAGCCATTATCAAAGATGTTAATTACTGTACAACATATTAAGCAATATACGGACAAGACAGTGATGATAGTCTGTTATTGTTTACATGAATGATTTCCAAGCAACGATAAACATGTGCATATAAGATGCTAGAAGCGAAAATCACACTGCAGCTCTTGACGTTACACATGACCACGCGAGAGTGAATTGGAGAAGTATGAAGTATGGGAAGCCGTTGGTATAAACCAATGGCTTCTGTTACCAATTATAGACATTTAAGGATATTTGTAGAGATTCCATAGTTGATTTTGTTGAGATTAGGTCTCAACTGTTTGTGATTTTCTTTCTTCGTTTAATGATAATGTTATTAAGCTTATCAGGCGTTATGAAAAGAATTTACATAAAATAAATCGACAACACTTGTCTATATTATTTAATTAAACATGTATGAATGAAAACATGCTGCCTAAATACACACAATTTATATATATATATATATATATATATATATATATATATGTAGCTGGCCACTCATACTCAAGGATACCTGTCTATTTTTTATTTTTTTTTAGCATTACGCCCTGAGCAAGGTGTAAAGCCACTAGGATGCAGGGGGTTGCAGAAGATTTGGAGCAAGAGCAGATAGGAGTGATAGAAGAAAGGTTGAGGAGAAGGGTAGTGGATAGATCAAAGTAACTGGAGATGTCAATTGACATTACATTTGAATAGTTGGAGATTATAGCTCTCAGGGAAACAGTAATTGGGAAGGGTGTTCCACAGGCGAGAGGTGCGAGATATGAAGCTATTGGAGTAGAAGAGACGGCTACATTTAAAAGTTTCTACAGGGTGAGAGTGGGATGTCAGCCTTGTAGGGGGCTTGAATTCATGAAGTCTGGGAACCAGTGAAAGCAGCTCATCGGAGCAATTACCATGAAAGTATTTGTAAAAAAGACAGAGAGAAGCAACGGCGCATCTGTGAGAGAGAAACTGTAGACGAGATGCCAGATCAGGGCCAATTATATTACATATCCGCCTCTGGATCTTATCAAGAACTCCGAGGTAAACAGAAGGTGCACCAAACCATATATGGCAGCAATACTCCATGCAAGGGCGAATGGCTGATTTGTATATTTGAAGTTCGA
This sequence comes from Acanthosepion lycidas, assembly GCA_963932145.1. Taxonomy (NCBI): domain Eukaryota; kingdom Metazoa; phylum Mollusca; class Cephalopoda; order Sepiida; family Sepiidae; genus Acanthosepion; species Acanthosepion lycidas. The sequence goes on from OZ010584.1 coordinate 8,379,713, forward strand.
TTCTGGGGAGAAAAATTTCCTGGCGCAGCACAGAGAGCCAACTTTCCTCACGGTGGACGAAGCAATTGACTCGATGTATTTGTTCCATCTCAGGTCAGCAGTCAACGTGAGACCGAGTAGACGCAGAGAGTTGCTCTCAAGAAGTTGACTATCAGACATTCTAATGGGGGGCAGGGAAGGATCTCTATGGTGATTAGGGCAGCTAGCCAATCCCTATTGCAGACGCTCGTTCAGGCACATTTGGGGTTGTTCAACACCCACAAAACCCACCTGTGTCTTATACTGAAACTATGCTGAGCAGATTTTACTTACAGTTTCTGGGAGAAAGCGTGTTATCTAGCATGATCAACAATCTGAACAAAGCCAGCACACTCAAACTCTCGATCACAATGACTTGTAACTTCATGCTAGCACAGCCATTGACGGCACCCAAGTATTCTGTCTACCCAATTTCACTCACAAGGCTTGGGTCAACCTGTGGTATGGTTTTCAGCCACTTTTCAAGAATGCCGCACACTGTGATCGCTTTCTCCAGTTCAATAACATCAGGAAGTCTCCTTCCTGATAAATCAACCATAGCGAAATTCAAACCTGGGTCTTATGGTCAGAAAGTGAACATTCTAACCCCTCAGCCATGTACCCATACATACATATATATATATATATATTACCTACACACACCTTAGGGATTGTTCCTAGCATAGAGCAGTGTTTAACATTGCCTAGAAGAGTGTTGCTCAGCAATAGTGTCTTTAAGCTAGTATTGGCTGAATAAATATTTATCCATTCAGTCTTTAGATATATCTCTATAGATATTGCATATGCTTTTATGTTTACTATCAGAAGTCATAGTTTTTATTTCTTCTTCAAGTGGCTTTAGGAATTGAATAGAACTTTTTGTCCAATTATATACAGCATGATTCAGAAAGAATTTGATTAAAAATAAAACAATGAAATAAAATTTCTTTCAAAGTTCATATTTTTTATTTTTCAAATAGAGACTAATCAGTGAAATATATTGCGCCATCTTTATGGCTGTCATTTCTTTTGTTCAAAAGCCATTAAGAAAGGATAAATTGAAGTTGTCTGCTTTGTACAGAAGCCAAGCACACTTTTCTAGTTGTCTTCTTTCAGGGTTTGAGCCGAGCGGCCATGTTGGCCTGCACTCAGCTAACATCTTGTCAACCCATATCCTG
>OZ010584.1:8388408-8430908 GCA_963932145.1 Acanthosepion lycidas
CACACACATACGCACATTATTTATATATATATATATATATATGACATGTATTTATTCTTTATATATATATATATATACACACATATATATATATATATATATATATATATATATATATATATATATATATATATATATATATATAGGTAAAAAAAATCTGTGTGTAAGTAATCCAAGTAGATCCTAATAATATAAAATATTAAAACTGATCCACAAAAGAGAGCTGAAGATATTTATTATAGAGCATAGGCCATTGTTAATCTTCAACTATTTTTAATTTCTGTCTAGACTTGTCTATGTCATGACTTCATGTCCTTCCTGTTCTACTTTGTTTTCATTTGTTTCCCTCTTTCTCTTTTAATGACATTTCTCTTTATTTATTGTTTTTTTCCTTTTTTTTTCTTTTTTTTACTTTCCTTCCTTCTTTAATTCTTATTTTTCAAATTGCAAAAAAAAAACCCATTAAAATTCATTTTTTTAACAAATGTTTTTGCATTGACAAGCCCCAGGGAAAATATCCTGGGGGTGAAATGGCAATCTGAATGGGCTAATAGAGTTGCATTGTTATATAATTCACACACACATATATATATATATATATATATATATATATATACATACATATATATATAGATATATATATAGATACATGCTTATAGATACATACATACATATATATATATAGATATAGATACATGCTTACATATATATATATATAGATATCGATACATGCTTATAGATACATACATACATACATACATACATACATATATATATGTATATATATACATGCATATAGATACGTTTATAATATACATATATATATATATAGAGAGAGAGAGAGAGAGAAAACTTCATCTGAACCAAGACATACTTACTAAACCAGATTTTCTCTGGCACAAGGCCATAATAGATATGCCCCTTGTATTGATTGAACTTAGTAGAACTCACCTGCATGTCATTTTCTCAGCTTAGATTAGTTTGGTTCCAAGCTAGAATATTTCTGTACTCAACAAGTATCAAACTCACTGGCAATGGATATTGAGATGTGCTTGAATAACTCTTGCTGTCCTTTTTCAGAAATAGTTTTATCAAAATTCCAGCTTGTCTGCTAAAATTATTAAAATACTTGATGGTCTAGACCATATCAGTTTATAAAATAACATTTATAACATGCCTGAGAAATTTAAGAATGTCAGTTGGCTCTATCCCAGCTTTATATAACTTGTCAAAGGTTTAATTTTCTACATACAATGTGTGAAATCATGTGTGATAGTCTGCCCTCATCAGCCACTAACCAGAGGAGGTAAAACAGTTTTGGTGGCTAAGATGACCTTGCCACCCCTGGCACCACTAGCAAATTTTGCCACTGAACAGTATTTTGCTCATGTAGACATGTCAGTTTCTAGCAATTTGTTTTTACAACTGCAACTGAGATTTTAAAAATTGTGCTAAAAGTGTTTGCTTTTGATCATTAACCAGTAAATGTCATGCTCATAGCAACCATTATTAATCATGTTGAATGGAAGGTAAACAAATGTACTTCAAACAGATATATTTTCAGTTATATATATATATACAGGGCTGGTGCAAGATTCTTGTATCCCCACTTCCCTAATCTATGATATGGGGCTCCCACTGTACTTTATCTCAATTTTCATAAGGTAGTATTCATATAAAATATAAATTTCATTGTAGCCTTATTATGTACAATAATGGATCACATCCAATATAGGTGAACAATTCAAGTTGAAAAATTGAAATACATACAATGTATCTAGATACGAATTAGAGAAATATCATAATAGATTATTCCGTCTTAAATAAATCAACAATATTTTCAGGCAGTTTTTAACATTAACTTGAAATTTTTCCTGCTAAAAAGTTTTATATCGTGGTTTTTTGAGACTCAGCATGAGCAAAAAAATTCACAGATTTGCACAAAAAAAGACCCCAAAATGATATCAGAATCATTTCATCTTTTTCATCATTTAATAGTCCTTTTTGCTTAGCTTAGTTTGTAATGTATAGAAATGAAAAGAGAAAAAAAGCAAATGTTGACAAGATAGAGAAGAAGACAATGCACTGCTCAAGGCTCCCAATTAGGCTTACCAACCCCACTGTTTTGGAGAGATCAGAAGTACTATGCACTGACCATACATATATATATATATATATATATATATATATATATATATACACACACACACACACCCAAGTATAGGATTGGTGTACATGGAATAAATTCCAATAACCAACAAATACTATTCTTAAAAGAGTGCTCAGTACAGAGTGGAGCAAATATAATTATTTATTCGAAATTATAACATAAATATTTTATAAAATCACTACAAAAATATCTGCTTTGTTTCAACACTTCTGGTGTCTTATCAAGTGATGATCACCTGATAAGACACCAGAAATATTGAAAGAAAATGGCTATTTTTGTAGTCATTTTATAACATATTTATGTTATAATTTTTTAATAAATAATATAAATATATATAAATAATATATATATATATATATATATATATATATATATATATATATATATATAAACGAGAAAAAAAGATATATAGGTATATCTGCTGGTGTTTGGAAGCAGCTTCTATACAACCATAGACACTCTTTTAGATATAGATACCTCAGAAGTCAAACTTCCTTATCCAAACACTACTGGGATCTGGTGGATAAGGGATTAACCCCACTTTTGAAATGGAGATACCTATCATTATATATATATATATATATATATATATATATATATATATATATATATATAGAGAGAGAGAGAGAGAGATGCTTAGATTAACAAAGAAAATATCTTTAAAAAATCCTTACAGTTATTGATGCAGAAAGTGAATTCAGCATGTTTAAATTAATTCTTGCTAGATTATAATTTAATTTACTTTTACAGTAATATACTTGGAAAAGGTATGAATTTTTTGTTCTTTCAGCTGTCTTGCTCAAGATGTACTACTCATTCATTTGGCCAATTACAGTTTGCTCTGAAAAACATTTACAAATCAAAAAAAAAAAAATCTTTTTGCATCAAGTATTAAAAAACCTATAAGTTACAATTTGACAAATTATTTGACATAAGAGAACTAATGGAGGTTATCAGAGACAAGTGTTTTGATTTCTAAGAAAGAATAAGAAGTTATATTATTGCAGGAAAAATAGAGTTTGTGATTTTCAAAACATTTCTTTTCATTTCCCTTAGGAAACATTAAGAAAATGGAGAAATGTAAAAAAATCTTTATTCCTTTCTATGTGATGAATATCATTTTTACTATTTATTGCTTTATATGGAGAATTGTGAAGAATTCTAATTAAATTTCTCTTTTTTTTTTTCTAGGTGAGTTTCAAATGAACAACATCAGAATTGGGTGAGAACTTCTTTCTACTTGCAATCTTTGATTTTATTTTTATTCTTAAAAATTCTTCTCACTTTATTAACCAATTATATTTTAAGAGATTGAATTTTTCCCAATTTTCATTTTCTGCTAAACTAAGAAATGCTGTTGTAATCTCTTTCAAAAATTCAGAAATATTTGGACAAAATTTCTTTTGATTTCAGACAAAAATTAATTGAATTGTCAAACGATGAAAAGATGGATGTGTATTAATTAATGCATTGATGTCTATTTCTGAAGATGGCTTCAGGATTTGAAAATGCTTAACAAATATTGCAACAGATCTGACAATTTTCTTGCGATGTCTGTTTTAACTATGACAGATTTATCAATAATAACACATACCTACAATTCAAAGCAGCTAAAAAATGTGTCCTAATTTCTTTAATAAAATATTTCATTTGAAGTTTAATTGTGATCCATTCTGGTGAACAGGTGTGTATGGGTACAAATCAGCTAAATTCTAAATCCATATACTAATCCTAAAATCTTACCCGTGTGTCACTTTATGTACAGGGATTTTTAAAAACAAATTTCATGAAAATGAAGAAAATGTATGCATATATGTATGTGTGTATATCTGAGTGTATCTGTGTTTTTGTGTGTATGAAACTAAAGTAGTTTTTTAACTGGTCTCATATTTTTAATCTTAACAAGAATCAGGCAAAAATGAATTTCCAGCAATTGTTTTAAATATAATTTTATAACATTCACAAAGCAAAACAGTTGATGTGAATCACTTTTGAACGAAATGCATTTATAAAAAAGACATTTATTTTTCTCAAGTCCTGGACAACTGAATAAAAGATCTGATCCTTCCAGAAACATTATTGATCAACATTTTTGGATAATTTCATATTTAACACAAAAATATAAACTTTGAAGAAAATTTTTAATCTCTGACATTTTGCATTTTCATTTTTTTTCATTGTTTGAATTAATTTTTTTTCTTTATCCGATGCTCTTCATATTTCAAACATTTTCTAATTTATAAAAGATAAATCCTAGAAATAATTGAAATAAATCCATTTGAAAAAAAAAATGTCTTTTGAAAATACTCTTAGGATAAAGTTAGAAAAATGAAGAATAATATTCATATAAGTATTGTTTGTGTTTCTTTTGTCATCTCTTTGAGGAATCATTTCATCTTATGATATAATTCTTCTCTTGTAACTGCTTGAAATGTTATTCTCTTCTCATGAGCTGATGTCATATGAGAGTGTGATCAACTTTTCAAGCCACACTTGATTCCTTTTCGCTTCATTTGTCTCTTCTCGACTGAGCATTGCTCAATTGTAAAAAAAAGAAAAAAAAGGTTCTTTGCCAATGTTTTTGCTGGAAAATGTCCCAAATCATGAAATCATATTGAAACTTGAAAACTTTGTTCTCAAAGTTTTTAATCTTTGTAAATATCTATATTTATCCACAGGGCTTTCAATAAATGTGTAACTATTTTTCACTTCTTATTATTTCTAAGTAAACAAAAATAAAGAAAAAAAAATAGTATTATTTTTTTCTAATCTAAACTCTTCACATTCTTTGAGAGGAAGAATTCCATCAGGTTTCTAGATTACCATGTTTTGTCAGGTTAACTCCTGCTAATTTTCAAAACTGCTTCTAGGGTACACTTTCTGCTCTATAAATTCTCATCAATATCTTTTCTCACCCTCTTTTTTTCCTTTTTCTGCATAGACATCAACATGTAAATATCCCTTTTTGGACACACATGAACAATACACACACACACACACACACACACACACACACACACATGTATGCACCTTTCACTTCATCGTTTCTAGGACTTTCTCTTACACCATACTACACATGCAAACAATTCTCCGTTAATGTTTATTATGTAACACAAAAATATTCTATTGTATATGTAACCCTTTATTATTAATATATTATCATTTAATTGTACACATATATATTGGTCCTTATGATTTCTTTGAATTTTTTTAGGTGGACTCATACTCTGAGTCTACTATGTTGGTTGTGGGTATTGTTATGAATAATCAAGAGTGGTCTCCCTTTGTTTTGTTACTCTCCTCTTTAAGATAGCTATTTCTTTTTACTGGGACTATAAAAGGACACTATATGTGAACTTTCTATTCTCAGTTGAATAAAGCTTTCTTAAAGCCTGCACATGCTTACTTTTGTCATTATAGGCATTTCAGGAGACTCACGTGTTTATCTCTAAATGTGTACACCAGCCCACAACATGTTTCATGTATTCCTGAGAGGAAAATTGTGTTTTGAGAAAAATTTCATTTTCCATACTTAAAATAAAACCTGTTGCTTTTCTCATTAACATTTTTAGCTCTGATCCATGAAAATCAAATAGTCAAAATTATTGAAAATTTCTTTAAAGATTTCAGCAGATGAAAATGCAAAGAGCCCATAATTCAAGCAAGCCATCTCAAAATTGAGAAACTTCATCACAAATTAAGTTGTTCTCCAAATTTATTAAAAGGGGAGATGCAGATTTTTTTTTTTCTGTATTGATTTCTTAATTCCAGAGATTGTCTTTCCAGAATGGATGATGACCTTTTATTTTTTGTTCTGGTTCTATTATCAATGCTGGCATTTAGTTTCTTCCTTCAGGTGTTGTGTTTTGATAGTTTGGGTTGCTTAATGTTTCATTCCAGCTGACAGTGTTCACTCAAAGCAAATGACTGGTGCTTGCCAACAAAATGTCATCTGCAACAATCTTTGTTTTATTTACTCTCCTTTGCAAGTTTTCAACCAAAATCTTGACAGATTCTCTACAATTTAGAAGAACTTGTTACAGATCTTGTAGGGGTGCTATATTCATATGCAGTGTAAAGATTCTATTGAAACATAAGAAGATTCTTGTTGCTGTTTATCAAGACTGTTATCAAGGCAGGGGGAGGAGAGGAAAGGAAGATTGTGTTGCTTGATTCTGGTAATTCTTTGACATATCGTGATTATAGCTCCTTCACTTCTAGTTTAGTGCCTTGACTACGTACCTAGAGATTCTTAACAAAACCCAAAGAAGAGTCTGCAACATTATTGGTCCTGACCTGGCATCTCAACTTCAATCACTTTCCCACTTCAATAACATAACTTCTCTGTACCTTTTCAATAAATATTTTATTTTAATGGAAATTGTTTTGACAAGCTTTCCTCTTTGGTACCTAGTCTTCACAAATTTAAGTGCAGTACTAAATTGGCAGTTAGGTTTTATCACTTTACTGTTGCAATCATGGAACTCTCTTCCATATTTCTATTTTCTGTTTATTATGAGTGCAGTATCGAGCATCATCTTCTATTTACTTGAATCCTGTTCTTTATTACCCTCTCTTCATGACAGTGCTTTCTCAGTTTCTTTAACACTCAATAATCCCTTGAATCTTAGTGGCTTTATCACCTTTCTTGGAGGTGAAATGATTTAAAAAATACATTACTTTCTTGTTTTTGTTTTCTTAATAATTCAACTAAGATTATCTGTTGTACTATGTCTCTGCTCTTCTCTCTTTCTTTGCCTGTATTCTCTCATTATCTCCCTTATCCATTTCAATCTTCATTGCTCCTCCAATTTTATATCTAAAGGTTCTACAAATATGAATCACATTTACATGCACATGACAAATGTTCGAATAGTGTCTACTCTATCCTTTCTTTCCTCTTTCTTTTGCTCAATATCACCATAGAAAATTTTAATATATTGCAATCCTCACATACCTTTAAAAAATGAATTCATTGTCTTTCAATATCCAACCAATAAGCCTTTCAATTTCAGAATTTTTCAGATTAGGAATTATCCTTATGATGTGCATTATTGTTCAAACCAATTCATGGTGTTTAATATATATATATATATATATATATATATATTTCTTTCTATGCATAGGAGAACAAAATATGATAAAAAAAAACGGTGTGTATTCTATCCCATGCAGTTGTGGCAAAGAATAAAAGCAACCCACTTATCCAATAAATGTAAGAAGCAGAGAGATATTGAAATCGGTCATGGTTGAATCTTTATTGGAAAAGAGTGATCATTGATCCTTATGAAATGATGTTAAAATAATAGAACAAAAAATAAGACAATTGAAAGAATCAGCATATATGTTAGGCATTGACAACTACCTCAGTAGACCTAGCATAGAGACAAATGCCATTTTGGAGCAGCTGATTAAGAAAAGATGAAAAAATTCACCACTTGAGGCAAAACATATAATTGCATTATGTTTAAGACTCTCGAATTGCACCCATGTATTATCCATGGCTTGGTGGATTAAAGTATTGTTTATAACATATTTGAATTCTTGGCATTTTTGAAAAAGTCACTGGTGATGGAAAATGAGATGAGAATTTCGATGGAAATGAGATGAGAATAATCTGTCCTGTAAAACTTACCCAAGTGCCGACTATGGAAGCAACCATCACCCTGTTATATGCAAACAAAGCGGGAAACTAGAGAAACTGAAGAATGGCTAATGCAGCACCCAATTTGCAATACAACAAACTCCTGAGCAACTTGATTCTGAAGGAAAAATATATGGACGATGTGAAAAGAAGATACGAGGGAAAAAATGGAAATGCAAACTCAAAATGGGACGGACTAAGAGAAGCTTTAATGACATCAGAAAACGATGTCTTCTCAAAGGAGAATGGACGAAGAAGAAGAAAAAATGAATGGATCAAAGATGAGATTCTTAACATGATGCAAAGAAGACAGAAAACTTTGCCAAGATACAGAATGGAATGCAAACAGTTAACAACAAAATATGAACCAAATGCAGGTAGGGTAAAAAAGAGTGGCTAAATAAAAAAAAATGTGCAGAAATAGAGAGATTGTGTAGCACAGATAAAGAAATAAAGAACAAGGCAGAAAGAACAGTACAGAAGAAATGCTCATCAACAGGCTACATAAAATCCAAGGCTGGAATACTCATATTAGAGAAGGAAAAAATTCTTCATTTCTGGAACAAATATATTGGAGAAATCTTCCACGACAAAAGAGAACAACTGGCAATGAATAGAGCACACAGCAAAATCAAACCAAAGATAGGACAAGAACAGTACATGTTTTTTAAAGAGACCAGAAAAAGGAACACAATATTCATGCTCAGAATGTTATCAGAAAGAGCAATACAAATGCTGAAGAATGTGCACCTATATTTTATAGACTAAGTATGCCACAAAGATCTGTTAAAGCTGCTCAGCAACCTTGACATATGCAGGAAGTACATTAGAATAATCAAAAACCTCTACTGGCAGCAAACCACCTGCATAAATATAAAAAATGAGTTCAACAGATATACAAAAGTAGAAAGGGCCATAAGGCAATGATGTGTCTTCTCACCAGACTTATTCAACCAATACAGCGAGGCAATTCTGAGAAATCTGGAGATCCTACCAGGATTCATCATTGGCAGCCACAATCTTAACAACATAAGATACGCAGATGACACAGTCAGTGCTGATAGCAGACATGGAAAGGAAACTAACAAACCTCCTACAGAAGATAGCAACAAAGAACAAGAAAAAGGGACTAAGCATAAACTACAAGAAGACAGAATGCATGGTCATTAGCAAAAAGATGAGCTCCAAATGTGATTTACATGTCAGGGACACTAAAATCAAGCAGGTGTGGAAATTTAAATATCTGGGAAGTGATCTGACAGAGGATGGCAAGTGCAACGCTGAGATCCGAAGACATATTGGGATGGCCAAAGACACATTCCAAAAGCTAGGCTGAGTATTACAAGACGAGAGGGTTTTGTTGGTATCAAAGAAAAGAGTACTAATTGCTAAGTAATATATATCCTCCTTTATGGCAGTGAATGTTGAACAGTCTCCTCAAAGATGAAGAAGAGACTTGAGCCAACAGAGGTATGGTTCTACAGAAGGATACTAAGGATACCATGGCCCGAACATATGAGCAATGATAAGGTTTTGGGGAGGATGAAAACAAAGAGGAAACTTATAATTAACATCAGGAAGAGGCAGCTGAAATTTCTGGGACACATAAAGGAGAAAGTAGGGCTTGGAAAATCTGATACTCACAGGGCAGATAGAAGGAAAGAGAGACAAGGGAAAGCAACACATGGTATACTTAACAGGCTGATGCAATTAGATGACAGAATAGACACTGGGAGAAATAACACAAAGACAAAACTTACTGAGAGCTGCAAAGGACAGAAAGAAGTAGAGAGCCATGATCACCTACTTCTTGAAGCGATATGGCACATAAAAGAAGTTGATTGAATAAAGGTTTAATTCAAATTCTGAAATGGTTATTGACTTAAATGATAGACACCTGAAGAAGGCCACAGCATATAACAGTCAAAGTATTGTGAGTATATTAAACAAGATGTACTTGAAAAATAAGAAATATAATGCAACTTACTTTCTTTCATCTTTATGCTTACCTTTTCTTAATTCTTTATTTGAGCCTTTGAAATATTTTTTTCCTTTCAGTCAGTTCTTTGATCAGACAGCTCTGGTAAAGATAACCCTAATATTGACCATTTCCCTATAAGGAAACATTTAGTATTTATTGACCAAGCAGCCAGTTCTACTATCAGTTAAAATTTATGAAATCTTTCATTAAAACAGTTTTTCAGGAAAATAGGTTTTATCAAGTTCAGTAGCTGTTATCGCTCTTTCCAAAATTAATAGGGGTTTTTTCCTATTGTTTTATTTAAAGTCATGTGGAATATCATCTTGATTATGTCATTATTTTCTCTTCAAGTTGCATGTGCTATCAATTTGAATTGTTGCCATTGTTGAAAGGCATCAATTGAAAGAGTTTCTCTTATTTGATACAGTTTTTTGTGATTCTGTGATGCCAGTCACTGAGGTTTCAAAAAATATGGTCTTCACCAAGACCCATAAGTTTCAATCTCTCAAAGCCATTTTTAACTATTGATTTTAGAAAAGCATTATATACAAGTGACAGTTCAGATATTTATGAATGGTTTTGGCATCACAGGTATGGCATCCATATGAAAGTCTTAATCTGATGAGGTTAATAAATTCTAAGAGGATTTTGCTGTTGGGACGATTTTACACTGTCATATGTGGTAGACAAATGTGATGGTCAAGCAAAAAAGAAAAATAGAAAAATAAGTTTGACATTTGAAGTGGACTATTTCATTCGTTTTTAAATAGATCAGAAAATTTCTATAAAATATGTTTTATATTTTAAACATTTGGTCCTGTTTCTTTTGATTCATGTAAAAATCAGTTTTGGTTTGATTATCTGAAAATTTTTTTGATTTCTAGTTTGTTGTGTTCAAATAGATATTTATATGCTTATATATATATATATATATATATATATATATATATATGCATATATATATATGTATTAGGTAGAACTGGTTAGGTAAATAATCCAAAGTTCTTTAGTATTTTTGTTATTATTTAAAAAAAATAGTGCTCGATACAAAAGTAGAGCATAAATATACTTATTTATTTAAAAATATGATTCCAACACGCTACATAAGAGGTCTCATGTTTCAAAATAAGAGCCGAAAACTTCAATATAATTATTTGAATTAAATTTAATTAAAGTAAGCTCTGTTCTATCTTCAAGCGAAATTTTTTTTGGAATAACTTATTTCTGAAATTTACGTGTTTTAATAGCATATTCATCATTGAAATCAAAACTTCCATGGTAACAGCCACGGCGAATTGTTTAAATAGAGAGGGGTGTTGGGTGTTAATAATTTGTATCAGTATAAAGTTACTTTCATAGATGTCAAGTCAGGGTAAGGTGGGGGGTGTCTGAATTTAAAACGGAAGATGTTTTCGCCTAGTCTGGTTTACGTGTCTATGGAGATTTATTTATTTATTTTTTTTATTTTATTTCTTTATGAAAGGGTTTTGTGTATATAAAAAACTGCCGTAACATTTGTTTTTTTGACGACTTCATAAAGGGTTATCTTTTTCTTTTTTTTTTGTAGGGTATTTAAACTATTTATTTGGGCTATAGATTATAAAAGTTATTTTATTGTATGTTTGTTTTTAAGCTAATTATTCAATGCATAAATTTGATGATGTCGGCAAAAAACCGTTAACTCATGTCTATTGTTTAATAGATTTTTATTATTCAGAAACTTAATAATGTGCAGTTTCTCATGGAGGCACAAAGGGCCTGGGTCAACCCAAGCTTTACAAGTTCTAGTACTGTTTATAATTTTCCATTTTACTTTAGGTGTCCTATTTATTTCCTTCAGATGCCAAAAATATTTAGATAGAGAAGTCTGATTTCTTTTATTTATATTGTTGAAAGAGCACTTATGCTGCCTTCATCTGGCTTTAAATTCATTCTTTGTGGACCCAATGTATATCATGTTAGTATTAGGACTCTCAGTGGATGAGATAGTACATTGGTATACCACAGATTTGATGCAGCATTTATTTTCTAATGAGCAGTCTTCTGGGTTTCTACAATCACACAATTTTTCACTGTTATTGTCTGATTTAAGTGTAGGGTTTTTATTAATACTATTCAGGCATGGGGGTTTGTTCAGGATTTTATTTTTGTGTTTTTTATTATACTTTCTAGATTTTCAGTGCAGCTGTAACTCAATTTTAGGGTGTTCTTATTAAATATATTACTAAGCCTACTATTGGTGGGGAAGTGCTTTTCAATTAAAGCTAAGAATTTCTGTCCTAGTTTAATACTAACCATTTGGTTGAACGGAGGGGTATACCAAATGATTTTTCTTTTCCTGTTTTTTTCTTCTGGCTAGTGCAATTGTTTCTATAGTTAATGTTTGCATTTCTGTAACCACTATTTTTTAGGGCAGCGTTATAAAAGCTATTGTGTTGTTGGAATATTTCTTTGTTAGCAGAGTTAATGCTAATTCTATTTTCTATTGATGAGGGTATATGTTTAATTATGGATGGAGGGTGGTTTGACTTCGGGTGTATATATAAGGGGTTAGTATTTGGTTTTCTATAAGGTTGGTATGTGTTGCTTGCTAAATCTAGAGTTACGTCGAGGAAGTTTACCCTTTTTAATTTAGTACAGACTGTTATCTTTAAGTTTAGATTTTTATATATATATATATATATATATATATATATATATATATATATATATATAAAGTGGAAGTGCTATCTGATAATCCGGCATCCTTTAAAAGGGCTCTGGTGAAATAAATTATTATAATGGTACCTTAAAGTGGTTTGTTTTTCTTTTAAATATTAGCTCTGGATTTACATTGAGCTCTCAGGATTTCATCCTCCTTCGGATTACCCATACAGATTACCAAGTTCTTCATAACTTAAATATATATGGGTGCATGGCCAAGTGGTTAGAATTTTTGTTTTCTAATCATGAGACCTGGGTTCGAATCTCACCATGGTCAATTTTTTAGGAAGGAGACTTACTGATGTTATCATTTTGGAGGGAAAGTGCGTGAAAACCACAGCACAGGTTGACCCAAGCTTTGTGAGTGAAATTGGGTAGACGGAACACAGTCCGTGTGTTTTGGTGTTGTCCAGATTTTTGATTATTCTAGATAACATGCTCTCTCCCAAATACTGTAACTAGGATCTCAGCATAGTTGCAGCATAAACCACAGATTGTCTCTGTGGGTACTGAACAAAAGCAAATGTGCTTGAGCGAGAGTCTACTATAGGGATTGGCTAGCCACCCTAGTCGACAGTTATCCTCAAATATGAGTGGCCATATATATATTTATGTTTTATATATATATATATATATATATATATATATATATGTTATGTTATATATGTGTGTTTTTTTATCTCAGAAATTAAAAGCCGGATATATTTATATTTGACTCCTGGAAATATATCTTGCCCATCTAGCAATGAAGGTAAAATTTTTAACCTTGCAGTTTTCTATCCTTTGCTCTAACCATTGAGCTTCAGTCCCAAGTATTCTAATTGCTTCATGGACAAGTAGTTTTTAAAATATTTTTTGTCTGGTATTTGGAGTGAAGAACTAGAATCTTTGTTACATAAGTCAGTACAGATACTGCAGATGCAACTGGTTAAATGGACCTAAAAACTTGGAGGTGTTTGTTCAAGTTTCACCTGATATTCATTGACTAAGTTGACCTTTGCCACAGCTCTAATGAAGGAAATACACTTTCAATTAGACTGGCAAGAGATATTTGCTGATTAAGCTGATTTGACTAATTCTTCTCTAAATCGATTGGTGAAAAATGATGGAAATATGTGGATTTAATGCTGACTTTTTTATTTATTTTTATTCTATGTTATTCTATGTTATTTTCTTTTACTATTTTTACAAAATCATTGAAACATGTCTGATTTCTTTGTGTAAATTGCAGATCCATTTTCAGTGATAAAATATTTCAGATGTGCATTATCCATAATCAAGAATGTAGTCTTAATTTAACTTTAAAGGAGTTCAGTTCATTTTCATTAATGTTTGCTACTAGTTTAGAAAATTAGATAAGGAGAAGTAGAGCTGTCTGAATTCAAAATTTGCCTTGAAGTGATTCTTGATGTTTCTATGTTGTGAAACATTCACTTGGAGATGATAGATTGGAATTCAAATTACATCATGGGTCATTTCCAGTCCATGATGATTACAAAACATTTGCAGAATATAAAAAAACAATTTACTTTCAAAAGTGTCAACATGTTCAAATCAATAAATTACTATTTATTACTTAAACAGGCACACATTGATGATGTGCTAATTCACATTTTATCAGAGGTTACTTCCAATCCATACTGCTTACTGAATGATATGTCCCGAAAAGGGATATATTTGTTCGAAGTAGCTAAGTGGTTTTGGACTACTGTAACCAAGTAGCACAATCTAGCAGGTAGCCATAATGGACTGGTACTCGTCGTAGTGGTAGGCAATAGGTGTAGGCAATAGGCAAAGATTATAGGCATACCCATGTACTTCCACATCAGTCTGTATTTAAGTCTGACACCAGGCAATCATATTACTGTGAGGGGGAATCCAGGTGTACGCATATTCATTACATCACTGAATATGGCTTCATTATAAACAAATCAATAATTGTAAGATGATAAACTCATAAACATTTCCTGATGGACTCAGAATTCATGTCCATAATGTATATATGCTTTGTTTCTGAAAGTTAATTAAAAACTTTCTTGTAAAGATTAATTTTTACCCCCAAATTTACTTGAGAATTAAAATATTTATACCTGAATGATATTTTATTTATTGCCTGACAATATTTTAAAAATACCTTCAAAACATTTCTTTTTTTCATTTAATTAGAATCATCAAAAAATTCCAAGGAATCCATTAATTTAACATTTGTTTTTGACTCAGTTATTATAAAGTCTTTTATTTATTTTTGCTCTTTCTTATGGATTCTTATGAATAGATTCCAAAAGACTTCACTAATATTTGGCAATGTCAAACAAGGCGATGACTTTTTTCATGATTTCTTTGAATCAAGTTGTGGCTAACGGCTTTCAGGTAACTACCCGATAGATATTATGTAACAAACATCTTCTCCCTGTATTGATTCTCATTAACTTGCAATTAGAATCGGAGGCATGTGTTTTTTCTTCAATTAACAAAGGACGGTACAATCTATTGTGGAAGAATATATTCCAAAATATTTTTAATTTAATTAATTTCAGCAAAGAAATTGAAGAAAATGATTAGATATTGTATTTTTGAAAAAAAGCAGCCACATCCGATGTTATTAAAAATCAATTCTTTTCTCAAATGATGTTTACAGTTAATAATGTTTTCTGTTTCAATGATTTTAGAAATTCTAAGATTAGAATTATATTTCGTTCTTTTTCAATTTTTTTGAAAAACAAATTAATAGATATTGTACACTATTGTGATTGAGTGTATAGTCTCAACTGTGAAGAGAAAATACAAAGTAATTGTATGAAAAATTTGTTTGGTAAGTGATATATTTAAGTGAAATGGAAATGAAAGAAAAACCAGAAGTAAAAATGAAAGAAAAAACAGCTGCCCATCCTCTCGCCTGACCCGTGTGTTTTGCT
Source organism: Acanthosepion lycidas (assembly GCA_963932145.1). Lineage (NCBI taxonomy): Eukaryota > Metazoa > Mollusca > Cephalopoda > Sepiida > Sepiidae > Acanthosepion > Acanthosepion lycidas. The sequence goes on from OZ010584.1 coordinate 8,403,822, forward strand.
TTGCAAAAATGGAGAACAGCTGCTCTTGCAAAAATAAGAAAAACAAGAAAACAAATGAAAAGGAAGAAAATGTAGAATTAGAAATAAGGAAACAATTCTTGCAAGGTTAATAAAAAGAAGACAAAAAATATGATAATTATGTTTTTTATTATTATAGGAAACAATAACTCAGAAAAGGTTTGCAAATCCTTTCTTTGAGTCAGGTTTCTAAGATTCTCAGAAAGTTCTTAATTGTAGATTTTCAGATTTTGACAACTACATTCTTATTTAATAATCCAAAATTCCCAAAAGTGAATAACAATCAAAAAAGTAAAACCTATTAATGGTTATTTTTACAAAGGAAAAGATTTTTCAATAAACAGAATTATATTTTTTTTTTAACAAATTTAAAGTGAGCAAGATGATGGTAATGATAATATTAGCTGTTTCCTTATAAGGTAACAATTGGCATTCACTGACTGAGAAATTGGTTCTGCTGTCAGTTGAAATTTATAAAATCTTGCTCTCAAAACAGTTTTTCAGGAAAATAGGTTTCTGAAGTCTAGTAACACTTATCACTCTTTCAAGTATTGATGAGGGTTTCCTTCTTAACCTTTTATTTGAAATAGTGTGGAATGTCAACGTCATGGTTACATCATTATTTTCTCTTTGATTTACATGTGCTATCCATTTTAGTTGTTGCTGTAGCTGAAATTCCTCAAATAACATTTCAGTTATTTGGTACAGTTCCTTGTCTGTTATTCTGTCGTGCCAATCCACAAAGTTTGAAGAAGGATGGTCCTTACTGAGACCTATACATGTTTCATTCATACAAAACCATTTTTAACCATTGACCTTAAAAAGCAGTCGTATTAAGCTGACAGTTTAGATATTTCTGAATGAGTCTGGCACCATGCATAACATCCATTTAAAAGTCTCAGTCTGACATGGCTACTTAAGAACATGACTTGAGTTTTAGGCTAATGTTTTAGATTTGTAGCAATATGTGGTGTTGAACAAAACTATCCCTAGCACAGCCTATTCTGTGTTCAGTGTCCTTCTTTCCTGTACTAAATTTGTTCTAACTGATCCATAGACTGCACATTAATTTTTAAACATAACTTTGTTCCTTTTTTACATTGTAGAAAGAAAAATAAAAAGATTAGAGAAATAAAACCTATAAAGAGGAGATATATGTGTTATGAATAATCGAGAGTGGTCTCCCCTTGTTTTTTTACTCTCCTCTTTGAGAGAGATATTTCTGTTTACTGGTTCCATAAAAGGACACTATATGCGAACCTTGTATTGTGAGTTGAATAAAGTTTCCTAAAGGCTACACATGTGTACTTTTGTCATTACAGTATGTACATTTAAATCAGTTTATATTTTAAGCATGACAATGCAGAGATTTTATTTTCCTGGATTTTATAATTGATGAAAGTGTAATATTTTATTCATTTTACATGAAGAAGCAGCTTGTCAGAATTTACTTTGTCAATTCAGGATGACATATTTTTCTTGGAGTAGCATTTAATGTATGATCTTTTTTTTTGTGTGTTTGCAGCTTTTTAATTCTATCTGAAAAGATACAACTGAAAACCTTTCAGTAACAAAGACTTTAAGATCAGTACATTTAGCACTTGGTCAGATGAAAAATGAATATTTTATTAATTTTTATTTTTTATTTTTCTGCGGCCAAATAGAGACGTTTTTTTATGAAATTGCAAACATTATAAAAGAACTGGCCTTTAGTGGTAGCTTCACAGCCCCAGCTGAAAAAGCAAACATAATCATTGATAAGATAGATGAAAGAAAACAAAAGGGTCATTTTCAAATGCATCTTTTCCATGGAAAAGATGCATTTGAAAATGACCCTTTTTCAGTGAGAAAAACTGATGAGAAAAATCAACAAAAGTTTTAAATTTTGCTTATTTCCTCAAATTAAACTTCAAAATTTGTACAAACTTTTAAAAAAAGCTTTCCATATTTTTTTTTTTAAAATCTGCATCAAACCAAGCAAGGCAGTAATGCCACCAAGACGCAAGTGGTTACAGGGTGTGGAAGAATTAGGAACAGAATCATTAATAATGATCAGGAAGAGGAAAGAATAATCAGGAGTATAGTAGATAGCGATTGACATTGCATTTAAATTTTTGAAGATTAAAGTTGGTTGGAAATCATGGAGTGGGAAGGGAGTTCAACAAGTGAGAAATATAAGGAAAGAAACTGTTAAGCATAGAACTTACAGTTACATCGAGCAGCCAGCTCAACTGTAAATTGATGAGATCTCAATGCTAGTTTAGTTCTGCACTTAAATTCAAAAAGTCTAGGTACCATAGAAAAAACTCATCCAAACAATTACCATGAAAGTAGTTATAGAAAAAGTACATAGGGGCAACCATATGGTGATGGGTGTGTGAGTAAAGGACCAATAATATTGCTGATTCTTCTTTGGATTTTATCAAGGTGATAAAAACATCTTAGTGGTTTATATTTAAAGTTTTATTTTAATTAAAATCTTCAGTTGTGAACCTCAGAGAGTTTATGAATTGTGAGCCAGAGTGTTTTGGTAGATGAAAAGTTAATTGAAACATTTCAGATTGTTTCCAAACATCAAATATTTCTTATTTATTAATGAAAACTGACTGCATTTTTATTATAAGAAAACATATTGGATGCGTGTATGTGCTTCAACCAGTGGAATGTCTCAAATTCACACAAATCTCATACATTTCTCTTGCCTCTTTAAATTTTGTGAGGTTGCTTGTAGTACAGGGGTTAGCATAACTGAGAAATAAATTTGATCCTTGAAGCTGGTGTTTTTATATAAGTTCAAAATATAATTCACATGTTTTCATTATATCTGTTTATATTTTCATTTATTTATCAATATTGGCAAGTATTTGTATACTAGTGTATGTGTGAGAGAGAGATGAAGAAAAATATTTGAAAGTAAAAAAAAATCTTTGTTAATAGAATGATCAAATTAGGAGACATTACTTTTAGTACAATTCTGAAGTTCATATTTCTTCTTCTTCTTTCGCCCTTGACCCTGAATGGAGTCATTGGGCTGCCAATGTGCTAAGCTGTCTACCCTTCTCCACCATCTCTTGTGGTCATGTGTCAGAGCCATGGTCTCTGCAAATGGTTTCTTGGTATGTTCACTATGTGGTGTATCTTGAGTGTTTTAACATGGAGAAACTCACCACTCTCCAGGTTAGATCACAGCTTATGTCCACCAACTAGTTGGCTCACCTTGGTTGCAAACAAGTGGTTTATGTAGTTCATCTGAGGATCCCTTCCGCCAGTGACTTGAGTCAAGGGGGTCCTTCACTCAGTGGTACAGTGTTAAATCCACCCCTTCATATGAGTTTAGCCCAATAACTTTTTAACTGTTTACTGGGGCATGGCAACTTAGACCTATCATGTGAGATATTTAAGAGATGGTTGAGGACCAGTGATGCCCATCCATCTGAAGGTGCAATATGCCAGGTATCAAAGGTACTACTTCTTTCCAAGGCCCCAAATATACAGATAAATAAATGAAAAGTTCTCAATACTACAAAAAGGTGAAATTACAACATACACAATTTTTGTCTGAATCTTTGAAATTAGGAATTATCATTATCATGCACAAAGTTACTCAAAGTATGAAATTTCTAGAAGGTTAACAATGACAGACATCTGAAGAAGGTCAGAGATGACAGTGGCCGAAACATTGTAATTGTAACAGTCAATCAGTGTAGAGCATCTCTCTTATAATTAACTTTAATGCTTGAGGCAAGTTGTTTTTTTTCACCATTAAGTTTTGTTATTTTCACTCTTGTCAACAAGGGAAATTTAAGAATGTCAGTTTCATTTTGAACATCTTCTTGAGGATTTCTTGCATTGTGTTTATTCATTACATTATATCCCAGATTTAATTAACCAGATTTTTCATTTTGCCCTCTAAAAATTAACCAGATTTTTCATTTTGCCCTCTAAAAATCTGTTGTACTTGAAACTCAAGCCATTTGACCAACTTTGTTTCAGTTGGCAAATTTAAGATACAGATTATTGTCACCAAAGTTATTATCAACTTGGCCTCTGCTGTCATGTTCTACAGCCGATATGTTAATTAATTGGTGCCTATAAATCTTTTAATTATTCTGGCACAATCCATTGATTACTTAATGCTGCTGAGCCAACAAATGTTCTTCCTACATTTGAAATAATCACATTCACCAAGTGCAGCATAGAAATAGCCATCAAGGAATAATCTTGAAAACAAACTTCTTCTATGTGCCATGTCTCTCTAGGATATGAATGATCATGGCTCTCCACAACATCCTATCCTTTGTAGAACTTTATAAGGTTTGTCTTTTCATTATCTCTCTCAGTCCTTGTTCTGCCATCCATCTACACAAGTTCATTAGGTAGGGTGATCATGGCTCTCAACTACTTCCATTTGTACAAGCTCATTAGGCAGGGTTCACTCACTGCTATCCTCTGTCCCTCTTGTGTTCAATATGTCCTGTGAGTGTCAGATTCTCTGGACCATCTTTTCTCATTATCTACCCTAGAAATTTCAACTACCACTTTCTGCTTCCATTTTCATTAAAACTTCCTCGTTATTATCATGTCCATGTTAATTTCAGGATCCTTCCATTTAACCAGATTTCTGCTGCTTGAAGTCTCTCCTTTATCTGGGAGAAGATTGTCCAACATTTCTAATGAAATTTTCCTGTTTCTTAATACTTTGCTCAGTTTTTGGAAGGCATCTTTGGACATTCTAAGGTGCATTCAAATTTTGATGTCATCTTTTTCTGTCTTTAAAAACTTAAAACATTATTAAGGAGAGGAACCATAAAAGAAGAGGAATTAAGAAGACTGAAGGTAATGATTTACATAGCATTTAAATTTTTGAAGATCAAAGTTGATTGGAAAGCAAGAAGCCAGAAGAGAGTTCCACATATGAGAAGTGCAAGAGAAATAAAAATTTTTTAGGATAGAACTTGGTTATGTCTAACAATTTCAAATGTAAAATGATGAGACCTTGCTGTCAATCTAGTACTGCACTTAAATTCATAAAGTCTAAGTACCACAGAGGAAAGTTCATTTGAACAATTACCATGAAAATATATATAAAAAAGGCACAGAGAAGTTATTTTACAGCAGTGAGAAAGGGACTGAAGATGAGAGGCCAGGTCAGGGCTAATAACCTTGTAGATTCATCTTTGTATTTTATCAAGAATCTCTAAACATGTAGCAGAAGCACCATGTGGTAACAATATTAAATGCATGGATGGATGAATGGTGGACCTATAAATGTGTCAGATAGATTCTGACAAGAAAAACTGTCTAGAATGACATTGAGAACAAACTTTCTGAGCAGCAGATTTACAATTGATTCAAAATAATCTTTCATGTCAGTGAAAAATATTAGCTCAAGAAGTGGCAATGAGGCTAGCATCAGCCATGCTGATGGAAAGTAAAAAGGGTCCTCTAAGAGGACTGAAGGTGTGTAGTTTTGTTTTGTAGGAATAACTGTCCACTTTTATTCATCTTGAAGAATCTTTTATTTATAAATAAATTTTTAATATATATGCATGTTCTTGCATATGCAAGTAAATATATACACAAGTGTGTGTGTGTATATATATATATATATATATATATATATATATATGGGAATGTGGCCAAGTGGTTAGAACGTTCACTTTCTGACCATGAGACCTGCGTTTGAATCTCACCATAGTTGATTTGTCAGGAAGGTGACTTCCTGATGTTATCAGTCTGGAGGGGGACATTCCCAGCATGCAGTGCCATTGCCTGAAAACCATACCACGGGTTGACCCAAGTTTTGTGAGTGAAATTGAGTAGATGGAACTTGGGGGACTGTTGATAGCTGTGTTAGCACAAAGTCACAAGTCATCATGACCGAGGATTTGAGTGTAACTAAGGTCTGCTCAGCGTAGTTGCAGTATAAACCTCAGGTGGGCTCTGTGGGTGTTGAACAAACACAAATGTACTGGATTGAGTGTCTGAATTAGGGACTGACTAGCCACCCTATTAGATGGGTATTCTCAAATACAAGTGGCCAGCTATTATATATAGTTCATTGTGTTCAATATATATTTATATGTTTATATATAGAGGGTGTCCAGAGAGTTCATATGCACTTTAAAAAATTATAACTTTATTTGTATTTGCGATAGAAATAATTTGTAAAAAGGATTAGAAAGAAGTAAATCTATATTTTTTAAGGTTTTATTGAAATTTTATTTAAGTTTCCACATGTCCTTCATCATTAGCAATACAAAGTGTAATACGATTTTGCAGTTCATGGAAAACATTTGCCAACTGATTTACAGTAATGCTTGAAATCACATTAGTTACTTTAGCTATACTTAAAACTAGATACATTAAATTTTATAATATTTTTTACAGATTATTTCTATCACAAATAAAAATACAAAGTTATAAATTTTTTAAAGTGCACAAGAGCTTTATGGACATCCTGTATATATATATATATATATATATATACACGCACAAGTGTATATTAGTTTTAAATGGATTTTTTTCATCTGATGTTATTTTTATCACTATAAATTTTGATTTAGTGGGCACACATATTTGAGTTTAAGACTTCTTGATTATTTAGGCCAGTTGATATTAATTACACTATTTAAGAAAATAAAAAACAGGCCTGTCATCTTCACTAAAATAATATTTATAGTAATTAGATGTTGAATTACAAAATCCATTTTAAAATTACTCTGATTTGAGTATGAAAATGAAGCTAAGAGATATAGATTCAAAAACATCCCAACGGGAGATGTGCATTTTTTATACTAATAAAATAGTATACTAATATACTGTATTGTTTATCTAATACAAGGCTCAAGAGCAAATGCAAGTAGCATGTTACTGAAAGAGATTGCTGTAAGGGTGCCAAGCAGAAGGGGGAGAAATGAGGAAGAGATATACATTATAATGTAGGATAGGATATCAGTTGACACATGGCACAGTGGATAAAGGTGTTAGTTAGATCATCCAGTGACCCAAAGAGTGTGGGTTCAATACCTGGTTAAGGCAGTGGAGAACTTGGAGAGGGGAATTAACAGGGGATAACTGACATCCATTAGACTTGGCACGTAGAACTAGAACATTCTACCCCAGCAAGCAAAATAAAGGGTTCAGTTTAACATTCCAACCCCCTGAAGAAGGTCAGAGCATACAACGACCAAAATGTAAATAGATATCAGTTGATACTAGATTTGAAAAGGATAAGATTGTAATGGTTAGGGAAGCATCCTTTTAGGAGTCTGTTCCAGTAAATGACAGTTCTGTGTAAGTAGCTTTCTGAGTGAAACTACCTTCTTGCCAAAGGAAAGAAACATGAAAGGGATGTGAGAGTGGAGCAGGGATGAGGATGAATCTGATGCCTGGGGTGAGAGTGATTTGATACCTGGTGGGTGATTTCTTTGCTATAACAAGATAATTTCCCAATGGCCAAATTGATAATGGTGGCATGCTTCTGTAAGAGGAATCGTTTCCCTGATGGAAAGACGGCAGACAGGATTGATTCTTGTCAGGACACTTTGTTTTTCACTATTTACATTATTTGGACTATTGTCCTCATCTTTGTCACCATATTTATGACAACATTTTGGTCGTTGTATGCTCTGGCCTTCTTCAGGTGGTTGGAATGTTGAACTGAACCCTTTATTTTGCTCACTGGGGTAGACTGTTCTAGTTCCACATGCCATGTTTAGTGGATGGCGACAAAGGTGAGGACAATAGTCTGAATAATGTAAATAGTGTACATAATACCTCATCTCAGAAATGTAGACGGATACTGAAAGGCCGAAACATTGTGATAAATATGGCGACAAAGATGAGGAAAAGAGCCTGAATAATGTAAATAGTGTACATAATACCTCATCTCAGAAATATAGACAGATACTTTTTTGTTTTGTTTTTGTAGGACTTCTCAATTCAGGCTGTTTGATCTTTAATTACACTGTTCAAGATCCTAAAAAACTGGAATGCCATCTCATACACATGTACCTGCTAAAAATAACGTTTATCATACTAGCAAGTGTGTTTATATACATTTTAATAACGAGTCAGAAATTTTATGGTAACATTTTATTAAAATTCTAAAGATGGGTACATGCTTTGTAAATAAATAAATTATTTTAGTTCAGAGATTGTGAGATTTGTAAACACAAAAAGACTTGACAATAATTTGTCCAAAGCTTTAGGGATTGCTTTCATCTGTGCTTTAAAAAAATAATGTTTAATTCTTGCTGAATAGTTCCAACCAAAGATAATAACAGATTGAAAGATTTTTTTTAGTTTAGTTTTTAACCACGAACTGAAAGTTGGGATAAATTGCATTTTTCTTATGGAAGAAAATTTAACTTGTACATAAATTTTATTTCCACTATAGACATTCAGACTATTGTCCTCATGTTTGCTGTTGTCACAATGTTTTTTTAACGTTGTGCCCTCCAGCCTTCATCAGGTGTATATTGATCTGGGTAACCTACAGGTAATTCTGCTGATTAGGATTAAGGCTCCAAGTTTACTACAGAGAATTGTTGTACAGAGCAATAGGTTAGTGCATTAAAGTGGTGGTTTGTGAATTGGGCTCGGCAGTGTGTGTTATAACTCAGTAGAAATGCACAAGCAATGACAGAACCAGACTAAAAATAAGAACTAAGCAAAATATCCTTAGATATGGGTAGTAGAATGAGAACTGTCTAGCCCCATGAATAAATAGATTACCCTGATGAAGTGCCACCTGGCAGAATGGTTAAAAACGTTGTATTAACAAGAAAGGGGAGAATAGTCCAAATGTACATAGTGGAAATAAAATTTATATGCAAATTAAATTACCCATATTGATATATACCTGGTGAAGGAGGGTGCAACAGGTGAAATTTTGTGATAACAACAACAAAAATGAGGATGATAGTCTGAATGTAGATAACTCCTCTTTCCGGAAATTCAAACAGAAATATCATTTCATTTATTTTTCACACTAGTATCTTCATCTTTGTTGTTTTATCACAAAGTTGTAGATGATATAATGCCATTTACATGATGTAGAAGTACTGAAATTGTGCTTTTTACAAATATAGAAAAACTGAAATTGTGCCATTTCTCATGCTATTAAGATATTTTATTTCCAGAAAATTCCAAAGAAATTGTCTGGATTGAAGTAGAAATTGTGAAAAGCTAGTTTTGTGTTAGTTTGATCACTTCAAGGTTCAGTGTTAGTCACTGCCATTCAAATCTGATTTTGTTACTTAAAGCAAAATCTCACATCCTTGTAATTAGACACTGAAAATCTCAATTGCATCCATTCATTTGTTCGTCTCGAGGTGGCCTCATCCTTGCAGTGCTATAGCTGCCATTGTTCACCATTGAATTTCCAATTTCCAAACTAAACATTCATTTCTCTGATTATCTTGACTAAAGTTAGCTATTGTTTCCTGTCTCCAGGATTTTCCCCCCTTCAAGTAAGTAGCTCCACCTGAGTTGACCTTTTCATATAATGGAAGACAATCTGTTTCAAAAGTCTTTTGCCCATCTTTATTTCATTGAGTGGGTCAGACTAAATCTTGTCACTGGTGATAAGGGTGCAAATCTCAGGGGTAAGATTTGATTAACAAATCAATATTTTACAGTGAGGTGATCCTGAGTGAATTAGATTCATTATTGGCAGTCACAATCTTAACATGAAACATCATTGATAGCAGATAGAAATGAAACTATAAGAACACCCACAGAAATGAAAGAAAGAAGAAAGTACTAACCATGATTTTTAAAAAGATACAATGTATGGTTGTTTGCAAGAGCAAAAGCCTAACATGCAAATTACAAATTAAAGATAACAAAATCCAGCAAGTACAAAAATTTAAATATCTTAGAAGTGTTTTAAAAGTGGGTAGAATGCTGAAATCCGAAGGTTCAGTGGGATAGTAAAAGGTGCCTTCTAAAAATTAAGCAAAGTATCAAGAAAGAGTAAAATTTCTTTAGAAGGAAAGAAAAGAGTACTGAACTGCTGTGTAATATCAATGCTCCTATATAGCAGTGAATACTGGACAGTCTCTGCATACAAATTGATGTAATGAATATGCATACACCTGGGTTCCCCCTCACAGTAATATGATTGGCTGGTGTCAGCCATAAATACACACTGATGTAGAGGTACAGGGAGGACACCTATTGTCTTCGCCTACTGCCTGCGACTGCGACGGGTTACCTGCTGGATTGTCTACTTGGTTCCAGTGGTCAGCAACCACTTTGCTGCTTCAAACAAATATATCCCTTTCCGGGACATATCACAAATAAAGAAGAAACAGAAATGTGACTCTATTAAAGGATACTGAAAATACCATGGACTGAACATGCGAGCAACAAGGAAGTTTTAGAGAAAATGAAAGTAAAAACACTTGTAATTAATATCAGGAATAGGCAGTTGAAATTTCTAGAACACATAGAAAATAGGTCTTGGAAAATTTGATACTCACAGAACAGATTGAAGGCAAGAGAGACAGAAAAAAGGAGCACATAATTGACCTAACAAGCTTGTGTAAATGTTTGGCAGACATAGCAAAAAGAGAAAATTCATTAAAGGCTTACAAAGGACACAAAGTCATGGAGAGCTATGAAAGCCCATGTCCTGAAGGGACACGGCACATTGAAGATTTTCTGATCTGCCTGGACAAGTGTGAAAAATAAAACCAATTATAATATTTGATGGCATCTATGACAAACTGTTTTTACTCAAAAAATGTCTTTAAAATATCTGCCAGATCTAATATGCAAAGTTTAGTTATCTTGTGGAATGATGTATATTCAGATGTCATAGACTACCAGGACTTGTACCTTACCTAACTCGATCATCATTAGTGGCTGTTTCTGCCTGCAGCAGATTTCAGAATAACATGATTTATTTCCTACCATTTATTACAATGTTGAGCAAGCATATTTAGTTAGTGTCTGACACTCATTAGTTGGTGACCACGGGATTATATTATGCTTAACTCTATAATACTCTAATATTAAAGGTAAATGTAGGTTGGCTTGTAAATGCCATCAAATGCAATAATTTACAAGAATAAGAGACACAGCTCTTGTTTGCAGTATGTTAACACAAACTAACATCATGCTATATCAAATCCTTAATCTCAAATTTCATGCATTGTCTTACAGCTGAACACCTAATCTATTTATTCAGATAGAATAAATATTACAGTTTCTGTCTTATTTCGTATGCATTTCTATTTGCATGAGATTTTCCTGCACCAATCAATCTTTATTGACTCTTTAAAATGTTTTCAAGAAGTTGGCTAATCTTGAGAAATTTTATGTACATTATTATTTCCCTTATTTTTCAAATTAGCCTTTTAATTTGGTTTCACCACCACAAAGTTTTAGGGTGAAATGCAATTTTCAAATTTTGAAAGACTGAAATAATTTCTCTCATTCATAAGAAATGGTCCTCATCTGCATTTTTAAAAACCAATATTTTATTCTTGATTGATCATTACAATGTAAGAATATACATATACTCTAGTCATTGGGATTTCTCCATATTTTAATCATTATACACATTCTTTTAAGGTAGGTGGTGGTTTTATTGACAAATACAAAATGTTATACTTTTGTATGATAAATTTTTGGAGCTAAGTAATTATTTTTTTGTCATGATAAAAGCAAATACACTGCAGTGACTGAAAGTTTATGTTTACTTTAAAAACTACCAAAATATCTCATTTTAAGTTGTTTTTTAAAGAAATTCAGGGTAGCCCCAAACATTTTGCCTCTAATCTCAAAAATGACCTACAATCTGTTGTTAATGAAAGCAAAGAAAGGATTTTTAATTTTAACACCTCCAAAATGAAACTATTATCTTCTAATTATCTTAAAGAACCTTTTTAGCTTTCCATCAGTATGGCTGATGCTAACCTCCAGGAGAGCAATTCATTGTATTAGGTTGGTGCAAAAATAATTTCGTTTTCTAACATATGTTACTATGTGAGAAAACGAAATTATTTTTGCACCAACCTAATACCTTCTCAAGTTAACATTTTCCACTGACATGGAGTGGAATGATTATATTGAATCAATTGCTAGGTCTCCTGCTAGGAAAGTTGATTCACTGTGTTATCCTAAACAATTTTATTTGCCAAAATCTACCATAAACATTTATAAGTCTACCATTCATCCATGCATTGAATATTGCTACAAGATTTGGTCTGGTGCTTCTTCCATATATTTAGAGTAGAGACCTCCATAAATTAGTAATACATAAGGTGTAAAATGAATTTTTAAAAATGAAAAAGGTTTCTTGAAGCTTTCATTTTAGCATTAAATGAAATCTGAAGTAGTAAATTTACTATTTATAGTAAGCAGAATACTCTGGTGTATTTCAAACAGAAATTATATTGAGTGGAATAGATTTTTTACATTTTTTTCTAAAATAGCTGATTAATGCCTTTTTTTAATTGTCTTTCAATGCAGTGTAATTCTCTTTATTAAAAACCTTCCAAAAATAAAATATACTTTTCTGAAGTTTTATTTAAGGAATAATAGCTGATTTAAAATATAATTAATCTAATTTGAAACACATGTGATTTACTTCAGTTTTAAAATACCACAGAAATTAATTTTTTAAGCAAACAGTAGCAGTGTTTTTAACTGATAGTAGCCATGTTTATATCTCTGATGAGGCAATAACTTATTGACTGTTGTTCTACAGAGTTTTAATCTGTAAGATATATAGAAAATGATGTGCACCTTTTTATATAATTTTAAGTGCTAAGTGATTTTAAAAATGTTGTAAAGGTTTCTCCATAATCTAATTTTAGGAATTTTTACTTTAAATTTTCTGATAATGTCATGTATGGTTGACTATACTTTAAAAAATGGGCATGTTACATAATATTTTATATGCATAAAAAAATTTTAAAATTATTTTAAAAATCTTGGTGCATAACGATTGGTATTAAGCTTTTCAATTTTTAATTAGTAAATATAGTTTTCACTTAATAGCAATATCACTTAACACAATCAAAGTATTGCAGAAATGTAAAAGATTTGAAACTTTATAAATTATTATAATTAAAATTAAAAAATTTATTAAAATTAAAGAAAAATAAAAACAATTCTTGTAAAAGTTCATTATTCATTGAAAATTTTTATTTCTTAAGAAAATATCCTTAATAAATCTTATTTTTAAAAGAAATTAAAAGCTTTAAATAATTATAGTTTTATTGCATTTTTTATTTTACTATTCAGAGAAAATTTTTAGGAAATGTGTAACTTTGAATAAAAAATTTGTGAACAAAATTTAATTTCTTGAAATTTCATGAAATTAAGTAAATTTGGAGTAGGAAACATATGCAAAAAAACATTTTTCGCAATAATATCTAAAAAAATTCAAAAATAATTTAATTCATTTCTGAATAAGTTCTGAAAGTTTCATTAAAATCCATGAATTATTTGATTTTTGCAAGAATTTCCAAATTAATGTTTTTTATCTGAAAAAAAAGGCCCTAGTACACTAATAGTAAATACTATAAAAACAAGATTTTTAACCAAAGTTTCAAACATGCTAGAAAAGTATCTGTCTATATTTCTGATGTGAGGTGTTATGTACACTATTTACATTATTCAGACTATTGTCCTCATCTTTGCTGCCATATTTATCCTCAAGGACACATGGCACAGTGGATAAAGGCATTAGTTAGATCCAATGACAGGACCCAACGAGTGTGAGTTCAATACCTGGTTAAGGCAGTGGAGAACTTGGAGAGGGGAATTAACAGGAGATAACTGATAACTGATATCCATTAGACATGGCACATGGAACTAGAACAGTCTACTCCAGCAAGCAAAATGAAGGGTTCAGTTCAGCCTTCCAAACACCTGAAGAAGACTGGAGTGTACAATGGCTGAAATGTTGTGATAAATATGGCGACAAAGATGAGGATAATAGTCTGAATAATGTAAATAATGATAGGATTAAAAAATTTAATAAAATAATAAACAAATACTTTGACCTTCCCTCATAATAATATCATAAAACTTTGTTTGGGACCTTTTTTCATCATGCTATGCTAGTTATTTTTTCGTTTTTTTTTTTTTTGGCAAATTAGTGGAGGTATGTAATTTAGAGATTTTAGATAAAATCCAAAGAAGAATCTCCCGTGTTATTGGTTCTGGCCTGGTTTCTCAGATTCATTGACTTTCTTACCACCATACCATATTTTCCCTGTGTCTTTTCTATTAATATAAGTATTTTCATGGTAATTGTTCTGATAAGCTTTCCTCTTTGGTATCCAGACTTTATCAATTTATGCACTTTACTAAATTGGCACCTACGCTTCATCCTTTTATCTTTGAAATTGTTAGATGTAGTCATAAGATTTTTGCTAACAGTTTCTTCTCGGACTTTTTCACTTGGTGAACTTTGTTCTGGCCTTTTGTTTTCCAGTCAACTTAGATCTTCAAAAATTTAAATGCAATATCATTTGTTATCTCTTGACTATTAATTCTTTTTCCTTTAAAGATCTTTCTTCTTAATAATGTTTTCTTTTTCTTATATTTTATATTGTTGAGTGATCCCTTGCATCTTAGAGGCTTTATTTTCTTGTTTAGGGTGAAATGATTAAAAAAAAATGATTAAAAGAAATGCTGTTTATATCCTAACAAAATGCTTTCATTACAGATCCACCTTTCTGGCCTTTCTTTAGTTAAATCCATGAGTCCTCGTCAGACTTTGTAGAAAATTTAATGTCATAATAGCATTAAGTTTTTTAAATATTTAATTATTAACGTTTCAAGTTGAATATATTTTGAGTAGCAGTTTGGTGAGATTTGTATTTTGCCATTAAATTAGTTTTTACTAATTTAGTCAAAATGGGTTAGAATATTTAGAAACTTCATTTTTTGAAAGTTTCTTTGCCTTTATTAGTATTACTCTCTTTTCTCTTCACACTTGTCTGATTCTCTTGTGGGTTGCCTGTCAAAAACTAATGTTCTCCTCTGTCTTTTGCCCAAACTCAACCTCATCCTTTCTCACTAGAATGAGTAAATTTATGCTTTATTGGTATTGTCTGTGAATGGCACCTTCTTGGCTTCTTTCTTTACAGTTTCTTTGCTCATGAGAGAGGGCAACTACGAAAAAGAATTATTGCTGAAGCCTGTCTGTAGAATTGCCATATTAGCAGCGATCTTGATTCTAGAACAGTCGTTTCCCAACTTATTGAGTTCCATTGTTGATTTGCAACTGTTCTTGTCCTTTTTGCAATCACTTGGAATTTTGCAAGCAAATAATAAGTTGCTTACTGAGGCTGAACAGTCAAATATTTCAATGTGTCTCTCAACAGACATATTCAGGGCTTGGTTGATTTGTTACATTTTTCAGCAAACGCATGCATGTGTTTTTGTCGGGGTGGGGAAATAACTTCCCAAATCAGGTGAAAACATGAGCACTCACCTGAAAGCCTTCGCTTGATTCAGGCTGAGGTAAAGATATTCAGTTCTCCAAATTCTATTCCCTGAAGCCTGTTTTCTTAATGTACATTCAATTTGGTCAGTACAATTGATTTTACAGCATCACACACAGACGTTATACATATAGTGTCTTGCATAAGTATTCGCTCCTCTCCTCTACCTGACACTTGAACTTTTTCACATTCTTTCATATTCTAACTATAAATTTGAATTTTTTATTGGGGATTTGTGTCTTGGACCAAGCCAAAATAGTGCATCATTTTGAAGTGAGGGTGAATATTACATTGTTTTCAAAATTATTCACAAATACAAATCTGAAGATTTTTGAGTGATTCACTCCACTTTGCTGTGAAACTACAAAGTACAATCCAGTCCACTCATCAGGTGCTATCAACAATTGACTCTCTCTCTCTTTATATATATATATATATATATATATATATATATATATATATATATGTATAAACACTGCGTGCCAAATTATTATCAAGTATCTTTTTTTTTCTAATATTTCAAAAGCCGTCCAATCAATTCACACAAAATTTTCAATGTTGGCAACACTAATCTGCGCAATCACTGAATTTGTTGACCTGATTGGCACAATGTAAACAAACTGGCACCATATTTGTTATCAGCATGGTGATTTGAGCATGCCAAATTATTAAAAAGGTTAAGTAAAAATCCCAGAATTGAGCACACAAAATGTTTATTAATGTTGCACATGAATGTTTATGATCAAAAGAAGCTAATAAATAAGATAATCAAACAAATAATAACAGATACAAACAAAGGCACAGTTTTAAACAAATTAATAGGGAATGTGCTTTCCCTGTTTTGAAATTACTTGAAGAAGTCGATGATCCATAGAATTTGTTAATTCTAGGATATCATCTGCTGTAATGCCACGAGATATGTCAAGAATTGCTTTCCCACAACTCAGCGTTGCTCCTGAATTGTCGTCCGTTGGCGTACAGTCTTCACTTTATGATGCTCCAAAGGTTTTTGATTAGGTTCAAATCCAGAGAATTTGCTGGCCACTTCATTTTTCGAGGTCCAGCGAAGCCTAACTGTTTCAAATATTCAGTAGTCTTGTGAGCAGTGTGTGAGGGAGCATTATCTTGCATAAAAACAACGGCCCTTCTGAAGGCAACTCTTTGCCTTTTCATCCACGGTTCAAGATGCTCCTTCATAAATGCTATGTATGCATCAGCAGTCATTTTGATGCCATCTGGTACTCTCCATGGACTCACTAATGTTTTTTCAATAATATCACCCCAGATCATTATGCCTCCACCGCCTTATTGGCGTCTCAAACGCTGATGGCAATTCTGTCCATTTATTACCCAGCCTTTGCACCATCTATCTGGCCTATCAAGTGTTGCTCGAGTTTTGTCTGTGAACAAAACTTTAGAGAAGTCAATCTTCATATTGTCCTCGGCCCATTTCAATCGATTTTGAATGTGATTTCTCACCAACGGAGGCTTCCATGCATGTTTCACTGTTGTTGATATTTCCCTCAGATACCGACACCGAGTAATTTTAGACACAGTAGGATCCCCAATGCGACTGAAAAGCTCTTGCCTGGTAAGTCCAGGGTTCTTTGTGGCCCCTCATTTAAGTCGTGATATGAGACAACGTGAAATAACCCTTGGCTTGCCTTTATCTGCCCTTTTGCGTACTTGTGTAGGGTTGGCGGTGAAGTTTTCACTGTTTGATGACACCTCCCTATCATTTTAGAAATTTTAGAGTAGATTTACCTTTTGAGAGTTCCGAGGTGTTAGTTTTCTTTTTAGCATTACTTAAACTACTTTTATAGCCCATCTTTTTACTAAATTCTTACACTTTTCTAATAATTTGGCACGCTCAAGTCACTGTGCTGATAACAAATATGGCGCCAGTTTGTTTACATCGCGCAGATCAGGTCAAACATTTCAGTGATTGTGCAGGTCAGTGTTGCCAATATTTTGGGAAAATTTTGTGTGAATTGATTGGACTGTTTTTGAAATATTAGAAAAAAGATATCTCAATAATAATTTGGCACGCAGTGTATATATATATATATATATATATATATATATATATATACCTAAGTATAGGTTTGGTGTATACAGAATAAATTCCAATAACTAACAAATACTATTCTTAAAAGAGTGCTCAATACAGAGTAGAGGAAATATAATTATTTATTCGAAAATTATAACATAAATATGTTATAAAAAAATAGCACAAAATAATACAATACAAAAATAGCCATTTTGTTTCAACACTTCTGGTGTCTTATCAAGTGATGGTGTTGAATGTCACATTCAACATTCAACACCATCACCAGAAGTGTTGAAACAAAATGGCTATTTTTATAGTGATTTTATAACATATTTATGTTATAATTTTTGAATAAATAATTATATGTGTGTGAGAGGATGAGCTGTAAAAGCATTGAACAAATGAAAAAATTACATTTATTGTCAAGGAAAAAATTTCTCCTGTGGTTACAAACTTAAAAATTGATTTGAAGATTTTGTAAAATACTTAAAATATTCTATATCTAAATAGAAATAGGGAATTTTTTGTCTATGCACAAATTTTATAGGGAATATTGATAAAAAAATGCCACAAAGCAAAAGTTTTGGGCACACATCAATAAACTGTATTCAGCATTTGATACACTTCTGCTTATTTGCTGTGACAGTTTTTGGAAGTTTAGAATAATTTGAAATTATTTCCATGCAGAAATTCAGTCTAGCTTGATTCCTCTCCTGTTCACAAATTAAGATTGCTCAAGTTTTGGACATTCCTCTGATGAAGGCTAATTTTTAACACAACTTTGGGGTCTTTAGCCATGTTAGAAGTTTTTTATTTAAATTTATTGTGTCCAATACTTTTGCATATAACAGACACACACATACTCACCCAAATTTATCAGATGAAAATATAATTTTAATGTTTGCGATATTTATGGGTAAAAGTGCACAATATCATAAAAGTTGACACTGAGGTCAACACCCAGTGGCAACAGTCCGTTCTATGTTTGAATCCGATCTTCAGGCCATGTTGTGTCAAATCAAAACACAACATGGCCTGAAGATTGCATTCAAGCATAGAACGGACTGTTGCCACTCGATTTTAACCTGTGTCCACTCTCTCTCTCTCTCTCTCTCTCTCTCTATATATATATATATATATATATATGTATATATATATATATATATTTATTTATACACAGACACAGATAGAAACAGTGTGGAAATGGCAATCAACATTGTATGGGTGACTATCATCTTCATACCACAAACTATCATTATACCAAGGCCTGTCTATATTTACAGTAAACACTATCTTTGTTATTGGACACTGATAAATATATAACTTTTAAAAATATATATATATATATTTTTAATTTTTAAAAAATTGAAAAATTTACTTACTGTAAATTCATTTATCCATATTTGATTATTATTATTCCAACTATGCAATTTTGTGGTGTAGGCCCACTTTTCAAGAGATTTTTTTGATAAATTCCCAATTTATTTTTATTCGTATTTTTACACTATGTCAATGATGAGCACATGTTGATGTTTGTTGCATGTTCATCAGTTCATTCTTAAATGCAAGTACTCTACAATAGTATATTTCCAGTACACAAACGTAACAGACATGTGTATCTTCAAGCTCCCATGCACACTCATGAGCTCACTCTTAAACGCATCCTTTTCACAAGAGCATACCTCTTTTACTTTTCATTGTTTTATATATATATATATATATATATATATATATATAAAATATGAATTATTGTTATTTATTTGTATTATTTAAATTAAATTTTAATATGATTCTAATATATATATATATCACCATCATAAACACATATGTATTCAGTTGAATATACATATGAATATTGTGTGTATATATATATATATATATATATATATTTATGAATATATATATATATATATATATATATATATATATAAAGACATTTTTTATATTTATACATTTTTTTCTAGCTACAAATATTTAAGTAAATGCACTGTTTATAAAAAGCAGTATTAACGACATTTATTGACCTGAATGTCCAAGAAATTTTCATAGAAAATATGAATCCTCTGACAGGAATCGAACATGTATCCTCTACAGAACCATCATATAGCCTGACATGCTTTGCAGGCGGTTTACTGCCAATATAGATTTTTGATTATTCTAATATCCTTCCCAAATATCTGTCCTGGGTAAGACAATAAGCTGCATTACCAGCAATACATTTTTGAAAAAAAAAAAAAAATTACCAGCAATACATTTTTGAAGAAAAATATTATCAGAAATAAATTTGGATGGAAAAAATATTACCAACAATAAAAATTGTTGGCATTAAATAACACTTGACATTGGTATGCTGTAAAACAAACCAAACAAAACCAAACTGATTAGGTTCTTGGGGAAGGCAGACAGACAAATTCCTTGCAAACATCTTGTTCTTCATGTCTTAGGGAATGCCTGTATCTAGAAGTGGATAGAAACATCTTATATATAGTCTTATATATTTGGAATTTTTATACTATTCTTCCTCTAATACGAGACCCACGAGACACCTAAAGAAGGGTTTTATTGAATAAGCTTACTCTAAGTGCATAAGAAGAGGAAGCAAGAGATGCATATTATGAGGATATGTAGGATAGATAACAGTGGACCTTAGAATTGAAGAGGTTAAGATTGTAGTAACCAGTTTAACATTCTCTCAGAAGTCTGTTCCATGAAGTAACAGTTCTTAAGAAGATGCTGAGTGAAACTTCTTCCTTACCAATGAAATACAATAAGAATGTGGATGATTTAATCCTGTGTACATAGTGACATTGTAGGTCCTAGCTGTAAACTGATGGAATTAATGGATGCTGCAGCTCATCTGAGAATTTGAAAATAATGATAGAGTATTGAGAGGCTCACAATGTTTCATCTGTGGGATAGGATGGAAAATAATTCATCACCCACAAAGATGCATGAACACTTTTGAACTCTAGGAAGAATGAACAGTGAAGACTATACAGCTCCAGCCCAGATATGGCAGCACTACTCCATTTTTGATCTTATCTGGCTTTTGTAAAGATAGAGTATAGTGGGAAGAGTCCAGTTCTTACTGAAGTGGTACAAGAAACCAATCAATGATGGTTTGCATATTTGAGTTTCACTTGCGATGAACTATAGTCCCAAAAGGCATCTAAGGCAAGTGGCCATCTTGAGAGAACACCTGACCTTTGTGAGAAATGAAAATTCAGGATCTGCTAAGTGATGAGGGAACCTTACCAGTTTGATTTTGGAGATATTGAATGTTACAAACCAGTTTTTCCCACTTTGAGATGTAAGAGCTAAGTCAGAGGTGAGATCAGCTCTCAGCCTTTGGTCATCTAGATTTTTGGCAGTAGTATCATCTTTATATATATATATATATATATATATATATATATACAAATGTAAAAGAACAAAGAGTAAGATTTCAGCATTCAAAGCATTAATTTAAAACAGGGCTCAATACTAAAGTAGAGCAATAAATATTTATCTTTTATACAGTGTTACATTAGAACATGTGCATGCCCACTAAAAAACTGTACATCTTTCAATGTTAAAATATTTTTTTATGTTTAATCAGGTGGGAAATTGTGATTTTATCATGATTTCCCACCAGATGAAACATTAAAAAATATTTTTTTAAAAATTGAAACAAGATGTACAATTTTGTAGTGGCTATGTACATGTTCTAATATAACACTGCATAATAAATATATATATATATATATATATATATATATAGACATATTAATGATCTGACAATATTCTTAAACAGATCATTAATGTAGGACTAAGAGAGAGCCCTAGAGAACTGGTCATTAATGGCAACATTCATATAATTTCCTGAAGAACTTTATAACTGAGTAGACCATTCCATAGCATAGCTGGAGAGTTTATGTAGTAACTCTCTATGCTGCACTTTGTCAAAGGCCTTTGAGATATCTAAAGTGATTTAGTTAGAAGAGTGGGAGAAAACTAGTTTATCTTTGTGAAAGAAAGAAAATAGAAAACGATAGGAATTGGGTGGGGTGGTAGAAGTAAAAGAAAAGGTGGAATTTCCTGAGATTTTGCAGTATGAACATAAAGTTCTATCATGCCAGGTGAACAATTCTAACCCAAACACTGAGCTAATGGGTAATATATATATATATGTATATATTCAAAAATTATAACATAAATATTGTTGGGGTTAGACTAAAATAGAATTTATTCTAACTAATAAGTATTAAATTATACGATAAAATTTGAAATTAAAAATCAAAAATTACCCATTTTAAAATTTAAATTTAATCTTTATTAAGTTTAAAATTATAAAATTACTGAGTAAAAAAGAAAAAATACATATGTTATTCTATTTATTTTGCTTTTATTGAAATTAAGTTGGAATAAACGTTAATATCAACTGTTGTTCTGAGCTTCATAACAAAGGCATTAAATAATTATTATAACCTTAGTTTGTTATCAAGTTTTTTGAATTCTTGTATACTTGTATTTTGATTGGTCGTTCCAGCTTATTTAACAGCATTTCCCCTTGTGTGGGGTGATTAATTGATTTGAACCTTTTAAAACCCTTTATTCTATATTCAACGCCATCACTTCATAAGACACCAGAAGTGCTGAAACAAAATGGCTATTTTTGTAGTGATTTTATAACATATTTATGTTATAATTTTTGAATAAATAATTATATTCGGGCTACTCTGTATTGAGCACTCTTTTAAGAATAGTAATTGTTGGTTATTGGAATTTATTCCGTATACATCAATCCTATACTTGTATGTATGTATATATATATATATATATATATATATATATATGTATATATATATATATATATATATATATACACACACACACACACACACACACACACATGCAGACACACACAAAACACACACTATATATTAGGTTGGTTCAAAAATAATGACGTAATGTCGTTTTTTGACGTTAAAAAATACGTCAAAAAACAACATTATTACGTCATTATTTTTGCACCAACCTAATATATATATATATATATATATATATATATATATATATATATATATAGGCTGCGATGGGTAAATTGTCGTCATTTTATATTTTTTAATTTTGTGCATAAGCATCATTTGTTTTTGATTTTTTTTTTTCGACTGCACAGTATAGTGTCGTTAGTTAGGCATATTCTGTGAGAAAAAGAGCACAATAATGCAATTCAATCCCCCAGAAATTTGGAAACAGCATGATGTACTGCTTGACATTCACAATGGAAGCTCCAATATGAACAGTGTGTTTGGGTATCAATCTTAGGAGAGTGCAGAGGACTTCGAAAGTGAGATGCCTGTTATTTTCATTTTTGCGTCATTTAGACAACAATTTATCCATCACACCCTGTATATATGTATATATGTGCACACACATTACACTATCCACATTTCTTAGAGTGTTGAAAAAGCTTGCAGTATCTTTTTAACAAAGTCTTTTTTTCAGAAAAATTCATAGAACCATTTTCTAGCAATCAAAGTATTTTCTGTCTTTCTATGAACCAACACATTGAAGTTAAATTCTGTATTCCATAAAAAAAAAAAAATCATGATTCTGTAAAATCTTGACCACTGCTGATTAGACATGGATCAAGTCAAGTGACTCATCTGGAAAATACATGAGAGATCGGAGAACTCTACACTCTTGCTGCATGCTCAATTTGCTTTGTTGAATTAGCAGCAGGTGTTAACCAAACAGCACACATCACTGATCGACTTCAGTGTCCAAAAGATTTTTTTTTCCTTTCTAAATATTTTATTTGTACAAGCTAATTGCTTACTGCACTAATGGAGAAACATTTTGTTGAGGTTTAAACAACTCCTAATAAAACATTCTATTTAAACTGCATCAAAGCCACAAGGGATATTTTCTTCTCCAGTGTTGTAGCCTTGTTAGGGCCAGAAATAAACACAGAAAGAGAGAAATTGAGTTAAACAAATATATTAACAGAAACAGTAATAGAAATATATACAAATGAAAGTGTTACAGCAAGAATGTTCAGTCTGTCAGAGCTGACTGCTAGAAAGCTTCCCTCTCCAAAAAGCAGTAACTGCTCCTATTTATAACTGGGACAGTCCATGTATACATGTGTAAATTACTATAACATCCATTTGATTCCATTTAAATTGAGCTGTTGGAATCTATCCTGAATCTCAAATTTTCTTTTATTTCCATTGAATATTATTTATTTATTTTTTTTAAGCATTACACCTCAAGCAGAGTGGGAGTACCACTAGCACCCAAGGAGTTACAGAATGTGAGAGCAAGAGTAAAGAGGTGTGTTTGAGGAAAGGACAAAGTGAAGGACAACGGAACAAGATCATGGCATCAGAAGATGTCGATTGGCATTACATTTGAATATTTGAAGATTATAGTTATCAGGGAAGCAAGTAAGAGGAAGAGAATTCCACTGATGGGAAGTGCAAGATAAGAAGCTGTTTGAGTAGAAGAGATGGCTACATTTATTTGTTTTAACAGTGAAAGGGTGGGACCAAGATGCCAACCTAGTAGCACACTTAAATTCATGCAGTTTAGAAACCAGTGAAAGTAGCTCGTCGAGACAGTTGCCATGAAAATACTTGTAGAAAAGACAGAGGGAAGCCATATTATATTTTTTTCTATTTCCAAAAAGATGAGAAGGGTAAGAATTTACATATTGAGTGATGTTTGTTCACAAAAGATTTCCATGCAATTTATTTTGCTATTTTATACTAGTTATTGTTCTTAATCTCATATTTGTCAATGAAGTATTTCTTTAGTTTATCTGAATAGGTATTGTAAATTTTTTTTGATCAAATGCCCTTCCCAAAATCTGACTAAAGATTGCTGAGGGAAGAAAGGCTTTTTGGTTGGACTGAGAATTTTCAGCACCCCCTTCTGTATAGGAAAAATATAACAGTTCATTAATATTCAAGGTTTCAAGCATTTTATTGTAGACTTAGAACAGGTCATGAGAAACTATATTTATGTTACACCAGATAATTGAGAACAAATATATAAAAACAAAAGATATTAAATAGAAAATAAGTCAGTAAATTTTTCAAAATGATTTGTATAAATATACAAGGTAAAAGACAAACAAAATGTTTTCCATAAACCTGCCCACAACAATAAGGATGGCTTTGTTCTGGTCTCAGAAGCAACTTTTTGCCTGAATTATATAGTTTGCATTCCCATTGGCCATCATGTCCACAAAAGTGGCATTTAACAAGTTTTTAGGCCTGATAGTTTTATAGATTATGCAAAGGTGTTCAATAAAGTATGCCACATAGATCTGTTGGAACTGCTCAGCAACGTTGACATATTTGGGAAGGTTTGGTTTATTTTGTTTTACAGCATATCAACCTCAATGGGTTATTTAATGCCGACAAGAATTTTAGGATAGGTTCGTATGAATAGAATATGTATTTTTCATAAGAAATCAGTTTGGTTTGGTTTGTTTGTTTTATGGCATATCAACCACAATGGGTTATTTAATGCTGACAAAATTTCCTTTTTTTTCAAAAATGTATAGCTGGTAATTTTTTCAGAAACATATAGCTAGTAATTTTTTCAAAAATGTCTAGTTGGTAATAATATTTTTCAAAAATGTAGTTTGCTTTGTTTTATTTTGTGGCCTATTAACCTCACTGGGTTATTTAATGCTGACAAGATTTTTATTGCTGGTAAGATCTTTTTTTTTAAATTTATTCCTGATACTAATTTTTTTTTATAAAGTATTTCTGGTATTAAAATCTGTTTTTACACTTTCATAGTGTTTTGACACCAGTTTGCAGGTTACTATTTCCCCATAGCTGGGACCCTAACATGTGCTACCACTCCTGGGAAACCTGGTGACCCTGGGAAAACCAGCAATTAAGGGGTGGTTCCACACTCCTCAAAACCTCCTGATCAGCGGCCTTGCTGTTGGATGTAGTTATCGTCTTACCCAAGAATTTAATGTAGTTTATTGTCATACCCAGGGTGGGAAACAAATCAGTTCTTTGATTTCATACATAGCTTGTGAAGAAGAAATGAATTTTGCCTTTCAAAAGGGCATAAGTATTATATAAGCACCATGTCCTTGGCAGGAAAATCTCTGGAACGCAATAAAAACTGTTACAAGTAATGATTAAATCAAAGGAGAGAGAATCTCAGTAGAAACTTAATTAAAATAATAATCTAGTAATTTATTTTGAGAGATGGAATGTAATATAGATCAGAAATATTTCTATATTTATATCTTTTGGAGTTATTTATAAAAAAAACATATTTCCCTCCTTTATCAGATGTATTTTTATCTTTTACTTTCAAGAAAATATTGTTACCTATTTATAGTTTGTCCTTTGTTAGGTGCATGTTGTTTTATTCTTTGTGAAATTAAAACAGAAATGATAGGAAATCTGTAAGCTGAAAGAATCTGTATATATGAGTCTTTTTTTTAAAATGAATGTCTAAGTAAACTAAACGTAAAATATAATATGGTAACCAATGCTTAAGGAAATAAATTTTGTTAATAATAATCTTGCATATCTTATGGTAACATGAGGCCAGTTGAAGAACATTGCTGCAATGAACACATCAAAGCCTCCATTTAAGTTAAGCGACAGTCAACCTTTTAATGAGAATAAATGGTTTTTGACCAGTCTTTACTTCTTTTAACATCAGTATGAAAGCCTAATACTCTCTTCTGTGCTTCTATTTGCCAGTTTTAGTTCAGAAATTAAAAGAAGGAAGAAATATAAGATATTTCTAAAGAAAACTCCAAATAAATCCAACACTTGAGGAAGGCTGAAGATTATATCAACCAAAAGATTGTATTAAAATTTTAAAAGATAATGATAATAGTCTAAAGAATACTTCAAATGGTAACTTTAAAGAAAATCCAAAATATTAGCTGAAATATTAAAACCAACAGATTATGACAACAGTCTGGAATTATGTAAATATGTAATGTAAGAATTTGAGAAAATCATTTTGGACTGTTGTGTTTATTTTTTTTTTTTTAAGACTAAGAACAAAGATAAACTCAAATCTATTCAGATTTTATCAAACTACATTTGGCATTCTACAAAATTAAATGGAAAACCAACTAATTTAGCAGCAAAGAAACATATGAAAAAAAAGATAAGGAAAAAAGCAAACTATTAATGTATATTTTTGTGTGTTTGGCTAACAGAGATTGGGGAGAATGGAGATCAAGCGACGACAAGGCACATCATAAAAAAAATGATACAAGATACTCAGTGAGATATAAAACCAAAATTAGGGATGTACAAATTTGATATTTTTTGAGCCTGGAAAAGGGGGCCACATATTCTTGGACAAGTAACTTATTTCTTCTAAAATAAGTCTTGATGTTAGTTATAGGAAAAAATGATCAAGTTTACAATCAATATCAATAAAATAACATGTAATATTACAAGCATATACAAAACAAGGCAAATTACAAGGAAAACAGTCCAATAAAAAGCAGTTTTTATAACCAAAAGTTGGCTCTGAGTTACCCCCAAAATTTTGTCA
>OZ010584.1:8444708-8472208 GCA_963932145.1 Acanthosepion lycidas
AATCATTTTTAATGAAACAGATATACATATATATACATGTATATACACACACATACATGTGTATGTGTGTGTACATCTAATGTCAGTAGGCGTAGTGTTTAAATAGTAATCTGAAGACTCTTAAGAGAACTGATATTGCCAAAAAATCACTTGACAGAGGATGACATTTGAGAAAACTTTTATAATTTGGATCAGGACCTCTGGAAAGCAATCCTAAATTGGCAGAAAAATATCACTGTTATGAAGAACTTATGGTCAATCACATTTGGTGAATCAGTTTGGGAACTTAGTATATTGTAACATTTAAATGTTCATTGGTCTCCTAAATTAACTGTTCATTGGTCTCCTAAATCTTGAAAGAAAAACAATAGTGATGACTAAAATGACTTACTCATCTGCTTTGACTTCTGATTCTCATGCAAACAGATTAAAAACTTCCTTCATCTTTGGCAGAGACATAAAACAATCTTAACATTTAACAAGAGATTAATATATTTGATTTTACTATCCTTTTTAGGGAAATATACTTGAAGAAGAGTTCAACCACCATCATCATCATCAGCAGCAATCTGTTGCCATTAGCAATGCCTGAAGACAATCAAAGACTGAACAGCTGCATAAATTCTTTAACTTAATATCATTTGAAAATTATGTTGACAATGCTCTTTGTAGCATGCATGTAACCCCAAAGATTTTTATTGATATATTTGTTGGTGCCGCCTTTGATCATACCTGTAACTTCAACAATGACAGGAATGGTCTGTAATTTTAAGTGCAACATATTATTGGATTTCAGTCTCAAGTCTTTATATTTACTTAATATCTTTCATTTTTTTCCAGGCATATTTCAATCAGAATGAAATCTCATATCATTAATATTCAAGTTTTCTTTTCCTGATCCTTGATAATTATATTTGGTCTACTTGTTTTCTTCTGATCCTTTGGGAACTTAGTACTTAGTAACTTTGTAACAAATATAATTATATTTGGTCTACTTGTTTTCTTCTTCTGATCCATGAGAATTATATTTGGTCTACTTGTTTTCTTCTGATCCTTGATAATTATATTTGGTCTATTTGTTTTCTTCTTCTGATCCTTGATAATTATATTTGGTCTACTTGTTTTCTT
This sequence comes from Acanthosepion lycidas, assembly GCA_963932145.1. NCBI lineage: Eukaryota > Metazoa > Mollusca > Cephalopoda > Sepiida > Sepiidae > Acanthosepion > Acanthosepion lycidas. The sequence continues at coordinate 8,445,837 of OZ010584.1, forward strand.
CTTCTGATCCTTGATAATTATATTTGGTCTACTTGTTTTCTTCTTCTGATCCTTGATAATTATATTTGGTCTAGTTGTTTTCTTCTTCTGATCCTTGATAATTATATTTGGTGTACTTGTTTTCTTTTTCTGCTCCATGATAATTATATTTGGTCTATTTGTTTTCTTTTTCTACTCCATGATAATTATATTTGGTCTATTTGTTTTCTTCTTCTGATCCTTGATAATTATATTTGGTCTATTTGTTTCAATAGTCCTGTCAGTATTTATACCAGATCTCAAAGTTTTTTGACAAGGTATGGCATCAGGTTTTTCTACCCTTGTCAGCTATGGTATCTGAGGAAGAATTTTCTCAATTATAATGTCTTTCCTATCAGGTAGGTTTGTGAATTTTGTTGTTGGTCCTCTGAAGCACAGAAGGTCAATGCTGACTTCTCTTAAAGCTCTCTTCTCGATCCTACCCTCTTTTTGCTTTCTATTAAGTCGATCAGTGCGTCAGAACTTTCTCAGATCTTTAGTAAAAAACAAACCCAGTAATGTTTCATCTTCACCTAGAAGGCCCTAAATTTGCTCCAGTCTCCTGATGAGCAACCATGCCTCATTGCCATAAATGTCTGTTGGGACTAAAACTCACTCCAGTCCTTAATTGTAGCCTTGTATATTTGTAGCATTGCTAAAGTTGCTGGAAGAGTGGTCAGTTTCTTTGAATTGCTCTAGAGAATACTTCACTCTTACTGTGTTGTATTATCTTTGCAAGAATGAAATCGGACCCAGAATGGAGTATTGTGCTACTGTATCTGGGTTGGTGTTACTCAATACACACTGTCAAATCTAGACAGCATTCAAAACAATTACATGGCCTTATTGGTGATTAATTATTTTCCCCTCTGCATCATCTTTCCCAAAAATGAAATATTGCTAGCCTCTCAACACTCTATTGCTATGGCAAATGTACAAATGATCTTCATTCCTTTGTTCCACTTGTTCAGACCTTTGCAGATAGCCCCCCACCATGCCATGTACATGGTGTCAAATTATCCTCATTCTATTCATAGTCCATTGGTAAGGAAGAAGTTCCACTCAGACAGCTTCTTCTCTAGAATGTATACGTTATGGAACAGATACACAAGAGGATGTTTTTCTACCATTAAAATCAAATCTAGGGTCAACCAATATCTATACTACATATCACCCTGATATGCACATCTTCCTCCTGCCCTTATAATAATCTCTTTCAATAAACCTCTACCTTGAATGGCTTTTGGGCCTCGTATTGGGTGAACTGTTTTAAAAAAAAAACAAGGACATAAAAAGTACTAAATGCTGTTGGGATTGTGATTATTTCCCTTTCAGTTCCTGGTTTTGGATGAAGTTCCTACCAGTTGTTTTGTAGTGCTTACCAATTTTTCAATTTAGATATTGACTGATTGGTAATATTTTGGTTTAGATTCTGTTGTAGTTAAAACAGAGCAACTGGAAACAAGATGATCTTTCAATCTCCCATGAGGATCATAATGGTGGCATTTTTCATAACTAACACTGTTCAACCCATTTCCTTGGTAATTTTGGGTGAAGGAGCTTTGATCATGTGTGCTCAGCATAAAACCCTATGTTTCTGTTTTGACCCTAGAGCTTGGAATCCACTGAGCAGTGTTTTTTTGCTCGACATCAATATCTCTGATTTCAAAGATCATATTGTCCATGTAGACATTTCTCTTCACAATTTTCTTCAGGTTCTTTCTTTGCAAATGGCTTAACTTTTTCTTGTCTTTTCTATTTATCACCTTCCTTCATTTTATTTTCATTTATAATTGAGTGTAATTTTTCACATTTACTTGTTCATAATATGACCATAACATCTAGATAGGAGTTGAACCCAATTGTTTTATATATCAATTTAAATTGCTTCATTCATCTTCCACCAGTGTTTCTGTAAAAATACTTTTTTTTAATCAATTTCACCCCATGCAAAGCAGTAAAGCCACTAACACACAAGGGGCTGCTTGGTGTGGAGGAATTCAAAACTGAAACATTAATAATGAGCTGGACAAGAAAAGATTAATCAAGAGGACATCGATTGACATTGCATTTAAATTTTTGAAGATTAATGTTGGTTGGAAATCATGAAGCCAGAAGGGATTTCCACAAATGTGAAGTGTGAGAAAAGAAAGTGTTAGCATAGAATTTATGATCAACTGTAAATTGATGAGATCTTGATGCCATTCTAGTGCTCTATTTAAATTCAAAAAGTCTATTTACCATAGCAAAGAGAGCATCTGAACAATTTGCATGAAAGTATTTATAGAAAAGACACAGGGCTGCAATCTTATGGTGGTAGGAAAGTGACTGAAGCTGAGCTGTCAGATCATCATGTATAATATTGCTGATTCTTCTCTGGATTTTATCAAGTAGTTCAAGATAAAGAGCAGGGTTACTGTACCATATATGGCAACAATATTTTAACCATGGATGAATGTTAAACTTACAGCTATGTATAATAAATTCTGGGGACAAAAATTCTCACACACAACATAGTGAGCCAATTTTCTTAGCAGCTGACCTAGCAATGAATTCAATATAGTCTTTCCACTTCACGTCAGCTGAGAACATTATTGAGACATTCCTGTATCAATAGTTAAGGAAAGTTAATATTTTTCTTATTTTTATGTTCAATTTTTTGATTTTATTCAAATTCCAATTAATTAAGTTAAGTTGGAAATAAATATATCAAATGTACTTATGACTCTGTTAATTTATTCTGAGAATAAACATTTGATTTCAATTCTGTGCATAATCTTGAATAAAGTCTATTTTTTAATTTTACATTCATACTTGTGTGCTGGATTCTCTTTCCTTCATTGACTTTTGTATATTTTTTCTTATTCCAGCATTTTGGTCACAGTTCTTTTATCCAGATTTATTGCCTTAGTTCTCAACAACCAACCATTTTTGAATGTGGTTTTCACTCACTTATTCAAACTAAATCCTATCCATACTCCATACCAAACAACAACTGAAGATTTCACTTTTGTGCTTGATGCACTTAGGAATCTTTCTACTCCGCAGTACAGCTTGGAGATACCTAACATCATTGGGACTGTGCAAATGGCAGCACATCTTGGAACAACTCAGGAAAATGTTGCTGATAGGAGCTGAGATAAAATCATCATCTTCCAACTGAAATATCTAAGAGTCATAGAAGATATCAAATAATAATAATGTTGTTGTCCTTCTTCTACTAAGGGTTTTCCTTTATGTGTTGTGTTCCTTCATTATGTAGAAAATCATGGCTTTCCACAACTTACTGTCTTTTTACCATTCCTATTTGTCTTTGTTCTGTCATTCATTCATGTAAACTCCAAAACTTACTCATTGTTTACATGTTCTCTCCATGGTATTCTTAGCATCCATCACGAGCTACGGCTCTCTTCATATGTGATAAGTTTTGTTCAGGATTCACTCGTATATATGAGATTAGATGTTTAAAATAGAAAAATAAAAAACAATGAATTATTTATAATAAATATATGAGGAAACAAATGCCAATTGCTTTTTTCAAAATTCTGATTTCATTTTCAATGTTGTAAGGGATTCTAATTTGCATTCATTCTACAATTATTTTAAAAGATTATAGTTTTGAAAAAAATTTAAATATTCTTTGTGATAATACATTAATATTTTTCCCTTAATTGAAATGATTTCATTTAAAATAAAACTTGAAAAGGCAAACATATATGTACACAAAATGGCTTGCAAGATGGTTATGCTAACCACAAAATGCTTTAGTATATGTAAAATCAACTTTTGTGCTTCATTTTAAATTAGTTTGCAAAAAATACTTTTTCCCATGCCGATCCTATTTTTTAGTTATTTGACTTCAAAATTGTTTTTCACATAAAAAATAAGGAAGATTTTTCTTCAAAGCTAAATTTTGTTCTTTTTTCTTAAATTTCATTCTTATTTTTTCTATCTTTCCTTTTACCCAAATTCTTTATCCTTCCATTTTTAAATTCTTTTAATTTCCATAATTGATGCATTATTTTCTCTCTTTTACTTTTTACTTCTTTTTTCTCTCATTTCTTCATTCATTTTCACCTTGGATTTTCTTATTTTATTTTTTCTTTGATTTTTCTTCTTTTGCATGTTTTATTCATTTTCTTTGCAATTCTTTAAACTTTTCTTTCTATTTCCTTTCTATTTTCTCCCATCTCCATCATCTTGAGTGCAATGATGCAATGATACTTGTCAATTATATTAATGATCAAGAGAGAATAGTCTAGAACAAGAGAATTATCACACTGTTTCAACAGGAAAAAGAAAAATAGCTTAAAATCTTACACGCCGAAAAATTGCTGATAATCTTCATGGAAATTTTTTGTTTTAGCAATTCAAAATTAACCTCTGTTTTTTTTTTTCACTTTCTTTTTCTTTGTTAATTTCCCCAAATTTTCTCTTTTCCTCCCTGAACACTTATTTTGATGGTACCAAAAAAAATAGATTTTCAGTATTTTTATCCTATTCTTTTTTTTTTTTTTTTACATACTTGATTTCTTCTGTGAAGCTGTGTGGGCAGATATAGATGTTGCAACATTGTTATGCTCTTTTTGGACAAAAATTGACCTCCATTGTTCTAATTTTGACCCTGTTTTAAGCCACTTGAATCATTCATTGCCTCAAAAGACAAGCAAGAAAAATACACTAGAGGAAAAACTTGTAAGATGAAAGAGTCAAGTGAATCAATCAGTGATGGGCAAATTCCCAATATGAGTTTTTCTTTTTCCAATTTATCTTTGGTTATAAAATAATCAGAGGTTTTTTTTCTGATCCAGATGAAAATTTGTTCAAATTGAAACAGAAAAATGTTCGCATAAAGAGAAGTTAGAAAAAAAAATGTAATGATGCCAAATCTGTGTTTGAGGAAAAAGGAAAATAATTTTGCTAAAAGTGCTTGTAATATGATCAGTTCATTTGGATTCCCTATTTTCATGTAATTCTTCCTTTCTCTCCACTTATCCCTTGGAGTTCTTTTATTATTGGCTTGTTGCAGTTCATGCATCCATTACTGATCTTAATTCTCAAATCAGGTTCTGTCATCAACTTTGTTTTCTTTGTTTAATTAGTCATCATTAGCAGGTTTTTTAGGAGGACCAGAAAATTAAAGAAGAGGCACAGAGAGAGAGAGAGAAAAAAAATGAGTTTGTCTTAATAGTAAGATTTATAAAATGGTTAAAGAAATTTTTTTCATTTTTTTTCCCACTGTGGATGTACATATTCTATGAGATTGATACATTATTGGTTTATTTCTTCATTTTGATCTTTGATTTTTTTTTAAAAAGTTCAACTATCTCAGCTGTAGTAATTATTTATTTTTTTTCAAGTCTTCTTTTTATATTTTTAGTCTTTTATTTTATATTTTCAGCTTATTTTTCTCTCATATACTTATAAGTTTGTATTGCAGAACTCAGAACATGTAATCTAGCTCAATGTAACCATAAGTTCTATGCTAACAGTTTCTTCTCTTGCACTTCTTAATTGTGGAACACTATTCTGGCATCTTGTTTCCCAGTCAACTTTGATCTTCAAAAATTTAAACATAATGTCAATCGTTTTCTTCTGTCATCTTAATTCCTGTTCTTTTATTCTTCTCTCTTCTTAAATTTTTTTTTCTCATATTCTCTCATACTTGGTAACCAATTGCATATTAGTGGTTTTATTGCCTTGCTTGGGGTGAAATGATTTAAAAGAAACAAAAATTAAATGGAATAGAATGATGCACACAGACACACATACATTGTGCAATACATAATTGCAAAGTTCAATCATCATTTCAGATTTTATTTTATTTCAAGATTTCAATTTCTTTAATTCTAGGTTATCTGTTTTAGGCTTTTTACCCTGTAAAAATTTAATTGACCAGTTACCAAGGTTGAATGATAAGTTGCCACTGATATTTCAGATAAAATTCAGTGAAATAACTGATTCTTTTTTTCTCATCTGAAATGGTATGGCCAACTGGTATATTTGGATAACTTTTTAGGTTTACAATTTGAAATGAGATTTTCTTTCAGTGCGAACATATAGATTTAAATGTGTCAATAATAAGTGCATATGTAAATTTAAATTTATCGCTGACTTTCTGCTTCTTTTTCAAATTCTGTATTTGCAAAACAAGATGGATACCCTCATCATTGACTGTTTTTTTATTATTTGTGCCACCACACAACAAATTTCTTTCTTCTGATTTTATAGACTACTTTTTTATAAAATCATCGTAATGTACTTTCAAAAATATTTTAATCTCTCATATATATATATATATATATATATATATATATATATGTGTGTGTGTGAGAGAGATTAAAATATTTATAAAAAATATATAAAAATAAACTAAATATATATAAAAATAAAGACAAAAGGAAAGCTTATCTTAGCCAATGTGTTTCATCCTCTGAGTGACTTTATCAAGGCAAATGCAAACATTTTATTTAGTAACAAGTATTTATATACAAGAGCCAAATTGTTATTGATTTTTCAGAATTTTTAAATTTAAGAATGCTCCTAAATATTCATCCGGTTGGTTGAAAAGTCAGATAATCTATGGAAGATGTGAAGTGACACAATTGGATGTCTAATAAATGAAAATGAGTAACTGATGTTTTTAATTTTTTTTATTTATGCAAATTAGTAATTAAATCATTTTAGTTTGTGATTAATTTATGCGTTACATATTTAAATAATATGAGGATAAATTTAAGTGTTTTCTTTCAATTTGTTAACATTTTTACAGTCATCTGTGTTGACTTTGGAAAGTAGTAATTCTTTCAGAAATGGAGATATTGGCAAAAATCCAAAGCACAGATTTATATTTTGGTAAGATTTGATAGCAGCACTCATGAGAATTTTCCTTCTAAGTAAACTACTTTCTCTTTTGATAAATGTGGTATTCTTTAGTTATAGTTGAATTTATTTCTATGAATAACCAAGGTAATTTAATAAATTGTTGTGTATAAGATCTCTTTTATGTTCATAGATATATTTTTTAAATTTCTGCAAGTTTCCCCAATGTACTATGAGGAGCAGTTCAGGTGATTTATTTATATATACACCTGCTTCAGAATTATCATTGTTCTGGTTATTTTGGGTTCTGATCATATTCATAGTAGTTTTGTGGTTGCAATTATTTTCATGTTGTTTAGATTGGATAAATTTTTTGGGTAGTGGATGTTATGGAGTTAGTAAGTACTATTATATGTTTGTTTTTATCTAGTTTATTATCATTGTTATTGTTGTTAATAATGTTCTTATATTTTATGTGGTTGTATATTTTGTATGCCTTTCTCTTAGTGTTGTGGATGAAATAATATGGCTATTGGAGATGTCCAATTTATATCTGATTTAGTATTTTGTTAGGTAACCTTTTACTTTAAAAACAGCCTTAATTCTTCATGGCATGCTATAGACTAAATTCTTTAGTAAGTCAACGTCTTTTGCCAGATTTTTCCAGCATTCTTTTAATTCATAAAAAAGCTCATCTTCTGCGTTAATTTTCCTATTATGCTTGTCCATTATCACCAAAAGGTTTTCAATTGGGTTAAGGTTAGGACACTGACTAGGCCACTGAAAGAGTTGCAATTTACCCTCATCATTTTTCCTCTCTATTTATTTTTTAAGGCAGTATGCTTAGGATCATTAACGTGTTGGAACGTGAAGGATTGACTTTAGGCAGAAAGCCACATTTGATTAACAAGAATGTTGTGTTGTTGATGCTGGTCCATGACTCCCTTGATTACCAACTCCTGCTGCTGAGAATGAACCTCAAACATTGATTTTTTTATCGTGTTTAACAATGCCTTTGGTAGTCACTTGAGTATTCGTTTCATTGGGCTTATGCCAAACACATATTCGTTCTTCATATCTAATAGCAAAGGGGTTATCGTCACTCCACAACATCTTCCCAATCAGATTTAGTGCAGTGTAAATGAGCTTTGCACCAAGCCAACCGTGCCTGTTGATTTTTTTTTCCAGATATGAAAGGTTTCTTTTTTATGAGACAATGCCTTTTGCTTTAAGCCTGTGTCTGACTGTTCTTGAAGAAACCGCCAAACTATCTGCTTTGGAAACAGCTTGTGCTGTTGCGAATCGATCTTTTTTGCATTGATGAACCAAGTTTCTATCTTCCTTGATGGTAGTTTTTAGCAGTTGGCCAGATTCGCTACGTCTATTATATGTTCCAGTTTGATTTCTCTGTTTGATTAACTTGCAGACACATTCAATTAATCTTATCAAATATTGCTCTATTCAACAACCCAAGATCATGGAAAGCATCAACTTGGCCTTTCCCAAAGTCAGAACAATGTTTAGGCATGTTAGTAAATGTAAATATAAATATGATAAGCTTTATATTTTGCTCATTTCTATAGGTGTGTCCATTTTTTGCCTCGTACTGTGTGTGTATATATATATATATATATATATATATATATATATATATATATATATATATATATATATATACACTGAGAGAAAGAGAAAATTTGAAAACATGAGGGAAGGTGAAACATTATCAGACTGATCCATTTACCAAGAATTTGTTAACTGGAGGTCAGTATAGCATCATTAAGAAAAGAGAAGGGAGATTACATTACCAGAGTTAGGGTAGGGTGTTGTCCATGCCATTTCAGATAAAGTCAATGAAATAACTGATCCTTTTTGCTCAACACTCATTTTCTCATCTGAAATGGTATGGGCAACTGTTTTTGAGGGCATCCTGATACTTCATTATTTGACCATGAAATAAAGCAACAAAATACAAACTTTTTTTTTGTGCTTCTGAAAGAAATTTGTTAGATTCATTTATAAACAGTGTTCTGACCACTGGTCACTTTCTGCATCAGCTTCTCCTATTCTATCTGAAAATTGGCCTCATTGTCAGTTCTCTGCAGATAGCCAATGCCTCCTGCTGTTCTGGAGAGGATACAGTAATTGCAAGTCACTCACAGCCACCCAAAGAAATTGAATTGACAGAGAACTGATCAGAATGGATTGGATTGTTTTTCCATAGCAGGCATGCAATTTAACAGCCCAGCCTTTGAAAGCTCTTTCCATTTTCTTCCCAAACAGACACTGCCAATTTGTCCTTCACTCAGCCATCTCCTTGCTCTCCTTGAAGCAGGTTATTAGGATCGAACACTTTGGTCAGTTATCAATAAAGTAAGCTGAATGGGGAGATGATGAATTATCGCAACACAGTTAACAAAAAAATGACCAAAAAGAAAGAGAAAATAGTAGGTGATTTTAGAAAAATCTCTCAACAGTTTTGAACCAGGAAATGAGATTGATCTATTGTTTTATGAATTCTTGAAATTAATTAAAATCAATATAAGCTTCTTCAACTTGATTATTCTTACATTCTCAAATTAATTTATTTTCAAACACTATTTCAATAGATATTTGATCTTCCTAGTTATTTTGTTTGTTTTTCTATCTTAAAATTAAAGGAATTTTTCAATTTAGTTGTATTTCTTTTTAGGCATGACGGATCAGAATTTTCAAGTTGATTCTAGTCTTTATCAATGTTTTGGTTTGATTTATTTTGCTTTATGGCATATCAACCTCATTGGGTTATTTAATGCTGACAAGATTTTGGGGATAGATTTGTATGAATACAATATGTATTCTTTGGTGTAGATTGGTTTGGTTTATTTTGTTTTACGGAATATCAGCCTCACTGGGTTATTTAATGCTGACAAGATTTTTAGGATATGTCCATATGAATACAATAAGTATTCTTTGGCTTAGATTGGTTTGGTTTATTTTCTTTTTATCAACCTCACTGGGTTATTTAATGCTGACAAGATTTTTAGGATAGATTTGTATGAAGAGAATATGCATTCTTTATAAGAAATCAGTTTGTAGATCAGATTTCATTGATGTATTTTTGTAAAAAGGATTTTTTTTTTGTTGAGAGTCAGATGTATTGCTGGTAATATTTCTTTTTCAAAAATGCATTCTAGTCATATTAAAAAAATGTATTGTGGGTATTTTTACTATAAAAATCTATTTTTATACTTTCATAGTGTTTTGACCCCAGTTTGGGGTTGCTCATAGCTGGGTCCTTAACAGATGCAGACCTGGGAACAACAGCAATTAAGAGCTGGTTCCATGCTCATCAAAACCTTCTGATCAGAGGCCTTGCTACCAGGACGTATCATTGTTTTCATGTTTTGTCTTTTACCTACTTATTGAAAGTATATAAAACTTCTCATATTTCTACAAACCCCATCTGCCACAAATTTCCTGACTGACAGAACTTCCATGGAGTTAAACCTTTCTGTATTTCTAAACCCTTCAAAAACAGATTACGTCTACAATCGAAAATGACCTTACTACCCAGATGCACTGATGATTTTTAATTATCAGTAATTTAAAAATGTCTTTATCAAAGGATGCTTAAAGTATTTTGTTAGGGACTTGATTTCATTGAAATTCTGTATTTTGCAATTTGAAATTCATTTTTTGTTGGTGCAAGTTTGATTGGGTCAGAATTTGAGGTGAGTAGATTTGGTTGAAGACTTTTCATTAAATAAAATTTGCAATAGTTTCTTTCAATTACTGCTCTCATGTATAATTCTGTCAGTTTTAAGACACTAAGAATGGCAACATGTTGAAGTAATTGTGTTTCAATGTTTATTTCCACCCTCCTCAGAACAGTACAAATTGAAGTGACCTTTTTCGATTTTTTGGTGATACTCTGTAAATGCAAAATATACACACACACACATATATATATGTATATATATTATAAACTGTTACATTGGAACATGAAATTTACCATGACAAAAATGCATATTTGTTTTGATGCCTGAAATGTCTCATCAGGTGATTAGACATTGAAACAAATATGCATTTTTGTAATAGTAACTTGCATGTTCCAATGTAACAGTTTATAATAAATATTTATTGCGCCCTTTTTTAAATGAATGTTATGAACATTTGAATTTATATTCTTTTTGTTCTTTTACATTTGCATATATATTCAACATCATCACTTGATAAGACATCAGAAGTGTTGAAACAAAATGGCTATTTTTGTAGTGATTTTATAACATATTTATGTTATAATTTTCAAATAAATAATTGTATTTGCTCTACTCTGTATTGAGCACTCTTTTAAGAATAGTATTTGTTGGTTATTGGAATTTATTCTGTACATACCAATCCTATACTTGTGTATATATATATATATATAAAAACAGTAAGATATATAATAAATTTAAAAATAAGTTATTCCAGTATATAATAAATTTAAAAATAAGTTATTCCAATATTCGCTTGAAGATGAAATGGAACTAATCCTTTTAATTTAATTATATAATTAAATTTAAAGTTTTTAGCTTCCATTTTTGAAACATGGTTGTTACTGTGTAGTGAAAAAGACATATCTTAAATCAGTTAATTTATGATATATATATATATATATATATATATATATATATATATATATATATATATATATATATATAATAAAATATAGTTTTATGGTATGCTATATTTATGGGTTAAAGTGCTCAATATAAGGGATAGAATATATGTAAGCATAAAAGTGGACATTAAAGTCAACACCTAGAGATGACAATCTGTTTTATGCTAAACTCAGTCATCAGGCCATGTGCATGGTGTTTTATTTTACATAACTTTTTGTATACACAGGTCAGTGATGTGTTGTAGGTAGTCTATTGTATTATTGTAATGGTTATTTTGCTGGATGTGGTTTGTTAATTTATTTATTATTTACTTACTTTACGCCCACCAAAATAACTGTTGCAATAATACAATAGACTACCCACAATGCATCACTGACCTGTGTATACAAAAAGTTGAGCAAAAACACAACACGTACACACATACATTATTGACAAAATTCTGCTCAACTCTGTAAACATTCAATTATGTAATTTTATATATATCAGCCTATATTATTATTTTTGTCATATATATATATATATATATATATATATATATATATAGGAAAGACTATCTTAGTCATCCCTTATATATTGTTGTAGCATACCTACAGACGATAATGGGTATGTCCCCACTCATATAAATACAGTAGTAAATACTGTATGTTGGTCTGCAGTTAGAGATTCATTGTGGAATCCACTTGACTTACTTCTAACTGTTGACTACTACTTCTACACACTGCTGGTGAATGTTATATGTGTTGTTCTTCTTGTCCTTAGTATTATTATTCATTACCAACCTGCATGTGATTATTGTATTCAGTAACCTTCCCTAGGTTACAACACACACACACACACACACATATATATATATAGTCTTCGTTTACAGGTACACATATATTCATACATACATGTACTTATATGTAAATTTGGATTTTAATTCATGTTAATTTAAAGATAAACCAGAACAGATGTACCATTTGCATACAAATTTCATACACAAAATGAAACAATTATTATGGGACAGAAGTTGTAAATTTCTTCCCATTTTTATAGTTCACCAGCATAATAATGAATGTCGTGCAGCTGTTGGTTCAAGAACATGGGAAAGAAGAGAATTCTTTGTGAGAATCTTGTTTTTATTCATTTGCTTTTAGTGAAAAGTAAAATACATTAATCATAGTTGATCTGTTGCTTATAGAGAGAGCAAGAGACAATTAAAGCCATTTTTGAGGGAGAGCCTTTGATTTTCAAGGATTTCTAAACACCTGTAACTGATAATCCATTTCAAACAGTAGAAGACAGATTCAAGATTGCTTGTCTCTTAGAATATTGGCATCAAATATATGTCATTAAATTAGAACAAGAAAATTCTCCTTAGGTCTTTAATTAGATTAGAAAAAGTTTTTCTCTTTCTGAATTTCTGTGATGATGAGTTATTATTTACACTGTGTCCTCATCATTGTTATTATCATGACATCTTGTCCATTGTTTCTGACAACCTTCATCAGGTGCATGATGATGTTGGTAATCTCAAAGGGATTCTGAACTAAACACTTTATTTAATCTATAGGAGTAGGCATTTGTCATTCTATTTCATATCTAAGGATATCTTGGCTAGTTTTCAGCTTTAGTACTGCTCACTAATTGCTTCTGCTGTTTCCACTGAGTTAAAGTAAACACTACCTGCCCCAGGGATTGAACTCACAATTATTTCTTCTTTTATCTCTTTTTATGTGCTGTGCCCTTTCCAGACGTTATGCGAACGATATTATCCACGATTTCCTGTCAATTATATTAGGTTGGTGAAAAAATAATGTCGTTTTCTCACATAGTAACATATGTGAGAAAACGACATTATTTTTGCACCAACCTAATAGCTCCTGACTAAATTTTGTCTCTCTTAAACACTGTCATGCCATCCATTTATTCAAGATCATTAGGTAGGTTATATGCTGTTGTCCTCTGTCCTTCTAGCCTTTAATATATTCAGTGAGTGCCAATTTCTCCAAGCCCTCTTTCCTCATTATGTATCTTAGAAATTTCAACTCTTTTTGATGTCATGTATAAGTGTCCTTTTTATGCCCATTTTCTCTAAAAGCTTGTTATCACTCACATGTTTTGTCTATGGTATTCTCATCATCCTTCAGTAGAACCAAATTTCTGTTCTTTCAAGCATTCACTGACATATAGGAAGATTGATGTTGCATAACAGTCTATTACACTTTTATTTGTTTCTCATAAAATCGACCAGTTTCTTAATACTTTGCTTAGCTTTCGGAAGGCACATTTCCTATCACAATGTGCCTTCTGATATTGATGTCGCATATTCTGTCCTCTGTTAAAACATTACCCAGATATATAAATTTTTGTACTTCATTGATTTTGTTATCCCCAATTTGTAATTTGCTTGTTGGGCTTTTCCTTTTGCTGACAACCATGAATTCTGTCTTCTTGCAATTGATGTTTAGAGCTTAACTTCTTGCTTTCCTTCAGTACCTGCTGCATCCCACATTTTGTCTCTTTGATAACCCAATACATTTTTTCCCTAACTTTATATTTCCTCCCCCATTGCACAAGTGTTTCATGCATTTTGAAAAGTCATTTTTCTTATTATTTAAAGAAAACTTTCAAATACTTGGTGTCTTCCTCTCTGAAATCCATTAAAAAGTTTTTATTCCTTGTTGATTAAAAGCAAACATCTGAAAACATTTGTTTTTGACTCTAAGATTTATTTTTGGGGATTTGTCAGTTCAAATGTAATATTTCCTTAATTTTATCGAAAACATCTCTTTCTGCATTTGACTTCTTATGATATGACACTTTCACTCTCTTTCTCTCTCTCTCTCTCTCTCTATATATATATATATATATATATATATATATGTGTACATATATACACACACACACATATATACATATCTGATTGCATATACATGTATACAGATGTTTACAAAATACTCATTATTAGTAGAAAATATATTTGGTTCTCATTGTAATTAAATTGCAACTCATAAAGATCTTTACGTTGCTCATGATATGCACCTAGTCATCTGACATATGTGAGTCTTCCATTATTTCTGTATAAAGCAACAGGTGTATCAAAGCACTTAAATATTTATATTCATATTAAATTTTTTATATAAATCATTGCAAGTATCTTCATTTGCATGCCTTATGGTGCATATATATATATATACACACACATTTGCACAAATATATGCATATGTGGTTTATAAATTTATAAATGCAAGGTGTGATTGAAAAGTTCTCAAACTAGTTGAATTTAATGCATTTGAAATGTTCTAAAGGAATAAGTTTTATTTTCTCTTAATGTTATGATTAAAAGTATTTGCTATGCATCATTTGGCAAAAGACTACAAATATGGGGATACAGTTTGCTTCATGAGATTGCTTTCACTACAAGAAATCAAGTTTTCTTTGATCAAGAGACATTTTTAGATTTTCACTCAGGAATATTGAAATAAATATGTGTATATGTGTGTGTTTGCTTGTGTATAACTGGAAAAGTTTTTAGATTCTTCAAGATGTCTTCATCAGAATAAAAAAATACCAATACTGAATCTTTTCAAATAAGGGTTCCAATATTTTGACTGTTTTCACAAAACTCATTCATACATTATGGCCAGGGAAGAATTCCACTTATATATTGACTTTAACTTAATCTCATTATAATGCACAAATTGCATAATGCTAAATTTACAAAGATAGATTTTACAAAATAATCAACGTCTATAATAACAGATTTTGTCTCTTCTGTCATTGATCATGGCTGAGGAGAAAACCTGAGTGGTTCAGAAAGTCTTGGACAGTTCTAATAGAAATTAATTACTGACCAATATTCATTTGTATGGAATCAAGAAAGGCTTCTTGAAATGTTTCTATTATTCTTTCTTGGTGGATGTTAATGAAATTCATATTAAGGAATATTTACTCCGCCATTAATCATTATCTGTACCCCCCCCCACGCATATATATGAGAGGGTGTAGAAAATTCGCATTACAGCCTCATCCTAGAATTTAACACCATGCATCAGAATTAAAAAAAAACCCTTTTAATCAAGCCAAGAACCTCTCAAATCTGTTTTGTACACACACACACACACACACACACACATATATATATATATATATATATGATAAAAATAATTCTAAGATACAAATTTCTCAATAAGAGGAATGGAGCGTATGTAAATATAGAAGTGGACATGAAACAGGTGTTTCCACTAAGTGTTGACCTCAGTGTCCACCTATATATGTGTGTGTATATATATATATATATATATATATATATATATATATATATGTGTGTGTGTATATATATATATATATATGTGTGTGTGTATATATATATATATATATGTGTGTGTGTATATATATATATATATATATATATATATATATGTGTGTGTGTGTATATATATATATGTGTGTGTGTGTATATATATATATATATATATATATGTGTGTGTGTGTATATATATATATATATATATATATATATATATATGTGTGTGTGTGTGTATATATATATATATGTGTGTGTGTGTGTGTGTATATATATATATATATATATATCTATATATGTGTGTATATATATATATGTGTGCTTATATATATATATATATATATGTGTGTGTATATATATATATATTGCATAAAATAGAAATCCAAATTTACCTCATCAGAATAGCTATTTCAGCCAACAAGTCCTATGTTGGCATTTTCAACTCAGAATTTATCTGCTCTGTTATAATAAATACATTGAGCTCTTTTTGTGGATCAGTTTTAATATTTAATATTATTAGGATTCACTTGGATTATATACCAATATATATTTATATATATATATATATATATATATATATATATATATATATATATATCACTCTAACTTTACCATAATTTTGCATATTAAGCCTAGAAAATGAAATTTAAAAAAATACCCTAAACCAATAACAGGGTCTTTCCAGTTCTTTTATCTTTTCACTAGTTTTCGTATGTACTTCATCAATCTTGCTATGTATTCATCAAATGGCAATAAACCATACCAAATTATGACTGTCAGTATTACGCATGACCATTTTTAATTTGGTGTATTAGTATCTTTAGTTCTACAAAAGAACACTATCATTTCTTATAAGGACAAGTCATACATACAATTTATTCTAATGTATAAATAGCACTGTTGTGTCTGTATATCTGATAAAGTGTAATTATTCATTAAACTCTGTGTTAGTACAGTTTAATAATTACGTTTTTCACCTCTAGATATTTTAATTTAATTTTCATCTGGCATAAGGGCTTCTTGATTCTTGACTGTATCAAGGTAGGAGCCTAAGCATACAGTTTTGTAGATAGGTAAATCCATTTGCTCACAAATAAATTGAGACAGGTTGCGATGGATAAATTGTCATCTAAATTATGCTAAAAAAAAGAACACTGACAGATATATTTACCAAAATTACACATAAATAGCTTGGAATACTAAAGAGTAAATTTATTCAATAAAATTGCCATTGGCTTCAACCACAGCCTCCAGACAACTTTGGAATCTCTTGCAACACTTCTGGACAGTCTCCTTGTTTAAGTTGGTGAATATTGCCATATTCCTTGCCTTCAGTTCCTCTTTGGGAGTTTTGTTGGTCTCTCACTCAACTGTGCCCCACACATAATAATCAATGGGGTGGCAGTCTGGGGTGTTGGATATCCAGATATAAGAGGTGATGTAGTCACAGAAATTATCTGTCATCCATGACTGGGTTCTTCTGCTTGTATGGAATGGTGCAAAGTTCTGTTTGATGTAGGCCTCCATGTTAAGTTTGAGACCCTCACCAACAAATTTGGGAGTTCTTTTCTTATCAGAATGATCAAAATGAGTTTTCCAAGCTGCTGTACCTTCGTAATCAGCATTAGACTCTTCCAGCTCTTTCTAAATCCTCTGCACTGTCCTCAGATTGACACCCAAATGCTCTGAAATGTTTGTAGTGGAGCTTCCGGCGTGAATGCTAAGCAGTACAGCATACTTTTTACTGTCCAACGATGATGTTTTCTGGTCCTGTTGAGGTTCAGATACCTATATCACATTGCCAATAATAATGCTCTTGTTGATCAATGAATATGAAAGCTCATGAAATCCAGTGTATTCTGTACAGGGAATTGACTAACAGGTTAAGCAGCATTTTGAATTGGAGTGTAATTTGACGTACTATTGCACTTCATCAGATGGTTATCACCCTTGTCAGTCACTGACAACCTCATTCTTGTATCAAATGTAGATGACCACAGTTTTCATATGCCATTATTTGTTTGAAATTTCTAGATTCTTGGTATAATCTTAGAACTCTTGCCAGAGAAAAACCGAAAGCAGTTGCCACGTTACAGATAGTATTTTCTTGTTCTGACAATCACACTGTCATCAGGTCTTAAATCATGTCAGCATCTTATGGCTGCCACAGTTACACTGCTTCTTTACCTATCACACATATCTTCAAATAGGGAAGGTGAAACCACCAACTTGTGTATCTAAATTTTAGCACTTGAGCTCTTTTCTGATTACAGCTGAGACACACTTAAAGTCTAATACTTTGTTGTATCTCATCCCCAAAGAGGATCTGTCTTTTTCAATGTGCCTTCTCTATTAAATTAATGGAAGATATTAGAACATGCAATAATGTCTGCAGATAGGAATTACTTGAAGAATTTACATCAGCTTATTGCTGTGTTGCGTGAATAACAACACTTAATAATTTATATTGCATTAACGAGGATATGTTGCCAACTTTCAGATCAGCTGTGACAGCCTTCCTCTTTTAGTCTGATGATTTCTTCAGTTCCAATTCAATCCTGCAAGATTCTGGTTATTTCCTTATTTCAAAAATTTTCTTTGCACCAAATATCCTAAGCAGTCTTTCTTGGATGCACCACTTTTTAAACTTATTCAATTTCAAAGATACAATCAAATTTTTAAAATAAGTTTGTGATTTTCATCTCTCGAGTTGGGCAAAATGAGCTTTCAAAATATTCACCTGGAACACAATCAGACATCTTTCTTGGAATTACAGATTAGCTTAGTATGACACATGGTTAAGTGGGAGGAGAAGGAAAATGATATTTCAAGTTGGAAGGACAGGGGATGCCGACAAATACAGCATAAAAATCCTTATTTTTAACTGAGCTTCAACAGCACTGTTAGAAATAAAATAAATATTTCCTGATATTAGTCTGGCAAAAGGTCATGTGGAGATTATGTATTAGCAGTAGCTTTCTGGAGGAAAATCATCAACTGCTAACAAAGCATTAGACAGCTAAGACTTTATGCAGGAGGTCAGGGATTGTTCTGTTGAAAGGCAACACCCTTCCAATTAGCCAAATCTGGACACTCCCTTCAGATTATATATATATATATATATATATATAATTATTTATTTAAAAATATGATTCCAGCATGCTACATAAGAGGTCTCATGTTTCAAAACAAGAGCCGAAAATTTCAAAATAATATTTGAATTAACTTGAGTTAAAGTAGGCTCTGTTCCATCTTCAAGCGAAATTTTTTGGGATATATATATATCCAATGCAATGAGAACAAAAGTAATATATAAAAGTGACGTTTCACATACGGCTTGCTTACAAGTGGAATTGTACATAACCATTTTTGTTCTCACCAGTCAAGGTGCAATTGAAATGCACCGAAACAAAATTGCATCTTTGTAGTGACTAAACTGTTTTTGTCTTTCTCTCTCTCTCTCTCTCTCTATATATATATATATATATATATATATTATATATATGCACAGTACTTATTGGAAAGCGCTCAATATCAGTGATAGAGCTAACATATTTAGTTGGATTCATGTGAGTTTGTGACCCTGGGTTTCATGCAACCCTGACCTTCATGTCCTTGCAATTGTCAAACAAAGAAGAATTTGCCTGACAATTGCAAGAGTATGAAACCCAAGGTCACAAACTTGCATCAGTCTGACTAAATATATCTATCTCTCTCTCTCTATATATATATATATATATATATATATATATATATATTTCAGCCATGTTTGAAACTAAAACCCATGTTCAAATACCACATTGAAAAATTATACAAACCTTCATTCTAACCCAAAAGATATATATAAATATATATACACACATGTACTACCAAAAGTCAAAAGTATTTAGCCACCCTCACAAAGTTTTATTTCTCATCCTAAAAATGTTATTTTTAATGAAGCAAGTTAAGCATCACAATGGTTATATTTATTATACTAAATCTTCTTTAGTATCTTTGACATTTTTATTACCAGATATCTTTTGAAAAAATGATTTGTAGGCATTTTTCTTCTTTCGTACTAAGCAGGAATAAAACATTTTCCAAAAGATACATTATACAACTATTTAAACTCACATTAGACTATATCGTGTTAAATTACCGCCTGCTAGATGCTACCTGTTTTACCTCTGCTGCCAATGTACCTTGCCTAGTAGTGAAATCTGTTATTCTTATTTTGTTTAAATTAAAATCTAAATTTTGCAACTTTCCTCCTGATCAAAATTCTTTTCTCAACAAAATGTTCAAAACACATGAATTTCCATGTGAACAAAGACAAGAGATGATTATTTTTTTTTTTTAAAAAGAAGGATATTCAAGTAGAGAAATTTCAAAAAAGAATAAAAATTCCCAGAACTAAAGTCAATTATACTGTTAGGAGACATCAGGAAATGGGATAAAACAAGACCAAAAGTACGACTGGTAGACTAAAAGCAACAACAAGGGCAGAGGAGAATGTTGACTGATCCAAACATCACTGTACAACTGAATCAATCTTGTGAAAAAAATGTGTCAACATCCACTGTGAGGAGAAGACTCTGTGAAGCTGTCCAATATGGCAGAATTGCTCTCAAGAAACCACTGTTGAGAAATCAAAACAATGTGAAATGGCTCCAGTGGATCAAGGCATAGAAAGACTGGACAACAGAGCAGTGGAATAAAGACCTTTAGACTGACAAATCAAATTTAGAAATCTTTGGGTCAAATAGGAGTGTCTATATGTGGTAAAGAGTTTCTGAAAGAGCTGCAACCTGTATCATAGTTAGGGATTTGCACCAGGTGAAGAGCAGATTGTATCAGACTGGCTAGCACAGCTTACTGTAGCATCATGTGATCCCATCTGCAATGCGGCTTGTGGGTTAAGGATTGTACTCATGCTAGTATACTAGTAAACTCTTTCAGAAGTACATTAAAAGCAAAGAGGAACAATGCGTCCTTCAACTGATGTCTTCACCGGTGTGGGATGAACTTAACCGAAAGCTAAACAGTCTACAAGTGCAGCTGTGGCAACTCTTGCAGGAAAGCAGGGAAGAACTATCATCAGTCTTCCTTGGAAAGAATGCTGAGAATCTGTGAACCAGTTATAGCAGCCAAATGGTGTCATTTTGATGAATCAAAAGGTTTTTTGTGTTTTTTTAATGTTGCTCAGGAAAACTTGTATTTAGTATAATAAATAAAATAATTGTGGTGCTTAACTTGTTTCATTGAGAATAACACTTTTAGGATGAGAAATAAAAATTTTTGTGGGTCGCCAAATACTTTTGACTTTTGGTAGTATATATATTGATTACTTCAAAAGTTACTTTTAGTGGATACTTGTATTTGAAATAGATCAACCATTTTTATTTTAAACAGTGTTTTCTTTCTTCTATTATGCAGGATCCAATGTTAGTTTCACCTACAAAGGTGGATGCAGGTTTAACATTTGCTGGGGGCAGGTACATTTTCTTTATTAAGATTTCTTAAGTCAATAAATCTCATACATACTGTTTAAAATATAAATGGGGCATTTATTTCAAATGTGGGTATTCACTAAAAATAATGTTTGAAATTTTATATATATATATATATATATATATATATATATATATACACACACAACCATCTCTCTATCTCTCTCCCTCACACACGCACACATATATATATAATTAAATAGGCATCTTATCCCTTACCGAAAACACAACTCAGAGTTTCATGCACAATGCGATCTTCAGGTGCTGAATATGGACTGAGCATTACTTAATTTGAATTTTAATATTTCTGGTTATCACAACACTGACTCTTGGATTACAGAATATATAAAAAACAAAAAAACCTTTTTAAAAAATGAAAAGGATAAAGAAAATGAAACAAACGGAGTTCATAAACTAGAGAAGAAAGGATAGATATGGAGAAGGTAGAATATAGAAATAACTAAAAGGTGGAAAATGTATAAAAAAAAAGTAAAATAAAAATTATAGAAGTTTAAACCTATTCCTGTGATGACATCATACTTATTATAAAACCCAGGTTGTGTGTGTGTGTGTCTGTACGTTTATATATTGGATCTGATTTCCTACATTTTTCAACCGATTTCAACAAAACTTCACAGGACTACATAAAATTACCTTGCGGTGGTTCTGACAGCACCAAAAATTGGAAAAACACAATTGTTTTTGCACAAAATCAATTTGAAAACACGATTAAGAGGCATCGCGAGAATGAAAGGGGGACAACTCATATCGAGTTATACTTATAAAACCCAGGTTGTTTGTGTGTGTGTGTGTTCGTTTATGTATGGGATTGGATTTCCTACATTTTTCAACCGATTTCAACAAAACTTCACTTTGTTTTTGGCAGGTAGTGTCTTGCACACTTTTTTCTTTATTTTTACATTCAGAATGCTTTAAAAATTCCATTTACAAAACAATTGTTTATAATAAAATCCTATTCAATTGGTAGACTCATAACGATTGAAAACAATGCTTGATTTTGGGTTTGACCAATTCGTAATAAAAAAAAAAAAAAAACTAATTAAGACATGCATATCCGTCAACCTTAAACAATAATCTTTGTCAATTTAATTTTTCAGTCTTTATGATGGTCGATACTTGATCTATCTCTTACTGTTACATTACCGGCCAACACCGGTCTCTACTGCTAGTTTTGAATATATATATATATATATATATACTTAAAGCCAGTTTTACCCTGACGATCCGTAGGTTTACCTGACTCATTAGGTTTAGATTAGGTTTGCTCTGCTTCGTGTACTGAGCACATTATATAGTTACTTTTACTCCTTTTGGAGGTTTTTTTCTTTGGACTCTGAGCTTGAATTCTGGATAATTGTTTTTGCCTCAATTTCATCTTTTTAGTTCTTTCTTTTTTATTCCTCATTTTTCCTTGTTCAACAAGCCAAAATACCTATGTTTTTTGCAAGCAAGTACCACTATATATATATATATATAACTTTTTTTAATAATGTCTTACAAAGTACTGCAGTTAAAATTTTATTGTGTTCTTATAATGTTTTCTTTTCTGGACATAAATTATATAGAAATTGTGTATTTGTGTTTCTTATCAAACCAAATTCATAAATAATTATATTGGATATGCTACAACACACCTCACAAGAAGACTCATGTTACATCTCTCTAACCATAGATCAATTAGGTCTGATGTAAATATACACAGGGACCTATCAAACTCTACCTGCAACATCCTCATTGGCAATACCAATATAATAGCCTTATCCACATGTAAAAAGGCTAAAAACTATTAGAAGCATAATTAATAAAGGAGGGAAAAGGCAATACTCAATAATATCAACTATGAACATACCCAAAATGTGCTGACCATGTTTGGAAAATAAAACATTCCTATTACTCTAGATACATAAATAAAAAACGTCTATACATTCAGTTAAAAGCTATAAATAAAATCATCCTGGATAATGGCTAAAAGTATCACCAAAAGCGTTCATACATATAGAACACATTGGACAATTTCTTCAGAATTTATGTCCAGAAAAGAAAAAAATTATAAGAACACAAGAAAAATTAAATAAAAAAACTGACCCACAGTACCTTGTCAGTCATTTTAATGAAACATGTATAAAAAAGGGATTGCTGCCCAAATACACAATTATATATATCTTTCACCCCACTTCTCTCTCTATTATATATATATATATATATATATATATATATATATATATAGTCTATAGTCTATTAAAATGCAAAATTATTGAATTACAGCCAGGGGTTTTCTTTGAATTAATGAAACCCTTCAAATAAAGAAGAAATTTTATCTTAAAATTCTGAAAGAAAACTTTATGATGAAATGATACTTTATTTTAACTGCTGGAAACATTTAGCAAAAATGTGTCCTCTACAATATGGAGAGACTTTTTGGGCAGACATTTTCATTTGAAGTGACATATTACACAATCTGAGGAAAATCAAGAAATTTGCTTTATGAAAAGATTTAATTAAATTTCTGGCAGCTGTTAGCAAATAAAACGTAAGCATCATTTTCAGGGTGTATGCCTTGTATTTCTATATGCCTATAATAATGGCCATTCATGCTGTTTAGTTATGAAAGGAAAATGTCAGGACAGAAGATTGTGAATGGTTTCCAGAAATAATAATTTCTTTTCTGAATCTTTTTTGGAAATTTACCCCAAAAATCATCCTTTTATCAAGTATAGAAAAGTTTTATATAATGAATTGCAATCAAATCTATGATCAAATATGGATTGGAATCTGACAGAATGATTGGAAAAAGAACAAATAGGAAACGTTTATAAATCTAATTTTTCACTTTTATTAAAACTTTGTCATGCACACTCACACAGACAGAAACAAATGAATATATACATTATCATCTGAATCCCACAAAGAAAAACTAAAATGCTAATAAACATAGAAAAATGAATTATACACCTGAATATTGCTCAACAAGAAAGATGTCAATGAGGTCTGCTTAACCAATGAAAAACAAACAACACAAAAATTAAAAATAGCAGAATTTTTGCTATTCCATATTTAATTCTCTGATGAAGCTTTAATGAAAGGGAAACATGTTAGATTAATAAACATTTCCTATTTATTCCTTATTCAGTCCTAATTCTATAATATGACTTCATTTTATTTTAAGTGTTAAAACATCTGAATTATATAATATTAAGTTATTTTAATTTCTAAATAAACTGTGGAAATGTCATATGTCTTTCTACAAATTATTTTGTCTTTATTTTTCACTATGAGAGAAGATTTCACACTAATTTCCTGGTTATATCAGAACAAATGTTTTTACCCTGAATGATTAGTTATTAATTTTCAAGTTGAAAAAACAAAAAAAATTACTATTGTTTACTGGAAGTAGAATGGTAGTAAAAACTAGTTAGTTTCATTGAATTGACAGCATTATTAACTATCTTGAAGAGGATTAAAACAGTCACAGAGAACAGATGTTGTTTTTGTCATTCCAAGAAAACAATGGTTTTTTTTTTTAAAAAAATAAGGGGTTTGATAATTATATATCTGTTCATTTCTTCTTTTTATTATATTGTATGCTTATCTATTTTTATTTATTAATTTTTTATCAATTATTAAGAAGAGGACATATTCTCAAATTTGTAGGAGACAATCTCAAATTCTTGCATTTATTTAGTGACATTATTTTTACTATTTATTATGTAAAGTCAATTATTTTCTATTATTTAACATTTAAACAATAACAATAATAATAATAATAATAATAATAATTCCTCTGATAAATATTTTATTATTATTTTTTATTTATTTGTTTGAGACACTGTTTTATTATTTATTACTTTCTATTTAAAATTGAAACAGTTATGGGGACATCAACAATCCCTGTTGTAGTTAGAGCCCTCGGATTGGTTGGAAAATATTGTAGTAGACTCATTGAAAGGATTCCTGGAAGCCCATGCCTTAAAGAAATACAAAAGATTGTTCTCACATGTACAGCCCACAATTACGAAGGGCTTTATCAATGTAAAATATGTGTGTTTTTGCTTTTATTGTTTTTTTTTGTTTTTTTTTTTTTGGTCAGTGTAAAATGTCATGATGCCATTTCTGACCTTAGATCTCTGGGCAGGACTCAGAAAGAAAAATGTACCCAGCAGAAATCAAAGGAAATAAAACAATTATAATAATAATGTTATATTTGACAATGATCCATTCACCTTAACATCTAGTGGCAAAAAAAAGTCCCATATTTCATCACTTCTTGTACTGAACCCTTCAGGCAACTTGGTGTGTAGTGGTTCTGAGGTTCCCACCAGTCTGGTGAAAGACAAAGGCATACAAAAGAGGATGGCTTTGTTCTTATCTTTCTATGTCCACATATATCTTTTCAATCCTTCCTCTATTCTTGTGTGTTTGTTTGCCAGTATGTGTATATATATTCTTTCTCCATATATATATATATATATATATATATATATATATATATATATATATATATATTGTATTATTACAGGGAAACCGACATATATATATATATATATATATATATATATATATATATATATTGAACTACAAAAATATTAAAGAATTAATATCTTCATACACACTGGGTTGTATATTAATGTTCTTTCATTTTTATTATTATTTCACGTAGATTCCTCGACTAGTTTCGGCCAAAATGGCCAGCATCAGGAGAAAAAAAAATTTCTGCTTGCTGGTAGCAGTGAACTACAGAAATGAATGACTTGATGGAGAAAATGAACTTTTGTCTTTAGTTTTCATTTGTTTTTTTATTTTTTTAACATGAATTTTGGTCAGTCCTTGTGTTGGTCAAACAGTCTCTTTTAAGTTGTTATTTAAGATAAGAGCTGGATGGATTCATGCTGCTCTGAATTCTCTTGGTCATTTTGACAGTTTTATTGGTTCCTGGAAAGGGGATGTGTCTCTGTTAAATGTGTGTGTGTTATTTGGTTCTTCGGGAGTGAGTAAGTATGATGTGTGTCTGTGTATATTTGTGTGGGTGTATGCATAAACACTTTGTATAATGGGTAGGATTCATGTGTGTTTGTTTTTATCAATACG
>OZ010584.1:8477208-8574708 GCA_963932145.1 Acanthosepion lycidas
TTTAATTCTTGTTTGTTTCTCTTGAACTCTCCTGTTATTAATTACAGTCAATAGTTCAGTATTATGATTTAATTCTTGTTTGTGTCTCTTGAACTCTCCTGCTATTAATTACAGTCAATAGTTCAGTATTATGATTTAATTCTTGTTTGTGTCTCTTGAACTCTCCTGTTATTAATTACAGTCAATAGTTCAGTATTATGATTTAATTCTTGGTTGTGTCTCTTGAACTCTCCTGTTATTAATTACAGTCAATAGTTCAGTATTATGATTTAATTCTTGTTTGTGTCTCTTGAACTCTCCTGTTATTAATTACAGTCAATATTTCAGTATTATGATTTAATTCTTGTTTGTGTCTCTTGAACTCTCCTGTTATTAATTACAGTCAATAGTTCAGTATTATGATTTAATTCTTGTTTGTGTCTCTTGAACTCTCCTGTTATTAATTACAGTCAATATTTCAGTATTATGATTTAATTCTTGTTTGTGTCTCTTGAACTCTCCTGTTATTAATTACAGTCAATAGTTCAGTATTATGATTTAATTCTTGTTTGTGTCTCTTGAACTCTCCTGTTATTAATTACAGTCAATATTTCAGTATTATGATTTAATTCTTGTTTGTGTCTCTTGAACTCTCCTGTTATTAATTACAGTCAATATTTCAGTATTATGATTTAATTCTTGTTTGTGTCTCTTGAACTCTCCTGTTATTAATTACAGTCAATAGTTCAGTATTATGATTTAATTCTTGTTTGTGTCTCTTGAACTCTCCTGTTATTAATTACAGTCAATAGTTCAGTATTATGATTTAATTCTTGGTTGTGTCTCTTGAACTCTCCTGTTATTAATTACAGTCAATAGTTCAGTATTATGATTTAATTCTTGTTTGTGTCTCTTGAACTCTCCTGCTATTAATTACAGTCAATAGTTCAGTATTATGATTTAATTCTTGTTTGTGTCTCTTGAACTCTCCTGTTATTAATTACAGTCAATATTTCAGTATTATGATTTAATTCTTGTTTGTGTCTCTTGAACTCTCCTGTTATTAATTACAGTCAATAGTTCAGTATTATGATTTAATTCTTGTTTGTGTCTCTTGAACTCTCCTGTTATTAATTACAGTCAATAGTTCAGTATTATGATTTAATTCTTGTTTGTGTCTCTTGAACTCTCCTGTTATTAATTACAGTCAATAGTTCAGTATTATGATTTAATTCTTGTTTGTGTCTCTTGAACTCTCCTGTTATTAATTACAGTCAATATTTCAGTATTATGATTTAATTCTTGTTTGTGTCTCTTGAACTCTCCTGTTATTAATTACAGTCAATAGTTCAGTATTATGATTTAATTCTTGGTTGTGTCTCTTGAACTCTCCTGTTATTAATTACAGTCAATATTTCAGTATTATGATTTAATTCTTGTTTGTGTCTCTTGAACTCTCCTGTTATTAATTACAGTCAATAGTTCAGTATTATGATTTAATTCTTGTTTGTGTCTCTTGAACTCTCCTGTTATTAATTACAGTCAATATTTCAGTATTATGATTTAATTCTTGTTTGTGTCTCTTGAACTCTCCTGTTATTAATTACAGTCAATATTTCAGTATTATGATTTAATTCTTGTTTGTGTATCTTGAACTCTCCTGTTATTAATTACAGTCAATAGTTCAGTATTATGATTTAATTCTTGTTTGTGTCTCTTGAACTCTCCTGTTATTAATTACAGTCAATAGTTCAGTATTATGATTTAATTCTTGGTTGTGTCTCTTGAACTCTCCTGTTATTAATTACAGTCAATAGTTCAGTATTATGATTTAATTCTTGTTTGTGTCTCTTGAACTCTCCTGCTATTAATTACAGTCAATAGTTCAGTATTATGATTTAATTCTTGTTTGTGTCTCTTGAACTCTCCTGCTATTAATTACAGTCAATAGTTCAGTATTATGATTTAATTCTTGGTTGTGTCTCTTGAACTCTCCTGTTATTAATTACAGTCAATAGTTCAGTATTATGATTTAATTCTTGTTTGTGTCTCTTGAACTCTCCTGCTATTAATTACAGTCAATAGTTCAGTATTATGATTTAATTCTTGTTTGTGTCTCTTGAACTCTCCTGTTATTAATTACAGTCAATAGTTCAGTATTATGATTTAATTCTTGTTTGTGTCTCTTGAACTCTCCTGTTATTAATTACAGTCAATATTTCAGTATTATGATTTAATTCTTGTTTGTGTCTCTTGAACTCTCCTGTTATTAATTACAGTCAATAGTTCAGTATTATGATTTAATTCTTGTTTGTGTCTCTTGAACTCTCCTGTTATTAATTACAGTCAATAGTTCAGTATTATGATTTAATTCTTGGTTGTGTCTCTTGAACTCTCCTGTTATTAATTACAGTCAATATTTCAGTATTATGATTTAATTCTTGTTTGTGTCTCTTGAACTCTCCTGTTATTAATTACAGTCAATAGTTCAGTATTATGATTTAATTCTTGTTTGTGTCTCTTGAACTCTCCTGTTATTAATTACAGTCAATATTTCAGTATTATGATTTAATTCTTGTTTGTGTCTCTTGAACTCTCCTGTTATTAATTACAGTCAATATTTCAGTATTATGATTTAATTCTTGTTTGTGTCTCTTGAACTCTCCTGTTATTAATTACAGTCAATAGTTCAGTATTATGATTTAATTCTTGTTTGTGTCTCTTGAACTCTCCTGTTATTAATTACAGTCAATAGTTCAGTATTATGATTTAATTCTTGGTTGTGTCTCTTGAACTCTCCTGTTATTAATTACAGTCAATAGTTCAGTATTATGATTTAATTCTTGTTTGTGTCTCTTGAACTCTCCTGCTATTAATTACAGTCAATAGTTCAGTATTATGATTTAATTCTTGTTTGTGTCTCTTGAACTCTCCTGCTATTAATTACAGTCAATAGTTCAGTATTATGATTTAATTCTTGGTTGTGTCTCTTGAACTCTCCTGTTATTAATTACAGTCAATAGTTCAGTATTATGATTTAATTCTTGTTTGTGTCTCTTGAACTCTCCTGCTATTAATTACAGTCAATAGTTCAGTATTATGATTTAATTCTTGTTTGTGTCTCTTGAACTCTCCTGTTATTAATTACAGTCAATAGTTCAGTATTATGATTTAATTCTTGTTTGTGTCTCTTGAACTCTCCTGTTATTAATTACAGTCAATATTTCAGTATTATGATTTAATTCTTGTTTGTGTCTCTTGAACTCTCCTGTTATTAATTACAGTCAATATTTCAGTATTATGATTTAATTCTTGTTTGTGTCTCTTGAACTCTCCTGTTATTAATTACAGTCAATAGTTCAGTATTATGATTTAATTCTTGTTTGTGTCTCTTGAACTCTCCTGTTATTAATTACAGTCAATAGTTCAGTATTATGATTTAATTCTTGTTTGTGTCTCTTGAACTCTCCTGTTATTAATTACAGTCAATATTTCAGTATTATGATTTAATTATTGTTTGTGTCTCTTGAACTCTCCTGTTATTAATTACAGTCAATAGTTCAGTATTATGATTTAATTCTTGTTTGTGTCTCTTGAACTCTCCTGTTATTAATTACAGTCAATAGTTCAGTATTATGATTTAATTCTTGGTTGTGTCTCTTGAACTCTCCTGTTATTAATTACAGTCAATAGTTCAGTATTATGATTTAATTCTTGTTTGTGTCTCTTGAACTCTCCTGCTATTAATTACAGTCAATAGTTCAGTATTATGATTTAATTCTTGTTTGTGTCTCTTGAACTCTCCTGCTATTAATTACAGTCAATAGTTCAGTATTATGATTTAATTCTTGTTTGTGTCTCTTGAACTCTCCTGTTATTAATTACAGTCAATAGTTCTGTTTTATGATTTAATTCTTGTTTGTGTCTCTTGAACTCTCCTGTTATTAATTACAGTCAATATTTCAGTATTATGATTTAATTCTTGTTTGTGTCTCTTGAACTCTCCTGTTATTAATTACAGTCAATATTTCAGTATTATGATTTAATTATTGTTTGTGTCTCTTGAACTCTCCTCTTATTAATTACAGTCAATAGTTCAGTATTATGATTTAATTCTTGTTTGTGTCTCTTGAACTCTCCTGTTATTAATTACAGTCAATAGTTCAGTATTATGATTTAATTCTTGTTTGTGTCTCTTGAACTCTCCTGTTATTAATTACAGTCAATATTTCAGTATTATGATTTAATTATTGTTTGTGTCTCTTGAACTCTCCTGTTATTAATTACAGTCAATAGTTCAGTATTATGATTTAATTCTTGTTTGTGTCTCTTGAACTCTCCTGTTATTAATTACAGTCAATAGTTCAGTATTATGATTTAATTCTTGGTTGTGTCTCTTGAACTCTCCTGTTATTAATTACAGTCAATAGTTCAGTATTATGATTTAATTCTTGTTTGTGTCTCTTGAACTCTCCTGCTATTAATTACAGTCAATAGTTCAGTATTATGATTTAATTCTTGTTTGTGTCTCTTGAACTCTCCTGTTATTAATTACAGTCAATAGTTCAGTATTATGATTTAATTCTTGGTTGTGTCTCTTGAACTCTCCTGTTATTAATTACAGTCAATAGTTCAGTATTATGATTTAATTCTTGTTTGTGTCTCTTGAACTCTCCTGCTATTAATTACAGTCAATAGTTCAGTATTATGATTTAATTCTTGTTTGTGTCTCTTGAACTCTCCTGTTATTAATTACAGTCAATAGTTCAGTATTATGATTTAATTCTTGTTTGTGTCTCTTGAACTCTCCTGTTATTAATTACAGTCAATATTTCAGTATTATGATTTAATTCTTGTTTGTGTCTCTTGAACTCTCCTGTTATTAATTACAGTCAATAGTTCAGTATTATGATTTAATTCTTGTTTGTGTCTCTTGAACTCTCCTGCTATTAATTACAGTCAATAGTTCAGTATTATGATTTAATTCTTGTTTGTGTCTCTTGAACTCTCCTGTTATTAATTACAGTCAATAGTTCAGTATTATGATTTAATTCTTGTTTGTGTCTCTTGAACTCTCCTGCTATTAATTACAGTCAATAGTTCAGTATTATGATTTAATTCTTGTTTGTGTCTCTTGAACTCTCCTGTTATTAATTACTGCCAATAGTTCAGTATTATGATTTAATTCTTGTTTGTGTCTCTTGAACTCTCCTGTTATTAATTACAGTCAATATTTCAGTATTATGATTTAATTATTGTTTGTGTCTCTTGAACTCTCCTCTTATTAATTACAGTCAATAGTTCAGTATTATGATTTAATTCTTGTTTGTGTCTCTTGAACTCTCCTGTTATTAATTACAGTCAATAGTTCAGTATTATGATTTAATTCTTGTTTGTGTCTCTTGAACTCTCCTGTTATTAATTACAGTCAATATTTCAGTATTATGATTTAATTATTGTTTGTGTCTCTTGAACTCTCCTGTTATTAATTACAGTCAATAGTTCAGTATTATGATTTAATTCTTGTTTGTGTCTCTTGAACTCTCCTGTTATTAATTACAGTCAATAGTTCAGTATTATGATTTAATTCTTGGTTGTGTCTCTTGAACTCTCCTGTTATTAATTACAGTCAATAGTTCAGTATTATGATTTAATTCTTGTTTGTGTCTCTTGAACTCTCCTGCTATTAATTACAGTCAATAGTTCAGTATTATGATTTAATTCTTGTTTGTGTCTCTTGAACTCTCCTGTTATTAATTACAGTCAATAGTTCAGTATTATGATTTAATTCTTGGTTGTGTCTCTTGAACTCTCCTGTTATTAATTACAGTCAATAGTTCAGTATTATGATTTAATTCTTGTTTGTGTCTCTTGAACTCTCCTGCTATTAATTACAGTCAATAGTTCAGTATTATGATTTAATTCTTGTTTGTGTCTCTTGAACTCTCCTGTTATTAATTACAGTCAATAGTTCAGTATTATGATTTAATTCTTGTTTGTGTCTCTTGAACTCTCCTGTTATTAATTACAGTCAATATTTCAGTATTATGATTTAATTCTTGTTTGTGTCTCTTGAACTCTCCTGTTATTAATTACAGTCAATAGTTCAGTATTATGATTTAATTCTTGTTTGTGTCTCTTGAACTCTCCTGCTATTAATTACAGTCAATAGTTCAGTATTATGATTTAATTCTTGTTTGTGTCTCTTGAACTCTCCTGTTATTAATTACAGTCAATAGTTCAGTATTATGATTTAATTCTTGTTTGTGTCTCTTGAACTCTCCTGCTATTAATTACAGTCAATAGTTCAGTATTATGATTTAATTCTTGTTTGTGTCTCTTGAACTCTCCTGTTATTAATTACTGCCAATAGTTCAGTATTATGATTTAATTCTTGTTTGTGTCTCTTGAACTCTCCTGTTATTAATTACAGTCAATAGTTCAGTATTATGATTTAATTCTTGTTTGTGTCTCTTGAACTCTCCTGTTATTAATTACAGTCAATAGTTCAGTATTATGATTTAATTCTTGTTTGTGTCTCTTGAACTCTCCTGCTATTAATTACAGTCAATAGTTCAGTATTATGATTTAATTCTTGTTTGTGTCTCTTGAACTCTCCTGCTATTAATTACAGTCAATAGTTCAGTATTATGATTTAATTCTTGTTTGTGTCTCTTGAACTCTCCTGCTATTAATTACAGTCAATAGTTCAGTATTATGATTTAATTCTTGTTTGTGTCTCTTGAACTCTCCTGTTATTAATTACAGTCAATATTTCAGTATTATGATTTAATTCTTGTTTGTGTCTCTTGAACTCTCCTGTTATTAATTACAGTCAATAGTTCAGTATTATGATTAATTCTTGTTTGTGTCTCTTGAACTCTCCTGCTATTAATTACAGTCAATAGTTCAGTATTATGATTTAATTCTTGTTTGTGTCTCTTGAACTCTCCTGTTATTAATTACAGTCAATAGTTCAGTATTATGATTTAATTCTTGTTTGTGTCTCTTGAACTCTCCTGTTATTAATTACAGTCAATATTTCAGTATTATGATTTAATTCTTGTTTGTGTCTCTTGAACTCTCCTGTTATTAATTACAGTCAATATTTCAGTATTATGATTTAATTCTTGTTTGTGTCTCTTGAACTCTCCTGTTATTAATTACAGTCAATATTTCAGTATTATGATTTAATTCTTGTTTGTGTCTCTTACTAGATCCTCTTATCAAGCAGCAGATCTGAACAGCAGTTCGTAAACTCGAAATCAAATTGTGTTGTCAGACATTGCTGTTGGTGTGTATATTTTCAGTTTTTGAATAGTTCTCAAGTCCTTTGCATGACAGAGTATTTTTTTTCAAAATATTTGATCCATGGCAGCTATTTCAAGGAATTTCAGTTGATAGCATTAAGATTGTATCTAAGCTTTTTCTTGAAGTACATCCAGGGTCTGCCTATATTACATGCGGCATGATGAAACCAGCTCTATATGAGGATCTTAAGTATTTTTTCATCACTTATACTTATAACATGACCAACTCATCTAAGTTGGGATTGCATCAAAATTGTGTCAGTACCTCATTTTGGTAAGTAAGATCAGAATAGCAATATTTTTTCCTGCAAGGAGTATTTACAAATTAAATGAAGATGTTTGTGAAAGATATTGAGTTGATTAATGTGAGTTCAGTATAGGATTCCCTATTCGGCTCTATACAGGAGAGTGCTCAAAGCAACAGTTTGATACAAGATAAGAGATGTTCCCCATTATTTTCAAATGTCATGACAAAACTTTACAAAGAACACAGTTGCCTCAGAAATTTGTTTGATTATCTCAGCATCTCATGACACATAGTAGTTGACATTACTTTCTCAGCACTAGAATAATTTCATATTACACTGAGGTACTATCATGAGTCATAGTAGTTTTGGGAAGTTGCTTTCATTTTAGCCCTATTGATCTGTTTAAGAACAGGCTTCGAATTGTGCACAAGGGATTTATGCTAATGGTTAGCTCAAAGGCTTTGAAACAGAAAAGTGACTGATGACTTATTGGCTTCTTTGATTGACATTGCTATAAGAGTAGAGTGATCAGTGAAAAGATCATCACATCTGGTGGTTACAGTCAATATTTCAACTTTCAAATGGTGCTGATTAAAAAGGTTACCATTTTTGTGAAATTCAAATCTGGTGCATTTTCAGATTGCTGTCAACATGCTGATGCATAATTTTAAAAAAGAAACAGAGCAAATGAATGCAAAGCATCACGTAGTTCTTTTTCAGGCTATTGGTTATAACAAAGGAATCTAAAAAGTTGCCATCAGAAATAAGAGAAGCCTTCAGTTTACTAAGTTATCTTTGTTGTCAATAACTAGTGTTTGGCCATCAGAAAGCAACAGGAACTGCTTCACCTTCACTTGGCCCACACTTTATGAACTTTATAAAAGGCCTAAGCATCTTTTCTATTAGATTCATTCTGTAGTTTGCTTAGCTGTCTTTGTTTTCATTGTCTGGTATTCAGCCATCAATTTTTTTTTAAGTTTGAATTTGTCTGTTACAATTCATATAGGCTTGCCTTTGAGCTGAGGAGTTCTTGTCTTTAAACTACTGTTTATGTAAATTATCTATTTTTTGATAAGATATCAAGTTTGGTTAGCATTGTCATGGAACCAATTCTGATCTTTCTGTGAAGGAAGTCTGAGGAACTCAGATGATGCAAGGGAGGATGTATCTTTAGCTTCAGTGTTCTCTGAGTTCTCCACTGACACAAAAACTAATTCATTATTTTCAGATCATGTTTTCTTCATATCATTGAATATGAGTGACAAGATCTTGGTTCAATTGCAGGTATTAGAGCCTGGAATATATGGGTAGATGGTTGAGTGGTTCAAATGTTAGCATATCAACCATGACACTCAGATACAAATCACACCATAGTTGTCACAGAAGTGACTTATATTGGCCTGACGTTTGTGATTTTGTAAAATATAGAACAGGTTGACGCAAGT
This sequence comes from Acanthosepion lycidas, assembly GCA_963932145.1. Classification (NCBI taxonomy): domain Eukaryota; kingdom Metazoa; phylum Mollusca; class Cephalopoda; order Sepiida; family Sepiidae; genus Acanthosepion; species Acanthosepion lycidas. The sequence goes on from OZ010584.1 coordinate 8,486,191, forward strand.
CTTGTAAATGAAAGTGGATAAACGACAATATTTGAAAGCTGCTAATAAATGTGTTAGCATGAAATCCTAAGTCATTATGATCTTGTTCAACTACTGATCATGAAAAATTCTCTCAGAATATGTAACTCAGGTTCACTCAGCATAATTGAGGCTTAAACTACAGATTAACCCTGTAGTGTTAAAGAAATGTAAACATATTTGAACAGGTGTCTTCAATAGTGATTAGCTAGCTATACTAGCAGAGAGGAATACTTGGAAATGAGTGGAATTATATACTACTTAACTTTCCTGTTGAATATGACGTATGAGGGTCCTAGGAAACTGACAACCCAACAACAGCACATTAAATTTGATTATAGTGGTGAAGGTTTCTTGCAGGACTATCGACACTTTTTGAAGGGCCAAATACAGGTTTTGAATTCAGATTTATCCTTCACCTAGACCAGTTGCCATCCAAAGCTATAGAACCCAATCTGTCTTGCTATTAACCCATAGCTGGAAGGAGAAAAAGAGGATTCACACCTTTTCCAAGGGTATTACACATAAGTGAATCTAATGGATTTGACTGGAATTCAAACTTAGCTCTCCGATTCCCCAATCTTAGCCGCTATCCATTACTCCACCGTGCCTCCTCATTATATATATATATATATATATATATATATATATAATGACATGGGGAGGAGAGGTTTGGTGATACCCAAAGCCAACTCCTTGATTGTATGCCTCTGACATTCAGAAAGTTGCTGGGTGTCTAAGGACTAGTACTGAGAAATCTGAGAAAGGAAGGCATTTTAGATATGTAAAAACTGATGAAACATAAAATAGACACTTTATTCAAATTAAATATAAACTAAAATTTTATTTCACTCCTGATATGGATGCACAAGTCTGTCACACCTTATGCACACTACTCTATGTGTATTTGTGTGTGTATATATATATATATATATATATATATATATATATATATATATATACACACACACACATATATATATAGAGAGAGATCAATAGACAGATCAATGATTAATGCAGAAATATAAGTTGAATGTGGGCATAGCCATAAATATATATACATATTTTTGGTATGTAATGTTTATCACAAGCTTTCCGATACTACATTAGATGTATCACAGGATAATATATGATCCTAACAGAGTGCAAATACTCCAATGAACCCAAGCATAATGCAGGCAAGCTCTAAACTGATCCTAGTTTGAACTTACAGATATTTTGATTCTTGATAGAAATATTCATAAATAATCCTGCCATTTCTACAGGTATTCTATAAGAGTATATACATACATGCATATATATATATATATATATATATATATATATATATATATTTATATATATATATGGTCTGTTCATTGTTTAAGCTGTTGAATTGTTATTTACCATGCTGTATTGATTTTTGTATCCATACTGTTTATATCTACATAAACTCTATCCTTTACTTGAGAACTTTCTCCCATGTATATGTATATGTGTGTGTTTCAGATCATTTTTCCAGGAAGAATTTGAGCATAAATTGTTTAGCATCTTTTGAGTGTTTTCAACTTTCACAAGACATTATCAGAGCGTTTCATTTTTGTCTAGATCGGAGTGTGTATGCATTGTGCTTTCTTTGGTAATTTTGGCATCTTCAGCCTTAGACAATTTTATAGAAAGAAATAAAATGACAGTGGGGACATACCGAAAGTGGATTCCTCAAGTTTTAAGAAGCCAGTTTCAAATGAAAGCAGACTCTATCAGACAGTCAGTTTAATGAGCCACATAACTAAGCTTATTATCCAGATTTGGAAAATAAAACTTTTAGCAGAATTAAACAAGAATAAAATGAGAACAGAGTAGTTTCTGTGAAGTCACTGGAACAAGAAATGTAATCTTTATGATTAGAATCAGATCAGAGCAATCAGTACAAATGTATGAGGATGTGTGTTTCATAGACTATAGAAAGGCATTTGATATGGTGCAAGGGAATAAGAGCTCCATGAGACAGTCAGCTTAATGAACCACATAACTACGTTTATTATCCAGATTCAGATGAAGCGAGAACAGTGTAATTTCACTGAAGGCACTGGAACAAGAAATGTAATTTTATGATTAGAATCAGATCATAGCAATCAATACAAATGTATGAGAATGTTTATCTATTTTTCATAGACTATAGAATATGATAAGGTGCAAGGGAATATGAGCCCCATTAGACATCAGCTTAATGAACGACAAAACTAAGCTTATCATCCAGATTCAGATGAATAGAGAACATAACAGAATTAAAGCAGAAATAGGCCAAGAAGATTTTAGTTTTGTTAAAGGCACTTGAAGCAGAAATGTAATCTTTATGATTAGAATAATATCAGAATGAGCAATACAAAAGCAGAAGGATATATATATATATATATATATATATATATATATATATATATATGGTTCAAAGAATATGCAAAAGCTTTTGATCAGATACAAAACAAAGATCTATTTGAGGTGATGGGAAAACTTTATTATTTAGGAAATATATTAGAATAATCCAGAATCTATTTTGAGAGCAAGCCACCTGCATCCAAATAGAAAACTGAGTACATACAAAAATAGAAAGCAACAAAGATATTTTTACACAGGATTTATTTAATCTATACAAGACAACAATTCTCTGAGTACTAGAAGTTCTACCTGGATTTATCATTAATGAGGACAATCTTAATAATATAAGATATGCAGAAAGAAAATTGCAGGAACTCCTGGACAAGTTAGTAAAGGAAAGCAGGAAGAAAAAACTAGATATCCCATGTAAGGTGATAGAATGTGTGATTGTTAGTTCAAGAATCAAACAATGACTTGTAGATGTTGACATCAAACAAGTACAGAAAATCTAAATATCAAGGATGTATTTTAATAGATGACAGAAATTGTGACACCAGGATCTGAAGGTGCATTGTGAATATGGAAAGATGCCTTCCAAAAGCTAAACAGAGTATTAAGAAATGGGAAAATTTTATTAAAAACAAAGAAAAGAATACTGAACTGCTTTGTGATATCAATCCTCTTATATGGCAGTGAATGCAGGACAATTTAATCACAGATGAAGAGGAGGGCAACAGAAATATCGTTCTTCAGAAGGATGATGAGAATAAATGGAACATGTGAGCAATGAGGAAGTTTTAAAGAAATGGACACTTAGAATAAGACAAAAATTTCAATTTGAGAAACCTCTAAAATATTCTTAAAACTAGCTTTGAAAAGTTTTGCTCTTGTCATTTATTTATATTGTCTTTACAAATAAATTTTATTTATATCTATCTATATATATATATATGTGAATTTTTAAACATACACACACATTTACATATATATATATATATATACATATATATAAGAACCAAACAAAAATTTAAGATATGACACAAGCTATAATATTAGAAAAAAACAGACAGGATTCACTGCAAATGGATATATAATGACATGATACCTGAAGACTATTAAGTAATATAACTTAGAAAATAAAATAAATAGATTAAATAAACTGTCAATTGCTTTTCATCATGTGATGAATGCATGAACAAATTCTTTGATAATAGCATATGGGAGCGAAAAACCTCAACTATTCAAAGATATTGGTTAATTCATGTTCAAACCTGGAACGGAAGATTGTCAGCATTAAAGAAAGAGTTAATAAATAGATCATAACAAAGAATTTTCATTGGTCTTTATGCAAAATTCTGACTTAAAATCTCCTTTCCAAATACGCTTATATGTGAAATGTCACTGAAAAATTCCGATATTTGATTATTTGGTCAACACACTCTTCTGTACACTTGTTTACTAATGGCAAGATTTCAATTTATCATGGCAATGATAATTTTTTCTGTAAAATTAATCTGGTATTTATAGAATTAACATTGTTATGACAATAAACAAAGAATTCTACTGTATAGATAATTAAAATTCAGACTAACCAAGGAAATTGAATATAAATAAAGAAGAAATAAAAAGCAATAGGTTAGTAATTTGATCTTTCCTATTTACTAATCAGATAGTCTGTTGTTATTGCAATGCAAGATCTGTTTGCTCATGAGCACAGAATTATGCTTTTTGTTAAAAATATAATCTTCATAATAATAAAACAAGTGATCATTGATGAAAAAGACTGAGAATACACTTGCTACTAAGTAGCATTGGTATTTTTTTCACATTTTATCCTAAGGGATTGTGTTTCTCTTGTCTTGTTTTATAAATAAAATAAATGTAAACCCTGATGCAAAACTCCAATGGTCTTCAAAATTGAGAGCACTTCCCCACAATTGAGAAAAAGCTGGTGTTATATAGCTCTTTCAGGCCCAGATCCATGTTGACTATTGGATAATACCTGCCTACTATTGTTCATATACAAATTTTGTCAGTTCCACTTACTCTAAATAGAATGTCTCATCTCAACAGCCAATTCTAGAAGAGGACATAACTCTTGGGATTTACAGCACCACATGAAACCAACTCTGGGTTTCTTCTTGGGTTAACCTGATTCTTTGTTACAGGGATTGAACTTGACAGACTGTAATTTTTCTGTTGCAGATCCTTACCCTACTGTCCAATAATATACAGAGTGCAATGGATAAATGAACAACAATGAAAATAACACTGATATCTCATTGCAAAAATATCTTGAAATACTAAAGAGTAAATTTATTCAATAAAATCACCATTGGCTACAACCAATTTGACCTTGGAATCTCCTGCAACTCTTCTGGATTGTTTCCTTGTTTAAGTTGGTGAATGCTGCCATAATCCTTGCCTTCAGTTCCTCTTATATGCTACAAGGAGTTTTGCTGACAACAATTTCTGGTTTAGCTTTTTCTTCAGGTTCTTTTTAAAATATGTTGGAGTGCCAACAGGATATGACAAGGCCCTCCTTTTTAGATAATTGATCGTATCAATTAATAGCATATGTATGTTTGAGGGCTTTCCATATCCTGAATCAGTTTTACCACAATTGCTGGTTAAGCTTTTTCATCCAATTATTATTGGTCCCACCATTGATCAAGCAAGTACATTCTTTGTTCATCATGAGTTATTTTGGAAGACCTGAATTTTCACTTGTTTTTAACCAATTGATTTTTTATTGTTTCTGCTTATTGGATAATATCCAAGAATAAAAAGTCCTACCATCCAGTATTTTTTTATTTTCATGGAAATGTGAGCCAGAATCAATTGTTGATAGCTTTTAAATCTATCAACTCACTTTTCTGCTATTAATTAGATCTCTATCCTTTTGTAGGTGTGCATTTGCATCTTTCTGTGTTTATTCTGGCAAAATAGAATTTTTGTTTCTCACTGAATGTGGGTTCACGTCAAAGCCAAATTCAGGCAACACATATCCATAAATTACTCTCACTTTATGTATTATGGGGTACAGAAGGCCCCCTGCTGCCAAAGTGGATATATATTGATGTTGAGGATAGACTTTATTTATATTCTCCTGTTTCCAAGGACAGTTTAAAGAAATTTTATTTGTAAAAATTTGTCAGTGTTTATCACTTTTTAAGATTAATTTAAAAAAAAGATATTCCTGAGTTTTACTATATATATATTATATTGAGTGGCATATATTTTATATTATAATGACTTAATATAAGCAATAATTTACTAACAATCCACATTTTGTCAAATTTTCTTGATTACACAGTGGCCCTTTCAGTAAATGCCCTTCAGTCTCAGTTTCCCCTGCCCCATCTCTCTCCCCCACCCCTTTTTTTTTTTCTTTTCCTCTCCCTCCTTCATCTTCTGATCTTTAAGATTAGATCGTCTATTGTGTGTGTATGTCACCACAAAATGTATCCTTTCCAGTTACATCTTTAATGTATTAGACATCCGACAACATTCATATTTCTCTCACTTAAACTGTCTTCACTCACCTCTCTAAAACTTCTCTCTGTTAGGTTTTAATCTCCCACCTTCTCTCGTTGATTACCCCTCTCTTTAGCTCTAACATTCGTCCCACACTCTCATACTTACACTCTCTCTAAATTCTATTTTTATTTCCGGAGTTGTTTTTTCTGTTTTCTTTTTGAATTTGTTGGTCTGATGAATTGGATCATATTTACGATTCCAATGGAATAAATTGTGACCATGGAATATTAGTGTTTAAGCCTTTTTATTATATATATATATATATATATATATATATATATATATATATATATACATACATACACATGCAAGCAGAATAGTGATAAACAATGATGGCATTATTTATGTTCAAAATATGGCTACCCAGGTTTTCATAGTATATCTACATTCTGTGAAAAGTCTAATCTAATGCAAAACCCTTTATGTGGATAAAGATTTGGTTTTATAATTGGAAAATTAATGACAACATGGAAATTTTTTTTGTGATGTGTTTTGGACTAAAGTAATATTTATGTTTTTGTAACTGCATATACAAATGAAGAGGAGGTGATGCTGAAATTTTAAACTTAAAAATTGTTTTTGTTCTAATCTGGCTTTGGTTATATAGTCTAACCAGTCTTATTTAGTTTCTTCTTAGGTACCCAGCATTGCCCAGGAGTACATGGCTGCAATTTTATAACCGCACCTCCTGTCTAGAAATATCTGCCTGCATCCTTGCTTGCATGCATCATCCATTGATATACTAAGCTACTTCTCCACCCTTATCTTTTTTTACAGTATGCCCATTGCAAGTCTATTGATTGTTCTTAATAAAGAAATTCCATCAGCAAAAACTTCTTGTGTGGTCGTTGCTCAGGGTTAATTTGTTTCACTGTTTTAAATATTCAGCAAATTTCCTAAGCTGTAATAACTTTCAAATAAGATGATATTGTACACAAATCTAATAATCAAACAAAAACAGGGATGATGCATCAGAGCTGGATTCAACTGAAAATGCATCAATATCCCCCCCCCCCTTCTTTGCACATTTACTGTAAATCTGGGGTTAATAAGAGGATCTTTGGGAATTTTTCCCTTTTAACACTTCAATAATTTTTCTCAAACAATCTTTGAATCAAAGGTTGTTCAAATGTCAATTTAGGATGGAATCATATGAAGAAACTATTGGCTAAATGGCAAAAGCTGATTTTAGACTTAGTTTGTCACAGATTTTGTCCACTTAACTGAAATAATCAAAACCAAACATTGTTGCAAGACAATTAGTATGTCATATGTAATTTACATGGCAAATTTGGAAAGCATCAGATGAAAAACCAAGGAGTTATGGTTGAAAAACAGCTTTCTGAATAGTTTTTCTGTATACATGGGGGAAGAGAGAAGGACTAAAACCACACTATTTTATTTTTTGCATGATGATTTTCGACATGTTTGAAGAAAATCAGAAAAAAATAAGGAAATCATTTAATTTTTATTTTAAGTAGTACAGAAATCCCAATTTCTTTCACAGATTTTGCAATTTTTTGTGTGATGCCAATGTCGCAGGAAAACTATCAATCACTCTACATAAATCTTGTAGCATGAGCTGATGTTTTACATTAAGTGCAAAGAATATCAACCCATCCAGTAAAAAATTTGTTCTCATGAAACTTAGCCTTGGTTTTAGCAAAAAGTCGTTCAAACCTTCAGCTTTTTGCCAAACCCAGGGAGTCTGAATATTGAAAAGTAGGTCTTAACCTATTTTTGTAAATTTGCAACATGTTTGTAAAATTTCATCTAAATCAGTCAAGAAAAGTGGATATGCATGAATAACACATAACGCACACACAGACATCTTCTGTTTTATAGATGTAAATGTACATAGTCTGATGATCACCTAAAGTGTGAAACTACCTCTTACAATGCAGTATTGATTTCTATGCCCACACACTTTACATCTACAAACATTTTATCCTTGATGTTAAGTATTATTTCCCAATAAAAAAACAAATTTTAACCAATTATATATAAAAGCTGGTAACTCTTTTCCAAGCTCACCCATTTGCTTGACAGCTGGTTAATCCCTGTTGTAGATGCCTGCTCAGGTGTATTTGTGTTTGTTCAATACCTGCAGATCCCACCTATGGTTTATTCTGCACCCATGCTGAGCAGACATTAGTTAGAGTTTCAGTTAGAAAGCCCTCGGTCACGATGATGTGACTTCATACTAGCATAATCATCAAAGGCTCCCAAAAGGTTCCATCTACCCAGTTTCATTCATAGGACTTAGGTTAACCTGTGGTATGGTTTTCAGACACTTTGCAAAGGTCCTGCATGCTTTGTTTGGTTAATGGTATATCAATTTCTTATGAGTCATTTAATGCTGATTTTTTTTTTTCTTTTTCTTACTATTAAAATCTATTGCTGTAAACGTTTACTATAAAAATGTATTTTTATGCTTTCCTAGTTTTTTTGTTGTTTTTACCCCAGTTGTGTGTTTGTGGGGGGGTCACTATTTGCCCAAAGCTGGGATCCTAACAGGTGCTACCACTTCGGGTCAGGGTGGACTTGGGAGCAACAACAATTAAGAAATGGTTTCATGTTCCTCAGAACCTCCCAATCAGAGGACTTGTTGGAGAAAGTTTATCGTCATAGCCAGGATGTCTGCATGATATAATATCAAGAAGTCACCTTGCTGATAAACATGATTAGATTTATATCCAGGTCTTGTTATCAGAAAGCAAATGTTTTAACGACTTGGCCATGTGCCCAATTAAATGATTATATATACATACAATATATATAAAGTGTGGGAGACAAATATTGTTTCAGAAATTTCCAACATGTGTTAAGAGAAACAATCTTTTTGTTTCTCACAACAAAAGAGATAAGGAAGTAAATTTTATTTGTAAATTTCTGGAGATATAAAGACTGAGATTTTTTTCAGTGATGTCACAGATCCCACATTAGTCATGTGGGCCGAGTAATAGTCGTTAGGTTTTTTTTTTTTTGATAGGCTCATGAAAATAGCGGAATTTATGGCCAATCTGATTTTCCCCACTGTGAATTCAATTCAACAGAATTGACCATTGCAGATCAGTTTTAATCCAAACCAATAATTTCCTAATAGCAAAGTGAAGAAATCTGAAATACAAAGTATATCAGAGAAGCGATTATGAAAATATGAATTTATATATAAATATACTGAATATTTCATTAGAATAGATATTTCTAATGTGACATGTAACCAAAAGTGTTTGTAGATTATTTTCTCTAACTTAATAAGATGAAAGCATATTCTTTGAGTAACCTCATAAATACAAGTTGGATTCATGTCTGAAAAGATAATTTCTTTGCCACACTTGAGTTTTTGTGATTTTATGAATGGTCTCTTACTTTTTATTTTCTGAAAATAAATTCCATCTGCTACAGTCATTTGTCATCATCAAATTCTTATTTCCTGTTAAATAACTTGATTATCTGCTCAAAGAATTCAATTAACTCAAAGTTGATTTGGAGAAGAGAGAGTAGTTTCAGTCAGGAGAGAAATAATTAAAATCCAGTACATATATATATATATACCACCATAGAATTTCTATATTTTATTAACCAAATAGAAGCCCATCCAATCATTGTCAGGCAAGTTATATATTATTAATCAGTTTTTGTTTAATGTAAATGGTGAGAATTTCTTTCTCAAAAATGTCTTTTATTCTGTGTATCATCTTCTAAATATGCAAAACATTGTTTCCTTTCAATATTTTGATTCCAAAGATGATGGGAATATGTTTTGAAATATTAAAACAACCATCTTTATTAATTATATAACTCTAATTATTTTTCTGCTTTACCCCAGAAGATGAAGAAAAGTTTTCTGACTGACCCATTTCCCAAAAACTGACCAAATCTTTTATTATTTGAAAGGGCTCCTTGGTCCAACCAAGAACTTTTCAGTGCCTCTTGTACTCTATTTTACACACTAAACATTGTCTTGAATAGGTTAGAAATATATATACATTGTATATAACCATTTTAATGTTGTATGGATCATTCAGTTAGAGTAACTCGTAGATCATATGTGTTATTGTTACTCTGTGGGATACTGGGTGATTTTGAGGCTCAGAGTTTTAGAAAAACTTATGTTTTGAGTAAAACTTTTGTCATTATCCCCCAATAAAAAATAAGATATGAAAAAAATCATTCCCTTTTTGGTAGTGAAATAATTTCTTGCTTATGTGTGATGATAAATTCAGTACTTTATGATACGTGACCCATGTTGTTATTTAGATGTTCCTAAACTTACCCAAAACCATATTTATTTACAGTATCTCAAGTTCTATCATCTGGAAACAGAAAGTAGGCATCATTTATAAATTAATTTTGAGATGCTTTGTATTTCTTATTGTTCAAAAGTTAATTTATAAAATTGTTTCTTTGTCATATTTTTATTTATTTAAAATTTATTTGTAGGTGGAATCATATTTTGCATTCTAAGATTTTTGTTTCCAAATCAAATAATGATTTTCAGATTCCTAGTCTAAAACCGGTGACATTGTCATGAAGATGTTGGGAAAGTGTTATCACAGGTGTGTGCGTGGAGTGGTCCTGTTTTCAATACTTAATGCATAAACACCTGAAATGATTAAAACTTTTAGAAATGGATATGCCGGCCATTAATCATCACCTCCTTTTTCTGTTACAGAATAGAAATGAATATGAAAGCAATATTTCTTTTAAGGATTCTGTTTTGAAGTATAAAAGAAAAAAATGAACTGATTTCAAATTGAAACTGATTCTTTTTCTGTCTTTTATCCAATCCTATTTGAATTTCTGGCCATTCCTCTTGGCTTGGAAAGATTGTCAGCATTTCTGAATTAACTTTGGCTAGCAACATCAAAATATGAAAAATAAAATATTATTAAAGAATTATAAATGTCAGTGACTGAAATTTGTTTTTTTGTTGTTTATTTGTTAATTTTCAGAATGATTAGGATTTTCAGATATGAATCATCTCGATGTTGTGTCGGTAATGCTCATTATCATATAGTCAGGTAGCAAAATGTGTAAATTGGATTTTAAAGAGAACAAAAATACTTCTCTTGTCAGTAAAACACTTGTCAAATTCAAAATGATCATAGTGACAGGGTTTTAGTAATTACTATTCTCTGCAGTTGGACAAGAGAATTTCAAGTTCAAGGCTGAAGATTTGGGTCTTCTTCTATATGACATGCTCTTCATGATATAGGTGATCATGGCTCTCCACAACTTCCTGTTATTTGTAGCTCTTAATAAATTTTGTCTTTTTGTCATCTCTCCTAAACTTTGCCCTGCTATCTGTTTACTCAAGCTCTCTAAGTAGGCTATGTTTTGTTTACCTCTGTTTCTCTTGCTTTCGATGTCTCTTGTGAGTATCAAATTTTCCAAGTCTTCATTTCATAGAAATTTCAACTATCTCTTCTTGATGTTAAGTATAATTCTTTTTTCCCATTTTCTCAAAAACTTTGTCATTGCTCACATGTTCAGTCCATAATATTCTCAGCATCCTTCTGTAGAACCATGTTTCTCTTGATTCAAATCTCATTTTCATTTATATTTCTGAAATGAGGTATTATGTACACTATTTACATTGCTTGGACTATCATCCTCATCTTTGTTGCCATATTTATCACAATGTTTCATCTTTTAAGGAGATTTTCCAGCATTCACTGCCATTAATTAAAATTTTGCATTGCTGACTTCCAACAAAAAAGTCTGGTTTAAGACATTTGTGCAATGTTTTTATCTGTTCATATGATATATCAATTCAAATTAACTAATTCCATTGTACTATTTATTTAAAAATTATCACATAAATATATCATCACTACAAAAATAACCATTTTGTTTCAACACTTCTTAAAGTTTTTAAAGAGTTCAAAACCAACCACTACCCCCAGCAGGGGTGGGGTGGGGGATATTTTTTATGTATCTTGTCCTTAAATTTAATGATTTCTATATTTTTATTCAATTTGTTATTCTGTTCATGTTTCTTCAAACAAAACTTTTCTTTATTGAACTTATTTCTAAATTTCACCAGTTTTCAGGTAACTGAAGATTTAAATTCAACTCATGTATACATACAATTAAATCATCCATGTATATTCCGTTAGGAATGTCTGCAGGCTTTCTGCTAGAGGTTTTAATATAGCTGTAATGTAGCTTCCCTGTGGCTTTTTCTATAAATACTTTCATGTTAATTGTTCTGATGAACTTTCTGTTATCTTGACTTTATGAATGTAATCACAGTACTAGACTTGGTGGCAAGGTCTTATAATGAAGAATTACCATTGAAATGGTTAGATTCAACTGCAGGTTATATGCTAACAGTTTCTTCTATCACACTTCTTGCTTGTGGAAGCTTCTTGCTTGCCAGTCAACTTTGATCTTCAAAAATTTAATTGCAATGTTAATCATTATCTTCTATCGCCTAAATTCCTGTTCTTTTATTTTCCTCTCTCCTTAATAGTAGTTTTTCTCATATTCTTTCTCAATCAGTAACCTCTTTCTTTCTAGTGACTTTATTGTCTTGCCTGGCGTGAAGTGATATATATATGGTGGAGTAATGGATAGCGGCTTGGATTGGGGAATTGGAGAGCCAAGTTCGAATTCCAGTCAAATCAATTACATTCACTTACATGCTAATACCCTTGAGAAAGGTGTTAATCCTTTTCTTCTCTTTCCAGCTATGGGTAAATAGCTGGACAGACTGGGTTCTATAGCCTTGGATGGCAACAGGTCTAGGAGGAAGACAAATCTGAATTGAAAACCTGCGGATGGTCGTTTGGGGATCTTGTGGCAATTAGTGCACCAAATCTCTATATTCGGCCCTTCAAAAAGTGTGGATGGTCCTGTACGAAACCTTCACCACTATAATCAAATCTCATGTGCTGTTGTCGGGCTGTCAGTTTCCTGGGAACTGATCTGCTTGACCCTCATGCATCAAATCCAGTGGGAGAGTTGAGTATATATATATATATATATATATATATATATATATATATATATATATGTATACATACAGAATGCAATGCACAGTATAGTAGGGTTAGTTGGGCACCATCTGTGAGAAAAAAAGCAACATGATACAATTCACTCTGCCAGGACTTTGAAAATGGCATGCTGTACTGCTTGATATTTGTGCCAGAAGCTCCAATACAGAGTGTTGGGTGTCAGTATGCAGACAGTGCAGAGGATATGTGAAGAATTGGATGAGTCTAATGGCAATTACGAAGGTACGACAACTCAGAAAACTCATTGTTCATTCAGATAAGAAATCAACTCCCAAATTTGTTGGTGGTGACCTCACACTCAACACAGGCCTACATCAAGTACCTTGAGGAGGTTGTACTGCCTTGGGATCAGAGGGTGGCTGCTGGAAGACCCTGGAAGTCCTGGCAACAGGACTCTGCATCATGTCACACAAGTAGGAGAACCCAGTCATGGCTGTTGGACAATTTCTGCAATCCCATCACCCTTTACATCTGGCCACCTAACTCCCCAGACTGCAACTCTTTGATTATTATATCTACAGTGCAGTTGAGTGAGAGATCAACAAAACTCCTTGTAACACCAAAGATGAACTGAAGGTAAGGGTTATGGCAGCATTCACCAACTTAAACAAGGAGACCGCCCAGAAGTGTTGCAGGAGATCCAAAGTTGTGTGGAAGCCATGGTTGAAGCTAATTTTGATTTTATTGAATAAATTTACTCTTTAGTATTTGAAGACATTTTTGTGTAATTTTGATAAATATATCTGTTAAAATGAGATTGTTAGTGTTATTTTAATTTTTTCATAATTTAGATGCCAATTTATCCATTACACCCTATACATATATATAATTCCGAACACTTCTATGGAAAGTGAATGCAATAAAATCATTGAAAACAGCATATATATATATATATATGTATGTAGCAATGATTGAGTCTCGGTCATCATCAGAACAAAATTGAAGAATTGAAGAGTGAAGAATAGCATGCAAGACCCTCCTGGTTATTCATAAGTTTTGTGCCTGGTTCTTATGTTATTTGATCAACTCTTGATGAGAAATGAAGAAAATTAATTCCTAATTTGAAGACATACTGCTGCTACTAGATGGAAGCTGCCATGTTGCTTAGGCTGAATTAGCAACAAAATACTTTTCTGCAGCCAGTTGGTATAATTAGATTCAGTTGTAAACTAACCCATTTGACTGACCAGTCCATCTGGAAATGGTCAAATTTTAATCATTACTCTTCTAAAAAGAGAAGATAATTTAGACTGCAAAAATTAAAATTGCTGTCTTAGAGGAAATATCATCATCATTATTATATAGATTCTCCAAACAAACATCATCATCATTGTTGTTTTGATCACTGCACTCTTTGACCTAGTTTCAGTATTGTCTTTATTCCAAAAATTATTTGTATGAATATCCTTATTGTTCTCATCACAATGTTTCAGCCAATACATTCATCAGCTTTTTGCCAGGTATATTTTATCTAGTCATCTGTAATTGCTTCTTCATGCAAATATGAGACTTTCCTAGTCGACTATTTACATTATTTGGACTATCATCCTTATCTTTGTTGCCATGTTTATCTCAACATTTCAACCGTTGTATGCTCCAGCCTTCTTCAGGTGATTGGAATGTCGAACTGAACACTTTATTTCACTCACTGGGGTAGGCAGTTCTAGTTCCACGTGCCATGTCTAATGGATGTCAGTTATCTCAGGTTAATTGCCCTATCAAAGTTCTCCACTGCCTTAACCAGGTATTGAACTCACACTCTTTTCTGGATCTAACTAATGATAAACATGGTGACAAAGATGAGGACAATAATCCGAATAATGTAAATAGTGTACATAATACCTCATCTCAGAAATATAGACAGATACGTTTGCTCGTCAGATATGGAAAACTCGTGTTTCTATTGAAGATGTAAATGTGCAACAATCAAAAATTGTGAGATTAAAGTCTCACCCTAACATACTTACTCGTAAAACACTGGATTATGGGTGAAACTGTTTAAAAAGAATAGTTCAATATGTTGTGTGAAAGTTCTGGCTTTTCTTTTAAAGAGTTTGTATGATGGAGTAATGAAAAGTGACTCAGATTACATTCCCTTATGTGCTAATAGCCTTGGGAAAAGTATGAATCCTCTTTTTCTTCCCCAACTATGGGTAAAATAGCAGGGCAGATTCTATAGACTTAGTTGGCAACTGGTCTACCACAGAAAGAAATGGCAACCTAATGCGGGAAAAATTCTGCCTTGTCAGTCATGTATCGAAAGATACATGATCGCCTAAGCATGTATCATGCATGGCACATAACTGACTGAGATTCACTTTCGTGCTAATATCCTTGGGAAAAGTATGAATCCTCTTCTTCTCCCCCCACCCCAGCTATGGGTAAATAGCAGGACAGACCAGATTCTATAGTCTTGGAGGGCAACTAGTCTACCACAGAAAGAAATGGCAACCTACTGCGGGAAAAAATCTGCCTCGTCAATCATGTATTGAAAAGTACATGATCGCAAAAGCATGTTTCACATATGGCACATAACTGACTGATAACACTTCGATGAGGATATTTTTTATGCCTATCCCATAATCCTGTGTTTTATAAAAAGTGTCTTAGAATCAACAGTAAACTATAAATAGGAGTGCAGCACGATGATTCAGATACTTATGTAAAATCTGAAATAACTCTGTTTCCTTCAATTTACTTGCTGCTTTCTTTTGCCCCTTTTGCCAAAATAAAGACAAACTTTGAAGACACACTCGTTCTAAAGTATAATCTGAATCTCAATGATGTTGTTAGGAATCAGACATGAGCCAGATGCATTGAAAATTGATATTTACCAAAAATATCAATTTGGCGAAGAAACAGAGCATAAATATCCAGTTGAATGTATATCTTATTTCTCTAGAGAATCTAATTGTAAATACATGTCACCATATTTCTGGTTTCTCTCATAATCTACATGTTTTCATAGCAAAGGATTTTCATTGCTTTTTATTGTAATAAAAGTCTATAAAATTTTGGCATAATATTTCTGTTTATGCTGATGAAAACCGTGTCAGAATTCATTTCTATTTATGATGAATTATTTAATTCACCTCCAATGACTCATCAAAGCAAAACCATGTTTTTCTTTTATTTTGACATGGTAATCTTTGGGTTGAGGTGGATTAAAGATTACAAAAGATTTTGTCTTGCTCGTTTGGGATTAACTTTTGTTCATCGTTCGTGACATTCAAATAAATTAACCTCTTTTTATTAAAGATATAGCATAAAATTCACAGCAATAAATTGTCCAACTCTTTGTCTGCATAAATTTTGATAAGCAGCCAACTCATCTCTTCTTTCATGGCATTCAGTGTTTGTTTAAGGTTTTCTCTTGTTTTCTGCCATTTTAATTCAGATTTTGGGCTTTTCAGAAATATCAGTGACAGGGTAAATAATTAATCTCCATTAATCCAAGATAAAGTTAAAATATATCATTTAATATTTCTTTGATCTATTTTTTTCTAATGCTTTTGAAGTTTAAAATGAAATGGAATTTGAGATAAAGCAATATGATTATAATGAAAAATTAACATTTTATCAGAGAAATGAATGAAAGGCTTAATAAAGCAGTTTGTGTACCTCTCAGGTTCTACTTTATTTTTTTATACTTACCTCTGTTTTCTGAGTCGGTTAATGTCAGAGGAAAAGTATCTTCAGATAAAATGCTGACAATTCAAAAGAGATAAGCTTTGTGCAATTGATATTCTGTCATATAAGAAAATTTCATAAATTTCTAAGAAAAAATAAGGGTTATTGGCCATTACATAAAAACTAAAGCATGCATATCTGAATATTCTATAGAACTTTCATTTTATTTTCAGTCTAATACATTCAAAAGTTTAACACTATTAAACTAACTTCAAAGTTATCTTAAAAATATTAAAAATTTGTGATATGTTTATGCCTCTCTTTCTCTTGCTAGGCTTATGGCCACATCATGTTGAAACACTGGTTCTTGCACATGCTGTTTCCAAATTTCTGGTGAATTGTGTGATGGTGCTCTTTTTCTCACAGATGGTGCCCAACTGACCCTACTATACTGTGCAGTCAACAAAATTAAAAACATTGTGCAGTCAACAAAATTAAAAAATATAAAATTGGCGACAATTTATCCATCGCGCCCTCTCTCTCTCTCTCTCTATATATATATATATATATATATGGTTCTTTGAAAAACTGTTTACTATTACATCCATATATATATATATATATAAGCATGAAATTTATACACATGATGCACATTCATGCAAGCTGACAATCAATCAGAAAGGATTATTTCTGCATATGCATGAACTGACACTCTCCTTTGTGGTTACTCACTGAGTGATGACTCAATTCAATTTAAAGCCCAACTAACATTTTTGTAATGATGTCTTAGTCTTCTTTGGGAAGCCATTATAAGTGATCCTTGTTCTAGAAAGTCTTCATCAAGGAAAACATGCAAAAGTTTTGAATGCATGTTGGGAATTGGAACAGGAACTGGTAATTCCACATACACATGCAAACTGAAGTACCAAAATATTAGAGGGTAATTGCTATATAGGAATAAAGTGTTGCTACCAATACTGGAGTTTGAACACAGATCACCAGAGAGCAAACACATGCAATCCCATTTGAAATAAGTAGATCATGTGACGATAAAGGAAATGCATAAATAGGATGTAGCATGGTGTCTAATGGATCACCATTTCTGTTCTATCTTCTATTACTATATGGATCACTCTTTCTACTCTATACTCTATTACTCTATGGATTGTTATTCTCTATTTCTCTGTACGGATCACTATATGGATTACTATTTGGTGGTTACTTTTTGAGCCAGTATTATTGAACAAATGCTATTAGTGTGTGTTATAAGTAGGCATCTGACACCAGTATCGTTCGACAGTGTTACTATAGTTGTATTGGCGATTACAAAGTCTCTACTACAATGAGCATTACAAAAGTGACAATGAGTATTTGTTGACATCACAAAAGTGTCAACGAGTGTTTGTTGACATTACAAAAATAATACACTGGATGGTTCAATGTTTCAGGAACATCCTTAATATCAGGTGGCTGGAAGTTGTCTCCAGTGACCAACTGTGGGACAGGACCAGACAAACCCCAATCAAGATTGGCATCAAGAAACGTAAATGGAGATGGATTGGCTACACATACTGCAAGCATTTTTCTAGTGTCACCAGGCAAGCCCTTGACTGGAATCTGCAAGGGAAGTGAAAAGTGGGTCAAGCAAAACAGACTTGGCACAGAAGTGTTGACACAGAGGTGAAGACAGCCGGAAAGACATGGACCGAAGTGAAGAGGATCACCCAGAACCGCGTCCATTGGAGAGATGTTGTTGTGGTCCTATGTTCCCGAAGGAATCAAGAGTTAAGAGAGAAATGGAAATGAGGATGGTTCGGTCATACATTCCGTAAGCCTGCTTCTAGTGTCACCAGGCAGGTTCTTGACTGGAATCCACAAGGGAAGCAAAAAGTTGGTCAACCAAAACAGACTTGGCACAGAAGTGAAGGCGGTCAGCAAAACATGAGTCAAGGTGAAGAGGATCACCTGGAACTGTGTCCATTGGAGAGGTGTTGTTATGCATCTAGATTCCTTGGGGAACATACCCCAATGAATTGGGAGGCATTAAAAGAAGACACTGGATGGTCCTGCATTTCCCCAACCTGGAGAACTGGACTCAGCTAGAATTTATACCACATAATAGGTAAAGAGGTAGTATAGCTGTGGCAGTGATTATTGCATTATTGTTGGGCCCAGAATGAGAATGGAGCTCTGTCTTTGAGGTGAAAAATGCTGCAGATTTTTCTCAGGTAAAAGTAGAAAAGATATTGGAAGAATATATGAATTCTAGACAACCATAAGCAGTAAAGAAAGACTGTAAATGCTGACAAAAGATGTAAGAAACTGACGACTGGTGACTGACAAAGATTAGTAACAACCATGCAAAAGTGAATATTGGGTCAAGTCAGAGACAGATTATAGATAAAGTCCATGCTAAAGAAAAACAACAAAAAGCTGCTCATCAAAAATGTGTAAAATAATTTACTTTTACCTTTTTCGTTTAAAATCATTTCACCCCAAGCAAAGTAATAAAGCCACTAGGATGCAAGAGGTTGCTGAGTGTTAAAGAATATGAGAAAAACTACTATTACGGTGAAAGGACAATAAAAGAACTGGAATTAAGAAGAAAGAAGATAACGATTGACATTGCATTTAAATTTTTGAAGATCAAAGTTGACTGGAAAGCAAGAAGCCAGAAGAGAGTTCCACATGTGAGAAGTGCGAGAGAAAGAAAAAAGTTTTAGCATAGAACTAAGTACCATAGAAGATAGACTGTCAGAACAATTACCATGAAAGTATTTATAGCAGAAGGTATATGGACAATACCTTACTTGATTTCTTCATCACAATTTTATAATTCCTAAAATAGACTGGGATGTAGCTGTCCAGTTCTCACTTACCTGACTTGTGGGCAATGAATTATTTCAAATGTCACAAGCCTCTCACTGCTCTATCGCTACTTTCATAGCACGTGTTGTGGCCAGCTACAGTTCTTAGTCCCTCCACTCCTGACTTTTGTAACTGATCATCCCCATTCTCTATGTATTTCATTAGTAAGAAGTAAGTTCCATTTGGATAATTCTTCAATAAAATTGCTGCTTTGTGGAAAAAACTCCAGGCACCAATATTTCTCCAGTCATTACAACCTTAACACCTACAAATCTAGGGTCAAATGTTATCTTTTCTGCTTGAACCAATGAACTTCACTTCTTGCCTTTTCTTATTCTTAGACAAAACACCACACAGTAACCCTCTACCATGCGTGGCTCTTGGGCCTTTTATTGGAAGATCGTTTGTATAAAAAAAAAAATGAAACAATTTGAAAACTATCTTTTTATTATTTCCTGTAAACTGCTTTTCTAAGAGACCAGTGACTTTCAATGGAATATGCTTGAAAATCATTCTTTTTGAGTCGGTCAATATTTTATGCAAATACAAAGTGCAAAAAAAATTAACCATTATTATTTATAGCACGTTTTTATTTTATTTCATTTTGTTTAGTTTTTCAATATTTAGTTCCATTCTAGTCATATCTGATTTGTTATAGCTTTTGTCAACTGATATGGCCTCTCTTCAAAATTATTGGCACACTTGCTAAACAATTCTTTCTCTCTCTCTGTAAAAATAGATGATAATTCTATGAGAAATGTCATTATTTTCTGTTGGAGCCACTACTTTGCATGTTTATTTCATGTTTCTAATTATATCCAAGAATTTAAAATAAAACCAGAAGGAGAAAAAGCATAAGAAACAATGGCTGCAAGAAAAAACGAATTAAAAAAAAGGCTATTTTCAATCCAAATTTTTAGTTGTTAACAATTCAGCAAAGGTCTTAATTATTTGAATTATCTTCTCTCCTCCAACCCAACCCAAAAGCAAGAAAAACCAATGAAAATTCAAGAACCAATAGAAATTAGAGAAATTTGTTCCTGAGCCAAGTTGTAGTATTGCAGAAAGAAATTCGCCCAGCAAAATCTTTCCCCAATCTCTTCCAGAAACAAGCCACTATTCCAAAACTTTTTTTAAAAAATTAATCCTACCTTTCCTATCTTGCCGATTTGGTTAGAAAAGAAATAGAATTACTTTCACATCTGATCTGAACATCAGAGAGAATTAAAAACATTTTTATGTTCACAGTGCTTGACTTCAATATTCTGTGAATTTTTGTAATGGATTAAAACTTCCAAACATCTGTCATATCTCACCCTGCTGATATCAAGAGACAAGCATCATGACACAATAAAAGTTTTAATGTCATCATTTAGCATGTTAATATGCCATGAAAAGATTTCATTTTTTCTGAAGACAGTAAAATAAAATAACTTTTAAATGGCAGCCTTAATCGAGTTCAAAATTATCTACACAGTCTTGTTGAGAATGACTTTTCCACTCTACATCCCCACAGATGTAATGTTCCAAGTTTATCTATGATGAATGCTTGCATGAACTTCACTCTTTAGTTCCACCAGTTCAGACTTTTGCAGCTGGGACACACCATGCCACATCCACAGAGTCAAATCACCCACATTTCCTCGTTGATCAAATTGTAAAGAGGAAGTTCTACTTACCTTTTTTCAAGAACTGCTACTTTGTGGAACAAATTCCAGTATCGATGTTTCCCTGAACACAACAAGCTAAAGTTAAGATTCAGTTGTTGTCTACCCTCCTTATCCTTGGACCACTTGTACTTGTTCTACTTCATCTTACATTCATGTCACAAACTTTGTTCCATAACATTGTACCATGAGTGCAACTTGATTAGATGAAAAAATTAAAAAAATCACACAGAATGTAACACACAAATGTTTTGGACCCATATCAATAAAAGTGTTCAATATTTAATGGTGTTAGACATTTGGAATAATTTGAGGTAAACTTCTTGTAGAAATTTTATCACTAATGTTATCCAACTCTTGTTGACAAACCTTGCAACCTTAAGATCACACAATTTTTAGGTATTTCTCTGATGAAGCTTAAATTCCTTCCAGAGATTTTCTGTAGAATAAAATCAAGTAACTGACTAAGCTACTCTCTAACCTTTATTTTCTTCACCTGAAACGACAATTTCCTTTTCATTGCAGTATGCTTTGGATTGTCATCTTGTTAAAAATTCTAACTCTTGGTAGCTTGGGACATTTTACCAATTGGAGTCTGTTTATCTCTAGTGTTTTGCAATACAAAGCTCATCCTGTGTTTCTTCAACTGTATATAGTATGTTCATATGACAGGAGGAAAAATCAAATCATTATATTTCTACTAATATTATGTACAAGCAGACTATTGTACTATTTGTTGTTATCATCAGTATTCCATGTATATATGTTCATCACCACTGATGATAAGGCTTCCACTTATTGATATATATCAGACACTAGTTAGAAGAATATTGTCTGTACACAGAACATCAGCATTTCCACTCTATTTTCAATGCTAAGCATACTTTCTCCTTAAATGTAGCAATTTTTAAGCAGCATATATAAAGTGATGACCAAAATATCCTTTGTACAATTTTAATATTTTTTTATTCTGGATCACAGTTTTTCGAAATTATAAAATACATGACTATTACCGTAGCCTTCCTTGGTGTGTGATTGAATAGTTTTCTTGAACTGGGATGAATCTCAAATCCAGTGGACATTAAAGACTGGAATACAAAAATCACCAATCCTTTGGTCACAGAACCTGATAAAGATTTTTATGATCTCTGCCCTCTTCTTTGCCATTTTTGTCTCTTGCTCCGGTCTGATGACACAACTTTTCCACATTAGTGTTTTAATAGAAGTGTAGGTGGAATAATATCAGATGAAGAGTATTAAATAATAATAATAATAATAATAATAATAATAATAATGACCATAAGAGAAGTGATAATAAAAATAGGAACATGCAAGTAACAAAGATTATCTGTGACTATAGGATGTTCACAATAAGCATAATAATAGTAACGACTAAAAATAGTTGTAGTCATCGTAATGAAAAAGAGAGAAATGAAAAGAGAATATTCCTTAAATAAATATGCAATATGCAAACATCTATATAGATACATACTTAATGTGGTGCAAGGCAACAATACTAGGGTACTCAATATAATTAAACTAGACAAGTTAATCTAATAATCCCTCATACCAGTTTGTTAACAATTGGGCTATGTTTATTTGCTTTGTAATTTTTTAAATATTTTCTCCATCATTGCTTTTTTTTCTTTAAAAATGCAAATGCCATGATTTTGTTAGACATTTTTTTCATTGCTTCTTTCAAAATAAAATTCTTTTTAATTTCTTCTCATCTTCTCAATCCAATCATTTTTATCTTTTTCTCTATTGATTTTAGACGAATCAGAAAATTGATCTCTTGCTAGCTTCAATGTTATGATCACTCCTTTCTGATTAGTTTAAAAAGAGTTGTTTGGTTTTTTTGAGTCAAAGTGATAATTTGGTCAATTTGGTCAGTAGAGAAAATGGCATTATTATTAGTGATTATGTTTTGAGGTTATTTATCAAAGAATCTTTTTATCTTTTTCACATTTAACACTTGCAACAAGTATCAGTTGGGGACATTTTTTTAAGTAATAAAGAGTTTTTATTTCTTTGCTTATGAAATGCTTTCTAAAGTTCATTGAGCTTACTGTCCACATTTTCTGTCAGCAGAAAAGACATTTTTTTCTCAGGCCCTCATCACAGTCAATATGTTCATCTGTTCATAATTCCTTCTTATTTATTGCCAACAGAAAATCTGTTATCAGCCTCAGGAAATGGTTTTTAAGACAAAAGATTGTGTTTTTTTCTCTTTGCTTGCTTCTCTTGTAGGCCCTGATTACATTTGTTATGTGGTCTCAGAATGGCTGACACCTAAACACCCTCTCTCACTGTTCTAATAGATGGATCTATATTCAGAGCTAACAATCTTCATACTTGTTTCAAATTTTCTTGATGTAAATACTTTTATGTTTACACAAGGTCAAGCAATCTTTCAACATGGTTGACATCTTGTCTTTCTCCTGAAGAATTTCTCAGATAAAACATTGCAATGTACAGCACAAAATTCCATTTTCTCTAGAAAATAAGGCACGATCCAGTTCAAGTAAAATGCGTATGAAAGCAACATATAAAAGATGGAATAATCCCAAGTTTGTTTTTTTGGACCTTTCTTAGATATAGAACTCTAGAAGTTTTGGCAAAAATCATGTTCTGATGCCAAGTAACCATTTTATTTTATTCATTTGCTGCTTCTCTTTGAGGAGCTTCCATTTTTCTCTATCTTTCTTCATTTTCTCTTCTTTTTATTTTTCCTTCATTTGTCATATTTTTTAATTTTCTTCCGTTTCCTCTTTTGCATTCATCTTTTCCAATTTTATCTCTTTCTTCCTTTTTTTGGATATTCTTTTTCTGTATCATCTTCTTTCTTTTCTTGGCTTTTCTTTTTCTGTATTATCTTCTTCCTTTTCTTGGATAATCTTTTTCTGTATCATCTTCTTCCTTTTCTTGGCTTTTCTTTTTCTGTATCATCTTCTTCTTCCTTTTCTTGGATAATCTTTTTCTGTATCATCTTCTTCCTTTTCTTGGCTTTTCTTTTTCTGTATCATCTTCTTCTTCCTTTTGTTGGCTTTTCTTTTTCTGTATTATCTTCTTCTTTCTTTTCTTGGATATTCTTTTTCTGTGTCATCTTCTTTCTTTTCTTGGCTTTTCTTTTTCTGTATTATCTTCTTTCTATTCTTGGAAATTCTTTTTCTCTATCATCTTCTTCCTTTTCTTGGCTTTTCTTCTTCTGTATTATCTTCTTTCTTTTCTTGGATATTCTTTTTCTGTATCATCTTCTTCTTCCTTTTCTTGGTTTTTCTTTTTCTGTATCATCTTCTTCTTCCTTTTCTTGGCTTTTCTTTTTCTGTATCATCCTCTTCCTTTTCTTGGCTTTTCTTTTTCTGTATCATCTTCTTCTTCCTTTTCTTGGATATTCTTTTTCTGTATCTTCTTCTTTCTTTTCTTGGCTTTTCTTTTTCTGTATTATCTTCTTCTTTCTTTTCTTGGATATTCTTTTTCTGTATCTTCTTTCTTTTCTTGGCTTTTCTTTTTCTGTATTATCTTCTTCCTTTTCTTGGCTTTTCTTTTTCTGTATCATCTTCTTCTTCCTTTTCTTGGTTTTTCTTTTTCTGTATCATCTTCTTCCTTTTCTTGGTTTTTCTTTTTCTGTATCATTTTCTTCTTCCTTTTCTTGGGTTTTCTTTTTCTGTATCATCTTCTTCCTTTTCTTGGTTTTTCTTTTTCTGTATCATCTTCTTCTTCCTTTTCTTGGATATTCTTTTTCTGTATCTTCTTTCTTTTCTTGGCTTTTCTTTTTCTGTATTATCTTCTTTCTTTTCTTGGCTTTTCTTTTTCTGTATCATCTTCTTCTTCCTTTTCTTGGTTTTTCTTTTTCTGTATCATCTTCTTCCTTTTCTTGGTTTTTCTTTTTCTGTATCATTTGTTCTTTCTTTTCTTGGCTTTTCTTTTTCTGTATTATCTTCTTCTTTCTTTTCTTGGATATTCTTTTTCTGTATCATCTTCTTCTTCCTTTTCTTGGCTTTTCTTTTTCTATATTATCTTCTTCTTCCTTTTCTTGGCTTTTCTTTTTCTGTATCATCTTCTTCTTCCTTTTCATGGATTTTCTATTTCTATATCATCATCTTTCTTTTCTTGGATATTCTTTTTCTATATCATCTTTTTATTCCTTTTCTTTTTCTCTTCTTTGTCCCTTTGACGGATATGTGTGTGTTGTAATAGATAGTGGCTCAGAATGTGAAATCGGAAACTCAAGTTTGAATTCCAGTCAAGATCTTTATATTTACTTATATGCAAATACCACTGAAAGAGCTATGGATCCCTTTCTTCTCCTCTAGCTATGGAATAAATAGTAGTACTTGTATTTACATGAAAAAATTATCCCCAAAGAATTGATAATGCAATATTGATTTGCAAAAAAAGAGTAATTAGGAAAAATTCAAAAATAAGTTTCTTCTTTATATAATCCACAATGGGTTGATAACCTGTAAATAACAAATCGATATTTGTCCTTTTTTCTTTTTCTTTCTTAATTTACTTTTTTATTCTTCTCTTTACCTTTCAAGTTCTATTTTCTTTAACTCTTCTTTTTATTTCTATAATATTTTTCTTTCTCACCTTTTCTTCAGCTTCTTTTCTTTTTCTTCTTTTTCCCTTTTTCTATCCTTTCTTTTCTCTTCTTTCTTCATTCTGTTTCTCTTCCTCTTTCACATCTTGATTTTTCTCTTCTTTCTTTCTTCTTCCCATTCTCTTACCTCCTTTTGTTCTTCATCTTTATCACTTCTCTTTCCCTTCATCCCTTTAATGCTTTTTGTACCTCCTCATCTCCTTTTTTATCCTATCCTATCTTTTCTTTTCTTCTTCCTCTGCATTTTTGTAATCTTGCCTTTCTTTTTTGACATTTTTCATTTTTATCCTCTTCTTCCTTTTATTCTTTTCCCTTCTCTCTATCTTCCTGTTATATTTCAATCTTTCTTTTCACCCTCACACTTCTTTTTTTTAGATCAGATTTTTTCTACTCCACTTTTTATTTTTTTCTTTCTTGCTGTTTCCTCTTACCTCTTTCATCTTCTCTTCTTCCTCAACACAATCATTTCTTTTTCTTTTTTCACCTTCACTTCTTCCTCCACACAATTATTCCTCTTTCTTCTCCTCTTCTTCTTCCACACAATCATTCCTCTTTCCTCCTCTCTTTTTTCCTGCACACAATCATTCCTCTTTCCTCTTCTTCCTCCACACAATTATTCCTTTGTCCTCTTTCATCTTCTCTTCTTCCTCCACACAGTCATTCCTTTTTCCTCTTTTATTTTGTCATCTTTCTCTACACAATCCTTCCTCTTTCTTCATGTCTTCTTCCTCCACAAATCATTCAGATTTCCCATTTAATCTTCTCTTCTTCCTCCACACAATTATTCCTCTTTCTTCTCTTCTTCTTCTTCCACACAATCATTCCTCATCCCTCTTCTCTTTTTCCTCTGCACAATCATTCCTCTTCTCTTTTTCCTCTGCACAATCATTCCTCTTTCCTCTCCTCTTCTTCCTCCACACAATCATTCCTCTTTCCTCTCTTCTTCTTCCTCCACACAATTATTCCTCTTTCCTCTCTTCTTCTTCCTCCACACAATTATTCCTCTTTCTTCTCTTCTTCTTCTTCCACACAATCATTCCTCATTCCTCTTCTCTTTTTCCTCTGCACAATCATTCCTCTTTCCTCTCCTCTTCTTCCTCCACACAATCATTCCTCTTTCCTCTCTTCTTCTTCCTCCACACAATTATTCCTCTTTCCTCTCTTCTTCTTCCTCCACACAATTATTCCTCTTTCTTCTCTTCTTCTTCTTCCACACAATCATTCCTCATTCCTCTTCTCTTTTTCCTCTGCACAATCATTCCTCTTCTCTTTTTCCTCTGCACAATCATTCCTCTTCTCTTTTTCCTCTGCACAATCATTCCTCTTTCATCTTCTCTTCTTCCTCCACACAATCATTTCCCATCAGTTCACTTCCATCAAGAAGACAGTCTTTATGCTTTTGTTTGTTTCAAATAAGAATATCTTTTAGAAATATAATTGATGTATATCCATGAATTATTTTACTGAGCACATTGATGCTCTTTATTCATGTTTTTCATGTTCTTAGAAGAAATGAACAGTATGATTAATATTGGAGTTGATTATAAATGTGGTGCCTTTGCTAATAGGGGAAGGATATGGTTGTAATAAAGAAGGGCCACCTGCTTTGATCTAATCTCATTTTTCTCCTATTTTTTCCTTCCTTTTCTTGTTCACTGATCAGTTTTGTTTTTCATTTATTTTTCTTCATAACTTTATCCAATATTTTTCATAAGTCATTTTTCATTTGTCCAAAGCATTGAAGATTTTTTATCTCATGTCATTTAACTGTTAATCTTTCTCTCTTACTTCAAACTTCTTTTTCTTCCTCCTTTTCAAATTCTCACTTTCTTTGCTTCCAAGTATTTCATCTCCTGCACTTTTGCATCCTCCTCCTCCTCCTCCTCCTCCTACTACTCCTCCTCCTCCTACTCCTAGCTACAGTCTTTGTTTATCTGTTTATTGTTGTCTGATTGCAAGATTTATCAACCTTTCCATTGATCTTCGTCATGAGAATGTCAATCCTTTTTTTTCTTTCACTGAAGAAATACAACATATGCAACAGGATAAGTCCTTTAGTGCCTGTCCTTTGAAAGTTTTTTTTTTTTTTTTTTTTTTTTTATGCTACATGTACTTGATCGGAGGAAAAAAAAGAAATTATGTATATATTTTCTCGTGTCAGTTAGTAAGAATATGCCTATTGGTCTATATATATATATATATATATATATATATATATATATATAAATACACACGTGTGTGTGTGTGTGTACATGTGTTATATAGGAATAAAGTGTCGCTGCCAAAGATAGATCACCAGAGAGTAAACATAGGTGATCCCATTATTGAATTAAGTAGATCTCATCAACATAAAGGAAATATATATATATGTATGGGAATTATCATGATGACTGTTGTTCTGCATTTCTAGTCTATCCTCTATTACTATTTGGACTGCTATTTCTACTCTATCCTCTGTAATATATGGATTGCTATTCTCTATTCTATTCGCTATACTATCGCTACTATTTGGATTACTATACAGTGATTACTATTCAAGCGAGTATTATCGAGCAAGTACTATTATGCAAGTGCTATTCAAAGGTGGCTGACACCAGTGTTGTTCAACGGTGTTACTATAGTTGTATCTGCAATTGCAAAGTCTCTACCACAATGAGCATCACGAAAGTGACAATGATTATTTGTTGGAATCACAAAAACATGCAAGCACTTATTTCTATCTCTTTATCTCAGCCTGTTCCTATCTATATCAATATGTTTAATTCTGTCTGTCTGGGAATTCTTTTATCATTCAGGAAGAAGGGTTAATATTGTAATGAATCTTAATTGGTTATATTTAATTTTTTATTTGCAAAGTAATTATTACAATACAGAACTGGGAAAATATCTGTAGTAAAAAATAAAAATTGAAGTTGAAGGAAAAACTGCCTGCTTCTGTGAGTCTCTTGAATGTTCTTGTTATAGTTTCATCTACCACAAGGAAAGTTCGTTCTCTTTGTCACTCCAGAAGGTTTTTCTCGCCTGAGTCCATCCTTCATATCTACAAATCAACCATTCATCCTTGCACTGAACGCTGTTCATCTAGAGGTCCTTGACAAAATCCAGAGACAGATATGCAGTGTGATAGTTCTTGACTGGCATCTTGTCTACAGTCACTCTTTCACAGACGTCCTGTGGCTTCCCTCTGTCTTTTCTACAAGTATTTTCATAGCAACTGCTCTGATGAGCTACTTTCACTGGTTCCCAAATTGTATGAATTTAAGCATGCTACTTAGTTGGCATCTCAAAACCACGCTTTCACTGTTGAAATGGTTAAATGTAGCCATCTCTTCTACTCCAACAACTTCTTATCTTGCACTTCAAAACAGTGTAACTCCCTTCCTCTTACTTGCTTCTCTTATAGCTATAATCTTCAAATATTCAAATGTAATGTCAATCGATATCTTCTGATGCTTTGACCCTGATTCCCGTCCTTCTTTATATCCTTTCCTCAACCCCCCTCTTTACTCTTGTTGTTACTCTCTGTAACCCCTTGGATGCTAGAGGCACTCCTACTTTGCTAATAGAGAGTTATAATGCACACATTTCGCTGATGTTAAAAGGACATTAATACTGATTAAACTGATTATTAGAGTGTTGCAAGATTTTAGAGTTCCAGTTCTTCAACATTTTTGTTTCAGTTTTGGCTTCTGTCCCAGACTGTCAGATTCTTTCTTCGGTCATTTTGAGCTTCAGATTTTGGTTATTAACTGATCTTGTCTGAAATGTTGAGATAAAGAAGAGCATCGTTTCAGCAAAAAAATGTCTTTTCTTCGAGAAAAATAAGCAGATTAGAAAGCATATATTAATCAAGAATGTATTTAGAGTTATTCAATCCATGAAAGTTTTACTACCTTCAAGACATGTAAACCAGTCACCATTTTTATAGGTGTTATAATTGAGAATTTTCCTATTGAAAATTTATCTTTCTTTAATGCTTTCTCCAAAACAATTTATATATTCTCCATTTTCTCCTTCTTTTTTTGAAAATCAGTTCATCCCAAATGCCACTAAGTCACAAGAGGTTATTGAGAATGAAAGAGAATGAAAAGACTTTAATAGAAACTGGAAACTCAATCCTAAACAGGAAACAAGGGATAAACCTCTACTCCTGTTGAACAAACTAGTTTGTGTATGAAGGTGATTACATGAGGCTATACATGAAGCCTGTCAGCAGCACCTGGCTCAAGCTTTAATGCTGTAGGGAGTTTACCAGGATCACATTAAAACTGAGGTTTTGCTGTAACTGGTCAAATATCCACAGATTTTATCACACACCATTTACATTTCTTTATGCTTGCAATATATCCTGCCACTGATGATTTTGTTCCAACCAGATAATGCCACCACTCTCAGAATGTGCAGATCTCTTAAAACAGGATCCAGAAGCACTTTGACTTCCCAGTCGATCATTGTCCCTAATTAATCAAAACTTCTACAGCAAGATCAAAATATTTCCTGGGAACAACATCCTACCAGTGTATTGGTATATGGCAACTTGTGTCCTGTCTCCATCCTAGTGAAACAGTTTGAGGTCACTTCATCATTTGTCCTCTGGAGACTTCAAACTCCTGACAAGAGAAACAAGAAACTAACTTATCCTGAGGTCATCAACAGGAACATGTGGATTAAGAGAAATGACCTGGTGGCACCTATGCATGATCATGAATATGAGTGCATTATTGTGGGATTTATAATCTCAACTGAGATTGAACAATAATAATGATGCTAAATATTCATCAGATTTAAACCTGTCAGATTTCCCCACCTTTTCTGCCAATGGACTTCACTTAACATCCACTAGGTGTCATGGTAAAAAGTGATATAAAAGAAAAGGATTCTTTCCTCTTTTTTTTTCTATCTCACTCAAAAGGACCAGACATATCCCATCTCCCCTTCTGGGGCAACAGCAGCTGGCAAACCAACTTTTTTAATTTCAACTAAACCACATGGCACATCACTCTTCCCTGCTCCATACACACACATATATACTACAGTCACTCAGATGAATATGATTTCACTTATTTTCTTTTGTGAGTTATTTTGTTCTGTTTATAAATATATATCTAAAATCCTATACATGTCTAATTTATTTTCTTTTGAAAATGGTGAGACATTCAACTGAGGTGGCATCTGCTCACTAAAATCCTGATTAAACATGTATGGAACTTATTAAATTCCCTGCAGCTAAATTCAAGTAACACAATACAACTATGAAATTCTGTCTGAACTGATATAAGCATGCAATGGTACTAGCTCTGCATAAACTCTACACACAGATACCATTATTCAGGTAAATTGATGAGGTACTTATTATTAAGCAGTGTCCTGTAATTTTGGGGTACTTCAGATTAATCTAAGTTTGACAAAGATGTCTGATACCGCTTCTACATTCTCCATTAACGAGAGCATATTTAGTAGACATCAACACTTCCCAGTGCACTAGTTTGACCTTGGTCAATTCACCAGTCCACTAGAGTTGACATTTAATAGATTTATTGATGTAAAACTATTGATGTTATCTCCTTGAGTTATTTTTTCAGCACACTCTAGACAATCCTCCTGGATTGGTTGAGTGTCAAAATTATCTCAAATATCCCAGGCACTCACGATGGAAATCCTGGAAATATGTAACGTTTGATCTTTCTTTCAACTCTTTCATCAATTTTATCTCCAACTCTGTTTTTTTTTATTCTACATTCTCTTTCACTTCTTGAATTTCTTCTGCTTCCTTTGATTCTTTCCCACCATCTCTGCTCACTTCATTATCTTCTTTTTTTATCTCATCTTTTCTTCTTTTTTTTATTTACTTCTTCATTTTTGCAATACTACTCTTTTTTTTATATTTTTCATTTTTACCCTCTTCTTCTTTTTCTTCCTATCATCTCACTCTGTCTTTCTTCATTTTCTATTTTAATCTTTTTTCTCCCTCACTCTTTATTTTTTTTTTCTTCAGACTTTTCCCTCTTTTCCTTCTATCCTTTTTTTGTCTTTCTTGATTTGTTTCACATTCTTCTTTTATTTTCTCTTCCTCTTCTACACAATCATTTAGTCTCCATTCAGGAGACAGTCTTCATGCTTTTGTCTGTCTAGAATAAGAATATCTTCACGGTTAAACTCAGTAATTCATTAAAGATCTGGCAGACCCTTTTCTGCCTGGGCAAACAGATCAATAAGGTTCTTCTGAAATTATTTACATAGATCTCTTTTCTTCTGCATCCTCAAATATGTGTCTTTGAAACTGAAAGCAAATGGCTTTGGTGTGATCATTGCCTTCAAGAAGATTTCTTAGAGCTGAAATCTCAAAATTAGATTCTGGTCTTCCTTTGTCTTGGTCAAGCACGGTTTTTAAGTTATGTCCTTTTTCAGGAAGGACAGTAGAAAACTTTATAGACAATGTCTTTTTGTTCTCAAACCAAACTGCCGTGAACATTGGCTGTAAGAGAACTTAATCTGATATTTGAAATCAAATCTGACCCAATGAATTCTTGTTTTAAGAAGGGAGAAATCTTAGCAGGGATGTTGCATTTACACTGATCTTAACTTACCCTAATTCTACTTGTTAAGTGAGTAAGTCCTGATATAGAAACATGACATTCTGTCCCAATTCTTGTCCCAAGTTATTCACAACAGTTCCAGGTCTGAATCTTCTTTTGGGTTTGATTGTCTAGCAAGAACTATTTAAAGAAGTAAATTAATAAACTCTATCTTACCTTTAAGTAATCTGACAAATTATTTTTGGATCAAAGACAACTAAAAGAAAGGTAATGGGAAAGAACATATGTCAATCATTTGTTAAGAATTAAAAAGTAAGGACACTTATGCTTAGAACCAGAAAGAGACAACTGAAATTTCATGGATGCATAATGAGGAAAGAAGACTTGGAAAATTTGACACTCAAATGGCATATTGCAGGCAAGAGGGACAGAGGAAAGCAGAGAGTAACCTACATAATGAGCTTGTGTAAAATGGAAGTAGTGGAGAGCCATGATCAACCTACCTTGAGCTTGTGTAAATGAATGGCAGAACAGGGATTGGGAAGGATAGTGAGAAGACAAACTATACTGAATACTGCAAAAAATTGGAAGTTTTGTAAAAGTTATGATCATCCACGTCCTGAAGCAACATGTCACATAGAAATGCAAGAAAATAGAACACAAAATAATTTGAGTTGGTTGATTAAAAAATAGTGCAAATTGAGAAGCAAAAATTTCATTTTCAAGTTAATACTGAGTGGTGTTTTAAGGAAAAAAAGTTTTAAAAAGAGAATATTTGAATGCAAAGGAAATAGTTGCATTTTTTAGTTTTTATAGTGACTTTAAACTCAGGCAGAAGAAAATATGTTTTGAAAGTTTCAAACCAGGTAAAAATAGTAGATTTTAGCTAAAATAAGTCAACAGTAGTGTACAAAAATACTCTACATGAGTAGAAACGAGGCTTTATTGCTTTATCATCAAGTATGCTGGAAGAACTACTGCAGATGTATTTCTCCATATGTACTTGAATATATTTTCTCAGCAGAACTATCTTATATATTTAGAAGTCAACCATTTGAATATTGCTGCCACATCTAGCATAGTACTTTTATATATTTGATAAAATCCAAAGAAAAATCTACAATGTTAATGGTCCTGAGCTGGCATCTCGACATCAGTCATTTTCCCACTGCTATAATATGATTTCCTTGTACCTTTTCTATAAATACTTTCATGGTAATTGTTCTCATGAACTTTTCTCTATGTTAGCTGTATTTTAAGAATTGAAGTGCAGTACTGGATTGGAAGCAAGGTCTCATCATCTTACAGCTTAAGTTCTCTGACACTTTTCCCTTGCAGAATTCTCTTCCAGCTTCCTGCTTTCCAGTCAACTTTGATCTTCAAAAATCTAAATACAATGTCAATTGTCATCTTCTGTCTTCTTAATTCTTGTTCTTTTATTGTTCTCTTGCCTTAATAATGTTTTTCCTTATATTCTCTTGCACTCTAGTAATCCCTTGAATCTTAGTAGCTAAAGCATAACTTTTTCGGCACAGATCCAAGGTTTCGTGAGGCTGCCAGATACCATATATATATATATATAGGGATCGGATATGTATCAGAGTGTACAGAATGATATTTACGATGTTTAAACATTTCCTATATGTTTCTTTTGTTATCATTCATTCATATATATATATATATATATATATATATATATATTCACTTGTATGGATATGAGTTTGACACTGGGTTTCATGCTTTTGTTATCATCAGAAAAACTGGTTTAATTTTTTAATAAATAAACTCATATCCATAAAACTGAATATGTTAGCTCTGTCACTGATATTGACCACTTTCCACTAAGTACTGAGCATATAAAATAATATACATACACACGCACACACACAGATATATATATATATATATATATATATATATACACACACACACATGTAAGCATATTCTTTTTTTTAATTATTTTAATGTTTTAATTATCTATTTTTTTTCTATCAGCTTAATATAATATTAAATTCTTTGCTAATTAAACACTAAGAAAATATATGAAGGGCTACTGAAAAGTTCTCAGCCTAAGAAAGAAGTCCTAAAATTTTCTAACATTTGGTTATTTCTTAATACTATTGTTAATACTGTTGTCCACTGAATACAAGACCCAAGAGTAGAGGGTTACTAAGTAAGGTTGTCCTATGGGCATAACAGGAGGCAGTAACTGTAGATTATGAGGACAGATAAGTGTTGATTCTAGACTTGAAGCATTTATAATCAGAGTAATTTGGGAAGCATTCTCTTGGGAGTCTGTTACACAAAGTAACAGTCCTTGGGAATCAGCTGAGTAGACCTCTGTCCTTACTTAGCAACAGCTCATATGTGATTATCATTTGAGATTTGAAGTGAACTTGACTTCTGACAAACATTCAAGGCAAGAGGAGGCCTCATTGAGAGTGCAACGATTTAATCAGATTTTAAGGAAGATTATTAGAGCCAGAATTTTCCAGTCTTCCTTTATAAATCACTTTTTTGATATTGATCAGTTCCCTTTGCTTTCCTTGTGGGGTGATGCTGTAACCCTACACTCCACTGGTAGTCTACAGGGTTAATATAACATTCATCTTTTTGCTCTGTTATAATTGCATTTCCTGTAAAATAATTTCAATCTTTTTTTCATGCATTATTTATTTCGTGTCTTTAACTATGAATCCTTAATTAACTCGATTTTTAATTAATCCTTTTTGTTAGAATAAAATTTTCACATGAATAATAAATAAAAAACTTCAAATTAAAATCTGACTTTATCTGACCAATTCTTTTTTAGCAGTTTTGTACTTGTAAATCCACAATGTCCACATGATTGAAATGTTTCTATTTTAAAAAGCAAGACAAAGCAATAAATAATTTACACCTGTTCTTTTTTTAATATCAAATTGTATAAAAGGTATTTTTAGAAAATATTTTCCTCCTTTTATTTATATATATATTTTTTTTGATGACTTGTTGTCCAAGTGTTTAAAAGTGGATTGAATCAGAAAGCAGGTTGTTTTTCTCATCTTTTACTCTCAAATGGTTTTCTTGCTGTTCTGTTTTTTCCAAGGGCTTTCACGTTCATGCCTTTCAAAAGGGCTTTGGCCTCACATTGTTATTGAAACCATTCAGTTCCTCAATTTGTTGATGTGCCAAGAATTAAATGTAGTTTGCACAGAGGTTGAATAATTTTGTTTCTAAGTTGAGTGAAGTGGGGAGCAAATGAGGGAACAAAATGCTGGCAAGAATTTTAACTTGAATTAAGTGAAAGGTACAAAGAAAAATTTTGAATAAGTCTTAAAATTCAGACTTGTGTTTGCACTAATAATCAATATTTTTTAAATCCACCTGGAATTTACTGTGATGTGAAATTATTGGCAACTTTCTTGAATAACTTTAGCAATGTGTGTCGGGAGGACTATTTTTTGTAAATTTTGTGGTTATATTGCCAGTATTTTGTGGATAGTTTTTTGTTTTAGATTTTAGCTTTCAATCATACTTTTGAACACAAAGTCTACATACCAGAAAATCCACCATTCCTGTTTTGGCTCATGAAGATGGCTAAATGGTTAGAACAAAGCATTTATATCTTGTAAAGTGCTGAATTTACTACTTAATATCATGAAACATATGATCCTCACCCATGAATTATTGCAAGATCATTTTTTTGTCCTCCATTGCTAGGTTGGTGAGTTTTCTTACCATAACTCATCTAGAAGAAAGAAAATGAGGAATTCAAGACTAAATCAAATATTCTGAAAATAGTTTACGAATATTCATTTTTCCTATTTTAAAACGTTTTCCTTTTTCTCTTTTTTCTCTCTTCTTTTTATCTTCTTTCCCTTTTCCTTGTCTGAATTAAATTGAACTGGTCTGAAGAGACGGACATTTGAGATCCACAAAATAAATTATAACCTGACCTGATGGATTTTTAAGGATTCTGTATTCATTATTCATATTGCTCTGTTCTTACATTGAACTCTCTTTGGATTTATATCCTCCTTGGAATTATCCCTACTAATCATCAAGTGATATTATATATATATATATATATATATATATATATATATATATATAGATAGATAGATAGAAGGATATACTCTTTTACAGATTAATAAGTTTATATTCTTATTGTTTGTAATAAATTGTTTCATACAAAACTAAGTGAAAGAGATGCTGTAAAATTCCCTGAAAATTTAAATGAACTAAGACACTCCCATAACACAAAAAACTAATCAATAATAAATAACGAATAAATAGAAAAAATAGTCAAAGGAATTAATAATAATGAGAAAAACGTTAACAAACAACATTATAAAATCCCTACAAATAACCGCATTAAGATCCACAATTATTTCTACTCAATATCCTGATTTTTATTGTTTTTTTTAATATTTTGTGGCTAGTGCTTGATGCAGGGAAATGTTTGTGTACGAGTTTAATGAATATTTTTCCTATGTTTGTTACATTTTTGTTGTATGGTGGCTTTAACAATAAGATGTTTCTCTTTCTTTTTCTTTTTTTTTGTACCATGTGGTGTTTATGTGAGTATTGTGAAAAATCCACTTTCTTTTTGTATTGTTTCATAATATTTCTTGGATTCATTGAAAATGGTTTCATTGGAAGAATTGTCAGATAACCAGTGAATTGATTGTGGGATCTGTTTGATTATTGCTGGTGGGTGATTGGAAGATGTGTTATATAAGTGCTTGGTCATTAAGTTTTGCATATGGTTAATATTACCTCTTCTTAGGTTGAATGTGGCATCATATAATGGTCATTTTTCCCATTTTTCATTAAAATTACCTGCATATATATATATATATATATATATATATATATATATATATACACAAAAGAGCTACTGAAAGGTTTTTGCCCTGACCAAGAAGAAATTCTGACTGTTGGACAGATTTTGGGAAGTATACAAAGCTAGAAACATTTCAGCAAACTCCTGTATATTTGTGTACATGCACATATATATGTATATATATATATATATATATATATATATATATATATATATATATATATATATATATAAAGAATCAATGGATCTCATTTTTAAACAGGCCAATAGACAGAAATAAACTGTTTAAATAAATGGAGTGTCTACTCAAATACAGACATCCACTAAAATATAATTGAAAGTAAACAATATATATATGTGTGTGTGTGAACAGTTTGTATATAGAAATGAAGACTGCATGCGTTAAGAAAACATCAGACCCTGTATTACTCCTCTTTGTTTAGGCTCTGCATATAGGCTGCTCAGTGCTTATATGAAATGAAGTAAGGTGAAAACTAGTTTTTCCTAGTTTTTCTGTTTCAATTTAATCTTTGAGGTTATTTATAGCCTTGAACTTGATTTCCTTTAGTATTTTTTACTTATATTTTATTTATGCGTTAATTATTTTATCAATCTATTTTTCTATACTTTGTCCAGTTCTAAAGTTTTGCATTTGAAATAATGTTTATT
The DNA here is from genome assembly GCA_963932145.1 of Acanthosepion lycidas. Taxonomy (NCBI): domain Eukaryota; kingdom Metazoa; phylum Mollusca; class Cephalopoda; order Sepiida; family Sepiidae; genus Acanthosepion; species Acanthosepion lycidas. Next base: position 8,523,933 of record OZ010584.1, read on the forward strand.
AGTTTTAAATTATTGGTTGTTATTTGTCTCATTTATTTTTTTTGCATCACGATGTAGCTGAAGGTACTGAAGAAGGAATTTGAATTTGCATTTGGAAATGAGCTCAGATCTTTTCTTTAGAATTGTATATATGCACTTTGGCAAAGGAGATAATTAATACTTTTCCTCTCATCAAAGGTTACATTGAAATTGTTACAATCTGTAGATGTTTCTCTCATTTTTCCATATTATTTTTCTAGGTTTACAGCCACATCATGTTGAAAAATCTGTTGCCATATGATCACTAAAGTTAAGCAGCATCAAGCCTGGTGACCACTTGCGAATACCAGGTGCTATAAACTTGGATGTGCAGGTGGTGTAATGGATAATTGCTTAGAATTGTTAATTAGAGAGCCAAGTTCCAATTCTGGTTGGGTTTGTTATATTCACTTACATTCAAAAGGTATTAATACACCCCCCCCCGGCTATTATTATCTCAAAAAAATAAAATTGTATACAAAATATTTAGATTTCAGCATTAAATAACCGATAGAGGTTGGTATACTGCTAAAAGCGACCAACCAGCATATTATGATTGTTGTCATTTTTTTTTTTAAGTTACATATGTGTTTTGAGAGTGTTGTGCTATTTGCATATATATTGTTGATAAATGATGTTTTATGTGAGTAACTTTTTCTGTTTCTGAAGCATTATTATTTAGATATACTTTTTCTGGGCTTCATGTAGCGTGGTATATTACATTGGTTTGTTGGCAGTTACTGTTTAGTGGGAGTTTGGATATTGTTCTGCACTAACAAGTGGGGGTTTTGGGTGCTTGGGGTGAACTGGTGATCATGCTGTTGTCTTTTTATGATTTGTAGCATATTTTCAGTGCAGTTATGCCTAAGTTTTAGAGCATTGCTTATTTTGTGCAATTTGCAGGATGTTGGGAAGTGTTTTTTTAAATATTTGACTTATGTTTGTTTTTATATTTTTACTATACATTGGATTGAACCATATAATGCTTATTTATGCTTTCATATTTTTGTTTTGTTTGGTGCAAATGTAAGTTTTGTGAAAAAAAAAACGTTTCTTTAGTGCTGTTTCATAACAATCTGACAAGTTGTTGGATAATCTGAAAATAACAGCTTGTGAATTTGCTTGATTATGATAGTGGTTGGTTGGAGGATATATATATATATATATATATATATATATATATATATATATATATATATATATATATAATGTGGCATTGTTCCTGAAAGGTTAGTATATCCTTTTTAGGAGGTTTGAAAATTACATCTTGGATATCTATATCTTTATGTTTATTTCTCTATCAATTTCAAATGTTATTTCTTGGAAAAAATTTGCTATTTTCTGGTTTCATCTGTTTTTGTTGAAGTTTCTTCAGATTAAGAGACTGTACAGGCACATGTTTTTTTTTAATTAATTATTCTAGCTAATATATGCAGTACATATATTCTATCATATCTTCCCATGCTTACAACCAATGCTTCTTCTGTATTTTTATCTACCTATGCCATTTCATTGTCAAATAGAAGGGATTTTTGACATTTTCCTTGCTTTGTTGTGATTTTTCTATATTCCTTTATTTAGGAGATGGCATTATCTAAAATAGACTAAGTGATAAATTGATAAAAATCTTTAATACACAGTGATGCACAGTGATGTCTGATATGTTAGGAATCAGTCTATTACTGATTGTGTATGTTTCCATTGATTTTGACATCTGATTTTTCTCTGTTCTGCGTTAATTTCTACGAGTATAATTTTACTTATTTTTCACTAGTTCACTTTTTGTTGGGTTAGCTCTGAATTTTTCTTTGTAGTCTTTTAGTATGATGAATGCTTGTATGGTTGTTTATACAATCAACTAAGTTGAGTCTTTGGTTTTGACGTTAATTTTGTCTTTTATTGTTTTGGGTTTTTCTTGAGTAACTAACAGAATAAAAAAATAATATTGTATTCTTGAAGTTTTACTTTATACACATTTCTACTTTTATTGATAAGGATATTAGACTTTATCTCTTTATCTCATTATTACCTTTTTTACTTTTGTTTGGCATTCATTGAGGTTATTGTAGAATTATATTTGTTCAGTCCTTTGTTTTAAATGTGGACATATTTTGTTTTGAATCAATAGTTTTCTTTTTGCATATTGTTTATAATATATTACTGGTTTAAGAAGTGTGTTTTCCATTTTATTCTTTTTATGGGAATCAAATCAGGCCAAGTATGAAGTATTGCTGCTATATCTGGGCTGAAACTGCCTCATCTTTTCTTTTCAGCCTCAGTGCAGTTCAAAAGTGTGCATGTGGCCTTGTGGGTGATGAATTATTTTCCATGCTACATCCCCTTTCCTACAGACACGACATCACACACCTATCTCTTATCTTCTGATGTTTCCTTGGAAAATGTTCTGACAATCTACAATTCCTAGTCCCACGACTTTATAGAAAGAAAAAAAATGTCATACCACATGCACAGGGATGTCTTATCCTCATTCTCTTTGCATTTCACCAGTAAGCAAAAGGGTAAATAGAACCCTGCTGGATTGTGGTGCTCTCTATGGATGAGCAGTCTGAAGCACACTGGATCAGATGGTGGTTATTCTTACAGATGGGTATGCAAGTTCAAACCCTGCCTGAGAGCACATTCTCTTTATTAAGTTTTTTCAAGTGCACAGGCCTTTAGATATAATACACTCTGTTTAAAAAAACAGGACATCTATTTCAAACACAGATATCTACAAAAAAATAACACTAAAATCACTAACGACAGTCTGTTTCATGCTTGAACTCAATTGTCAGGCCTGACAATTGTGTTAAAGCTTCTGTCACCTCCAGGTATTAATTTCAATGTCCACTTTTATAATTATATACACTCTATTCCTGATATAAAGGACTTTAACCCATAAATATAGCATACACGTTAAAACTATCTTTTTATCATATATGGAAAATATAATCTTTTATGTGTCATTTCCCTTCACCAGAATAGCATAAATCTTGTACTTACTTTGACTTTTCATAGCATGCGTCTTGACAATTTGTCTAGAGTTGAATAAAATAAAATTATTCATACGCACACTCTCAGTAGATTTATGTCTGTGTGTGTGTGTGTGTATATATATATATATATATATATATATTTATATACCAGCATACCCTGATGATCAGTAAAACCAAGGTAGGTTTGCCTGGCTCTTTAGGTTCATAATTTGATTTGCTCTACTTAGTGTATTGAGCACTTTACTTAGTTACTTTTGCTTTACTCATGTTGGAGTTTTTTTTTCTTTGGACTCTCAGCTTGGATTCTGGACGATTGTTTTCACCTCAATTACATGTTCTTAGTTCTTTCTTTTTTTATCCCTTATTTTTCCTTGGGTTTTGGTTTGTTCATTTACAAGCCAAAACACCTAAGGGTTTTCCAGATGTGTATAATTATTCATATTTATAAGATTATTATATATATATATATATATATATAAAAGAAAAACAGACCACTTTAAGGTACTATTATAATAATTTATTTCACCAGAGCCCTTTTAAAGGACGCCGGATCATCAGATAGCACTTCCAAAAATGAAATTAAATTAAAATTGATGGGTAGTGTAAGTTTTTGTAATTTAACAGAGAGTGTAAAAGGAGTAGTTAAAGAGACATGTACAAATAAGAAAAGATATACAAGTGACAAAAACAATGATTCATGAAACAAAGGAATGTGAAAACATTTTTGGTTCAAAAGATGTGAAGTGAATGAATGTATATACATATGTGTGTTGTTTGTGTGTGCGTGAGTGAATGTACATATGTATGTGTAGTTTGTTCATGTGTTTTCCAATGGGAAGTGCATTTTTCTGCAAGAGACTTACATGTTGATGTGTAAGTGGAAAAGTAATAAGAGACTGCAAAAAATTATTGTAGAGTATTTATAATGCCAGAGATTGTCCCCAAGTAGCAATTTCAGGAAAGTAAGAGGAGTTAGCCCTATATATATATATATATATATTTATATATATATATATATATATATATATATATAAAGATATAAGGTTTGTCATATATATATAAAGTTTGTTATATTCAGCATCCTGACTTCAGAGTTTCATAGACAGACCCTCCAGCAATCACTAAGTCTATATATAATGTACACAGAGAGAGATATTCCTCATGGTTAACTAATTTTAACTTGATGTGGATATAACAAATGAGAAAAAACAAGAGAAACATATCTGGAGCTGGGAATATTTGCTCAATTCTTCAAATGCTTAACTTGTTGGCTCCCATCTTAAGAAACTTGTTATCCACATTTTTAGCTTTTCTGTATCCATTAAATGTTGATTTCTTTGCACATTGAGGCGCATTTCTTGTGCAAACTGCCACATGCTGGCTCCAGATCTGACAAAAGTACTCAATGCTAATTGTTCGCCTGAGTTCTTTAACTGGCACACAATCCTGCATCAAGGAAACCGTCCTATCAATCTTACTTCCCCCTCATTGTAAATGCTGCTATAAATTCTTATTGATAGGCTCCTGTAGAGGATTATAAAATCAGTTTGCTTTCATTAAATTCTTCAGTCTCTTTATCTTTTCTGATAGACTTGTTCAGCTGTAGAGTTTCTTTTTCTTGTCATAGAATTTTATTATATGATTTGGAACAAATTGATATGAAACCTTTCTTTTAAGAAACATTTCTCTCTGACATCGAAAGGTTCATGCTTAATATCTTTATATTTTAATCTTTTGTTTATACTTCAGTGTTTATTCACATCATTCTCAGATATTGGAATAATGCTCTGAGCTTGAAATATATATATATATATATATATATATATATATATATATATATATATATATATGTATGTATGTATGTATATATATATATATATATATGTATGTATGTATGTATGTATATATATATATATGTATGTATGTATGTATGTATGTATGTATATATATATATATATATATATATATATATATATATACACACACACACACACATAGAGAGTGAGGAAGGTTTTCTGCCATGAAAATAATTTATTCTGACCAAAAAAATTGGCTTAAAGTTAAAAATGTGGCAAATCTTCTAGTCATAAATTTGATAGGTCTTCAATTCAATCTTTGGGACTACAGTGATTCAGTTCAAATGTGGCAAAGAAACCATCACACAGCTGATGGCATTAGAATCAAAGAGCATCATACTTCTGAACAGAAATATGATGAGAACAGAATTTCAATCTGGAAATATCTTAATAAATAAATGTTTTATATTTAATTATCAAAATGGTTTAATTCTTTTTGATACTATAAAGAGATTTATTTCCATTCTCAGATTGAAAAGAAAATAAGCAGAATAGTTTCCTAAACATTACCTTCCTTTATAGAATCAATTCCTGGAAATTTTTATGCCATTATTGGATATATATATATATATATATATATATATATATATATTAATGTATGTTTCATTCATAATATAAGTTTTGTCTATTTATTTTAAGTAAGTTCCTTTCATATTGTCTGATAAGCTTAATCACATTATCGTTGAAAGATGAATGGAAAACACCATATTGATATACACATTTAAATCCAATCTAAGCTTTCACCTTACACAAGCCAATATCAAAAATGACAGTTTCAATATCAAACAACACACGGACAAAACAACAATGATAGTCCACCCTTGCTGCATGAAAATTTCCAAGTAATGACAAACTCATATATACAAGACATGGAAGTGAAAATTGTGTCGCAGTTTGTGGTGTGACCAACATAAATATTTTTTAATCTGTTTGAGATATATATATATATATATATATTAAACTCTTGATAATATATTTCTGTCGAGCGCTCTTGAGAGACAGCCTAATTCTACAAACTGCAGTTGCCTATGCTAAAATGCAACGCCCTTTGGTAAGATGAATATATATATATATATATATTGGAACTTTCTTGTGTTGATTTCAGTATATGTCCTCTGGCAATTAAGAAAGAACTTTATAATAATATCTGCAAATTCTTTAAAAATGACTGATGTTGTGATTCTGGGGAGAAAATGAAAATATATATTGAAAGTTTTACAAGACTGACAAGATGATGTGTAAAAAAATGTTTAACATACAGAAAAATGTAAAATTAAATCTGATATGATTCTTTGTCTATATTTGCTTAATATCTTGCAGGCATTTCTTTGCAAGTAAATTTGCATTAACAACTTAGATTTGAATGTTTCTCTATCTGCAGTGGTCAATAATTAAGTCCATAGTTTTATGAAGCAAAAACGAATTTATCGGAGACAATAAATACTGATTTTCAGCATAATTTCCTTCCTTGTCAATGCACTTCATCCAATAGTGAATATTAATAGCATCAAGTAAACCATATTCAGTAAAACTTTTAGATCAAAATTTAGCTTATAACTAGGCTCTGACCTTATAGATCCAACTTCATATATAATTACTTTTCAAACTATATTTATTTATGGGTATCTTCTAAAGTTCAAATAATTCCACTCACAAACTGATTTATGAGTCAAGGTTGCTATCCATTATAGTCCAGTTATGTCTCTTCCTCTGATGATAATAATATCTATTGATATACAAAAATTTTATTATTTAAGTTATGCCATAGCAAACAAAATTTTTGTCGATACAGTTCTCAACAGCTGTCTAGAGCAATAATTATTATATTAAAAGTTCACAAGATCAACTTTGAGTTTCACAATGATTCCCTTTTTAGGGCCCACATTGTAAAATGTAAATGCAGAAAATTTTAAAATTTTATCAGCATATATAATAAGCATTATTTATATATATATAATATACATACATATATATATATATATATATATATATGATGGACTGTCGCATCATTTTCAACGTATGAGTGTTTTTGTGTTCAGTTCTTATGTTTATGTTTTGTATGAGACTGCACGGGATTTGCAAACAAATCCACACAAATGACATACTGAAGGGTTGACTGTCATATGGGCTGATGGATTAGCCTGAGATTTAGTGTTAATTCTTAATTCTCTCAGATGGTTGAGATGTTTCTTTTTCCAAGTTGGTTATTCCTCAGTATTTCTCCAGTTTGTTTGGTTTTCAACAGAAAGTTTGAACTCCTCCACAGGGATTTTTGCAGCAGTTAAATTGTATTTAAGTTTATCCTTGACGCATAACCAAGGATGCCCTATGTTTTGCTTACCATGAAAAAGTTGGCTAAACATGAGGATTTTTGGCATCCGATCATCACTCATTCTGATGACATAACTAGTCGATCTGAACTGTGATTGCATCAATATTCAATACCACTAACTCCCTATTTGATGAAAAGATCAGGGTTAGAGATTTTGTCCTGCCATGTATAACCACATATTGAATGAAGATAGCATTTTTGAAAAGGATCATGTTGATTGATGTATTATAACCTGGATTCTGAAGTATGAAACTATTGCAAAACTCTGAGTCAGTTTTCAAAAAGTATCATGAAATTTCAATATCTAAGTTGCTAATACAATTTTACTTACAAAGAAATACCTGCAAGTGAGAATATAAACTAAATAAAGAGATATTAGTAACTGTATACGCATGTGATAGGATGCATACAACGATAAGCAAATAAATATTTACTTAATTTATGGTGCAAACAAAACAGTGCTCAATGTAGTTAAACATAGCTATAAAGTATATATTAGGTTGGTGCAAAAATAATGACGTAATAATGTTGTTTGTTGACGTTAAAAAATATGTCAAAAAACGACATTATCACGTCATTATTTTAGCACCAACCTAATATTAATAAATACACATATGCCTATGTTTGTAGTGCAATGTAAAGTTTCATGGTTTCCCAAGTCATCAGGCATGAATGGCGAATGAACCACTTAATACAGTTGTTTTTTAAAAAGTACAGCATCTCATGGGAGGAATGCTAAATTATGCACAAATTTAAAGTTAATATAAATTTAATAAATTTTTTTCCTAACAGAAACCTTGTACCATATAAACTTGAAGCATATATATTTTTCCTTTTGCTTTCCCAATATCTCTCTCCATACACTCCATATTTTGAATGTACACCCCAATAATATATTAAGTTTATATTAACTTTGAAGCTGTGTATAATTTAATGTTCCTCCCATTGAAATCTAGTATTTTTTAAAAAACAACTGCAATAAGTATTTCATTCACCAGTTCATGCCTGACAACTTAGGAAAACCATGAAACTTTAAGCTGCATGACAAACATAAGAGTGTGTGTGTATGTGTGTGTATATATATATATATATATATCCAATAATGGCATAACAAATTTCCAGGAATTGATTCTATAAAGGAAGGTAATCTTTAGGAATCTTTTCTGCTTATTTTCTTTTCAATCTGAGAATGGAAACAAATCACTTTATAGTATCAAAAAGAATTAAACCATTTTGATAAGATATTTCCAGATTGAAATTCTGTTCTCATCATATTTCTGTTCAGAAGTATGATGCTCTTTGATTCTAGTGCCATTACCTGTGTTTCTTAGCCACATTTGAACTGAACTGCTGCAATACCAAAGATCAATTGGAAGACCTATCAAATTTATGACTAGAAGATTTACAATAATTTTAAATTCAAGACAATTTCTTTTCTCAAAATAGATTATATTCATCTCAGAAAACCCTCTTTCAGCCTCAACAGAACTTACAGGAATGGTATCAGCTATTTAGCTATTAAATATCAGCTATTAATATAAAACATTATTTTTGGATAATCCAACAACCACTACACTAAGCTTTTATAATTTTAAGAATTGATCTTCCATATTAGGCCATTTTATCTCTTGCAATGTCTATTCCCTTGAGGATTGTATGAAGTAGTCCAGTTTACGGCCACTCCCCATACCGACAGGAATTTTCTTAGTTGGTTGGACATAAAAGTGGTCCTGTGATCTGTATGAATATAAGCTGGCATTCCAAATATTGAGAACAGTGAGCAAACGCTGCATATAACTGTTGTTGCACTTACATCTGGACAGGGAAGGGCAAAAGAGAATTGCAAGTACATGTCATTGATAGTAGATATTTGTTTTGGGATTTAGATGGGAGAGGGACTTTAAAGTCAATGCTCAGCTTCTCAAATGGATGTGTAGCTTTTACTAGGGTTCCCAGTTTGGTTTGTAAAACCTTGGTTTTATTCAAGCCACAAACCTGACAAGTATTTGTTATTTGTTTCACGTCCTCAACGGAAAAATCAAATTCCAACTTCAAATCACATGAATCATGCTTGTGATGTCTGGCTGGCAGAGATCATTTTAACTTTTTGTAAATCTTTGGTGCTGTTTATTGAGCCACTCTTGACAGCATGTCTGCCATTACATTTTCCTTTCCTGACCAATAGAAAATGTTAAACAAAAAACAGGAAAGCTCTGCCTTCCATCTCACTATCTTTTCATTTTTTATTTTGCTTGATATTTTGGGATTAAACATAAAAAAAGAATGACTTTTGGTCAGTGATTAATTTAAAGCAGTGACCAATTAAGAAATGTTGCCATTTTTTTTAATGCCTCAACTATGGCATAAGCCTCCTTTAGCTGAATGTCTGCACTCAGATTTTGACAATGTTCTGGAGAAGAAGGCTACAACTATTTGAAACTATTAGTAAAAACCAAGAAATTTAAACTATTTTTTAAACTAATTTTAAATTTTAAACTATTTTAAACTGTATTTACATTTATTTCTTCTTCAAAATAAATCTAAAATTTTTATGAAAATAATAAACATAATTAAAAATTCTTGAAGCAATTAAAAAATTGAAACCAACCCTTAATAAAATTAATTATGAATATTGCACAAATGTTTTAAAATGTATACAGTAGATAGTTTAAAATAAGTTTTAACTAATAGTTTTAAATATTTTTTCTTTTTTAAAAATATTTAGACATTACAATAATTTACCTCCCTTGACATTTACATGTGACCCTACATGATAAAATTTAAAATTGTACAGTACATAATCTTAGTGTTTTTCACTTCATACATAAAAATTTAATTTTCAGTTGAAAACAGCAATTTTTGTCTTAGAAAAAACAAGACCCTGATGATGACACTTTACTAATGTCAAAAGTACTCAGAATAAAATGAATATGCATCAACATGGTAATTTTCTTACTTCCTTTTATAAGGATACTAAGAAAATTGACTGTAATTATGAGAGGGTCCTATTAAAAATAAGTAGACAAAATTTGTCTAAATTATTTAATGTGACATGTCTTAATGAAAACGAGCTGCCAAAATATATACACACACACACACTATATATATATATATATATATATATATATATATATATATATATATATATATATATATATATATATCTTCATTCAGTTTCATTGAAGATGACTGGCAAGGTACTGCAATTGAGTTTTTTATTTCATTTTTCTTGTGTTTGTATAAGTGTTTTCTTTTCTGGACATAAAATGTATCAAAATTTTCCAAAATTTCTATATATCTGAGTGCTTCCAGTTATTCTGTTAGCCATTATCAAATATATTTTTTATTTTTGCCTGAATGTCTAGATTTCTTTTTATATAGTGATGAAATGTTTTTATCATCCAAACATGGTCAGCAAATTGTGGCCATGTTCATAGGTGATGTTATTGAGTGTTTAGTTTTTTGTTTTTATTATTAGTGCTTCCATTATTTTTAGTCTTTTTTTTTTACATGTGGATGGGGCTATTATTCTTGTATTTTCTACCAGTATATAACTCTGTGTATAAATATAATTCAATTCCACTTCTATCATTCAAACCTAATATTCTAAAAACAAATTATTGCATGCCTTCTATAAACATAAAGGTAATATTTTACTAAAACTAATGATGTTAGTATGAGAAATCCACCCAGTCCATGTTTGTCTAACTACTACATGTCTCTTGTAGAAAACAAAGTATTTAAAAAAGTTACTAAACCCAAAATATATGTCTGCTGTGTGAGGCATGGTGGAGTAATGGATAGGGCTTGGATTGAGGAATTGGAGAACTGAGTTTGAATTCCAGTTAAATTACATTCATTTACATGCTGATACCCTTGGGAAAAGTATGAATCCTCTTCTTCTCCCCCGAGCTATGGGTAATTAGCAGGACAAACTGGGTACTATAGCTTTGAATGGCAACTGATCTACCGCAGAAAGAAATGACAACCTACTGCAGAAAAAAAACTTCCTTGTCAGTCATGTATTGAAAGATACATGATTTCCTAAGTGTGTATCACACATGGCACATAACTGACTATGTAGATGTTATTTTTATTTTAGCTGTTAACAAAAAAGAAACTGATAATCTCAAACCCACATTTCAAAAAACTCTGTCACTCTCATTCTTAGACATTCTTGTAGAATTTAATAGTAACACATTCACTATTTCGTGATATAAAAAATACCCACTTGTAGAAACACTTGCCACCTTAATTTTTTGAGTGAATATCTAGATATAAAATAAGTGTTATAAAAATTTCCTGAAGAGAGTGCATGAGAATTGATCATCTAGTCCTTAAAGAACTCAATAATATGAAACAGACACTAGTTAATAACAGTTTTTCTGAAATACCTCATCAATCACTAAATGAGACTAGTTCTTTCTAAGGTAACCAACAGCAACACTAACCATACAGATAAAAACAATAACATTAACATTTTCTATAAAAGCCAAAAATACATTAAAGAAGAATTTTATCTTAAAAAAATTATAAAAAAAATATACAGCCACAGTCAAAAATCTATTATAAAAAATTTAAAACAGCTAAACTTATCATCAACAATAACAATTCACCTGCAAGATGTAATTTATAGAGAACCAATATTATATATTTATTCACATTTGCCTTAAAGAGAAATGTTCCTGATCAAACCACATTCATTAATAAGTATACTGGACATACCACTACATGCTTATCAAGAAGACTCACATTACACCTCTCTGACCATAGCTCAATTAGGACCCATATTAACACACATGGAAACCTACCAAACTCTATACTTGTAGAAAATACAAAGATAATAGCCTCATCCACATGTAAAAAAAGACTAAAAATAATGGAAGCACTAATAATAAAAAAGAAAAAAAGCCAAACACTCAGTAGCATCAACTATGAACACAGCCACAATGAACTCACGATGTTTGGAAAATAAAAAAAACATTCCATCACTCTAGAAGTATATATAAAAAAAAATCTAGACACTCAGATAAAATAAAAAAAAATCCTTGATAATGGATATATAGAACATTTGGAAAATTTTTATAGACTTTATATCCAGAAAAGACAACACTTGTACAAACAGAAAAAAAAATAAAAACTTAATCACAGTACCTTGTCTGTCATCTTTAATGAGACATGTATAAAAGAGGGAATGCTGCCCAAATACACCATATATAGTACAATAAACAACCCTTGAATTGCTTAATAAAATCTAATACCATCAAATATATGACTGAAAATATTAGCTGAAATTCATATATTTATTATATGACTATGCATGTCTTGCAAATGTTACCAGCATCACTTGGTTAATAACAGTTTTATTGTGAAAAGATTGACTTGCATAATAAAAGCTGACACACAGATGTGTGTGTGTATGTGTGTATGTATGTATGTATGTGTGTATGTATGTATGTATGTATGTGTGTGTGAGAACTTTTTAAGAAACAAATGTGAAAAGATGTTTTTATTTTTCAATTTTTTAGCTGTGTTCACAGTCTTGTGCTTCTGTCAGTGCATTTATAACTGCATTCAAATGCATATAAATATTTCCTAAAAATCTGCAGATCTACAATATCTGTTTGTCTGCCTTAACATCTGCATGCAAATCAATGTCCATGTCTCATGGAGATAGAAACGCACTTGCAAATGTGCACACAGAAATGCACGAAAGCTTTCACTGGTGCTGATCAATAAAAGTTATAAAATCTCCCCAATGAAAACATTTTCCTGGAAGGTAAAACGAGGAAAACCTGTCGTTTTTCACATTTGTTGCCTTAAGCTTTTGATGCCATCATTTGAATGAGTACAAGAGGAAAAAAATTTGGTTCGGTTGGGGGAGAAGAGGAAAAGAGTGAGCCAAACAAACAAATGAGACAGGGGTGTTTGGGGGTGGGGTTTTGTAGATGGCTCCCCTACCACCTCCACACAAAAAAAGGTAAGCAACTGGCAAATATCTTTATGATAAAAGGAAAAATGAAGACATTGAGTTTAGGGTGGACGGAGAATAAAAAGAAAGATAGGTATGGAATGAGTAAATATTTAGATTCAGTGATGTTTGTGGGTGGTAAGCGAACTTGAAGAACGAAACTCAAATGCTTGATACCAGTTGTTATGGTGCCACTAGTATCATAAATGGTGGCACTACCTGGAGCCTATGTTCTTTGCTATTGAGCCAGCCCTTGGTCATGTCTTAATAGTTTATAACTATGTACGTACCTTATCTACTACAAAGATATTGTGTCTCTTTCAAACTGATGGCTGTATGGATGAACAACTGAATGCTGGCCATAAGATGCTAAGTTCAAATGCTAAGTATTCTAACAGAAAGTGATACTAGATCCAAAGATGCATTTGGATGGCATTCTAAAAGCTAAGCAGAGTATTAAAAGACAGAAAAATTGAATCAGAAATGAAGAGTATTGAACTGTTATGTGATATCCATCCTCCTATATGGCAGTGAATGCTGGACAATCTCCTTAAAAGAGGAAGAAGAGACTTGAAGCAACAGAAATGTGGTTCTACAGAAACATGTTGAGGATACAGTGGACTGAACATATGAGCAATGACAAGATTTTAGAGAAAATGGAAACAAAAAGGAAACTTGTACTTAACATCAGCAAAAGGAAGTTGGAATTTTTGGGACATGTAATAATGAATGAAGGAAGGCTTGGAAAATCTGATACTCAAAGGACAAAGTGAATAAAAGATGGACAGCGAAAAGCAGCATGTATGTGTGTGTGTATATATATATATATATATATATATATATATATATATATGCATGTGTGTGTGTGCATATACCTATCTATCTATCTATCTATATATATATATATATATATATATAATTTAGACAAGTTTTGTCTACTGATTTTTAATACGATCGTCTCATATTCACAGACAAGACTCTAAGTATCTTTATTAAAGGAAGAAAGAAAATTACCATATTGATGCATATTTATTCCTGGGTGCTTTCGACATTAGCAAAATGTCATCTTCAGGGTCTTGCTTTGTCAAAGACAAATTTGTTGTGCTTAGCTGGAAATTAAATTAAATGTTTGTTCGCTGTAATTTTGATTTTGCTGGTGTGTTGCTATTTTTGAGGATAAAGTTAGCTGTTTTAAATTTTTTGTAGTTGATAATTAACATGATTTTTTTCTTAGAGTTGGAGTAGTGTATTTCTTTATGATATTTTTAAGTGAAGAGTCATCTTGTTTGTAATTGATGTGCATTTTGACTTTTGTAGAAAGTATTGATGTTCTTTTTGACTGTGTTCACTATTGTTATTATTTACTTTGGAAAGAAATAGTCTAATTTGGTGGTCGATGAGATGGTTAACTAGTATCTGTTTTGCATTGGTGAGTTCTTTAAGGAAGAGTAGATGAGAGGATGAATTCTCATCTGCTCTTTTATATTGCCTATCCAGATGCCTTATGTTATACCTATCTGATCTAAGCCTCATTAGAACCCCTTTTAAAAATACACACAAACTTACCAGATTCCACCAAAACATATTAGTAGAAAATACAAACATAATAACCTCACCCACATGTAAAAAAGATTAAAAATAATGGAAACTTTAATAATAAAAAAGAAAAAGCCATAACTCAATAATATTAACTACAAACACAGCCACAATGTGGTGTGTTTGCAAAATAAAACATCCCTATAACTCTAAAAACATACATGCAACCCATACATCAAGTTAAAAAGCAGAAATAAAATCATCCTTGATAATGGCTAAGTGTATAGCTAAAAGTGCTTGGAATTACAGAATATTTGGACAGTTTCTATACACTGTGTGCACCAAAAAGAAAACACTTTTTCAAACACAAAAAAATTAAATACAAAGCTTAATCACAGTACCTTGTCTTTTATATTTAATAAAACATGTATAAATGAAGAATTGCTGCCTAAATACACAACATATATATTTGGATAGAAATCTTTCTTTTATGCAAAACACTTGCTGAATATATATGGGAACCAAACCAGGGATGTGATCAATGTTTGTTTGTAGGTAATGCATTTCAACATTTGGCTTGTTTCTGTTGATGTGCATTCTTACAAACATGGCATTCCTGTTTATTATTGCAGAAAAAAATAACTGGTGATGTGGACAATATGGTGACATAGCTGAAAAGTGTTCTATCTACTATTCTTATTATGCTGCAAATCTCTGCTATAATTTCTCTGTGTGTGTTTGTATATAGACAGGGTGTGATGGATAAATTGCAGTCAAATGATGCAAAAATGAAAATAACACTGACATCTCATTTTAACAGATATATTTCCCAAAAAGACAAAAAAAAAACCATCTTGAAATACTAAATGATACTTAATAATGAAGGGGGTTGAAGTCTGGGGTGTTAAATGACCAGATGTAAGGAGTGATATGGTCGCAGAAATTGTCTGACAGACATGACTGGGTTATTCTGCTTGTGTGGCATGGTGCAGAATCCTGTTGCCAGATATAGGATCTTGCAGTAGTCAACATCTTTACCCAGTGCAGCACTACCTCCTCAAGTCACTTGATGTTGGCCTCCATGTTGGGTCTGAGTCCCTTACCAACAAATTCAGGAGTTCTTTTCTTATCACAATGATCAGAGTGAGTTTTCTGAGTTGCTGAAAGTTCATAATCACCATTAGACTCATCCAACTCTTTCCAAATCCTCTGAACTGTCCTCAGATTGTCACCCAAACACTCTGAAATGTTTGTATTAGAACTTCTAGCATGAATGCCAAGCAGTACAGTATGGCATCTCCAAATTTCTGGCCAATTGTGTCATGGTGCTCTTTTTCTTTCAACTGACCCTATTATACTGTAGAGTTGACGAAATCAAAAACAACACACATGCACAAAATTAGAAGTATAAAATGGCAACAATTTATCTATCACACCCTGTGTTTATATATATATATATATATATATATATATATATATATATATGCTTATATATAAATATCTAACTATGAACTTAAAGAGCCAGGCAAACCTAACTAGGTTTCACCTACGCAGATCGTCAGGGTACGCTGTCTTTATGTTCATAGTAAGACTTGCTCTACTTAGTATATTGAGCACTTTGCTTAGTTACTTTTGCTTTACTCATGTTGGAGTTTTTTTTTCTTTGGACTCTCAGCTTGGATTCTGGACGATTGTTTTCGCCTCAATTACATGTTCTTAGTTCTTTCTTTTTTTATCCCTTATTTTTCCTTGGGTTTTGGTTTGTTCATTTACAAGCCAAAACACCTAAGGGTTTTCCAGATGTGTATAATTACTTATATTAGGTTGGTGCAAAAATAATTTCGTTTTCTCACATAGTAACATATGTTAGAAAACGAAATTATTTTTGCACCAACCTAATATTTATATTATTATTATTATGTTTATATATATATATATATATATGACTATGATATTACAACATAGAAGAAAAAAAGACCATAGTGGATAATTTTTTCCTGTTCTAATGAACACCAAGCATGTCTGTCAACTATTGCATTTAAAAGCAAAAAGAAAAAACTTCAGTAATAGATAGCAACACACAGTTTTGTATTACTACTTGTAACCCTGAACAACTCACAGTTTTGTGTTACTACTTGCCCACTTGAAAATTATCTTGGAAGAAGATCAAAAGTACTTGGAAAATAAAAAATAATTTTCACAGTTACAGCACATTTGTCACATCATTTAATTGAAATACATGGAAAATTATACTAGAGTATGGACAGATTATGTTAAAAAAAGCAGTCATAATGTCTGCAATTTATTTAATTACACATGCCTAAAAGAGAATTTGCTCCCTAAATACAGAAACATATATAATGTCATCCACAGACAGACTGTTTCGCTGTATCACAGCTCTTCATTGTGGCTAGACGTCCAGTTGCCTCTAGCTAGGATCGAAACCCAACTGATCGGCATCAGTTGGAGATTTTACCACTAAGCCATCGACACTAGGCAGGGATGAAGGTGAATTTAAGCATATTTATTTTTTAGATAAACACACAGTGACCAACTGGACTTGATTTGCTTTACCAAAGAGTTTTGCATATATATATATATATATATATATATATATATATATATATATATATATATATATATATATATATATAATGGTATCTATTGATACATATATATAATTATATATATATGATTTATGTAATAATAATTATAATAGTAATGACATCTATTGATATATATGTATATATATATATATATATACATACATACATATAGTTTATGTAATAATAATAATAATAATAATAATGCCATCTATTGATATATATATATATATATATATATATATACATATATAATGTATGTAATAATAATAATATTAATAATAATTCCATCTATGTGTGTATATATATATATATATATATATATATATATATATATATATATATAACAACACACATATAATTCATGTAATAATAATATTAATAATAATGCCATCTATTTATATCTATGTATATATATATATATATATATATATACACACACACACACACACACATATAGTTTATGCAATAATAATAATATTAATTATAATTCCATCTATATCTATCTATCTATATACATATATATATACATACACATATAATTTATGTAATAATAATATTAAACATAATGTCATCTATCTACATCATATATATATATTTGAGGAGGCATGGTGGAGTATTGAATAGTGGCTTGGATTGAGGAATCGGTGGGCTGAGTTTGAAATCCAGTCGAATCCATTATATTCACTTACATGCTAATACGCTTGGGAAAGATGTGAATCCTCTTCTTCTCCCTCTAGCTATGGGTAAATAGCAGGACAGACTGGGTTCTATAGTCTTGGATGGCAACTGGTCTAGAAGGACAACTCTGGATTCAAAACTTGCGAAGGGTCATTTGGGGACCTTGTGGTATGTAGTGCACCAGGTCTCTGTATTCGGCTCTTCAAAAAGTGTGGATGGTCCTGCACGAAACCTTCACCACTATAATCAAAATCTCATGTGCTGTTGTCGGTCTGTCGGTTTCCTGGGAACTGATCTGCTTGACCCTCATACATCAAATTCGATGGGAGAGTTGAGTATATATATATGTGTGTGTGTGTATATATACACACACATATAATTTATGTAATAATAATGATATTAATAATAATGCCTTTTATTGTTATATATAAACTATATAATTCTAAAGGTGAATGTCGAGGTGAATAGAAATTCTCTGTAGGAATTGTATATTAATGTATATGTATATAATGTATGAAGAAACAAATAGAAACCATATATTTCTCTCTAGAAATTGTTCAATTGGTATTTTGAGCAATAATTGTTGTATAAAAAATAATAAAGATTTTTGATACTTATTGTAAGTCAGCATAAGTTTGCTTTCATGTTGGGTAAAAATTGTAATGCATAAAAAAATTGTTCTAATGCATATGTCTTAATTTGAGGTTAAAATTTTGAAAGTAATCCAAAAGATACTCACATGTAGAGAAGTATGTCATTTGAGTCGATTATTGGTAAGGTATAATGAATATTTTAAGTCATTTATCACAGTTCACAAAGTCAGCTTTAAGCATCTCAATTTGATTTTTGTTCAGGCAAGAACTTCAGTAATGGTATATGTGTCATCAATAAAACTTCATGAAATATTGTACTTATAAAATAGAAAGTTCTCCACCTGCTACGCTGATCACACAGCTGAATATAACTGCATCAATAGAGACTTCTTTTTCATTCATCAAAAGCCATCTTGCAAGTATCCGACTTCACTGGCCACTTTGATCTGACAGAGGAAGTGTATATGTGTTGTAAAGACACCAAAACTGAATCATTTCAAGCATCATTAGGAATATGACAAGGTGGAAATGAAAGACTGAATTTGTTTATACTTTATGTGTGTAACCCTAACCCAACATTGTCCTGGGTATGACAATAATCTGCATCCATGTCCTGGGTAAAACAAGAAACTATGTCCAGCAGCAAAGCCTCTGATCAGAAGGTTTTGAAGATCATGGAACCACCTCTTAATTACTGGTGTTCCCAGGTCTATCCTGACCCAGGGTGGTAGCACCTGTTAGGGTCCCAGCTATGGGCAAATAGTTAACCCCTGAAACTGAGGTAAAAAGCATTATAAAAGTGTAAAAATAGGTTTTAATACCAGAAATACTTTGTAAAAAATTATTACCAAAAAATAATATTACCAGCTATACATTTTTGAAAAAATAATATTACCAGCGATACATTTTTGAGGAAAAAATATTATCAGAAATAGATTTTTCCCAAAACAAAAATATTACCAGGAAAAAAAAGTTGTCGGAATTAAATGACCCATTGAGGTTGATATACCATAAAACAAACCAAACCAAACCTAACCCAACAACCACAAATGTGAAGGCACAAACCTTGAGCATTTAAATATAGCTTACCATATTCAAACGTTTATGTGTACTACTTTATTGGTATTAGTTTTTGTCATTTTACTGTCGAAATAGCAAGATGTAACCATAAGTTCTATTCTAGCAGTTTCTTCTTTTCTTGCACTTCTCACCTGTGAAACTCTCTTTCGGTTTCTTGCTACCATGCTGTCTACAGTTTTCAAAAATTTAAATGTAATGTCAATTGCCATCTTCTGTTTTCCTGAAAGCTGGCTTCTTAGTGGCATTATCATCTTGCTTAGGCTGAAATGATTAAAAAAGACAAAAAAAAATCTTTATGAAAAGTAGGTTGATAAACCTTTCCAAAAACAGAAACTATGATTTAGAATTAAAATTAGAAGCATGATAGCACATACCCTGAAGATATCATAACAATTCAGAAAATAAAATTAATAAATTCTATACATAGAATATAGATCAATTAAAATAGGAAATAGGATTGGTTGCACAAGAAGCATTATTGTTTTTCTTTTACAGCATATCAACCTCAATAGGTTATTTACTGCCAACAAAATTTTTCCAAAATCTATTGCTGGTAATATTTTTTCCTCAAAAAATCTATTGTTGGTAATATTTTTTTCAAAAAATGTACAGCTGGTAAAATATATTTTTTTTTTCAAAAATGTATTGTTGGTAATAATGTATTGCTGGTAGTAATTTTTTACAAAAACGTATTTCTGGTATTAAAACCCACCTTCACACTTTCACAGTGTTTTGATCCCAGTTTGGGGGGGTTAACTATTTGCCTATAGCTGGGACCCTAACAGGTGCTACCACCCCAGAGGTATTATTGTTGAAGGTTGTACAAAATCAAAATATTATGAAAAAAACTGAAGTAATATTCTTAAATAGCTTCATCAGGTCAAAAGTCTTGCATGGATATTATGCATTGTGCCTAACTCGTTCAGAAATGTCTAAAATATCATCTGAATATGATATTTTTCTCAGACTAGTGGGTTAAAGGAAGCTTGTTAATGTAATGGATAGTGGTTCGGATTGAGGATTCAGAGAGCCGAGTTTGAATTCCAGTCAAATCCATTACATTCACTTATGTGCTCATACCATTGGAAAAGGTATGAAACCTTGTCTTCTTCCCCCAGCTATGGGTACATAGCAAGACAGATGGGGTTCTATAGCCTCGTCAGTCATGTATTGAAAGATACATGATTGCCTAAACATGTATCCCACATGGCACATAACTGACTGACTCAGTGGTTTAAAATGTCTTCAAACCAATGTCTCTTTTAAGCCCTTAAGCAAGACAAACCTTCATCAGTTTCTTTAGGTTGGCATGACAAAATCACAAACAGTTTTACAAAATAGAAAAAAAAAAAAAAAAAAAAAAAAACATCATTTGAATGAAGCAAGCAAATTGGTAGTGCATCTAACTGAAAGGAAAAGTAATGATGTAATCAAGTTATTGACTTTCCACACTGAAACAAAAGAGTTGGTAGTCAACTTCCATCAGTGCTAGAAAGCATGATAACAATGGACTTGAAAACTCTAATTTCCTAAAACAATGTTTCGGGAAAAAGATTTTATCAATTTCAACCATCGTCTATTTTACATATATTTAATAATTGCAGAATGTTTCCGTTATGGAAATCACTAATTTCACCATTAGCATTAACGTCTTCAACTATAATTGGGCATTTTCAAGTACATGCATTTATATGTCATGCTTTTGAATTACAAGAAAAATCTGATGTATTTTTTTCATCATGGCATTTCATGTTGATGGTGTTTTCAGTCATGTTTTCTTGATCTTGATGACTTCCTATGCAAACGTCAGATGTCAAACTATTTGTCATGTCATCTACACTGACGTTGCATCTTTATTAATGATTGAATAATACATCCATTTTTAAGTTAAAAGATATTTAATGTGCGATATTTGTTGAGATGATTTATGACTTCAAATATTTGCAGTTTTATTTGTATATCTTTGCATTGTCTACAAGTATCTACTGAATAAGGAAGACAATTGACTTGTGTACTGGGTTGTTTACTATGAGTTTTTATTTCAGATCAATGACACGTTAATTTAATTGAATGGGTTGTAGCAATTTGACCAATGTACAACATTTTTAACATTAGCGATACAATTTTCTATTAAATGACAATGTTTGTATATGATATTGGTCTTACTTCATAAAAGTTCCTTAAGGGCTGACATTATTAATTGAAATAAAGTTAGAAGTTTTTTTATATTAGATAATTGTGCAGAAGAAAAATCCACTTACTTTGAAAAAGGAAGAGGGTGTGAACTTTTTAGTGTCATTGGCTCCAGGATGCAAAGAACCCAGGCCAGACACATTCTGTTGTTTGTAATAGAAGACCGTCGATGGAATAGCTCGGATGTGATACCTATGGATGAGTGTACCTGCTTTCAAAGGCATATAATCAGTAACAGCGAACAAGATAACAGCAAGCAGGCTGATAGCTTTTGTACCCTATGAAATTCCATGGCCTTACTGCTTTAATTGAAAATAATAGCTTGATGTCTCCTAACTCTCCATGGAATGGAAAGATTTTAAATGGTTTCATAAAGTGAAAATATAAAAAAATTACTATTTTATTTTTTCATTGATTTTTTTTTTACAACAGGACCAGCATGGTACAATCCTGGATATTAACAGTAAATATTTTTTATCAGTTTCACCCCATGCAAAGCAGTAAAGCCACTAAGACACAAGGGGTTACTGGGTGTAGATGAGTTAAGACAGAAACCTTAATAATGAGCAGGAAGAGAAAAGAGTAATCAGGTGGTCAGTAGATAGCGATTGACATTGCCTTTAAATTTTTGCAGATTAAAATTGGCTGGAAAGCATGGAGACAGAAGGAAGTTCCACAAGTGAGAATTTCAAGTAAAGAAACTGTTAGCATAGAATTTCTGGCTTCATCAAGCCAGCTCGTCTGTCAATTGATGCAATCTCGATGCCAGTCTAGTAATGCACTTAAATTCAAAAAGTCTATGTACCATAGTGAAGAGCTCATCCGAGCAGTTACCATGAAAGTATTTATTTACAGAAAAGACATAAAGAGATGTCCTTATGGAAATGAGAAAGTAACTGAAGCTGAGCTGCCAGATCAGGACTGGTAATATTGCTGATTCTTTGGATTTTATCAAGTAGCTTAAGATAAATAGCAAGGGCACCTGGCCATATGTGGCGACAATATTTTAAGCATGGATGAATGGTAGACTTATAGATATGTATGATAGATTCTGGAGAGAAGAATTATCATATTCAAATGGTGGTCATAGTTGCAAACCTACTTAGTTCTTAAGCATTTTATGCACCTAGAAATAATTTATAATTTATTTATGTTTCTTCTTGCTTGCAGTTGCCATCTTTTCCTCTCTCTTTCTCTCTTTCACCCTATGTCTCTGCTCTTCTCTGACCATTTGTCTGTACCCTCTCATTCTGATCCGAGCTGCTTTCAACCTCTGTTGACAATCCATAATTTCTGTTACTGTTTTACTTGGAAATTATATTTTAGTATGCACATTTTACATACCTTTCTGCAGTGATCGTTATAGCTTCTTGATAGCTCTGATGCAGCCGATAGTAGAAAATCAGTCAGCTCAGATCTACTCCTGACATGTGCTGAAGGTCCATAATAATTTATCTGAAGTGGGGAAACAAAAAATCTAATGCATGCTATAAAATAGCAATGAAATACTACATTAGTCCATTATGTCAAAAGTCACTTCTTTTTATTTTAAAATGCATTTAAATATGAACATCTATAGATACCTTGGAGAAGAGATCTTTATACGTAGTTTCTTTATGGCTTTGAAACATGTTGGTGTTTTAAACAGGCAAAGTTAAAAGTAATTTTCTTGCTCAGTTGGAAATATATAGAGACCTATTTCCATGAAACGTTGCAGTATATAAAACCACAAGACCAAAATACATTTTTATTGCGTGTCGATACCTGAATCCAATAGTAATGACAAAACGTAATGGTTGTGCAAACTAAGGAAGTAAGAAATGAAAGGACGGCACAGTTTTCCTGTTTGAATTTTCTGATAAATCTTAATTCTTAGGTTATTAATTTAATAAGTTCATGGATAGAAGTCATCCTCTCACACGCTTCTTTAAAGAATTAAAAAATGTAAAGCAAATGCTGATTAATAACAGATTTCCTAATCAATTGTTGGATTTCTACATTAGGCATTTCTTGTCTAAGGTAACTAATAGCAACAGTGAGAATAGAAACATAAACAATAACATTAATATTTTTTATAAAAATCAGATGAACAAAAATTATAAACAGGATGAATGCAGAATTAAGAACATTATAAAAAAAATGCTTAACACCAGTTAACAATAGCAAAAAAATTAGATTAATTTATTATAAAAAATTTAAAACCTCTAACCTTATAGTTAAAAATAACCTCCTAGAACAAAATTAAATAGGGCAAATATTATTTACAAATTTAAATGCCCATTAAGGAATTGTATTCCTGATCAATTCCAAATTCATAATTATATAGGCCTCTCTACAACATGTTTGATACGCAGATTAACTCTACACCTTTCTGAAAATAGCTCAATTAGATCGCATTTAAATATTCATGGAGACCTACCGGATACTATTCATAATATACTTGTCAACAACACTAATATAATAGCATCATCTACATGCAAAAAAAGGCTAAAAAATAATGGAAGCCTTATTAATAAAAACAAACAAACCAACACTTAATAATATTAACTTTCAACATGGACATAGTATCTTGATCATGTTTTGAAACAAAAAAAAAATGAAAACGTTTTTTAAAACATACATACAACAAACTATTCCTAATTTTAACAGTTAAAATATAATCCTTGAAAATGTATAGCCAAAAGCGCTTGGATAAAAAGAACATTCAGACAGTTTTTATATAATTTATCATCCAAAAAGAAAAAAATTATTAGATCGCATGAGAAATTGTATAAAAAACTAAATAAAAGCACATTGTCTGTTGTTTTCAATGAAATGTGAGTGAAAGAAGGATTGCTGCCTAAATACACAATATATATATATATATATATATATATATATATATATATATATATATATATATATATGTAGATAGATAGATATGTGTGTGTATGAACAGTGTTATAATAATGGTGGCAAGAATTTAAATTTGTTGGTTTTTACATAAACTTGTAGACAACGTTTGATTATTACATTCTATTTAGACGTCATGAAAGATTATGTTTTCTATGTTATTCATATTTTTATCTAGAGGAATATATTTGCCTGATTAACTTGTATATATTTTTGGTTTAATTAAGTTTTTGAAGACTGTACTTTAGTGGGACTTAAAATGGTTGGAGAAAGTTAGACAAAGTGTTGATCCCATTGAATACACTCAATGTCTACATAAATATACCGTATATAACAAAGAGATCATCAATGTGAGATTTAATGATGAAAACTCAAAGGATTTTATGGAGGATGCTCAGTTTACTATTTGGATGTTGAAGGAAAGAATGTTTATATAGATATTTTAATATTATCTCTATTATATCTTGCTCAAAGATTTAAAACTTGCAAACATGTATAAGATCTTTCAAAATAAAAATGGCCATAAATGAAATTCTTCAATTCTGACCAAAATCAAAAGACAGGAAAATATTTATATTTCAGTGTTTATCTAAATTATTCAAAGCTTTTTATTTTGACTTGAACTAGGCACAGCCTCATTTAGTAGACACAGATGAGTGTTGATTGGTTGTTAATTTTGATACCACAAGAAAATGTCAGAAGACATTTAGTTGATGTCCTAATAAGGTCAACAAATTGCAAGTGATTTTAATATTACCAGATGTCAGTATTTATTAAATCAAAATTAAATTTGGCTTGAATTTTAATTTTGTAATTTTTGTTTGTTGATATTGTATTAATTCAGTTAACAGTTTAGATAATTTTGGATCAGGTGATGTTTTTGGAAACTTGTCATACCTTGGATTTATCAAAACCAAAATGATAAAAATGAAAACAATTTTTACTTAATTTAAGTAAAGAAAATGCTTAAGTTTTTGCTTATGTAAGGTGTTTTTTTTTTTTACTACAATTATTTGCTTTAAAATTCTGACTTTGTTTAAGCCTTGAAATATGATAGGTTCTAAAACTTTATTATTATAGTTTTATTATTTAAATCCAAATATTAATTTAAGTTTTCTGTACTTTATTGGTCTTGTAAGAAAACAGATAAACCAAATAAACAAGGATGATAAAATGATTCACTTGTAGAGAAAATCCTTAAAAACTGCTGGACTATATCCAGAAACCTTCTCTCCTTTTGTATATTATGATTTATTTTGTCTTAAAGTAGATTTTAAATTTTTTGATTTAATTGATTTTTGCTTAATCTTTCATAACTTCATTTCTGTCAAAAGTGTTGCAGGAATTTTATGTGATGAAATAATATTGTAAACAATTGATTTTATCATGAAAATAGTGATAAATATTTTTTGAATTTTTTAGATGATTCTTCATCTTAAACATGTGAACTCCTTGTTAGATATATAAGGTCACAGCAGCACCATGCTCAGTCATGTGTTGCAGTGGTTTCAGTTGTAACTAGAATTTATAGGGGTGTGGGGGAATAACTAGTCCCACACATACAATTGTCCTTCTTCTAGACTGGCTGCACCTGATAGCTAGAGAGCCCAATCTGCTCTGTTTTTCACCCATAGGTGGAGAGAGAAGAGATGGATTCATATCTTTCTCAATGGATTTTTTTAAAAGTGAATGCAATAGCCTCAGCTGGAATTTGAATTTGGCTGACCAATCTCTTATTCTGGAAAGATAACCACTCCACACATCCTTTGAGATGATTAATTATCATCCATATACACTGATTTATTTAAAGTAGCGACTTCATCATGGTTTTTATCTGTTCCAATGGATTGAATAAACAGTTTCATTTTTGAGATTCCTAGAAGTTTACTGGCTAATAGAAACACCTGAAGAAACCTGAATGATACAATGGCTGAAACATTGTGATGATAACAACCAAGATGAGGATACTAGTCAAAATAAATCATTGTATACTTATGTGAAATATAATCTGAAATTCAGAGACAAATCATTGTCATTATTTGATTTAATTCTCAAGTATTCTTTACCCTTCTTCAGGTTTGTAGTTCATAAAGTCTGATTATATTTGTTTTTTTTTTTGAGAAGTGAAACCATGAAATCAGGTATGACAGGGCATGTATGAAACAAAAGGATCACATCTTTCAAATAAGATCCAAATAATAAAGAGCTTTACTAAAAAGTGTATATAGTGGAGCAGGCTGTACCAAAGCCTAACAAAAGGTTACATCAAGTTCATCTAGAAAAAAAAAACTGGTGTAGTTGCCTGTGATCAGCAAAAAGCAAAAAAACAAACAAATGGCTTTCATAGCTAAAAAATATTATTATCAATGTCTCAGTAATTGTACTGACAAAGTTAGTACAGTGTTGATTGACTTAGTTACATGGAGTGGATTTTTTCACTCTGAATTTTGAATTATCATTGTCTACAAAAATCTTTGTTGTCGATGTCTAAAAGTAAGAAGGTAAAAAAGAACCCTTTTCTAAATGTATACACATGTATACAAAAGTTTAAAAAACACAACTGAAATCTAGTTATAAAAAGAATAATGATGAGGATACTTATTCAATGTGTCACCTAAGACAATGGTAGCAAAAGGCTGTAGAATGCATCTACCAAAAGATAGATGCATTCTACAGCAAAAGGTTGTAGAATGCCTCTAAAACGAAACAAAGAAACCTAAAATCTAAATGAGGCACTGGTCCAATTAACTAACATAATTAATAATGTGCTAATTTTAAAATTTAATAATCCTGGGGCTATATATTTTTATTCATTCATTTCTTTAAATGCATTTTTACAGCCCAATACTCTTGGAAATTACCGAGTTTAATAAAATGTATTTTTCACATTTAACAAATGTGCATGAGAAAAAAGAATGAAAAGCAGTTTTTTAAAAACACATGACTCATTGGTACAAAAATATTTTGAAAATTAAATTGATTTTTGTAAAACTGTTTTTAAAATTAATGGAATTATAAAAAAAATCTTAGAAATTTAAATTCTTATTTAATTTTATTAAATATGTTTACCTTAATAAAATTGACACAGTTTACGTGAAATTTATTCAGTTACAAATTTTTCAATTTAGAACAAAGTACTGAAACGTAATCAAATTAAGTAAATTAAATAACTACCATAGAAAAGAAATTAAT
Source organism: Acanthosepion lycidas (assembly GCA_963932145.1). NCBI lineage: Eukaryota > Metazoa > Mollusca > Cephalopoda > Sepiida > Sepiidae > Acanthosepion > Acanthosepion lycidas. The sequence continues at coordinate 8,551,876 of OZ010584.1, forward strand.
TAAATTGATTAATCTTAAATTTAAAGAATTTGTTCAACTTGTCAAAAAAATGGCACTCTTTTAACAAGTCACATTGTTTTGGTTTTTTTCTTTTGTTTTTTTTTCATTAGGATTGAATCTTCTCTTTTTTAACAGATAAAATGTGGTTGTATTTGAAATCTGGTGAATGAAGGTTAAGATAACATTGTAGACTTTCTGTTCCTGGTGTTGCTTGATATTGTCTTTGTATGTATATATATATATATATATATATATATATATATATATATATCTCACTGTTCTGCTGTTTGTAGTGTGCTGTCACCTGTATCTGTCATAGATCACAACTCATAGCAGCAGACAATCTTGGGCTTCAGCTTATCTGCTGCCTTTGTATCATCTCATTGATTAATATTGCAGAGAAAAATGATTTTTCTTTGTTTGAGATATGAGGAGCTTTTAAGAACATTAATTTGTATGTTTTACTTTGAAGAATTCATTCAGTCTTGGAGAATGATTAATCTTTGAATTGTTTTCTTTCTATTCATTCATCTTGTTCTGTCAAGGAGAATCTTGCTTTTGATGCTTGTTTAAGTTGACATTAGTGAGCAAACATATCTCCCAAGCTATTCCCAGTGTGTTTCATCTTCACTGAGCATGCCACTGAAACAGATTTTAACAACAAATCTTATCAACTTTACAGAGTAAAATTTTAATTGTATTCTACTTAATTCTAATTAAGACCATTTTTTACTGAAATTCACCTGATACAAGGCCTAAGAGCCACTCAAGTTAGATGGTTCCTGAATGAGGTGAAGGACGTGAATGTAAGAGTAAATTAGGAGTGAAGGTTAAAGGATATTATAAAAAAACGCAGTTGATCCCAAAGAGGTTAAGATTGTAATGTTCAGAAAGCATTCACATAGGAAGTTCTTGGGAAAAGGTTTTCCGAATTGAACTTCCTCCTTACCAATGGAATACAAAGGGAATGAGGATACTTCAACACTGTGGATGTCATAAACCAGTTCTTGATTGTAAAGGTCTGAACAGTAGAGCTTTTCTGAACATTTGACATGGAAATAGTGCCAGAAAAGTGATGGGAATGTGATGTGCCTTTGGGGAAAAACGGTTGCAGACTGAAACAACATTTCATTTTTGGTTTGATTCTACAGTGTGTTCTATAACCTTCCTCAGATTTAATTTGCAGCTGATAGTTTTCAAGAAAATTTGAGCAGGTTTCTTTATTTTGCTTGCAACGTTTTCTTGCAGTGAGGTTAATACGTATCTAAATCTTATTTACCAAATGTTTCGATTTGAAGAATCCAGCAATCCAAATTACATACGATAATCTTACATTTGAAGTATGGCATAAGTTCATTCATAACAGTCAGAAAAATCTATGGGAATTAAAATGTGAATTGTTCAAATTGGACATTATACTGAAATCTTCTAGAAAAATATGGGAAAGAGATAAATGATTTCTGTTCAAAGATTACATTCACCTTAGAAAGAATCAAGAATCCATGTATTAAAATGATAGGAGAAAATCTGTGTTTTTTTTCTACAAGAGCATTAATTTTGTTTAATCAATACAAGTATATATAAATGTAAAAGACAAGAGAAGTTATTTGCATTTACATCAGTCAAGAGGATAAGTGGGCAAAGCCAAGGAAAACCCTGATAAGTTTCTTTCATTGGGCTGAAACCTTTAGAGTGTATTCAACATTTTTGTTGTAATTAATACATGCAAATAATGTCACATGCATGTGGCTGAGTGGTTAGAACATTTGCTTTCTGACCATGAGACCCAGGTTTGAATCTTACCATAATCAATTTGAAATAAAGGAATCGGTACGTAGATGGCGATCTCAGCATATGGCACTTTTGGAAAGTGCCTGAAAACCATACCACAGGCTGACTCAAGCCTTGTGAGTGAAAATGGGTTGACAGATCACTTGAGAGCAATCAGTGTTGTGCTAGCACAAAGTCACAAATCATTGTGACTGAAGGTTTGCGCATGCTGGCCTTGTTCTGACCGCTGGTCATGCTAGATAATGTATTCTCTCTCAGAAACTAATGTCCACTCAGCATAGTATAAATCCACAGGTGGGATCTGTGGGTGTTGAACAAACAAATGTGCCTGAGCAGGCTTCTGCAGCAGGGATTTACTAACCAACCTAGTAGACAGACATCCGCAGATATGAATGGCCATCCATCCATCCATCCAATGTCAAATATACTTAATATAAGCAGTTCAATCCAGACAATTCTTTATTCTATAGAAACAGATTTAACTATTCTGCTCAGGTACTTCACTTTCTCAGCCTATTTGCATATCTCAACATTCAACTCCTTTGTTGTTCCATTTGTCGATTATGATTTCTAATGCTGTATTCCAATTTAAAGTAAAAATCTCTGAATGCATATAGTTTAGCAGAAATGGTTAAATAAAGGGAAAACACTTACGTCGGAACTGAAGGGGAAAATAGTTGTAACTCATGTATGGTCTATGGCTAATGAAAAACTGACAGACACATTAAATTTTATTTAGAATAGTGAAATTATTATTATTGCTTTACAGAAAGTAAACATTGTAAGACAAACATAAGTGCCAAAGGATAATTTTACCTTTATTGATATGGTAATAGCATGTGACACTCGTTTCAAAGACAAGGAGAGTGAGTCAGTCATGTGTCCCATCTTGAAACAAGTAGTACTGGGTGAGAGATGATATGAAATACAAAGAAAACTCATTGATGTGACTTCACTTTTTTTTTTTTTTTTTTTTTTTAGAACAGTGATGCAAAGCCAGTTAAAACATATGGTGTTAGGATAGCATGCAAGGAAAATTGTGTCATGCCTTTCCTAAGAGTATATAAGAGAATCAAGTGACATCACAATGACTTAACCAGAATTTAAACCTGTTTTGCCAATTGTTCATTCTTATGGCACTATTCCTTTGTTTAAAGTTTTAACCTTGGTTGATGTTTTTTGATGATAGGAAATTTATATTCTATTGTCTTTTTGTAAAAGTTTTTAAAGTTCAAGCAACACGCTAGAACAGTGATTCTCATCTGCCATGTCACAGTGCACTAGTGTGCCATAAAACATTGTCACAAAACTGTGAAAAAAAAACACCAGACATGCGATTCACACTAAATAAGTTGCACAAATAATTGAATAAAAACATTGAAATAAACTAAGTTCATATTTGTCTGTATATTTTAAAAAAAATCTATGGTTTTATTTAATATGATTTATATGAATACCCTTTAAAAATTGTGTGCTATGTTATTTTCATTTGCTCTTAGGCGTGCCATTGCTTGAGAAACACTGCTCTAGAAGATTGCCAAGATAAATATTCTAATAAAACTGTAAAGATGCAGATAGCTGTTTGTATAATGTGTGGAACCTCAGAAAACAGTAAACAAGTTGGTAATGAGATTTTACAAGGGATTGTTGAAAAGTTCTCAAACCAACCAGTAAGCTCTTCTTAAAACTGAAGTTTGCTAATTTAGTCATATTTTAGGTAGTAGGTTGGGCTGAGAACGTTTCAGTACCCTAAACCCTGTAGCTAGGGATTTGGTACTCACTTTGTATATGGAGAAATCATTGTCTAATCTATTAATTTTTAATACTTATCAAGCACCATGTGTTAGAGAAATTGAATTTATTAATTTTTTTGTGTTTTAATAATATATGATATTCTACTTTTCGACAATATCTGTTTTAGCTGAGAGCACATTGCCTTTCTGGTTATTCAATGGAACATGAATAGAATAAATTTAAACTGTCTTGGTTAAAAATCTAAAAAGATGAAAAGGTTGTTTGTTTCTGATTGATGCTCCTTGTATTTGAAATTTTGGTCTTTGCCTTTGGCAGACAATGATCATAGAAACTTTACATTTTGAAATTGTTTGAATATAAAATTCAATTGGATTCATAAATTGTTTTCAGACATGCATATTACCAAACACATAGAACAAATAAAACCTTATAAAATCCTAAGAAAGTTATTGAAGTTATTGCTTTTATCAAATGAACCATGTTCTCCTTGCCACAAGACAACGGACATATTGCACTTGTGGATGATTGCTCAGTTTTTTCCCTTTTATTAAATGTGCCAAACATAGTAAACATTTGAGAAACAGGAATGTCAGTACATATCAAGGAACCAATAGGTACAAGTAGTTTTTTATCTTATTATATTTGGTTATTGTATTTTAAAGCAATCACCTCAGGCCTTTGTTTTTCTTGCCTTCCTGTAAGTCCAAGACCACACCAAAATTAAATGAAAGAACATGTTATAAAGCCAGTGGAAATGTATCAGATAACATAAATCTATCATCAAAATTTAGTCTGAGATTTCTAAGCTGTTTTATTGTCATTTCTGGGCTGATGTGGTTCAGATTCTTGATTCTATCATCTGACATTTGATTTCATGATATTGTATCTGGAATCAAGCTTTGGCTACATACCACTATTTCCTTTCAGAATAATCCACTCTTACAACACAAACAGACACCAGATGGAATTGGATTTCATGGTCAGTGGTCTGATGTAATCGGTCAGTTCACTTTCTTTATACGAGCTTCACAATAGCTAGATCTTTCTCTCGTGACCAACTAGATATTCATCCAGTTTTGACTTATTGCAGGCAGACAGACAGACAACATCAATCTGCTTATCATTCTTGCTATCCACCTGCTCCTCTTGTCAAGAACCACTTTTTATCTCCTCTTGAGGAAAGTCTTTAACATTCTGCCCATGAAGAGATGATGTATTTTATATCAGCTGCCAATGATTTTCAACCAGAATCTTCGTTTTTATTGTTCTCATCTCTTCTTTGCAGCTAGCTTGATCTCTGTTCATCATATTGTGAAGGATTTCACCTGAAGATGATTAGAGATAACACCAGTCAAAATATTATGATTAATATAATCCATATGAAAATTGGAATAATGTCTGATTCCATTTATTTCAAATTGGCATCACATATTCTCCACAAAACACATAAAACTATATTTTCAAGTATGTGTAATATAAGATGATAATCCCTTAAATGAAGAATCTCTTTGAATGAAGTATTTGACATAATTAAGGATTGTTAAGCTTCTACCAGGAATTTGAGGTGAATGTTTTCTTGATCTTTTTGTTTTTGAAGATATTATAAGCTCTGAGCTTAGCCTTAATGATCTGATTGCCTATTTTTAAGGAAATAATGTCTGATATTCTTGGAGTTGACAGGCAAATCATTATCTATTGTCGATATTATCAAATTGACCCCGGACATTCATTTTAGTGTATTTTTCTGAAGCTCAAAAAACCTCACAGTATTCGTCATCTGTGTACAAGTATATTGGATTATTGCTCAATATCTGTTTCCATTTTTTTTGCTTAACAACGATCTGAAAGAGAAAAAAGTCAACGTGATTTTTTTCATTGCATCAAATTATATCCTTATTTAAATTGTTTATCTATTGAATAAGTAAAAAATAAATAAATAGGAAAAATAAAAGTTCATTTTTTATTGAAAACAGTGTCTTCGAATATTGACAATTTACAATGTCAAATGTAATTTATATGTAGGGAATCATTTTCTGATAACTAAGAAGATATTGCTTCTTTTTTTTTTGGGTCGTTTCTCAAGAAAGAAATAAAGAAAAGAATCAAAGAGGTCTGAAGTTGAAATTCTACTTTTCAAAAATCATGCAAATTGAAAAGAACTTTTCAAGTTTCACTCTGTGAAATATACATGCACATTTTTACAGAAATTTCTTTTTAGTATATTTATGATAAAAATAAAATGTACATATAGAGGGTGTGATGGATAGATTGTCATCTAAATGATGCAAAAAATGAAAACAACACTGACATTTCATTTTAACAGATATATTTACCAAAATTACACAAAAATATCTTGAAATACTAAAGAGTAAATTTATTCAATAAAATCACCACTGGCTGCAACCACAGCCTTCAGACAACTTTGGAATCTTCTTCAACTCTTTTAGATGGTCTCCTTGTTTATGTTGGGGAATGCTGCCATAATCCTTGCCTTCAGTTCATCTTTGGTGTTACAAGGAGTTTTGTTGGTCTCTCACACAACTGCACCCCACATATAATAATGAAGGAGGTTGCAGTCTATGGAGTTAGGTTGCTTAATATAAGTGGTGAACTGGTTGTCTGGCAGCCATGACCATGTTCTCCTGTTTGTGTGGCATGTTGCAGAGTCCTGTTGCCAGACATAGGGTCTTCTAGCATCCACCCACTTGATCCAGAACAGCACAACATTCTCAAGGTACTTGATGTCAGCCTCCATGTTGAGTCTAAGGTCCTCACCAACAAATTTGGTAGTTCTTTTCACATCAGAATGATCAGAGCGAGTTTTCTGAGCTCCTGTACCTTCATAATCACCATTAGACTCATCCAAATCTTTCCAAATCCTCTGAACTGTCCTCAGATTGGCACCCAAACACTCTGAAATGTTTACATTGGAGCTTCTGGTGCAAATGACAAGCAGTAGAGGCATGCCATTTCCAAATTTCTGGCACAGTGAATTGCGTCATGGTACTGTTTTTCTCACAGATGGTGCCCAGCTACTATCCTGTCTAGTCAACAAGATCAAAAGCAAACATGCATGTGTGAAATAAAAATATAAAATATTGGATCATATTATTTAAGTCATGGCAATTATGTGTGAAAAATAATGTTGCTCAAATCTCTGCCAAGGCTTCAGCAGCACACCTCCACTCGATGATCAAAATCTTTGATGACATCTCTGCATAGTTGCTTTTCAGTCTCACCAATGTGCCTTATTATGTCATCGTTCATCTGTTGAATTGTCGCACGATCACAACGGCCAATTGACTTTGCTGTTTCGAGAGATCATGCGACCTGGGAACTTCTCATTCAAATTCTGTTTGAACATCCATTTTTGTTATAGGCTTTGATAACTTTAACACATTGTTTGATTGTTAATATTTCCATGGTTAAAAGTGCCAAAAACTTGTTAAATCTGAAAGAAAAGAAAAAAATCATTAGACACTTAAACTTAATTCACATTTAAAATCAGTCCATGTTATTGGAACACCCTTAACATACACACACACACATATATATATATATAACTTCAAACATTATTTTTGGGAATATACATGTTTGAGTAGATGTCCTGTTTTTTTTTTAACTTTTCAGCACTCTTTCATATATTAAGATGTCCATTTTTATTTTATCAAGTTTGTCTAAATGTGTTTTTTCTACAGATATATAGATATAATCTCTCTCTCTGCACAGACGGACATCCACTTGCAGAATTTCATGTTTATCTATTTTATTGATCCGAAAATTGCAACTTGGAATTAATATATTGTGGAGTGAGCAAATAATTTTCTTTCAATGTCTAAAAAAACGTCCCTAATGTTTTTATTTTATAGAATTTCATGTCAGTTATTTTGTTCAAATGTATTTCCTCCCTACAGAATGAGTGCATTAATTTTCTTTGAATTCTTTAATCAAGAATTATTTATGCTTATTGCCTGACACAGACATTTTGTCCCTTGCAATACATTAACACACAAACCCTTTTCTGTTTTTCTTCTCATATTCTTTGGATTGAGGAATAAACACATGTGGGATCCAATCAATCCTGATTGACTTGGACACAATTTCATCTGAAAGAAAATGAACACTTTTATTTCATAAATAAATATTATTTTCTAAATATAATTTCACAAATATTACTTTGAAAATGTTATTTCATAAATATTATTTTCTAAATATAATTTTACAAATATTATTTTTTAAATAATTTCACAAATAAATATTTTTTAAATATAATTTTTGAAAAACTATACTTTTGGTTTACTCTCATATCATGTTGAAATATTGGTTCCTATCTGATCACTGAAGTTAAGCAACATAGAGTCTGGTCAGTACTTAGATGGGTGACCATTTGGGAATATCAGGTGCTGTAAGCTAGGTTGTGCAGATGGTGTAATGGATAATGAATCAGAAATAGGAAAACTGTGTTTGAATTCCACTCAGGTTTGTTATATTCACTTCTGCACAAATAGCCTTGGAAAATTGGAAAAGGCACGAACCAACATCTTTTTTGTATGAGAAAATCAATATTATCCCTAAAATATTCTTAGAATGTAATAATATGTTCTGGCTTTAAATTACCTGCAGAAGGTTGATAAGCCATAAAAAAACAAATCAATCAACCTTTAGACTAAGTAAATGATTCACTTCATTTCTTGTAATATTTTGTATAAGTTCTTTATTTCACAGAAACCCTGCTTGAAGCCCATATGTGAAATGTATTTCTAAATGTACAAAATAGGAAAGATAATAATAAGGAGTTTTATGTCTGTAAAATCTGTTAGCCCAGTAAGTTTTAAATGTTAATATTGAGCCCTTGATTGTTTTAGTAAAAAACTTTTGCAGACATACTTTTCTGATTTAACTCCCCTTAAATTATCAAAGTGTTTGCTGGAACAATTGATAGCAGACGCAATAGAACAGCATATTAATAAACCTGTTTTTTGTTTTTTTTAACAAAGACATATGCTTTGGCTCTAAATGAAAAGCTTGACACAAAAATCAAATTGAAAATGATATATAATTAGATACAGATTTATTGATATTGCAAATTTTATTGATGAATTCATTTCAGCAAACAATTAAAAGTTTGAGATTATTTTCAGCCTGGTAAAATCTTTCATCACAATATTAAAATCTAAAAAATAAAAATATTTTCATATTATTTAAGATATTCATTTTGACTTGAACAAGACAAAATATGAACTGAAAAGTTTTCAAAAGCCATTTTGCTAAAATAGGCAAATATATAAAAACAGGTATCAATAAAAATGAAAACAAAACAAAAACAGTAATGTCTGTGAAAAAAAAAAGTATATTTCTCTCTTTGTGTCTGTTAAATGAAAATAAAAAAAAAATTAGGTTTTTAATATTATCCTTTGATTTTGATATAACCAAATAAAAATTTGATGTTTTCCACAGAAAAAAAAATTTCTAAGCAAAATTAATAGCACAAAGCAAAGTTTAGAGATTGGAAATTTCCGTTAATGTCAGTGATTTTGGTGGATAAGATGATATTTACACTATTACATGTGAAGTTGCCATGCCAAGGAATGCATGTGAAATCCTCTCTTGTCAAAAACTTTTTCTTTGTTCCAGATATTCAAAAATTAAAAATCAAAGAACAAATCAAATGAAACAACCAAAAAAAAGCAAAGATATTTGTCATTATTAATTTGATGAAGGAAGTGGTTCAATATTAGAATTTAATGCTGTCAGCATCATGCATCTATTAACAATCAGTAATCATTCTATCTCTTTTTATAAATATTTCATATATATATATATATATATATATATATATATATATATATAGTCAGCAAAGGCACGAACACAAATCGGGTGCCAAGGGAGAACATGTTGAATTCTCATACAGAGCAACATCAGTTCTCAAACATCTTACATGTCGAACATCGGTTTTTGAACAGAAAATTCCAGATTAAAATGCCTTGGTTAGCAAACAAAATTTCAGTTCTCAGACAACATTGCCAAAGTGAGCCAAAATGAATTAACCCAAACAAAATCATTTCGGGTTATGAACAGCCTTGAGGAATTAAATAAATTTGTTAACCAAGCTTCCACTGTACACTGAAAGCAACGAGATGGGAAAAAAAATTATTCTTATTCCTTTCATATTCTGTTGGTAAGAAGGATATTCTATTCAGTCAGCTTTTTCACAAGAGCTGCTATTCTGTTTCACAGACTCCCAAGAGGATGCTTCCCTGATCATTACAACCTTAACTTTTTTTATTCTGAGGATAAACATTACCTGTCATAGACATCCTCATAATCTGTATCGCTTACCTCCTCTTTTACAGCCTTACAACAACCTCATTCAGTAACCATCTACCTTGAGTGGTGCTTGGGCCTGTTTATTGGGAGAACAGTAGTAAAAAAGAAGAGAAAAAAGTTTATTTAAGTTAGATTTTGTGTTTACAGGATGAATTTAAAAAAAATCTATTGACTGCCTAAATGTGTATCACAGATGGCATATGGCTGATTATGGGAAATATTTAGATACTCATTTGACATGCAATACAAGCACCAAGAAAATTCAATCAAACCATGACTATTCATTTGGGTGAGGGCATTAGGTTTGTGTTTTTAGTATGCAATGGGGTGGCAATGCAGAAAGTTTTGGAACCGCTGATTTAGATGGTGATAGTCCAGTGATGTGACTTTGAAGATCATGTAAAACAATTCAATTGCAAATGCAGCTCACCCCAAGTTAAGCAAAAGAAGAAAAGCTGTCATGAGATGAGGATTCTTTTCTGTTGTTGGCACCAGTGAAATGCTTCATTCTGAAAAGTCAATGCTTTTGGAAGAAAGCCTTTCTGCAAGCTTTTTTTTCTTTCTTCAATGATAATAAACTTCTGAAAAGCATCAATCAGGTAATTTTTCAACAAGACAATGCTAACATATGTGAGAACAAATCTATTCTGTTTTGGCTGAGGCAGAGTGCAGATTTGAACTTCATAAAGAATATTTGGTCTTGAAATTTAAATGAAAATATGTTTTAATGCTTCATCAATTGTTTGAATCTATCAATATTGAATGAAATGACATGAACTTTTCTTCCTGTAAAAAACTGTCCACAATTTTTTCCGCATAGCTTAAAAGAAATCAACAAAAAAAGTCACCCCATTTTCGGTTACTTTATTTATTTGCTTTATTCTTAGCATATTTCCTGATTAATGATTTGTTGTTGCTTGCATTAAAAGCTAAATATTGCAACATTTTGAGCTTAGCCTATTTTTTCTTCTTGGGTGTTTTGTAGAAATCACCTGATTCTGTAATTTAGGAGAAATTTTAACTGAATTTTGAAAACTTCTTATCTGAACAGGAGTTTGCTAAAATGAGAGTTGAAGAAGGAAATCATTCATATTTGAGATTTTGATAAATTTTAAAATCTTTTATATTTTGGCTTTTGGGTTGAGAAAATGAAGAAAACCTTTGTCAACTAGGCATGCAACTTCCTATTATCATTTTTTTGCCTAACAATAATTATATTGAATCTGTTGCTAGGTTAGCTGCTAAGAAAGTTGGTTCACTGTGTCATGCTAGACAATTTTTTCTCTCCATAATCTATCATACATATATAAGTCTACCATTTGTCCATGCTTTGAATATTTCTGCTACATATGTAGATGCTCTTAATAAAAGCCAAATAAGAATCTGCAATGTTACTGGTCCTGACCTGGCATCTCTGTTTTTAGTTACATTCTCACTGATTTAATGTAGCTTCCCAGTGCCTATTCTATAAATATATTCTTTGTTTTATTGTTCTGATGAGTTTACCCCTACAGAACCTAGACTTTATGAATTTAAGTGCAATACTATATTGACAAAAAGATCTCATCAATCTAAAGTTGAATTGGTGAAATACCACTGTTCTCTGCTAATGGTTTCTTTTCTCACATTTCTCACTTGTAGAAATTTCTTCTGGCTCTATGCTTTCCAGCCAAATTTGATCTTCAAAATTTAAATACATTATTAATCATTATCTACTGTCTTCTTGATTCCTCTTTTTATTGTCCTCAGTCATTAACATTAATGTTTCTCTTTTTTCTTATTCTTTCCGTAGTAACCCCTTGCGTCTTCGTGGCTTTACTACCTTGCTTGGGGTGATTCAAAAACATATTACTGTATTAATACTTGAAGTTGTCCAATTAAATACTTTCATTATTCTATTTATTTTTATTACATCTCCATCTGCTTTTCTTTTCTTTTGATTATGTCCCAGCATTTTTGACGGATATCTTCCTCAGTCTTCAAGTCCAGAGACTTCTGAACAACAATATAGATTTGCATCCTGTAGACATCATGTCATATCAGGATTCAAGAATATGAAGAATCTCTTCTGATTCTAAATTCCTGCTATTTAACTTAAAGGCCTGAAATCTATCAGCAACAAAAGAAGAATTATATCAAGATGCCAATAATAAAAAAGAAAAAAAAAACAATGTCTAATAATAAAACTTCTGTCAAAGTAAATCCTGATGTGTGGAAGAATTTTTCTATCCCTCTGTATTGATGCCACTTTGTTGAAATGTTCAAGGAAGAAGAAAGATAAAGAAACCTCAGTGATGTTGGCACCTGTTCAAGAAAGGGAAAACGATTTGCTATCATTTGTGAACTTCTAAAGAGTTCTACCTTCAGAATTGCTAAAAGATTTATTGTTATTGTCTTCGATTAGGCAAAGAAATTAAGGTTTCTTACAAATTTTCTTTCCTTTTTCCAGACCTCGTCTCTAATATTTTGATATTTGCATTCATCTTATTCCATTGGAAACAAATCTTTCTCCACTTATTTCGAAAGGACAAGCAATTTATTAATGATTAATCATTTTACACTGTGAAGAAACACTGATACCCGATACCACAGACAATGGCTCATTATATATTCATATAAATAACGAATATTTTGAACTAAAGTATATTTACATATTTAATATAAATAGGAACATGTTTGTTCTGAACTCTTTTGAGTGATGTACTTGACAAATCTTAAAAAATGCATTTCACTTCCTTTCTTATTTTGACAACAGACACCATATTTTATGATTAGTCACAAAATTCTGACTTGATCAAGAAGATGTTTTCTTTACAAGAGTAAAATCATAAAGGCTTAGAATAAATAATGACATCTTAATTTATTGTCCATATTCGTGGATAATCTTCATCTTGGTTTTCCTAAAAAAGACGAAAAGGGATGAGTGAATATTTTATACATGTCTATGTGTATATATGGGTATTTGTTTATATATATATATATATATATATATATATATATAGAGAGAGAGAGAGAGAGAGATAATTCCTAGATATATTATATATGCATGGTACCTATTGGAAAGTGCTCAAAATATTACAGGTACATGACACATTGCTTGTCCACTATATCAGATAGTTTGAGAAGCACTGATATAGAATATATTGATTGAAACATTTTGAGAACAATATCACAAATGGAATGAATTCAACTGTGTGAAAACTTTTTAAAATGATCATGACTTTTCAAAATTTATAGACATAATATCTTTAAAAAAATGTTTCTTTTATTATTGTTATTACTATTAGTTTTATCATTATTGGAGAATTTCTATTCCATATTGAATTCAAAAGATTTACCATTTCTTGAATCAAGAATAAAATGTGCAAAACCTTTTTGTGTCGGAACACCAAACAACTGTGCACATGAAATGAAAATGGTGGAAAATTATCAGATTAAAATGACTAAAAAAAACTACATGAATATAATTACTTTCTCAGTTAAAAAATGTGGGGAAAAAATCAGAAAATATTTCAAATAATCAATGATTGATATTTTGGGTAAATTTTGATGAAAGGCTAACAAAATTTTTTCAGTAAAATGTAAATTTATTTGTTAAAATAATTTCTCTGTTGTCTATAAAATTCAAAATATCGTGAAATAAATTATTGAATGAATTTGAATGTCATGACCCCTGAAACTATTAGTTTGTCATAAGGGATATAAATAGCAACTTACTCTCAACCACCATATTAAAAAGATCCTACACTGTTGAAAAACTTGCCTCTCCATTTTTAAAATTCTTTATTGTTTCAAAAAATATAAATTCTGAAATATTTTACAAGAAAAATATAGTAGTCCCCCTTTTATCTTGCAAAATAAAGGTAGCACAGTGTTTGGTCAAATTCCAGATTTCCAGGACACAGACCTGGGTGATGGTATATGGAGGCCATGGGCTGTCCAAACGATATGGCTCTTCTCTCAGCTATACTAACAAGATCCAAAAGAATACAATGTCTGACATTTGGCACTGGCTTGGCAGCAGAATTTGCTGGAAGTAAGTCAGTGTTGACAGCCAAATGTCTTTGAGGTGCCACTCTGGTTTCTCTAACTGGATTTACTTCCATAGCTTTTTCCTTGTTTTGATATGAATGCAAGGCAGTGGAAGTTTAAAATCAGTTGTCCGCCTTTCTCTAGGTGGTCTGCCTTCAAACACTGATAAGCATCATCTACCTGAATTAGCTGGTTATGAGGCATTAGTGGTCCAACTCTGCCTGGCTTGCTGCTGGACTTCATTGTCAGAAACTATATGAGATGCATTCATTTTATAGACAGTGTGACATTGCCCCCTACTACCACACTTGCCTATGACAACCTTTGGAATATAATGTACATATATATAAACATAAGATACAATTGCAGTAGATGTTTAGTCCTTTCTTTTTGCTTTCCTTCACTATCTTCTATAGAAGTTCTTGTATTTTCCTTTTTCTGTCTCTTATCAATACTGTGTCATCTGCATATTTAATGTTCTTTAGATTGTAGCTGCCAATAAATCATGTTAGGACTTTTAATACTCTCAAGATTGCTTCAGTGAAAGGTTGAATAGGTCTGGTGTGAAGAGATATAGTTGTCTTAAGCCCCTTTCTATTTTTGTATATTTACTAAATTCATTTTCTATCCATAAGCAGGTGATATGTCCTCAGTGTAAGTTCTGGATTATTCTTATATCCTTCTCAGTATATCTCAATCTTTTCCAGAGTTCAGTTCCAACAGTTCTTTGCAACATGCTTTATTAAATGCGCTTGTATAATCTCTATAAAACATCCTGCATTTGTCTTCTTCTTTCTGTGTCTTTAATGAAACTGCAATGTTCTTGTCTTATTTCCTGTCTAATTCTACTCTATTCATCAGTTTTCTTATATGGCTCATTAGGCTGGTTGTCCAATGGAGTTTGCATTCATTAGCACCTGGTTTCTTAGGTAGCAATATGAAAATGGATCTACTTAGGTCTTCCAGTATTTCACCATATTTCATTTATTTTGTCTGTGATTCTTATCAATGCTGAAATCATCTATGGCTGTCAGCATCTCTCTTAGAATTCCATCTGGTTCCACTGATCTGTTTTTGTTGTTTTGCCAGTTCAGATAATAATATTTCTGCTCCTTTTATATTTACTGTGTATTTTGGGGTGTCCTCTTTGTGAAATCATTGTCTGATGTATTTGTTTAATCTCTAAGGTATTTTTCTTTCTTTATTATCACTGTTTCGTTCTTGGATGTTATTCATCCTGTTGATGTCTTTTATTACTTCTATTATTCTTCTATGCATACCTGCTTTATCTGTAATATGCATTCTATTTCTTTATTTGTTGAGCCATACCTCTTTTGGCTGCCTGCTTTTTTTTCTTAATTTCTTTGTCCAGTGTCCTATATTCTGTGCCATACCTTGGCATTGTTTGCTGTCTCTTTTTCATTGATATATTCATCTACCATCCATTCCTCTTTTCTTCTGTTCCTGGAGAGATTAAATAAATTTTCTCTTGTAATAAATGACAGAAAGTAAGATGACCTTGAAAGTTTTCTTTTTTCTGACTTAATTAAATATTCTATTATGTCTGCTTTTTCTTTAAAAAAAATCCTATTGTTTCTGATTGTAATGACTGAGAATATTTTTCTTAACCATTGGTACAAAAAGGTGTCATTAGTAAATTCTTATGGGTTTTTGCTTGAGTACTTTATGACTCCACTTTATGTTGTGCAATCCATCAGTTGTAGATTTTGAGAACCGCAACTTTGGCATCAGTTTGACTACAGAAGCTACTGGAAAGAACACCGAATTAACATTCAACTGCCTTAAGGAGTTCCACTCATTATTTGAATTCAGAACTGTTCATCTAGATTGGTTGCCAATAAAAGCTGGAATACACAAGTCTTCTCTGCTATTAAATCTATAATTGAGGCTAGAAATAGATTCATGTTTTTTCTAAGGATTTGAGTATAAAAATGCAATTGTAGTCTGTGATTCACACCATGAAATACCAGAGGTTTGAATAGAATTTAATATCCACCATCTTGATCTAAGAAGATTTGATCTGCAGTGACACCCAATGTGTAATGAGTTCACAGGATGAGATACCAAAGTAAATTTTTATACTCAGAGTCCTTATAAATACATTGGACTCTATTGTAAGTGGGAGTAATATGCTGTCTAACTAGCAGTGGTTTACCTACATCATGCCATTGGCAAATATTGTATTTTGTTGCTGTTATAAATATTACCATTTCATATCCAACCTCCATTTTGGTTATTCTTCATTTAGTAACCCTTTCTAGGTTACAGCAATTACAAAACCTTGGAACCCCAAAAGATGACCTAGAAGGTAATCTCAAAGCCACCAAGTGTAAACTCAGACCTTGAACTAAGATATTTTCATTTGAGATAACTAGATATTATTAAATATGAAAAATTTAATCTTGTATTCTTACAAGCAATTATTATCATTACACCAGCAAATACAAGAATATTTGTCACATTTTCTTATCAATGATAACATAGATATATCAAGGTTAATATACACAAATTTTTATTGTTGGTAGCCACTTCCAAACAGAATTTTGAGAAAAACTTGTTACCTTAAAGTCACCATAAATTCTATTAGGAGAGAAATCATATTGAGACTTTGAACAGAAGAAAATTCCGGCTGATTTCTCAATAGATAAAGAAAAAAGTTATGAAAGTTTTATTTGTGAAATTGAAAAATATGTGCATCATTGTTCTTAACAAAATGACAACACATGACATAATTATATTTGATGTTTTATTCCCCCAACTAAAGTTAAAAATGCTCAAAATCTCTTGATAAAATCAACATCAGTCTTGAAATGCAATTTTAAATTATCATTACTCCCCAGAGAAATATAAACGCTTCTTATTTTTTTAAATTCAAATTAGTCCACAATTCCTCTTCTTTTAGAAATTGTTCTTAAGCATAGAATAGTTTGGCATGTGTTTTCAGTAAAATTATCTTGTTAACCATAATCACATTGCAACAGAGACCATCATTCTTCTATAATAATAGTTAAAGTTTAATTAAAAGAAAATTATTTCAAATTCTGTGGAATAGAGTTTTGGATAGAGATGATTACAAGTTTTATAAGCACTAGACTGACCATCAGAAGAAACTTTCTCTTTGTTCACTTGAATAAAATTTTCTACTGCTTATCATCAATATTTTTCCCAGATTAAAACCTTAAAACTGCAAGTTTGCTTTCCAATGCTCTACCTTCCCATGACTGTAAAGTTCTCTTGTTACTCTTGTTTTATCTTACATTCTTTGCTTATCTTAAATAGCTGCAGGTGAATCTCCTTCTCATAGCCTCATTTTAAAAGATGCCAGTCCATAAAGATGATTTCTCTAATGTCACTTTCTCTACAACTTCCTTTTATCAACAATTTGTCATTGCTTACATAGTATCATATGCAATGAGAATATTTCATTGGGAGACTTTGGAAATGGAAACAAAATGCAGATAGAGCAGCCAATTGCTACTGATAATAGTGTTGAACCCTGTCAATTGATTGTTTAGTGTTCTACCCTCTGCAGAAAGACAGCAGATAGCTGCCCTGCCAGAACAACGCCAGTGCAAACACCAGAACAACTGGTACATTTGCTGGGAAGAGTATGAGCTTGACAGTGCAAGGGCATTATACTGTGCATTACCAAGGATTTTTGTTTGTGTGACCCAGCTTCATTTCAAATTCGTTTGTTTTTGTTTGTATTTCCAGTGTCTCAGCGGGGTTCATCCGTGGTCTGCTCATCATGATCCACTGTTTGATTCCATTGCCGCAGAGGTTTCTACCCGCTTTCATTGGCAGATACTTGCTAACCAATACAAGGAAAATCCCTTCAGCAAAGGTCTGAAAATATCCAAAGGTTTTATCTTCAATAGAGGACATATCAACATGAAATAATTGCTTTTCAATGAAAGTACTATTGAAAGCATATTTTTCTTTTTTAATTTAAAGCATCCTCACATGTGAAATTGATGGTATCCCTGCAATTTTGCTGAAAAAATGTACTCCTGAACTGGCTCCTGTTCTCTCTAAACTCTAAAATAAATGTCTTGCTGCTTCTTGCTTTCCTGCTTGTTGGTAATCCTTTTCTGTAGTTCCAGTTTTTAAGAACTCGGTTAAACCATCTGATCCTTTTATCAGCCTATTAACCTTCTGCATTCTTTTTGCACAGTACTAGAAGCTCTAATTAACTCTGACTTAGTTAAGCATCTCACCTCACAGGATTTTCTTTCAGATAAGCAATATGGCTTTCACTTCTCTAGGTCAACTACTGATGTATTAATTATTGCTAAAAGAGTCTCTCCAGCTTTATGTACAAATGGTGAAGCTTGGACTGTTGCTTTGGATATCTCAAAGGCAATTGACAAGTCAGGGTGGACCTGGGAACACCAACAATTAAGAGGTGGTTCCGTGCTCCTCAAAATCTCCTGATCAGAGGCCTTGCTGTTGGATGTAGTTTATCATCTTACCCTGGACACGGATGTAGTTTATCATCATTCCCTCGATGGAAGATGACATGGACAATAGGAATAATAATAGATTTTTTTATTACATTGTTCACCCAATACAAGTCTCGAGTGGCACTCAAGGTATAATGTTATTGTTTAAATGTATATGATTAAGAGGTGTGTAATATAAATGAAATAGAAGATGTTAGGCAGTGAAGATTATAAGGAGGATAGATAATGATTGACCTTTGACTTGAATAGATTAAAATTGTATTGTTCAGGGAAGTATCTATGTGGGAGTCTGTTCCACAATGTAGCAGTTCTTGGGAAAAAGCTATCTGAGGATCTCAAAAAAATGTCACAAACTCATATCCATGCAATTTAATATATATATATATATATAAATTCATGAATCATTCATACAAAAAAAAAATATAGAGGTTAATGATGATGTCTGTAGGAACAGACAAAAGCTTGTAAAAAATTAAAAAGACCTTATGCAACTGGAATTTATAAACAGGGATCATATCATTCATATAGAGGTTCGGGGTTGATGTATCTTATTTATATTGTTTGCGACGATGTATTCTCGCCATTTAAATCATTAACCTCTATATTTGTTTTTTGTATGAATGATTCATGAATTTATAAATTATATTTGCACCTTTTAATTGAAATTAATATATATATATATATATATATATATATATATATATATGAACACAAACACATACTCATCCTTGGTATGATGATAAACTACATCCTTGTACAGGGTAAGATGATAAACTACATCCAACAGCAAGGTCTTTGATCAAACCACCTCTTAATTGCTGGTGTTCCCAGATCCACCCTGACCCAGGGTGGTAGCACCTGTTAGGGTCCTAGCTATGGGCAAATAGTTAACCCCCAAACTGAGGTAAAAAGCGTTATGAAAGTGTAAAAATAGGTTTTAATACCAGAAATACTTTGTGAAAAAATTATTACCAGAAATAAATTTTTGAAGGACTAAAACTATTACCAGCAATACATTTTTTAAAATAATATTACTAGCGATATATTTTTGAGAAAAAATAAATTACCAGAAATAGATTTTTGACAAAACAAAATATTACCAGCAATAAAAATTTTGTCAGCATTAAATAACCCATTGAGGTTGATATGCCGTAAAAATAAACAAAACAAACACACATACATGTGTGTGTTTAAAATTTGCTATATATATATATTGGGGAAGAGTACACAATAGGATGGATAGTGTTTGAAGGTATAAAATGTTTTGATGTAGAAATAAATATTGGTTATTGACTGTTCCATACCTTAAGTGATCACCAGATTGTATATTACTTCTCCCTATGTAGGCTCTATATATAGGTCACTGTGGGCTTATGAGAATTGGGAGGAGGAGGAGGAGGAGGAGGAAACCCATTTTATATTTAATTGTTCTGGATTATTGATAATGTTGCCTTTTTATTGGTCATTTTTTTTCTTATATTTTCTTTTTATTTATTTGTTTTGTTTTTTCTTCTTTACTTCCTTTGGTTCTAAAGTTTATTATTTGCTTTGAATGGAATTAGTTTTAGGTTATGAGTTACCAGTTGTTTAGTGTTTGGTCTGTAACTTTTGGAAGGTTGGATGTTGCATTAAGGAAAACAACAGGCATATTAGGTGAGTCATTAGGTTTGATTTTTTTTTATAGCTCTCCTGGATGTCATTATCAGCCTCCAAATTTCTCTTCAGGTTTCTGAATGGCTGGCATAGCCATTCAGAAACCTGAAAAGAAATTCACTTTTCATAAACACTTCCTCCAACCCATCCATCTATGATAATAAAGCAAATCACACAATCCTTTAATCACAGATTATCTGACTACTCATCTGCTGAAACAATTTTCAACAAAGCCAAAAATGATTATGAAAAAACATAAAAGAATAGTGGTTCTTTGGCAAAACTAATTTTAACCGTAGAACACTAACCATGGGTACCCATAGTACCCATTGCAAATTTTCTTATTTTTAATTACAATTTTCAGTAACTGATTTTCTTACCTAAATAATGTTTTTCAGTTCCTATTGATGTTAACTCGAATTAAAAAGTTTGAAATGCCTGCATGTCAAATATTTCAAATAAAGATTTATATTTAATATCTTTTTTGATATTTTCAAAATTGGGTATGATATACCCATGGTTAGTAGTGGGATAACTTTAATTGATGGTTAGTGTTCTACAGTTAACAACAAAGAAATAGGAAAGTTGATTCCCTATGTCATGCAAGACAATTATTCATGGAAATTGTTTTGAGAAACTTTTCTCTATGGTACATAGACTTTACAAATTGAAGTGCAGTACTAGACTGACATCTTTTTACAGTTTAAATAGCTATATGTAACCTTATGTTTTATGCTAACAGTTTCTTCTCTCACACTTTCCACTTGTGGTACTCTTTCAGGTTCTTGCTTTTCTGTTAATTTTGATCTTCAGTATTTTAAATGCAATCGTTATCTTCTGTTTTCTTAATTCCTGTTCTTTTATTCTCTCTCCTTAATAATGTTTTCTTACCCTCATATAATCTCACACTTAATAATCTCTTGCATCTTAGTGGCTTTATCACCTTGCTTGAGATGAAATGATTAAAAAATGTGACAAAAGAAAGATTGTCATCTAATCTAGTGTACAGTGACTCAAATAAATACAGATAAAATAGGTAGTTGAAGAAAATATGTGAAAGAATAAATCTGTTTATTTATATGTAAATATTCTCTTTGAAATTCACTTAAAAATTGCTATAAAGATTTTTTCCAATGCAATATAAGTTTCCTTGTCATTTTTATTTTCCTTAAAACTTTCTCATTACTCACATGTTCTTGACATGGTATTCTTAGTATGGTTGATGGTTGCAACGAGCCTTGTCAGCACAGATTCTCTCCCCACTCATCTGTGCGGATCACATTTTATTCAGGTTTTTGACCATGCATGCAAATCAACAATAATTTTAAAAGCACTAGAACCATGCATTCACTCTACTGAAATTGCAAATGATGGTTTTGACTAGGTACGTGTCACATTGTAGCATCTTAGCCACAGGTAGGTTATAATTCTTTGTTCCTATTTCACCAAACTCAGCATTCATCAGCAGACCAACATCTCTATCACTTCAAGTCTTTTCTTTACCTGTAAGGCAACTGTCCAGATTTCAATGTCATATAGGGGGTTAGATATGAAATTGCAATTCAGCAATCTTTTCTTTGTTTCTCATGACATTTCCCTGTCTCTTAATACTTCACTTAGTTTCTGAAAGGCAGATTTTTTGCTATCTATGTACTTTTGGATTTCTGTTCCACATTTTCCATTGTCTGTTACTACACTACTTATATAATTAAATTTCTGTATATGTTGATTTTGATATCCCCACTATGCAGTTCATGCCTTGTTCTGTTTTTTTTTTTGTTTTGTTTTTTGTGGACAACCACACATTCTTCTTACAGTTAATGGTTAGTCCTTTCTTCTTACTTTCCTTTCCTAGTAAGGTTATTAGTTTTTTTTTTTTTTAATTCTGTTTCCAGGATCTGCCATCAACACACAGTGTTTCTATGATGTCTAGATTGAAGTCTTCCTTTTCTATTTCATTCAATAAACTCTGTCCTGTAGTTGCCAGTATTCTAGGATACATTGCTTTTTATCTGGAATTAATCTGACGCCATCTTCCTTTCTCTCACTGCCTGCAGGTATGATTCTGTGATCAGCACTTGTAAAATCCCTTTTGTTTATCAATCAAGTTTCACATACACCAAGAATGTTGATACTTGATTCCCATTAGGAATTCCTGCGATACATTTTCATACCTTCCCACACTGTGTACATGATGTCCCCACATCCCATGACACAATAGATGTAATATCTCTTCTTGATAAAGTTATCTTATAAGTAAGGTTTAAAATCTGATAAGGATAGATTGAATGATATTTTGACAAGTCTAAAATGTACAAATGATAATAACACAGTTTTGACAATAAATCATTGTAGAAAATTTAATTTTCCAAAGTATTGTACTTGGGTGCAACTTCAATAAAGAAATCCTGCTTTTCCATTAAATCATTGGCCTGTTATCCTTGGGTGGCTCTCCATTCATGAAGCTTGAGGGTGATCTGAAAAGTTCACAGGCTGACAGTGAAGGAGTAATGCTAGAGCTGTGAAATCCTGCAATTCATTAATCTCTACTCTTCTCATTAACACCTTTCCAGGTAAACTAACATTCAACTGTTCAAGGAAGAGTTCTAAAGTAACTAGTAGGAAGTTCAGACATCGGGTTATCTTCAAGACTCTCCCTTCCCGTCCTAAAAGGAAATGTCTTGAAGATAGCCCAAGGTTTGAACTTCCTGCAATCGCTACAACTGAGAAAAAACATAGTAATGGATGACAGGCAATTGACTATAAATCAAATAGCCAGTTTGCATATCCC
>OZ010584.1:8579708-8772208 GCA_963932145.1 Acanthosepion lycidas
CAGTCGTTTTAAAAGGGCTGTGGTGAAATAATTTATTACATGGAACCTTAATTTGGTCTGTTTTTATTTAAATTATATATATATATATATATATATATATATATATATGCAATTTTTATATATAATTATTCATATAATATATATCCATGCTACTTATTGGAAAGTGCTCAATATCAGTGATAGAACTAACATACTGAGTTGGATTGGGTTTCACACACTCTGTAATCATCAGCTCATGATCGCAGAGAGCATGAAACCCATGGTTGCAAACTCACATCAATCCAACTAAATATATATATATAATGTTATTCACATACAGCTCATCAGTGCAACTAGACAACTGAATGTTTTCAAACCAGGATTGAAACCCAACCGATTTGGTAGCAGTTGGAATTTCTACCTCTAAGCTATTGGTGTTCAGCAGAGAGAAAAACGAATTCTAGCATATTGGTTTTATGATTGTAAACAAATGCCAGACAGCCAGAGTGCTCTATTCATTAATGAAGAGCAATGTATTATCTCTGACAGCTGCTGTTTATAGAATTCTCCCATCTCTCAACAGTGTTCAACTGAAAGATTTTCAAGAGCATTATAATGTCATTCACAATCAGGCCCATTTTGCTGTATCACATATATATATATAAAACAGTATCAAGCTACAAAAAATATTTTATCACGGCCGTATGAATGCCAAAAATGTAATGGTCACCAAAGGGCCTAGCATATGCATTATCAGGCTTAGAGACCTTGCTAACTATGACTAGTAGCAGTAACAGTGGTAAAATTATGTATAATTTTTAATTGCCCATAGAATATAAAAATAGAAACTTTTTCATATATATATATATATATATATAAACACAAACACAATTTTCGGTAATTTTTTTACCATGTGACTTTTAGGGTCAAAGAAGCTACACATGTTTTCATTCTTTTAACTACTGCTGGTCTATAAAGCAACAGCAATATATACCCCTACTAAGTTTGAAAATCTCCTGTAAGATACCATGAATCCATTTATCATTTGTTTCAAATTTTTGCTGTTTCTGTTTGAAATATATTTTGTTTGTTCATTTCAGCTTTTGTGAGATGTACTTGTTTTTAGTTATTATAATGTATTTCCAAAATGAAAGATAACATCAGTATAAAGTGTGGAACTTATTTCTTGAAACCAGCTGGTGTCTTACAAAAAGTGACAAGTCTTTCAGAAGATATTCAGATTGCAAACAAGAAGGATGGTTTGGAACTGTTGAAAGGAAATAACAAAACATCTTAAAGCAACAAATATTATTGATCTTCAACCAAACTTAAGTAAAAGAAAAACAAAAGATTAACTGATCTTCCTCGATATACTATGTATGGGCTCAAGATATATCAGGTTGGTGCAAAAATAATGACGTAATAATGTTGTTTTTTGATGTATTTTTTAACGTCAAAAAACGACATTATTGCGTCATTATTTTTGCACCAACCTAATATATTGTCAGCCAGTATTCATTGGATGAAGCCTGACCTTTCATTCCTAGCTTGAAAAACACTGGAGAATAAGATGACTAAGAAAATAACGGCACATGTTACACCATTGGATTGTCCAAGGTACTCAAGACATTTTAGATTAAATTATTAGTTAAAGCATATTTGGTTTCTAGACAGTTATGAACTCGATCACTGTGTGTAGTAGAGTAGAAATGTTATATATTTTGGTTCAGGGGATGCAGTGGAAATGAAATGCAGATTGCAGAGTTGACTACTGCTTAATGGTACTCACCTCTATCAGTCAAAGTGACAACATTTACTGTGCTATCTCTGCTGAATGAAAGCAAATGGCTACCCTGCCATAACAGAGCTTGTAGGAACCCCAGGATATCTGGTTATGAAGAGAGAAAGTATTTACCAATTTTCCCCATGAAATAGTTGGGACAGTGAGCTGAACAGTGTTAGCTATATAAATGATTACTTTTAATGTTTTGGGCTCCATAAAAGCAAGTACATTTTCTGGGAAGAGACAGTGTGGTTAGTGCACCATGCTTAACTTATAACGTGATTGCTGTGGGTTACTGAGGATTTTTGTCCATATTACGTATCATCATCTGAAATTCATTCATTTTTGTTGTGTTTCTGGTGTTAT
Organism: Acanthosepion lycidas; assembly: GCA_963932145.1. Classification (NCBI taxonomy): domain Eukaryota; kingdom Metazoa; phylum Mollusca; class Cephalopoda; order Sepiida; family Sepiidae; genus Acanthosepion; species Acanthosepion lycidas. Next base: position 8,581,837 of record OZ010584.1, read on the forward strand.
GGCTGTGTTCATCACATACATGTGGTGTTTCCATGTGGAAGCTTTTCATGCCCTGTCCGTTGTGTTTGTCTCCAGTGCTACTGATTTTCTATCCAATCAGAGGTGTGACACACCTCTTCATTGGCAGATACCCAGCCAATGTGAAGAAAATCCTTCAGTGGCAAAATAGGAAAATGGTACATAGACAAATAAATTAGCAAGCACTAAGCATAAAAGTAAAATGAAAACAGTCTTCTCTCTAACAGATTGAATAATAGGTCAAAGTTCAAAGTTTTAAGAAAGAAAAAGTGAAATGAGGTTACAATGGCTGCAATGTTGAGAATATAACAACTGGAATAAGAATTACTCATTCAAATGAAACAGGACATAGAGGAATAATCATTTGAATAAATGAAGATTATCATGGCATTGTTTATACAATCTGGAAGCAATTCCCTTTAATTAATTTGAATGAAACTCAATTTAATTATATGATGTACTTCAGAAATTTCTCCATTTTTTTCATGTATTCTTGTCTTTCATTTAACCTTCACAAAATGATTTATTCACAGTGAAACTTAAATTTGCTTAATTTGTTGAAATGGAAGATAATATTTGATAAACTGTTGAATCTGAAGCATTTACCAGATACTGAGTGTGCACAAGTTGCAAATCAATGCCAATTGATTTGCATGCCATTTTTTTTTAAGCTTTTTTAAAAAATTAGCTTATTATTTTGGTTTCATTTAAATTTGTAGATGAGGTATTAGGTAAAAATTCAGAAAATTTGATTGTATTATAACAAGTAATTTTCATTATGACTTTTGAGATTTGGCCATGTATCCAGGTGACCTCACAAGGTATACAACTCACAAAGTGCAGCAGTTAAAATCCACATAACATTTTACAGATCTTCGTTGTCCATATTCCCAGAATATTTAAAGAACATTAATCAAGGAAAAAAGGGAAGTAACTCCAATATGACTCTGACAGATAACATTTTGTTAGATATTTCCAAAAAATAAATATTTTACTTTCAAGAAACATTAATTATGATTCCAGAACACTAGTCACAAAGACTGAAAATAAAAAAATAAATCTGCTTCAAATTTCTGTTCAATCTGTTGAGTATTTCTGCAGGCAGTACACATACACTTACACACTGTCTTTTTTTTATTTAAGAATGAATTATATTTTTGACAATACTCTATGACTTACAAAGAAACAAAGAATGCTCTAGTCTACATTGTTTAGTGGAACAAAGGAGTGTGAAGTCTGATGTTTCATTTGAAGTTTTTGATTCAGGAGGCTTGCAAAGAAATATTCCACCTGGGAACATTACCATCCCTAAAAAATAGAAGAGTCTCAATACCATCCATTTTCTGTAAAGTAATTATGAAATATATTCATGATGTGCACAGAATTGGTAAAAAATTACAGAATTTTTTTGAATGATAATTGATTGTCAAATTTTCTATTTCTCTTTCTTTTAGATTGAAGAAATTTCTTAAAAATTAGAACCATCCTGGTTATGACGATAAACTACATCCACGTCCTCGGTAAGACGATAAATTACATCCAACAGCAAGGCTTCTGATCAGGAGATTTTGAGAAGCGTGGAACCACCTCTTAATTGCTGGTGTTCCCAGGTCCACCCTGACCTGGCATGGTAGTACCTGTTAGGGTCTCAGCTATGGGTAAATAGTTAACCCCCAAACTATGAAAGTATAAAAATAGATTTTAATACCAGAAATACTTCTTCAAAAAAATTATCAAAAATAGATTTATGAAGGAAAAAAATATTACCAGCAACAAACATTTTGTTGGCATTAAATAACCCATTGAGGTTGATATGCCTTAAAACCAAACCAAACCAAACCAAAATTAGAAATAATTTTAAAAATAAAAACTTTTTTATAAATCATCCTCTAGTCTTCTCTGGCTTTCTTTATATAAAATAAAGCAGAAACACTTCATATCTTTTTTACTAATTCTTATACTATTGGTCACCCAATACAAGGCCCAAGAGCTACTCAAAGTAGAGGGTTAGTGAATGAGGTTGTCGTATGATTGTGAGATGAGGAAAGTTCACATTATGTAAGATAGATGACAGTTGAAAAAAAGACTTGAGGAAGTTAACATTATAGTGATCAGAAGAGCATCCTCTTAGGAGTATGTTCCACAAAGTAACAGTTCTTGTGAAAAACATATCTCAGTGGAATTTCCTTCCTTTGAATGGAATATGAACAAGAATATTGATGATTCAACCATGGTGGGTCCTAGCTGTGAAGATCTGAACTTGTGAAATTAAGGAATGTATCTTATTTGAACATTTCCAATGGAAATATAATGATAGAGTAGTAATAAGCTTGTGGAATTTCAACCTTGGGAAATAATTTTCAACAAGGTTGCATAAACACTTTTGAACTTTGTTAAGAGGCTGGAAATTGAGGAATGAGCCACCCCAGCCCAGATCTGATTCTTGGTTGTTTGATTGGTTGTTTTGTTTTATGACATATCAAAACCTCAGTGGGTCATTTATTGCCAACAAAATTTTTAAATAGATTCATAACAATAGTTTGGTAAAGAAATGTGTGTATGTATACGTATATATTTGAACCATTTTTCAATTACTCATATTTTTGAGTACAATCCAACTTCTTTTAGGAAATTTACAATCTTGGATGGTTTTATTTTCATAAAAAGTTTTTCTTAAATTACTCACTTGGTAATATTTTTTTCACATTAGATCAAAATCTACACACTAACATTATATGGTTTGGTTTCGTTTGGTTTACACCATATCAACCTCAATGGGTTATTTAATGCCAACAAAATTTTTAATGCTGGTAATATTTTGTTTTGTCAAAAAATCTATTTCTGATAATATTTTTCCCTCAAAAATGTATTGCTGGTAATATTTATTTTCTAAAAACATTGTTGGTAATATGTTTTTTCAAAAATGTATTGCTGGTAATAGTTTTTTTTCTTCAAAAATTTATTGCTTGTAATAATTTTTTTACAAAGTATTTCTGGTATTAAAACCTATTTTTACACTTTCATAGTGTTTTTACCCCTGTGTTTTGCTGGGAACCTAGCAGGTGCTACCACCCCGGATCAGGGTACACCTGGGAACACCAGCAATTAAGAGGTGGTTCCACACTTTTCAAAACCTCCTGAACAGAGGCCTTGCTGCTGGATGTAGTCTATCGTCTTACCCAGGACGTGGATGTAGTTTATTGTCATACTCAGGACAGGATCTGATTCTTGTAAAGGTAGAATGTGTCAGGAGAAGTCAGATAGATTCTGGAGCAGTACAAAAAACCAACCATTTTTGCAGCATCTTCAACAATAGATCATATACAGAATCTGCCAAAAAAAAATGAATCCAAACTTCAGAAAAGGAAAAATTTATATAGATATTCTAAATTTATTTAGATTAATAAAAGTTGCCTTTGGACTCAACAATCACAAGAGATGCTCAAAATGGTGGCCTTTAGTTTCCCGACATTTATTAGTACGATGTACTACTGCTTAAGCAACATTGCCCAAAGTGTGCAGTGGAATTGCTACACATGCATTTTCAATTTCTTATCTCAAGGCCACAAATGTAATGCCAGCTGCTAAGAACATTTCATAATACAGCAAACAGTGTTATTGCAATTTGATAAAACTATAAAAGACAAGATTTTCTTGCTTGAAGTGTATTGACATTTTTGAGGTGGACTCTGTATATGAGTTCATCTTGAGGTCTGGAGTGGAATTAAGTCCCAATCGACATTCCATGCAACAAAGTACATTGAGAGCACAAACATTCATCATGACTGTAGAAAGTTTCGGGTCTTCTCAATGGTGATGGAACATTACTAATTTGGTTTTGGCCATATTGAATGTGTTTCAAGTCAGTTTTTCACCCACTGAGCTGTTAGAGCTAAAGCAAGGTAGAGATCAGCAGCCTGCTCATAAAACATGGACTCTTCTAGTTGGTTATCAATAAAGTAATACACAGGAAATAAAATGCAAATAAAACTTAGAAACAGAAAGAATTTCAGTTTTTCTCTATTATTAAAAAGTAAAAATTGGTACAACTTGACTGGGATCTCCTATGATACTCGCCATGATCACCTGACCTTGCACCTTCCAATTTAAAATTACTCTAATCCTTACAAACTTTTGTTCTGACCCAATAGATACTGTCAGAAATTTTGAGATCAACTATTACTATTATTCAATGACTTATTCAATTATCTTTATCCTTATTGTTTTTTTTATCACAGCACGTTGGTTATTTTGTTCTTTGGCTTCCCCCAGATATTAGCAACAGTGGACACAACTTCAAGAGACTTAAGGAATGTATTATCTAAAAAGTTAGCAACATTATCCTAAAGAATGGAATAAAATAAGATTTAACTTTTCATTAATTTCCAAGACAGGTAGTCAGTTTCTTTGCCAGTATTAATAATGATTTTATATTGCTGAAAGAAGAGGAAAAGAAAATGTCTGCTAAAATTATCTATACTCTGAAGAGAATGTACTACACCAGAAATGGTGTTAGGAGAAGCTAATTTCCTTCTCTTAAAAAGGAGAATAACTCAAAATACAATTGAGTTACTTCCCTCGTCTGTCAAGAAGACAGAACCGCTTCTGAAATGAACATGGCAACCAGCTGGCATGCCCGTGAAATTCATTGTTTCAATCCACGCAATCCTTGCTGTTCTCAGACAGTGAATGAATAAAAGTTGTTTATTTATGTGTTAAAATAAACTTGTCTTTTATTTTCATTTGTTTTTGTTTATCCCAACAGCCTGAGATATAACAACTATTTTGATCTGTTTTCATATAATCATGTTTGTAATTTTACACGAGACTCTAACATGTGTCAGAATGTCCTAAAATTATTTTTCTTTTTTGGTTTTATTGGTGAATATATATTTTGTGATACACTTTCTGCCTTTGAGATCACTTTTGAGTAATTTTTCTCTCTTCAAACTGCTTGGATTTCTCAGGAGTAGAAACTTGAGGATTCATTAATTCCTCTGCAAAACATTAGAAGACATCAGAAGAGCTGGATTAGATAAAGGGAAAGCCAGAAGATTCATACCAGTTGGTGTTTCGGTGACAATTTGGCAACCAGTTGGTGTGCTGGTGACAATTTGATAATTGTTGGTGTACTGATGACAGTTCTACCAGAACACATTTAAACTATAAAATATATAACTATTGTTAGGGGAAGCTAAATCATTTCCCTTAAAAAGGATGATAATTCAAAACACAATTGAGTTTCTCCCCTTATGTGTGAAGCTTAGTGCACCACTTCTGAATTGAATATAGCAACAAGCTGACATGCCCATGAAATTCATTGTTTCAATTCACACAATCCTTGCTGTTCTCAGACAGTGAATGAATAAAAGTTGTTTATTTATGTGTTAAAATAAACTTGTCTTTTATTTTTGTTCATCCCAACAGCCTGGGAAAAAAACAAGTTTCTGATGACAAGGACTTGAACTTCAAAATCAACATGGCAAGTTCACCTGAGATGCTTAAGAAGATTTTACACCAACAACAAGAACAGTTTCAGAAATCATGACACTAGTTATTGACAACAGTGACTGCACAGTTTCAGAATCAACTCAGAATTTTATACACAGACCAAAATACCATTTTAGCAGATATCTTGACCAAAATAACAGAATTCCACTATGACCAGCAGGCAAAAAAACATTTGCTTCGTGGTTTAAACATTGGGGGGGATACCTTTCACGGTGACTTTTCTTACAAAGATGAAAAATGGAAAATCTGTCTCCTGATTCATAAACTGGTCATTAAGGAACATGACGATTATATGAATTATATTTTAATAAAGCAGGCAATGGATTTTGCTTTCACTGAAACAAGAATTGGGGCAAAACAATTTTTATTTAACATTCGATTCAGTTGTTTAACAAAAGACAATGCTGATGATTATCTGATGTCAATAGTGATGATTATCTGATGCAAAAAATTTAAATAAAATTTTTCATAGAGGAACAGTTTAAGTGCTTGATTTTTATCACAGGATTAAAATCTTCTACTCATGCTGATATTCACACCTGGCTTCTTTCAAAACTGGAATAGGACGAAGATAGTACATTAAAAACCCTCACCATTGAATGCAATAAGTATAAAAAAGACACTAATGCTGGTTAAAAAAAAAAGCACCGATTTATTAGTAACCAGCAGCAACCATGCAAGAAAACAACCCCATGATGAAAAGAAAATGTAACAGAGAATCACGTTAGCCCGAGAAAAGACTCCAAGTTAGTCATAGCTGGTGCTAGAAACCAAGATTTGCATCCCCCTCCACAATAGATTGTTGAGAGAAGACCTAATTAGAGTAGGTGGAACTGACTATTTGGACTATTTGTATATGGTATTAGCCAGTAGTCACCGTGGGTCTGGGATAACTATATAACACCAGTGTTTTTCTCAGTCAGGAGAGATGCTCCCAACATGCTGATGTACGAATACCAGATAAGCACAGAAAATTCCTTCAAAATGTTGGCATTGTGGCGACTGGCATTATGCATGCTTTTGTCCATTCAAGAAATATCAGTGTAATATTTGTCACCAGAACAGACATAAAGGAGGATTTTTCAATCCAATTTTACACAAAAAAAATTTCAACTGAAAATTCTACAACCAAAAACTTTAAAAACCGATACAGGAAAAAATGAGAAACAAACACAGTATTTGCAACATTCATAGTGTATTACAAATCCCAGAGAAAATATATTTTGTTGTTTCAGTAAACAACAAATTTGTTCGTTTCCAGTCTGATACAGTGTCAGACATAATGTTAATATCACAATCAACCTGGGACCAAATTGAAAAGCCACTTGTTTCTGAAGCAGATCATATAGCAAGAAGCATGTCTGGAAGTACAATTCATTTAACTGGTGATTTACCTTGTGATATTTCTTTTGAAACAGAAGATTTTCTGGTGTGTGTTATGTTACAGATAATTTGAAATTGAATTTAATTGGTCTTAACTGGATAGAACAGTTTAACCATTCTGAAATTCTTCACAAGTTTATGTTCAATATATTTAACTTCACATTGTTAAAAATAATTTTAGTGATGTTATTCAAGAGGTATTTGAGTGCTATACAAAAATTAAAGCTACTCTGAAATTAAAAACAGGTTCTAAGCCAAGGCCAGTAACCTATGCTGCTCTGAATATGGTTAAAAAAAAGCTGCAACATCTTCAACAAGTTGTAATGGAGCCTTTTAATTACACAATGTGGCCTTCTCCTATTGTAGTTGTTAAAAAGACAAATGGAAAAGTCCAGATATATGCTGATTACAGTGGCGTAGCTAGTGTTTTTGTTGCCTGGTGCTGCCCTCAAGTTGACCGCCCATCCCCAGAAAGAATACAATATTAAATGCACATTAACCCCTCAAAGTTTATGATAAGATAATAAACAATTGGTTAACTTATTTCATTTTTTTTCCCTAACAGTTCACACACGAAAAATCAAAATCAAAGAAATGACACTAAAGTCTGGTCTTCTCACATAGGTGTAAAAAAACTGTGGATTCACTAAATTATTCACTTAATCCAACCCCACATCAAGTCCTTTAATAATGTTTGAATTTTTTTCACACCTTTTGCTCATGTCTTATAAGTGGGGTTTATCCCCACCAGCTGACAGTGCATTTTGGAGACATTTTTTTTATTGCTGGCTGGCTGGCTTTGAGCCAGCCATGTCAAAGATAAATTGGCTTCATTTGAACCCTAGCTTCTTCCTTATTGCTGCTTTTTTGCAAAAATTGTGGAAATTATGGTATTGTTTTTTTCTTTTTTGAAAACACACAACAGACCAAAAGTGCCACCTGCGGCAGACCACCCCTAATTATGCCATTGGCTGATTACTCAACCAATTTGAATAGTTCTTTGCGTGCACATCAGTATCCAATTCCAGTACCAGAGGACCTTTTCTCACAAAATGGAATGGCAGAATTTGTTTTGCAAAAGTTGATTTTTCTGATGCTTTTCTTCTACTCGAAATTTGATGTTCAGTGACCCCCACCCCCCACTTCTTTACTATGAACACTCATAAAGGATTATTCTGATTTAACCATCTTAGCTTCAGGGTCAAACAAGCAACAGCCATATTCTAACAGACAATGGACGCCATGCTGACCAGATTGACAAGAGTTGCAGCATTTATTGATGGCACCATTGTTACAGGTGCAACTCAAGGTGTACTTTTGCAATGTTTATTTTCTTTTTTTCAACTGAATTCAACAATATGGATTCTGTATTAAAGCTGAAAAGAGTAAATTTTTTCAAGAAAATAATAAAATATCTTGGGTTTATTTTCAACAAAAATGGTAGATGATCAGTCTCAGATAATATCTTAGCAATAAAAAAAATGCCAACACTGACAAATGTGACATAATTACATTCTTTCCTTGGCTTCTTGGCTTCTCTAACCATTACAGTGCTTTTTTGCCTGAAGTTCAAGTTGGTGCATCCCTCAACAATTTTTCTAAAAAAGATGTTGCATGGGAGTGGTCTGACATGTGTCAGGTAGCCTTCAAAAAGTCCTTACTTTCTTCCATTCTTTTGCTGACACACTACAACCCATCCATGGATATTGTGGTGGTCTCTGATGCTTCCAATTATGGTATTGGAACTCTCATTTCTCACATTTTCCATGATGGCAGCCAAAAGTCAATAGCTCACGCATCCAGATCACTGACACCAGCAGAGTGTAATTATAGCTAAATTGAAAAAGAAGCAATAGCAATAGTCTTTGCTATTAAAAAGTTCCTCAAAATGTTATATGGTTGTCATTTCACTCTGATCACAGATCACAAGCCTCTTGTTAGTATTTTTGGATCTAAAGAAGGCATCCCAGTATATACAGCAAGCCGTCTGCAAAGATGGACTACCATGCTGCTGTTAGATTATAATTCAATAAAATACAATTCAACCAATACAATTGCTCATGCTGATGCATTATCTAGGCTCATGACTACATAAAATAAAGTAGGAGATAAGGTATTATGTACACTATTTACATTATTCAGTAATTTAATGGTTCCTTGGTTCCTCCTCACAGTAATATGATTGGCTGGTGTCAGCCATAAATACAGACTGATGTGGACGCCTATTGACTATGCCTATTGAATACGACTACGACGAGGACCAGTCCATTACAGTTACCTGCTAGATTGTCCTACTTGGTTACATTAGTCCAAAACCATTTTGCTACTTCAAACCAATATATATCCTTTTCTGGGACATATCAACCAGTTTCTTCTATAATGATCTGTGAATCCACAGCTTTCAATCCAGTGATATGCTTCCATTGTACAAAATGGCCAGAAGTATTGTTATATATGAATAAAGTGTCACTGCTGATACTTGAATTTGAACATAGATCACCAGTGAGCAAACACAGGTGATCCCTTTATTAAGTGGATCATGGAATTAAGTGACCATGGGAGAAACGTATAAGTAGGAAGTCATGTGATGTCTAATTGATCACTATTTCTAGTCTATCCTCTATACTATATGGATCCCCATTTCTACTCTATCCTCTATTACTATTTGGATTGCTATTCTCTACTATATTCACTATACTATTTCTCTATTCAGATTACTATACAGATTACTATTCAAGCGAGTATTATCAAGCAAGTACTATTTGTGTGAATGTTATTTGAAGACATCTGACACTAGTGTACTATAGTTGTATCTGTGATTATAAAGTCTACTACAACAAGCATTATGAAAGTGACAAGTATTTGTTGATATCACAAAAATGACAATGAGTGTTCAATGACATCACAAACGTATGTACTAACAAAAGAATTCAGCCATTCTTTCAGTGACAATATTCATTGTCAGAATTCAATAGATGTTTTCTTTTTGCAGAATGTTTCATTGTCCCATCTTCATTACATGATAGAATAATGAAACAGTTCCATTTTGATCATCACAGTAATAATCATATAAAATCCCTAACATGCAGCTATGTTTATTGGTCAAACATGGCCAAGAAGTTGGAATAATTGGTAAGCACATGTTCCATTTGCCAACTGGCAGCAAAATCAGCCAGGAAAACTACATTGAGTTCCTAGCCTATCCCTAAATCAACCTGGTCATGCTTTCACACTGATTTTACAGGACCCATCAAGGGCAGTATTATTTTATCCTCATTGATGCTTACAGCAAATGTCCAGAAAATTTTCAAATGAATCGTATCACCTGAAAAGAATTCTTAGGTTAAGGCAAACCTTTAGTCAGTTTGGTCTTCCACAGATATTAGTTTTTGGTAATGGCACTGCCTTCAGTTCATCTGCAGTTTCAACTTTCTGTGCACAGAATGATATTCACTACATTAGGACACCATCTTTTCATCCACCATCAAATAGACAAGTGGAGCATTTTGTAGATACCTTTAAGAGGGCACTCCTTAAACTCAAGTGGGAAGGAACCACATAAGAAATATTTGAAATATTCAACAGAAGTTACAGAGCTACACCCAATCCAAATGCACTTAATGGGGATTCACCAGAAGAAGCACTGACAAGCTGTAAAGTTTGTTTGCCCATAGATGTCACCCATCCAACTGAAAAGCATTCCCTAAAAAGAAACATGGTGATGGAACAATTTAATGAAGCAGTAAAATGCAAATATGTACCAGGACAACCTGTACTTGTAAAAGATTACAACAGGGCTAAAGAAAAATGTATCCAAGAACTCATGATATGCCACTTTGGAAATGTTACATATGATGTGGATATTTAGTCTTCAGTCTGGGTTCAGCATGCAAACCAATTCTGACCATTTAACTTTCCAGAGACTAAATCCAACTCCACTTTACTACTGACAATCCTATTGGACAGATTAGAACTTCTTCAACAAAATTCTCAAGAAATGCCAAGGGACAAAACTAGGACTCCAGCAAAAAAGTGCACCAAGGAGATCACATTGACTATGAAGTAAGCCATACTTACTGCAATTACTTACTTGGCACATGTCAGAGGGTATCCCCCAGATGAGGCTATGCCCAAGGGCAGAGTCTTGTCTTGGGAAACTGACTCCATTTTTAGATGGTCTATAGAGAATTTTTGCCTGAGCTTATGGGCTCGGATACCCCACTTGATAACTCGACCTTGTGCAACATGTTACTACATGGGGCAGTGGGTAAATAATTACTTACTGCAATTAAATCTCTAGCAAGAGTCATATAAGTAGATGTCTAAAATGGGGAGATGTTAGGGGAACCTAAAAAAGGAGGATAACTCAAAATACAATTGAGTTGCTTCCCTTATTTATCAAGATGAGGACACCACTTTTCTATTGAACATGGGGACCAGCTGACATGCACATGAAATTCTTTGTTTCAATCATGTTGTCCTTGCTGTTCTTGGACAATAAAGGAATAAAAGTCGTTTATTTATGTGCCAAATGCACTTTTCATTTTCATTCATTTTTGTTCATCCCAATCGACTGGCATATAACAGATGCAATAGCACTTGAGGTTGAACCATCCTGCCAATAAACCATAATTTTCATTTACCTTAGTACAAATAATATTTTAGTAAAATGGCATCCATTATGAAAGTTTCAAGAAGACATTGAATTCGTCAAAGTAGAAATAATTACATCTGTTAATATTCTTCATTGATGCTTGCTCAACATTTACATAGAGCAAACAGTGGATATGATCACAGTTAGGTGTATTTTAACAGCAGTTATTTCTGTGACAAGCTGTCTTCTTGTTATACATGCACAACTGTCAATCCACAAATTGATGTGAATCTTTAAAATGAATATCCTTCGGTAGATGTTGAACATTTGCTCTCTTCAGTGGTGTTAATGGGTTATGTTTAACTGTAGTTTCCTTGGAAATAAATGAAATTAATTCCTTTTGCATCATCTCTCATATACATAAACTTACTTTCTGACTTTGACATTCACTTTGATCTCAATCAATTTTGGCTTGTATACTTTTACAAAGCAATCAAAATATATTTCAGGTCCTTCATAAATAACAATAAATCAAATAAAGCATTCGGTGAAAGAAGACAGATAATTTTCAAAAGTTAATATGATAATTATATTAAGGATTTTTATGAGCAGAGAAGAACAGATGGATTTCTTTTTTCTGAAAAATGCCATATCCTAAATGAAAGAATGATTTTGATTCCACAAAAAGCCTTGTCTCTTACAATCTAAATTATCATTGATGGTCTTTGGGAGTTATAAGCAAAGATTAGATGAATATGGATTTTGGTTTGCAAATCAGAAAAGACTTACCATTATTCTTTTTTTATCTGATTGAATGGATTACTTGTAGCATGTGGATCCTTCTTGCTTGGAAGATCTACACTAATTGGACAAGTTAGCAGTAAACAAAATTGTGATTAAAATAAACATTTTCAAGATGGCAACAGCAAAGGAAGAGAAGCTGTGAGGAACTTGCTAGATTTTGAGTGAAACAACAACAATAAAGTTGTGTAAATAATTTGTTGACTAATAGAATATAAAGTTCATTGGTTCTTTTTCATAAAAATATTTTGTTTTTATTTTCAGCAAAAGTAAAAGCTGATAATCATAAAAAAATAATTTTAACTATATTTAAAAATAAAAACATTAATTAATGAAAATGTGTTTTCAGATTTGCAAATTATTGTGAATTAATAATTTTTGCCTCTCAAATTGCTTTAGGAGTTCAGATCAATAAAATGAGAGCCTGTAGGTAATTTTTCATTCACTGATGGTCTCTTGTTTTCCTTATAACTCCAGTGATAACACATCCAAGCATTGATTATCAGATTTGAAGCATAAACATGAAAAATGAAATCAAATTTAAATAGCCAAACTTATTAATAAATGTGTATTTAAAATGTTTAAAATATACAAAGAATTTATATTTAACAAAAATATTAAATCTTATGCACATTAATCTGTTCTCATTTACATTTAAAGCAAATACAATAATGTACTTATGAGATATAGTGTAAAATTAAACTTATATATCTATGTAACGATGGTGGGAAAGTGACTGAAGTTGAGATGCCAGGTCAGGACTGATAACATTACAGACCCTTCTTTGGATTTTGTCAAGAATCTTGTGATCTATAACCAAAGTGCTAGACCAGATATGGCAGCAATGTGAAATGCACAAATGAATAGTAGATATAAAAATTTGCAAGATGGATTCTGATGAGAAAAATTTGCTGGCACGACACTGTGAACCAACTTTCCTAGCAGTAGATTTAGCAATTGATTCAATATAATCACTTCACTTCTTGTCAGTGGAAATGTGCAGCCAAGAAAGTGCAAAGGGTTTCCCTCTTGTAGGTTAGCATCAGCCTTGCTGATGGAAGGCAGAAAATATTCTCTATGGTGATTAAAAGGTAGCAGTTTTGTTTTGGAGGTATTAAAATTTAAAAGCCATTCTTTGCTCCAGTTAACCACTGATTAGAGGTAATTTTCGAGAGTGGTTTCCAGTTTTACTTTGTTGGGTCTGTTGGGCTTGCTCCTAAAATAGGAGTAAATAATTATCATCAGCATAAATACGTATTTGGGAACTAATGACATCGGGAAAATAACAAGCAATGTAGATCCAAGGAGAGAGCCTTGGGAGACGACCACATTAGGGTGAAGGATGCTAGAAGAATGTACGTCCAACATGACCTTCATTACATTTGTTAAGAATGATTGGATTAAGCCAGATATTTGGCCAGAGACACCATAGCCTTTGAGCCTGTGGAGAAGGCCAGCATGCCAAACCCTGTTGAAGGTCTTTGAGTTATCTAAAGCCACAGACTGAGCCTCGCTATTCTTATCTAAATATATTCAATGATGGCAGTTAACACATTGAAGATAGACCTGGAGAAATATAAGTCTTATTGTTTATCTGAAAGAAGGCCATGTAAAGTTAGTTGCTTAACCAATCCAGAGTTGTTTAGAGTCTCTAGTCAGTTAGTTATGTGCCATGCTTACATGCTTAGATGATCATGTATCTTTCAATACATAACTGACAAGGCAGTTTCCCACAGCAGGTTGTCATTTCTTTCTGCAGTAGGCCAATTGCTATCCAAGGCTATAGAACTCAGTCTGTCCTGCTATTTACCCATAGCTGGGGGGGGAGAGAAGAAGAAAATTCATACCTTTCCAAAGACTATTAGCATGTAAGTGAATATTGGTTATGTGCCATGTGTGATACACGCTTAAGCGATCATGTATCTTTCAATACATGACTGACAAGGCAAATTTTTTTCCCTGCAGTAGGTTGCCATTTCTTTCTGTGGTAGACCAGTTGCCATCCAAGACTATAGAACCCAGTCTGTCCTGCTACTTACCCATAGCTAGGGGGAGAAGAAGAGGATTCATAGCTTTCCCAAGGGTATTAGCACATAAGTGAATGTAATGGATTCAACTAGAATTCAAATTCCAGTCAAATCCATTACATTCACTTAAATGCTCATACTCTTTTTAGTACTTTATCAAAAACAAGTTAAACACTAATAGGGTGATAATTTGAAGGACCAGAAATTTCATCAGGAACTACAGAAGAGAATTTACTAAAAACTGGAAAGCAGGAAGCAGCAAGGTGTTTGTTGTAGAGTTTAGGGAGAAAAGGTGCCAGTTCAGGAGTATATTTCCTGAAGAAAATTTCAGGGATACAATCAAATCTGCAATCCTCATGGGGATCTAGCTTAGAAATGTTAACAGAAACCATGAACGGAGTTATGTATATATCACACAGTGGAGATTCCCTTCTAAGGGGAAACCTCAAGTACAGATGCTCCTGAGTATGTGTGTATATATATATATATATATATATATATATATATATATATATATAGAGAGAGAGAGAGAGAGAGTGATTGAAAAGTAAATGCCTATTTTATGCATGATGGACACTTCCATCTAACCATAATTTTTACAAAATGTGAGATTCCATCATACGTAAAATAGGGAGTTACTTTTCAATCACCTTGTATGTATATATATATATATATATATATATATATATATATGTGTGTGTGTGTGTGTATAGGCTTGTGGTGATTAGGATGTGACCATTCTTACCATCAGACCTGTGTTTGAATCTACCCATGGTTAGTTCATCAAACAGGTGACTTTTTGATAATAGCAGTCTAGTGAGATGTTCACAGCATCATTGGGAAGTGCCTGAAAACCATAATTTACTGATTGACCTTGTGAGTGAAATTGGTTAGATGAAAGAATTCACAAGTCGTTAAATTGTTGTGTGGGCACAAAATCACAAGTCATCATGACCAAGAAATTTGCATTCTGTTCTTGATTATCTATGGATCATGCCAGATTATATATATATATATATATATATATATATATATATAATGAATGTATATATATATATACATATGAAGAAATATAGTCTTAGGGTGTGCTATATTTATGGGATAAAGTGCTCAATATCAGAGATAGTGTGTAAATATAAAAGTGAACATAGAAGTCAACACTTAGATATAATATATATGACCCATATATATAAATAGCTGAGAAAAATAACAGCACTCGTGGCCTGATGATTACATCTAGCATGAAACACTGTCGCCCCTCTAAGTGTTGACTTTTATGTTCACTTTTATAATATATATATATATATATATATATATATATATATATATATATACACATGTATATATATATATATATATATATATACATACACACACACACACACACACAGACGCACTTGCCAAAATTTGATGGAATGATTTTGGCAGGATAATTCTTTTTAGCATCCCATCTCATATGACATTTTTCTTTTACCTTTAAATCATTTCTTTATTCAAGAAGCAGAGGAAAGCATTTATCACATAATTTTTAAAAAACGAATCAATCCTGCTATCAGAAAGACGCCAAATCCCATATCAAAATATATTTGTGTCTGGATATTCTACCAATTTTTTTAAACACTAGATGGAGCAGAAATTTTTTATGTTTTGCTAGCAATATTTACCCCAATTTCTTTTGGTTTTAAAACTAGGTTTTGAAAGAATTATTATGAATTGATTTTTCTAAAATCCCTTAGCTTTTCTTCCCCCAAATCTTAATTTCCAATCTAAATGGCAGTATTATCACTTAGCATCAAAATAGAGAATATGAAATGAAAGATTTCAAAGATTCTCTTGTTTCTTATTTCTGTTTTCCTTTTCATTCATGATTCTCCTGAAAGGAGACTTGAAAATTAGTCAAGCAGGACTCCAAGAAAATGCTAGCTCTTCTCAAGGAAAAGAAGAGGTCCAGATAAATGTCAAAATTCATACAAACTTTTTTTGTTCTTAATCCACAGGGATAAAAACCAAAAAGATAATTCCTATAGAGCCAAAGAATTATGGACTTTTTTTCTTCAAAAGGATATTTGATGATTTTTTTATTTCAATATTTTTTCTTTGTATTTTATTTTTTTTTACCATTTTGGAAGCAGTGATGATGAGGTTGGTGACTGTGAGGTTTTGTAATGAACAAATCAACAGACAAAGGAAATTTATTCAGTGTTATAAAAAAGGTTATACTTTATAGTTTTTGAGAAATTTTAATGGATTTAAATGATGCCGGTTCTTCATTCTTTGTAAAACATTTTGTGTCTTTCGACCCAAGTTTTGTAAATCTTCTTGTCAAAAAGACTGTTTCTTATATTTTTTGTATTAATTCTCTAAATTATTTTCTCATAGAATTCATGTTTAGATGTGTTTGTTTTTTTTGCTAAGCAAATCAGAAGTTTTTTGAATTAAATAAATATTCTGATATTTAATGTGTCTATCAATATTACTCAGATTTGCAAGGAACTCAGAAAGTCAGCTGGTGATTGAAATTGTGAAAATCAAAAACTGATTGAAACTTGTGGATTTGTGAAAAAATTTAAATGTTTATCTAAGTGTGTTGATGACATGTTGTGAATAAGAAAATGTCTGCTTTAATGAGGAAGAGAAAAATAGAAATCATAAATGGCAAAGGAGAGAAGAATAGAAAGAATGAAGCTGGGAAAAGATAAAGAAAGAAAATGGAGTTTGATAGGAAAACTGATTGAGAAACTGTTATATACATTACCTATGAACACTAATGGGTATGTCCCAATCCTCATAAATATGGACACAAGTGTAAGTCGGGGTAATATGCTGTCTAAGCAGTCCACCATAAGCAGTGGTTTACCTACTTCATGCCGCTGGTGAGTATTGTATTTTGTTGATGTTATAAAGATTACCATGTTCATTTCCAACCTCCATTTTGGTTATTCCTCATTCAGTAACCTTTTCTATGTTACAACGCTCTCTCTACCCTTTTGTTCTCTTTCTCTTTATCCTTTCATTCTCTCTCTCTCTACAATTTCGTTCTCTCTCTCTCTCTCTCTTTTATATACCATACCTATGAACACTAATAGGTATGTCCCAATCCTCATAAATACGTTGGACACTATTGTAAGTTGGGGGTAATATGCTGTCTAAGCAGTCCACCACTGGCAATGGTTTACCTACTTCACGCCCATGGCAAGTATTGTATTTTGTTGACATTATAAAGATTACCATTTTCATTTCCAACCTCCATTTTGGTTATTCCTCATTCAGTAACCCTTCTTAGATTACCACAGAAATAAGAATGAGCATGAAAAAAATATGGTAGGAAGGAATTAAAAAACAAGGTAGAAGAAGAAAAGAAACAGTAAAGAATAAGAAAGAGGAAAATGGAAGAAAGAAGAAATGAAAAGATTAAAAAAAAAGAAAACTAAGGAAAGGGAAAAAGAAGATGGAGAGAATGAAGAGAAGGAAAGGAGTATGAAGAAGAAAAAAAAAGGAAGAAAGAAGAAAATAAAAGTGATGAAAAAAGGCAAAGAAAAGATCAAAGAGAAACTGGAAAGAAAGAATTGATGGAAAGATGAAATTAAAATATAAGAATGGAAATGGGAAGAAATAAGAAAGAATACAAGAACAAAGTTCTGCCAAACATGGGAAGTAAAGGAATGAAAACTATCAAAAAAAGAAAGAACTGAAAAGAAAAATTGAAGAAATAAAAGTATGAATAAAAGAGCAAAAGAAACCGATTATATCGAGTGTTTTTTCTTGTATAAATCTGAGATGAGCGTTCTTGAAATGGCTGCCAGACGAGATTATTATTGGAACAGATTTGCTTGAAGAAGACAAAGTCCACAAAATATACTCAAAGGATATAAAGTGTGAATGAAGAATTTTTTGCAGACTATTTTAATAAGTTTTATTTTGGAATATTTGCATTTAGTTGGTTTTTCAAAAATAGTTTGAATTAAAATAATAATTATTTCAAATTACAAGCAATTTTCTTTTTTCAGGCTGAGAAATAAAAACAGCTCTTGAATTTTATGTCAAGAAATAGTTTTGCTTTTTTTTATAAAATAAATATAATTAAATACAATATATAAGATATATGATAATTAAATATGCTACACAGTTGCATGAAAATCTAACTTAATTTCGAACAATGTGAAAATTATTTATTTCTCAGTTGTGTAACATTAAGTTAATTGAAAATATATTAGAACTTTGTTTATATGGCATCATTTCAAGAAAAGTATTTTTTTTTAAATCAGTTCTTTAATGGGATAATGTTTTTCTTATTTTGTGGCTAGAAGAACAATGTTTAAAATTGTATCCCCCCAACACACACACACACACACACACACACTTACAAACATTTTTTTGACCTAATGTCAAAATGTAATAACTCATTTTTATTTGTATTCTATTAAAGTAAACCAGCACATTTCTAAGGTGAGCAATGAGCAAAGGAATCAGAGTTGGGGATTACTGATTAATTAAATTATTTATTGTAATTTTATCCAAATGAATCATGACCTTGAAATGTAAACTTTAACTAGTTTAAGAACATAGAAGATTGAGAAAAGTTTGCAAAAATTAGTCACTAATCTGTATTTTGTAATGATCTATGTTTCTATTCAAATCATCATGTCCCAGTTTGTCGTACACTCTAGAATTATTCAGGTGTTTTTCATTGTATTCAATAAAGTTGGAACTTTAAATTGAATCCTTTAGTCAATCCATGGATGTAGAGTGTTCTCATTTTCCTTTCCATGCAAAGAATATATTTCCTATCAGTGAATAGACATTTGAAATGTTTAATCAACAAGGCCATGTGTATGTTGGTCCAAGAATTTATGGGGCTAAAATATTGATTAAATCATCTGATTTCATGGCTGCTTTTAGTTCACTACTCTATGGTCGCATCATGCCGTAAAAGTCTCATACTCTGGCTCAGTGGAATAAATGGACAAGCAGTACAAAGGTCGGTAAGACTGCTGAATATTACCTAAGAAAACATGTTGCCTAATTATGGAAATTAAAAAAAGAACAATCTACTCCCCATAGATTGAATAAAGGGTTCAGTTCAAAATTCAAAGAAGCTTTTACTGAATACAATGTGAAACATCTGAAGAAATGGCCAAAGAATTGTGAATGTAGCAATCAAGTTGAACTTAGTCTTAATATCAAAGCCTATAATAATGATAATTCATCATCTCAAACATTCTGACAAAAATAATTCATTTTTTTAAATTATCCAAAAAAATTTTAATTAGTCTAATTATTGTTCTTTATATATTTTGTTTGCATGAAAAGAACGATGAAAATTTATTTGGTAAGTTTTATTTTATTTTACTAAATAGTAATAGTTACAAGAATTAAATGAAACATTTCAGAGAACTTTACTTCTTAATTGAGAGTAAGACAAGACATGGCATTTTCTCTGGGTTTTTTTTTTGAAAAATTCTTAACTTCTAAATTTTGTTTTCATAAAATTGTAAATTTTCATGGGAAAATTTGAAGATAAAATTTTATTTAACATTTTTTCAAATTTTAATTAGAATCAATTTAAATTTTGACAGCAATGTCTCACCTGGATTGATAAAAATCTAATGCTGTCCAAGAAAAAGGAAATTCTAGAAGATCTTTCATTTTCCATTATTTCTTTTATATTTCATCAAACTACAGAAATTATTATAAATCAAATACTTTTATGTCCCATTTGATAAGACAACATTAACTGGTCTCTAAAAATGTAATCTTTTTTTTACACATGGATGAGGCCTTGCAATGAATTGACCAAGCTGATAAGGCAGGATTCCTATCTGCATTTATTTTTACTTTCTTCTCTATTATATTATGAAAAATAGCAAAAAATGATAAAAAACCTAAAAAAAAAATAATAATGAAAATGTGGCTAGTTATAATGTCAATAATAATAAATTATTATTTTGTGTTTGAAAGCCACACTCTTTACATGCATAGGAATTGGAGATGGACTTTTCATGTGGACGTTCAGTTTAACTTCAAGGAGTATTTCACAAATTAAACTTACCAGTTGGGATTTTTTTCATCTCAGATTTGATTTGGTAAATAACTAACACATTTGTTTGAAGTGACTGACATTCAATTGATTCCTTGCCTCTGTTGTCTGAAGGGACTCACATCCAATTGATTCCCTGCCTCTTTTTTCTGAAGGGACTGACATCCAATTGATTCCCTGCCTCTTTCGTCTGAAGGGACTGACATCCAATTGATTCCCTGCCTCTTTTGTCTGAAGGGACGGACATCCAGTTGATTCCCTGCCTCTTTTGTCTGAAGGGACGGACATCCAATTGATTCCCTGCCTCTGTTGTCTGAAGGGACTGACATCCAATTGATTCCCTGCCTCTTTTTTCTGAAGGGACTCACATCCAATTGATTCCCTGCCTCTTTTTTCTGAAGGGACTGACATCCAATTGATTCCCTGCCTCTTTCGTCTGAAGGGACTGACATCCAATTGATTCCCTGCCTCTTTTGTCTGAAGGGACGGACATCCAGTTGATTCCCTGCCTCTTTTGTCTGAAGGGACTGACATCCAATTGATTCCCTGCCTCTTTCGTCTGAAGGGACGGACATCCATTTGATTCCCTGCCTCTTTTGTCTGAAGGGACTCACATCCAATTGATTCCCTGCCTCTTTTGTCTGAAGGGACTGACAACCAATTGATTCCTTGCCTCTTTTGTCTGAAGGCACTGGAATCCAATTGATTCCCAGCCTCATTTGTCAGAAGGGACTAGCATCCAGTTGATTCCTTGCCTCTTTTGTCTGAAGGGACTGGCATCCAGTTGATTCCCTGCCTCTTTTGTCTGAAGGGACTGGCATCCAATTGATCCCCTCTTTTATCTAAAGACAATGATATCCAATTGATTCCCTGCCTCTTTTGTCAGAAAGGACTGGCATCCAATTGATTTTTTATTGCTTTTAAAGGTTGACTTCCTTAATAGCATCATCATTGCAACTCCTACCAAAAAGTGAAAGATTTTTTAGAGAATTCCAAGAAAGCATTTGAAATTATAATTCACTCTGACCGACATGTTTTCTCATTAAATCATCCATTGATCACATTTAACATTGGGCTCTGCACTTGGAATCATGATGATTTGATAAAAATGAGGAAAAGCCAGTATCTTTGAATTTTGCAATGAGATCTTTGCAAATTTCTAATAAAATTTTATTCAATATTTCAAGTCTGTACTTTAAATTATGGTTTTTATGCTACTGCCGTAGGTTTTTGTTACATTTTGATATGAATTCTTGTATGAATTACTTGAACTTATCACTTTTAAGCATGAATAAGGAAATCAGTTAGGTAATCTCATATTCCAACCAAGTCTGTGGCATTCCATTTGTACTTATTCCTTTGGGAAAGGTATGAATCAGTCTCTTCTGTCCCTCCCCCAGATATAAGTAAAATTGAAGGATAAACCTGGCTCTGTAGCTTGAGTTGGTAACCAGGCTCAGAAAGGAACTGAATGCATATCACTTGAGTCTGGTGCTGTCAATTTCAACATATGAAACCTTTTTGTTATTGAAAATGCGACAGAAACATTGCCTCGTGTCAGCTGGTAGTTGTCAAATACTGGGTATAAACAGACTGTTAGAGGTGATTTTTAACCTTGTTAGTTTTATCATATTTCAGACATGTTATTCTCCAGTATTTGTGAATCATTCTAAATTAGGAAGTGGCTCAATTTGAACAACAGTCCTTAATGACCCTCAAGGATTATTGGACATAATAAATGTATGAAAAAGGAGAAAATGTATTGGTTAAAATGGAGTATCATAAAAGCAACAAAGATGTGCAGAGTCATTTGAATCATTTGGACATAATAACAGTATTTCATCAGATAATTTGAAGACAGTAAAGATTGATATTTCAAAATCCAACCTGAATTCTAATAATTTTCTTATATTAAAAATATGATGTTATACAATAAAATGTGATATATTATATTATTTTATATTGTATTATATTATTTTATATTATAATCAAAATAAGTACATCAAAAGATTCCCAACAAAAATAAAACTGATTTTTATAAGTTAATTTTTTATTTGTTTCTGAAAAAAATATTTTTTTATTTATTTTATTTTTATTTACTTTTACTTTATTTAATTCACAAAGAGTTGTTACACATGGCATGATTATTACTTCAGGCATGAAGCTAACAGTCACCATGCAATATATATATCTAGATATCTATATATTTCTATATCCACAATACTGAACACCCTTCCCCTATAAATATAGTCGATTTTAAATCAAGTAAATTATGAAACTATATTAAATAATTACATATATTAAAAGCCATATAATTAAACATTTGCTTCCTTAACAAAATATTTTCCATTTATTATAAAAAGGATTTTTTTCTATAAAAATCTATTTCCCCTATAACATATCGCATTCAGAAATATTTGTTCTCTTGTTAAAGAGTTTATGAAACAGAAATTGTTTACATTATTTACATTATTCGGGCTATTGTCCTCATCTTTGTCGCCATATTTATCACAACATTTCGGCTGTCGTACGCTCCAGCCTTCTTCAGGTGGTTGGAATGTTGAATGTGAGTTCAATACCTGGTTAAGGCAGTGGAGACTTTTCAGAGGGAAATTAACAGGAGATAACTGATAACTGACATCCATTAAACATGGCAAGTGGAACTAGAACAGTCTACACCAGTGAGCGAAATAAAGGGTTCAGTTCGACATTCAAATGACCTGAAGAAGGCCGGAGCATACAACGGCCAAAACGTAATAAATATGGCAACAAAGATGAGGACAATTGTCCAAATAATGTAAATAATGTTCATAATACCACATCTCAGAAATATAGACAGCTACTGAAAGGCCAAAACGTTGTAATAAATATGGTGACAAAGATGAGGTCAATAGTCCGAATAATGTAAATAATACCTCATCTCAGAAATATAGACAGATACAGAAATTGTTTAATAATGAAATTGAATCTGTGACACAAAAAGAAATTATGCAATGAAAGATATTCTCCACTCTCCAACTGTGAATATTGGCAAAACTGGATTTGATATTTTGATAATGTTATATAGGAATAAAATGGCACTGCTGACAGTTGAGTTTGAACATAGATCACCATTGAGCAAATACAGGGATCTCATTATTGAATTAAGTAGACCATGTGACCATAGAGGATACGTATATATAGGAAGGTAGTGTGACATCTAACAGATGCTTTTTCTACTCTATCCTCTATTACTATATGGACTGCTATTCTCTACTCTATTCACTATACTATTTTTCTATTCAGATCACTATATGGTGGTTACTATTTGAGCAAGTACTATCTAGCAAGTACTATTAGTGTGAGTGTTATTTGAAGGTGTCTGACACTAGTATTGTTCAACAGCGTATTATAATTGTATCTGAAATTACAAAGTCTCTACTACAATGAGCATTGCAAAAATGACAACAAATATTCATTGACATCACAAAAGGTAAAATGTGGTTAAACTATTTGTACTGTTTTTAGTGACTTTGAAGTGAATAGTTATATATTAATTTTTGATTAAACATTTCTTTTTCCATTTCCTCTTTTTTTTTTTGATGTCTCTCAGCATCATCTACAGATGATGTTTTTAAGCGAATTTAATTCTTTTAAGCAACATAGTCTTAAGGCAGAATCTTATATATTTTCTTTGTCTCTTGCATCAGTTAAATTCAAAGCCAAATTATTCCTTCAGTGGCTGAGAGTTTCTGGAGGAAGAATTTTAATGTCTTTATCTTTTCCTAAAGGTGTGAACACTAAATGACTTCAGTCATTGATATTTCATGAGTGATTCTAAAATAGTGCCAAATTTCAATGACATTTGACACATTTGCCATTGTTCATCTCTTTGTTCTTGATAATGGAACTTTGATTTGAGAAATTATTCTGCCAAGCAGGAAGTCTCAGCCTCTCAACAGAGAAATTGTTTAACTAACCAATTCGATCATGCAATCTGTTTGCATTGAAAGCTTTAAAAAGCAAACAATTCATAGACTTTATTTTAATAGAAAAATCTGTTTTGCTTTGACAAACCCACTGGAAGCCAAACATTATTGGATTTTGCTTTATTAAAGAAGGGAAAGAAGAGAAAGACATGTTCATCTATTTGTTTTCTTTGGAGCTGAGAGATAGACTAGATGGATGTTACACTTGATAGGTTAAAGTTGTCTGTATTGTTGAGAGGTGACTACACTATTATTGGAATTATATATATTTATATATATATATATATATATATATATATATATGGCCTGATGATATATCTATCAATATATATCTATATCTATCTCTCTCTCTCTCTCTCTCTCTATATATATATATATATATATATATATATATATATATATATATATATATATATCCTGATGATTGTGTTTAAGCATGGCAGATTCTGTTGTCACTGGGTGTTGACATCAATGACAACTTTTATATTTAAATATCCCTGATATTGAGCACTTTAACCAATAAACATATCCTAAAACTACATTATATATATATATATATATATATATATATATATATATATATATATAAACTGTTGCTGCTGACACTGGAGTTTGAACACAGATCACTAGAGAGCAAACACAGTCAATCCCATTTTGTATAAGATCATGGTATGGTTAAGGAAATGTATATATGGGAATTAGCGTGGCATCTAAGGGATCACTATATGGATTACTATTCGGTGGTTACTATTCAAGCGAGTATTATTGAGCAAGTACTATTAGTGTGAGTGTTATTTGAGGGCATCTGACATGAGTATTGTTCAACAGCGTTACTATAGTTGTATCTGCGATTACAAAGTCTCACCTACAATGAGCATTATGAAAGTGACAACAAGTATCTGTTGACATCACAAATATATATATATATATATATATATATATATATATATATATATATATATATATATATATATATATATATAAAAAATCCACCACCAAATATTTTCATGAATTCATCAGATAATGTTCGTCTAATTTTTATTGTAATTTTCCAATTTTCAAATAAGCTGTATATCAGGATGAAACTTACGGATAAACTGTACAAAGTTCATGTTTTATTCTGTCTTTTTTTTCATATAATTTCATGTCTCTCAGTCATTATCAAAAACTGGTATGTAGCCAGCAAAATCTTGTCTACTATACTATCAAATAAATATATATGTGAGAAGATCTGTTGTATATGTGCATGCATATATATATATATATATATATATATATATATATATAAATGCTATTTTTAATGGATACTCATTTGAGTAGATGCTTTGTTTTTATTATTAAACAGTTTATTAACTTATTTACATGTACCAGCCTGAATAACTGAAAAATCTTTTTAGAAAAATATGCACCTTTCACATATTTTTCTAAAAAGATTTCTTGAATATTCAGGATAGTAGATGGAAATAAATCAATAAACTATTTAATAATAAAAATGAAGCATCTACTCAAATATGAGTAGACATTATAAATAATGTTTAAATAGATAAATTAAAGATATGTTGGATTTAATCCATTTCCAAAAAATATATATCTGCTCATATCTACATACCCAGGGACATTGATGTATGCACATGTGTAGTCACATGCCTACATATATACAAATACTTGTTTGACCCTCAATAAAGGCATTTACTTTATTAGGAGAATCAAGTCACTTTCTCAAGCAGGTTTTGCAACTTTGAAGTTATACAGAAATGAAGAAAAAATAAAAAAATTTCAAAGAAATAGATATTTGATGAGCTATTCGGAAATTTCCTTATTTCATATCTTGCAAGCTGTAAATTAAATGAAATTGAATAAATGAGGAAAGTAACATTAGCATTTAATTTTGCTAAGGTGGAATAGTGGATAGTGCTTCAGATTAAAGAATCGGAGAGCCGAGTTCAAATTCCAGTCGAATCCATTACATTCACTTATGTGCTAATACCCTTGGGAAAGGTATGAATCCTTTTCTTCTCCCCCCTCTATAAGGTAAATAACAGAACAAACTGGGTTCTGTAGCCTTGGATGGCAACTGGTCTACTACAGAAAGAAATGGCAACCTACTGTGGGGAAAAAATCTGCCTCGTCAGTCATGTATCAAAAGATGCATGATTGCCTAAATGTGTATCATGCATGGCACAAAACTGACTGACTGGTCATTGCTTGAACCTGGTTCCTTTCTTTTTGAGTTTCATAAAATTATATAAATATTTGCATCCATTATAGCTGCTTGTCAAATAAGTTTATTTTTAAAGTCATCAGTTTAAGGAAACTTTTCTTCTTCTTCAAATAATGCTATTTTGTTTTTGAATGAATAGATAATATGAAAATCTGATTGAATTCAAAATGGCTTCTCAGTTTTATTTTAAAGGAAAGTTTTGAGATTCAGATTATGAAGACCCACTGATGAAGTTGTAATGTTTTCATTATATAAATAATATTGTGTACATAATATAAAAGAATAAAAATAACATCTGGAATCACTAACATCATACACTATTCACTTCTGCTATTTTTTTGCTGTTAATCATAGAAATTAGCTCAAGCTTGAATCTCTTTGTCACACTGATTCCAAGAGACTTTCTATTTTTGATCATTACAGTTTTTAATCAAATAATATTAGTAACTAATTTTTTTTTTAATCATTTCACCCCAAGCAAAGTGGGAGCACCACTAGTATGCAGGGGGTTACAGAAACTGAAAATGAGAGAAAAGACTGGGTATAGAGGGTGGTTGAAGAAAGAATGATTGAGGAAAGGATAAAAGATGAATGAGATTCAAGAAGACAGAAGATGACGATTGATATTGCATTTATATTTTTGAAGATTGTAGTTTTCAGTGAAGCACATAAACAGAAGGGAGTTCCATAAGCAAGAAAAGAAACTGTTGGGGTAGAAGTGATGGTTACATTTAACTATTTTGTCAGTAAAAAGGTGGGACCTATGCTGATCTAGTAGCACACTTAAATTCATGTAGTTGGAGCACAAGGGGTGAAAAATCTTGTCAGAAGAGTTGCCACGAAAATATTTGTTGTAAATAGCTCTGGTTTATTATTAATTTCATTGAAAGAATTTATAAAGATATACAAAGATCCAACTTGAGGAAATCTTGTCTCCTATCTCTCTGTCATCTATTTTGGTGTTTGATTCCTTCTGAATACAATTATTGTCTTTGGAGTGATCTGGATCTGTTTCTTAAAAAATTTTCTTCAGGGTTTAAAACCTGCACATTTACTTGATGAGAGTGTTCTGAAAAGTTCTTGACTCAACAAAAACTGATAAAAAAATGTTGATATTTGGTCAGATTTGAGGTGGTGGGTCAAGCTGGTAACTTTTCAGGACCCCTTTGTAATAATGGAAACATGTGCAGCAGGACTTTCTTTAAGTCCAGTTCTGGTATACCAGTGAAAAGACAACCCAAATGGATCAAATGGACGAGAGGTATGTTGTGGAAGTATTTGAGATCATGCCTCTTTAGTAGATACTGGTCAGTAACAAGTTTATCAGTTCAGCTTTCCAATGTTCTCTTTGTGAAGTCATTTTCATCTCTGTAAGCATTAAGATCCATCGCTTTTTAGTGTGATGTTTTTATAAATAACAAAAGAGTGATTTTGAATGAAATACTTAGAGCATAAAAAAGAAAACTGTAATAACTGAACCTCTTTTACTGATCTGCTCTCAGCCCTAAGCTAGGTCCCCAGAAATAATTGTATAGGAATAGAGGTGAAATATGTACCATCAGGCCACTAAAAATCTCTGCCATGGTCATGATATTGCCTTCTCAGAAAGTGTTTTTCATTATAATGACACAGATGAGTAATGTTTTCCACATCATTTGATATGTTCTATTCACAAGTCAGAATTGATTAGTTGAAACGAACATTTTCATCATCCTTGTAAATAGATTTTCTCTTTAGTCGTTCTCTCATCTGTTTATATTTTTTGAGACCTTTTCTTTCATTATCTCTTTTGACTTTATGCCAAACTCTGTTCTAAAGCTTTCTGGATATTCAACCAAGGTGAATAAAATACAAGGCCAAATAGAAAGTAGAGCTATGAAAATTGTACTGCTGCAATCTTCCAAATGGGAAGAGTAATGCCATCTTTGTTATAACCAGGAATTGAACCCAGATCATGAGAAGCACTCAAAGAATTTTATTCTTTACCTTATTTCCCATCTTACTTTCGATTTTGAAATAGGAAAACTATACTAAAATAGAAACTATATTGATAAGATCTTTTTTCTACATTTGCTCCCTATTGGGCTCTATCTGTCATCTTTTGCTTTTGATCAACGCTGTCTACCAGGTGTCAAAAGAAATACGACACAAGACAGACCTTTCCAAAACTATGATTTGGAATGAAAGCATTGATGGCACCTACTCTGAATCCATCTTAAAAATTCCAGGTGAGGAATTAATAAATAGTGAACACTTCACATATTTTGGTGTATGGGTCATTTGTAACCATATTTAATATAAGAGATAAGGAAATTGAATACAGAATAGTCTGTGCTAGGGGTAGTTGTTCAACATCACCTAGACTTCCAACAGTAGCAACAATTAAAATGGTTAGCATATGTAACTAGAAGGGGAAAATAATGATATAATCAAGGTGTTAACTTTTTATACTACTTTAAGTAAAAGGTTAGAAAAGAAATTCCCTTTGGTATGAGAAAGAGAGTGGTAACCAATGGATTTAAGCAACCCATTTTCCTGGAAACTTATTTTAAGAGAAGAATTTTATAAATTTCAACCAACTGTAACACTAATTGTTAAGTCAATGAATGTGAAACCCCACCTTCCCCTATTTCTTAACATCTTGCAAACCCTCAGAGTATTCTTGATCCTTTTTTGGCAGATCACTTTGATACTGTTGTAACCTATAGAAGGTTACTGAATAGAATAATCCAATGAAGGTTGGTAATAAATGATAATACTTAGGACAAGAACAACACATATAAGATTCACCAGAAGCACATAGAAGAAGTAGTCAAATGAATTCCAAAATGAATCTCCAACACTAGATCAAGTACAGTATTTACTACTGTATTTATGGGAACGGGGGTATACCCATTATTGTCTGTAGGTATGCTACAACAAATACCAATATTGCTTGCAATTCTGTTTGGAGCATTCCATTTCTATTTGTCATTTTGTCCAAAAATTAAAGGTGACTTCTAATTACATTATTTAGATGGAGAATAATGAGTATTTATTTTGTTGTAAATTGTATTTTCCAATTTGAGGCAGTTCTATGTTATTTTAAATCCCTTCAGAAAGAAAGTTTTGGTTCTCTTTCCTTACTTTAACTTAAGGAAGTCAAAAACAATAAAAATTACATTTTAAAAATTTTTCTCTGTTCAAACTTTTGTTAAAAAACAAAAATAAAACATTTTAAATTGCATAAACGTTCAGTGAAGTATGTCACCATCCATAGTTCACTCTTTAGTATTTCTTCTCAAGTCTTGAAGAACAGAATGGCTATGGAAGGAAGTCAACCGGATCACAATGCAAACAAAGACTGTTGAGGTTGATACGTGTACAAAAGAATGTGAACTTAGAGTAAAGATTGTCTAAAATACATCAGATATTTGTTCAAAAACTGAGTGCATTTGGAAATCAGTAAAAGTTAAATCAACTAAATTATGATTTTCAGAATCGATTTTAACTTTAGTCACTCTTTAAAAATGACAAATCTCTCTGGGCAACTTTGAAATTTTGCTTTTTGCTTCATATTTTTCCTTAATAACTTTTTCTCTCTAAGACTTTTGTTTTCATTCTTAATCCATAAATTAAATTTCCTTTCTGCATTTCTTACACTGTAAATTTTTCTTATTTTTTAAAAGAAATTTTGTCGTAATTTTCTATTGTTAAACCTTTTGTGACTAACTGGGCTGCCTGTGATACAATTGTTGCATTCAAGCTGATATCACAAGCCATTGTAAGTGAGTTCAATTCTCATTTGGTTCTCTGTTTTTTAATTAATCTTTGTAAATATCTCCTTTTTCATTTTACTTGTTCACTGCTGTGTTTTGATGTTTAAAGCAATGAAATATGAAAATGAATAGAAATTATAGAAGGTTGCAATGTGACACTCATAAAAAATTGTTTCAGCATGTGTGTGTGTGTGTGTGTATATATATATATATATATATATATATATATATATATATATTCTTGGTTGGCCAATGAGATTTTTGTGGCCTAGCATATGTGCTGATTCCTTAAGTTTTTGTATTTTCCAGTGATGCTTTCTGTCTATTATTTCAACCTCATCCCACAGGGGGACAGTGATCACTCTTTTCCCTTGATATATGGTCAGCTATACCTGATTTTTCTATTTCCCCCTGTATTACTTCTTTGTGATGTTGTTGCAGTCTTACCTTAAGGGAGCACCTGTTTCTACTTTGTATTTCCTACCCCAGCTATACATGGATAGCATACACACAGTCCTTAATCATGTTCTCCTCTATGGGATGGTCTTAATTAGAAGAGGTGTCTGCAAAGTGTTGAATCACTTTTGAAGATTGTCCTGATATTCACATAGGATAGGCAAACTTTTCTGGGTGCTCTTATCCCCTTGTACCCTTCTATCCCAGTTTGTTAAAGCTGCTAC
This sequence comes from Acanthosepion lycidas, assembly GCA_963932145.1. Lineage (NCBI taxonomy): Eukaryota > Metazoa > Mollusca > Cephalopoda > Sepiida > Sepiidae > Acanthosepion > Acanthosepion lycidas. Next base: position 8,612,835 of record OZ010584.1, read on the forward strand.
CATGTACCCATGTAAAATCTCCTGAGCCAACCAAGCATAGAAATGAATACAACATGGGAACCAGTAATAAGGAGTGCTAGAGAAAAGCAATGAATAACTACAAAAATTGCAATATAAGCTCTGGTAAAAATGCAATAATAATAACAGAAAAATTAAAATGTGAGCTGTGCTAAAAAATGTTTACTGAGACATTAGGTTTATAAGTCCCAAAAATTCATACACAGATGGACATTCAAGGACACATGGCCCAGTGGATAAAGCCTTGGTTAGATCCAGTGAATAGATCCAAAGAGTTGTGAGTTCAATATCAGGCCACAGCATTGGTGAAACAAATGTAGAGAGTTGAGTTAAAGGGAAATAACTGAGACACCCAGAAGAGTCATGGCACGTGGAACTAAATATTTCGTATTCACTTCAGTATATTGTCTCCTGTGGTGAAATATATTTTATTTAATGTTGGTTGTTTTTCATTTATTTTTTTTTACAATAATAACCTTGTACAAGTCCCAAGAGACACTCATGCTAGAAGATTACAGACATAATTTATGGAGATATGGAGAGAAGATAATGGTCAGCCCTAGATATAAACAGCTTAAGATTGGGGAAGCATCCTCTTGGGAGTTGGTTCCACAAAGAAGTGGTTCAGGGGAAGAAGCAATGGAATACAAAGTGAATGAGAGTAGCATGGTGGATCTTAGCCATAATGGTTAGAACTAAGGAATATAGTTCATCTGAAAAGTTTCCAAAGAAATAGCAATAGAGCTGTAAGAGGCTTTTGACATTTCATTTGTGGGAAAGGGGTTGTAGGGTGGAAAACTACAAGGATGCAAAATTATTTTGAACAAGACAAGAAAATGAAGACTGGACAGCTCTTGCCCATATATGGCAGTAGTGCTCTAATTTTGGTCTGGTCTGGTCTGGTTCTTGTAGAGAATAGTAGAAGTCAAGTATTTACTGGAGTAGTACAGGGACCAACCAATTTTCTAGCATCTTTAGTAATGTATGTACAAGTTCCACTTGAAGTCTCAGTCGAGGTTGTCCCAATAGTCACTCAATGCATGGGGCCTCTCTGAGACAACAACCGTTCATCAAGAGAGATGAAAATTCAGGGTCCACTTGGTGATGATGAAACATCACCAGTTTGGTTTCAAGGCATTTGTGACCAGTGATGAGTTGTTAGAGCTTGATCAGAGGAGAGATCAGCTGACAATCTCTGGTCATCTAGAGTTTGGGAATTTCACCTATACACCATTGTATTATTAGCATAGATATACACTTAGGTAGACCATTTATGTGATGTAGAAAGAAGGTAGGACTAAGAAATGAGCCTTGGGGGATGCCTGCATTGATTGCTTGGGCTTTGGAAGACTGGCCATTAACAACTACCTTCAGACACCTACCTGTTAATGACTTGATACTTGAGAAAAATCTTCCAGAGCTAGATAGCATGTGTAATAATCCTGTATGTCACACTTTTTCAAAGGCCTTTAAATAACTAATTTTGTATAATAATGGTTTCTAGTGTTTTGAGTCTTTCCTTGCATTTGGGTGATTGTTGTAACATACTTATGGGTATGTCCCCATTCACATAAATACAGTAGTAAATACTGTATGTTCATCTGCAGTTGGAGATTCATTGTGGAATTCACTTAACTCACTCCAGCAGGTGACTACTTCTTCTACACGCCGCTGGCAAATCTTATATGTGTTGTTCTTCTCCTAAGTATTATTGTTCATTAACAATCTTCATGTGATTATTCTATTCAGTAACCTTCCCTAAGTTGCAACAGTGATGTATCATAGTTGTCATTATCCACAAACATTTATCTTATATTGATACATGTATTTTGGTTCTTTGTGATGTGCTGTTTTATTTTGCATGAACTGCACAGACTGTTGACAGGTGAGAATGTGGTGCACAATGTAAGAATTTAATGCTGTTTTTTTATTGTTGATATTGGAGAGGCAATCTCCTCAAGGAAATGAGAATTCATAACATTATTTTTACACAGGAGGTATTTTTGAGGTTTGATGTTGTTGGTAATAATTAGATTAGATGAAATTTTTATGGCAAATGATAAATCTATGGTGTTTTTTAAAAACATTGTGTTTTATATATTTTAATTGCTTTTTTATCTTGTTTATAATGCATCTCGTTATTGTAGAATAATATATATATTAGGTGCCTCTAAAAATTTGTTTAAAAAGAGCATACCATGATGAAAAAATGCCCTAAACTTGATAAAAAAGAGTGTTTTATTGTTAAAATGTTTATGATATTATTAGGATGAAAAACCAATGTATTTTTTTATTACTTTATTAAATTTTTAATCCTTTTTTAGCATGTTCAATATTTTTGTTAAAAATTTTGTTTTTCTTCTATCGGCATGTGAACCAAAGATTAGTATGGGAAATTTAGCATCTTTTTTGCACTAAAAATACATTGCTCTGGAAACTCTTGCAAAGATCAAATAATTGTTTTGATTTAATTAAATTTTCAGGACTTATTCAAAAATGAATTAAATTATTTTTGAAATTTTTTTACCTCCATTTACTTAATTTTATGAAATTATGAGAAATAAAGATTCCATCCACTTCACATTTATATTAGTTCAAAGCAGGACTCTTCAGAGAATTTAAATCATTGATTTGTTTCTATCAAACAGAAACATCTTTTTCCAAAAATCTGTTCTAAATCTTAAAATAAAAAAATGAAATAAACTATGAAATTATTTAATTAGAAATTCTTTTAATTGCCTTTTATTAGATTACAGAGAATATTTTCTTAAATTTTTAAGATTACTGAGTACCTAAAAATTATATATAAAAGGTGCTCATGTTACATTCAGTTATTTTTTTATGATTAACCCCCCCACACACACACACAGAACAAGATTAGATAATCATTGATCTGTCATCAAGCTGTTATACATGTCAGCAGCTTAAATAAACAGCTATCACTTTATTTAAAAAAAAGCATTTCTGTGATATTTTAAACTTAAGGAAATAATATTTGTTTCAAATCAAATTAATTATACTTTAAATCAATTCATATTCCTCAAATACAGTTTCAGTCTATTTTATTTTTGGAAGATATTTTAACAAAAAGAATTACATTACAATGAAATATGGCTAAAATGGGCACTAATCAACTATTCTAGAAAAAAATAAACTCCTTCCAGTCAATTTAAATCAGTTTTTGAAATACAGCAAAGTGTTTTGCTTACTGGAAATATTAAATTTAATATATTAGTTTGAAATTAAAACTAAAATAAAAGCTTCAAGAAAGAGTTTTCATTTTTAAAAATTCATTTAAACTATCAAGGTTTTTGTTGGAATACTTAATATATATATATATATATATATATATATATATATATATATATATATATATATATATATGAATATAATGAGAATGAAAATAATATATAAGTTCTAATGTTCATAGCATTAATTCAAAAGAGGGCTCAATACTGATGTTAGGGCAATAATTATTTATTATAATTTTTTTATAGAGACAAAAACAATTTACTCACTACAAAGATGCAACTTTGAAAACAGTGTGGACACAGAAATCAACACTGTATGGTGACTGTCAGTTTCATGCCTTAATCCTCAGACCATGTATTACTCCTGGTAAAAAAAAATGAAATAAAAATAGAATGTAAAACTAAATAATGATTAAAACAAACTCAATGTAAGATTTATAAAGGATCTGAAAACCCTAAACAAATAAAAAATGGGGAAAAAAACCCTTTGTCCTTTCCTTTACTTCACATAAACCTTGAGTGACTAGTATATATATCTGCACAAACAGGAGTAACACTTGTTCTAACGATTGCTTAAAGTATAAATCTGGCAGATTTCTGTGTCCACATTTCTGAAGTATTGTAGATTTAATATGTAAACACATTGAGTGCTGCTTCTAAACTGTCATGTTCTGCTGCAAAAACTAGCCTTCAAAATGTTCTTTTCCCTATGGACTTGCACTGGAGACAAATTCATTTGGCAACAAATTCACATTCAATGTTGATAGTTACATATGTCTCCCTTGTGACCATTTCTCTGTTTGAAGTCAAATAAAGTGCTGTGTTTTGGAATACTCATGAAAATATTGAGAGCTATGAAATGTAAATGTTCTTACATAGAAGCCTATAATTATACTAGATTTGATTTTGTTGTGGTGGTGTGAATAGAAGTTTATGAGGTCATTTTTGTTGGTGGATTTGCACCAACTATGAAGAAAAGAAAACTCAAATAATAAAAAAAGAACTTGTTAATAAACATACAATGGAGCATGGGATGTTGGTGTTCACATTTCAACATTTAATTCTCGTAGACTGATGTTTTGTTAATCATCCACAAAATTTGTGTCTGACATTTTGATTATTTTCATCATTAATGAAATGTGTTGCAAATTTAAATTTTCTGGAATTTACTTTATCCAATTAAATGAGTTTCATGATGTAATTACATTCAGAGAGATGAAGAATATGATGTCAGTTCAATACAAATTGAAATGCAGGTTCTTCTATGTGCCACATCTCTTCAGGATGTGGGTGATCATGGCTTTCCACAATTTCATGACATTTGTCACAATTGAAAATCCTGTGACCCATCAGAATCATAGGGGTACCACATGTACTGCAGCCACATTAGAAGTGTGTTTCTTAGACAAGATAACCTGATGGAGCCCAACCCTCTCCAGGCCAGTTTTGAATTCAGAGTTACCTTCTAGATTGATTGCCATCATAGGCTATATTACCCAATCTGTCCTGCTATTTACCCATAGATGAGGAGAGAAGAAGATTCATAGCTTTCCCAAGAATATTAGTACATAAGTAAATGTAATTGATCCGACTGGAATTCAAACTCGTCTCTCCAATTCCTCAATCCAAGCTGATATCCATTACTCCACCATGTCTGCAGATCATTTGTAGCACTTAGTAAATTTTGAATTTTTGCTATCTTTCCTAAACCTTGTTCTGCCAGCCATTTATAAAAACTTATTGGGTAGGCTATGCTTCCTGTCTTCCTGTATTTATCTGACCCATTTGGCATTAGGTATCTTTTATCAGATGAGTTGTTAATAATTTGATTTGTTGTTTAGGAAAGCTAGACTTGCAATATTTCCTTTTAATCCAAAATGTAAATATACCTTTGATGGTAAGGAAGCACCTATTTCCATCTTTGTTTTCATTCACTCCTTAAACACCAACCAGTAATATTACTAAGATCATCAGTTATGTCATCATGAAACTATTTAGTATGGAGAATACTGAAATTGTATTGTAGTTATGTCTGGAGCTTTCCTTTCATTATTTCTATACGAATATACAAAGAAAAACTAAGATAATAAGAAAGTTACAAGAGACTAAACAATTCTTTTCTTTCATCTCAATTTATCTACACAAATATTGCTGGGTTCAGTTTGTGTGTACGTGCTATGATCACACTAAAACAACAAGACTTATTGACCTTAATTCTTGGCAGGAAATTCACAAGACATCTACTTGTGACAGAGGTTATGTCAAAAATGGATGTCACTTCATGTTACCAAAACTTAATCAAACTAAGGGTTATAATCATTTATCTTGTTTTGAGCAGCAAAATATTTTTTTCAGTAATTTTCCTCTTCGTATGTAAATACTGTAAATCATTTTCTTAATTTTTGTGTTATGTAAGAAGAAAATTTCTGCTCCTTCAACTGATCACAGCGCTGATGACATGGAAGACTTTTACAAGCAACTACAAAAATCAATCAAAAAGCATCCAACTAGTGCTCCAACGATAACTTCAAGAAGAAGAAATATATTAATGAATATATTTTTTTCATGTGATTTTAGATTTTAAATTATTTTTCTTTAGAAAACATTGATTGTCAGTGCTACCTGGAGGTATATTTCAAAACAACTTTGCAGTCAAGATTTTAATATTTAAATCTAATTGAAAATTTCAGAATTAAATAAAATGCATATTTCTAAAAATATATTCCTCACAAAGGTTTTAAATAAAGTTTACCTGCAGTCAGTTGAAACATATTTGAAAGGCATAAACCAATCTGCATATAAACATAAGGACACATGCATAACACTTGTCCTCGATGATAAACTACATCTGGCAGCAAGGCCTCTGATCAGGAGATTGGAGCATTTGAGGACTGTTGAACCACCTCTTAATTGCTGTTGTTCCCAAGTCCACCCTGACCCAAGGTGGAAGCATATGTTAAGACCCCCAGCTATGGAACAAATAGTGGACCCTCTAATAAAAATCAACAGCTCATTTTTATAACAAAATGATTAACAATACATTTTTATAGTAAAATTACCAGCAATACAATTTTTACACTATTTACATTATTTGGACTATTGTCCTCATCTTTGTTGCCATATTTATTACAATGTTTCGGCCATTGTACACTTCGGCCTTCTTCAGGTGGTTGGAATGTTGAACTGAACCCTTTATTTTGCTCACTGGGGTAGACGTGCCATGTTTTTAATGGATGTCAATTATCAGTTATCTCCTGTTAATTCTCCTCTGAAAGTTCTCCACTGCCTTAACCAGGTATTGAACTCACACTCTTTGGGTCCTGTCACTGGATCTCACCAACACCTTTATCCACTGTGCCATGTGTCCTTCTGTGTATGAATTTCTGGGTATTATAAACCTAATGCCTTCAGTAACATATTTTACCAGTGCTCATATTGCAATTTTTTGTTGTTATCATTTCATGTTTTTACCAGAGCTCATATTGCATTTTTTGTTGTTGTTATCACTTTTCTCTGGCACTCCTTATTATTAGTTCCCATATCATATTCATTTTTATGCTTGGTAGGCTCAGGAGATTTTTGTGGCCTAGCATATGTGTCTGATTCCTTTAAGAATTTTCCAATGGTGTTCTTTGTCTATGATCTCAACCTGATTCCACAGAGGGTGATGATCTCCCCTTTCTCTCCATATGTGGTCAGCCATGCCTGATTTTTCCACTTCCCTTCATGTTACAGCTTTCTGGTGTTCTTGAAGCCTTACCTTAAGGGAGCGGCCTGTCTCCCCTTTATATTTCTTTCCGCAGCTGCACGGGATAGCGTATACACAGTCTTTAGTCATGTTCTCCTCTTGGGGGGGGGGGTCTTACTCGACAAAGATAAGGACAATAGTCCAAATAATGTAAATAGTGTACATAATACCTCATCTCAGAATATAGACAGATACTGAAGGGCCAAAATGTTGTGATAAATATGGCAACAAAGATGAGGACAATAGTCCGAATAATGTAGTGTACATAATACCACATCTCAGAAATATAGACAAATACATTTTTTATAAAAAAGTACCAACAATTCATTGATCTACAAACTATAAAAAATACATCTTTTTACCTTGAAAGTATAAAATTATGTGTAGATGCACAAAAGCTGAGTATAATCTACCATGTATTCAGTTGTGAAAACAGAATAACATTTTTTTATTACTTCAAAGCTACCAAAAAATTAAATTTCAGCCTTAAATGACCCATGATGGTGTTGATATGCCATTAAACAAACAAATCAATCAAAAACATGCATACATACATACACACGCACACATACACACCTCAGTGTTTGAAGTAATAGAATTTCTTCTTTGTGTATTTTTTTTTAAGCATTTTACTCCAAGCAAGGCAGGAAGCCACTAATACGCAAGGGGTTACAGATACAGAGAGTTGGAGCGATGGCAAATAGGAGTGATAGAGGAAATGATGAAGAAAAGGATAGGGGATAGATCAAGGCATCTGGAGACAGCGATTGACATTACATTTGAATAGTTAGAGATTATAGCTATCTGGGAAACAAGAAAAAGGGGAGAAGCTATTGGAGTAGAAGAGACGGCTACATTTAACAGTTTTGAAAGTGAAAGGGTGAGAGCGAGATGCCAGCCTAGTTGAACACTTAAATTCATGAAGTCTGGGAACCAGCGATAGCAGCACATCAGAGCAGTTACCATGAAAGTATTTGTAAAAAAGACAGAGGGAGGCAATGGCACATCTGTGAGAGAGCGACTGCAGATGAAATGCCAGATCAGGGCCAATTACATTGCATATCCGTCTCTGGATTTTATCAAGGACCTTGAGACAAACAGAAAAGCTTAAAAACAATTTTTTATTGCCTTTTTATTCAAGCTGATAATGTTTCAGCCAAATGTTACTTGCTTTTTGTCACTTACACTTTCCTCATCAGTGTTGCTTTTTGTAATTGAGTTATTAAATATGTGTGCCAACTGTTAAATAACTGGATTAATTAACCAAATACTTTGGTAATCAGTTTTTCAAATCATAAAATTAACTTTGTTTTAACAATAAAGAATCTATTTTTATCTTTTACTTCGTAGAAATTCCACCATCAAATCTTGATAAATGAGCCCATGTAAAAGTTTTATAAACTTTACTTATGTGATCTCTATATGCCCCAGATGATGATCATGACCCAACACATTTTCTTTTTTTCTCAAGAAATTTAGAACATATGAATTACTTTTCTCTTTCTCCATTTTTTCTTACATTTTTGCTTCTTATCCTGCTGTTGAATTTCTCAATTCTCATCCTACTTTTCTCAGTTTTCCTCACCTTTTCTTTTTAATTTTTCTTTTTTCCTCACCTTTTCCTTCTAATTTTTCTTTTTTTCTCACCTTTTCTTTTTAATTTTTCTTTTTTCCTCACCTTTTCCTTCTAATTTTTCCTTTTTTCCTCACCTTTTCCTTCTAATTTTTCCTTTTTTCCTCACCTTTTCTTTTTAATTTTTCCTTTTTTCTTCACCTTTTCCTTCTAATTTTTCTTTTTTCCTCACCTTTTCCTTCTAATTTTTCCTTTTTTCCTTACCTTTTCTTTTTATTTTTTCCTTTTTTTCTCACCTTTTCCTTCTAATTTTTCTTTTTTCTTCACCTTTTCCTTCTAATTTTTCCTTTTTTCCTCACCTTTTCCTTCTAATTTTTCCTTTTTTCCTCACCTTTTCCTTCTAATTTTTCCTTTTTTCCTCACAATTTCTTTTTAATTTTTCCTTTTTTCCTCACCTTTTCCTTCTAATTTTTCTTTTTTCCTCACCTTTTCCTTCTAATTTTTCCTTTTTTCCTCACCTTTTCTTTTTAATTTTTCCTTTTTTCCTCACCTTTTCCTTCTAATTTTTCTTTTTTCTTCACCTTTTCCTTCTAATTTTTCCTTTTTTCCTCACCTTTTCCTTTTAATTTTTCCTTTTTTCCTCACCTTTTCCTTTTAATTTTTCCTTTTTTCCTCACCTTTTCCTTCTAATTTTTCTTTTTTTCTCACCTTTTCCTTCTAATTTTTCCTTTTTTCCTCACCTTTTCCTTCTAATTTTTCCTTTTTTCCTCACCTTTTCTTTTTAATTTTTCCTTTTTTCTTCACCTTTTCCTTCTAATTTTTCTTTTTTCTTCACCTTTTCCTTCTAATTTTTCCTTTTTTCCTCACCTTTTCCTTTTAATTTTTCCTTTTTTCCTCACCTTTTCCTTTTAATTTTTCCTTTTTTCCTCACCTTTTCCTTCTAATTTTTCTTTTTTTCTCACCTTTTCTTTTTAATTTTTCTTTTTTCCTCACCTTTTCCTTCTAATTTTTCCTTTTTTCCTCACCTTTTCCTTCTAATTTTTCCTTTTTTCCTCACCTTTTCTTTTTAATTTTTCCTTTTTTCTTCACCTTTTCCTTCTAATTTTTCTTTTTTCCTCACCTTTTCCTTCTAATTTTTCCTTTTTTCCTTACCTTTTCTTTTTATTTTTTCCTTTTTTTCTCACCTTTTCCTTCTAATTTTTCTTTTTTCTTCACCTTTTCCTTCTAATTTTTCCTTTTTTCCTCACCTTTTCCTTTTAATTTTTCCTTTTTTCCTCACCTTTTCCTTCTAATTTTTCCTTTTTTCCTCACCTTTTCCTTCTAATTTTTCCTTTTTTCCTCACCTTTTCTTTTTAATTTTTCCTTTTTTCCTCACCTTTTCCTTCTAATTTTTCTTTTTTTCCTCACCTTTTCTTTTTAATTTTTCCTTTTTTCCTCACCTTTTCCTTTTAATTTTTCTTTTTTTCCTTACCTTTTCTTTTTATTTTTTCCTTTTTTCCTCACCTTTTCCTTCTAATTTTTCCTTTTTTCCTCACCTTTTCTTTTTAATTTTTCCTTTTTTCCTCACCTTTTCCTTCTAATTTTTCCTTTTTTCCTCACCTTTTCTTTTTAATTTTTCCTTTTTTCTTCACCTTTTCCTTCTAATTTTTCCTTTTTTCCTCACCTTTTCCTTCTAATTTTTCCTTTTTTCCTCACCTTTTCCTTCTAATTTTTCCTTTTTTCCTCACAATTTCTTTTTAATTTTTCCTTTTTTCCTCACCTTTTCCTTCTAATTTTTCTTTTTTCCTCACCTTTTCCTTCTAATTTTTCCTTTTTTCCTCACCTTTTCTTTTTAATTTTTCCTTTTTTCCTCACCTTTTCCTTCTAATTTTTCTTTTTTCTTCACCTTTTCCTTCTAATTTTTCCTTTTTTCCTCACCTTTTCCTTTTAATTTTTCCTTTTTTCCTCACCTTTTCCTTTTAATTTTTCCTTTTTTCCTCACCTTTTCCTTCTAATTTTTCTTTTTTTCTCACCTTTTCCTTCTAATTTTTCCTTTTTTCCTCACCTTTTCCTTCTAATTTTTCCTTTTTTCCTCACCTTTTCTTTTTAATTTTTCCTTTTTTCTTCACCTTTTCCTTCTAATTTTTCTTTTTTCTTCACCTTTTCCTTCTAATTTTTCCTTTTTTCCTCACCTTTTCCTTTTAATTTTTCCTTTTTTCCTCACCTTTTCCTTTTAATTTTTCCTTTTTTCCTCACCTTTTCCTTCTAATTTTTCTTTTTTTCTCACCTTTTCTTTTTAATTTTTCTTTTTTCCTCACCTTTTCCTTCTAATTTTTCCTTTTTTCCTCACCTTTTCCTTCTAATTTTTCCTTTTTTCCTCACCTTTTCTTTTTAATTTTTCCTTTTTTCTTCACCTTTTCCTTCTAATTTTTCTTTTTTCCTCACCTTTTCCTTCTAATTTTTCCTTTTTTCCTTACCTTTTCTTTTTATTTTTTCCTTTTTTTCTCACCTTTTCCTTCTAATTTTTCTTTTTTCTTCACCTTTTCCTTCTAATTTTTCCTTTTTTCCTCACCTTTTCCTTTTAATTTTTCCTTTTTTCCTCACCTTTTCCTTCTAATTTTTCCTTTTTTCCTCACCTTTTCCTTCTAATTTTTCCTTTTTTCCTCACCTTTTCTTTTTAATTTTTCCTTTTTTCCTCACCTTTTCCTTCTAATTTTTCTTTTTTTCCTCACCTTTTCTTTTTAATTTTTCCTTTTTTCCTCACCTTTTCCTTTTAATTTTTCTTTTTTTCCTTACCTTTTCTTTTTATTTTTTCCTTTTTTCCTCACCTTTTCCTTCTAATTTTTCCTTTTTTCCTCACCTTTTCTTTTTAATTTTTCCTTTTTTCCTCACCTTTTCCTTCTAATTTTTCCTTTTTTCCTCACCTTTTCTTTTTAATTTTTCCTTTTTTCTTCACCTTTTCCTTCTAATTTTTCCTTTTTTCCTCACCTTTTCCTTCTAATTTTTCCTTTTTTCCTCACCTTTTCCTTCTAATTTTTCCTTTTTTCCTTACCTTTTCTTTTTAATTTTTCCTTTTTTCCTCACCTTTTCCTTTTAATTTTTCCTTTTTTCCTCACCTTTTCCTTCTAATTTTTCTTTTTTTCTCACCTTTTCTTTTTAATTTTTCTTTTTTCCTCACCTTTTCCTTCTAATTTTTCCTTTTTTCCTCACCTTTTCCTTCTAATTTTTCCTTTTTTCCTCACCTTTTCTTTTTAATTTTTCCTTTTTTCTTCACCTTTTCCTTCTAATTTTTCTTTTTTCCTCACCTTTTCCTTCTAATTTTTCCTTTTTTCCTTACCTTTTCTTTTTATTTTTTCCTTTTTTTCTCACCTTTTCCTTCTAATTTTTCTTTTTTCTTCACCTTTTCCTTCTAATTTTTCCTTTTTTCCTCACCTTTTCCTTTTAATTTTTCCTTTTTTCCTCACCTTTTCCTTCTAATTTTTCCTTTTTTCCTCACCTTTTCCTTCTAATTTTTCCTTTTTTCCTCACCTTTTCTTTTTAATTTTTCCTTTTTTCCTCACCTTTTCCTTCTAATTTTTCTTTTTTTCCTCACCTTTTCTTTTTAATTTTTCCTTTTTTCCTCACCTTTTCCTTCTAATTTTTCCTTTTTTCCTCACCTTTTCTTTTTAATTTTTCCTTTTTTCCTCACCTTTTCCTTCTAATTTTTCCTTTTTTCCTCACCTTTTCTTTTTAATTTTTCCTTTTTTCCTCACCTTTTCCTTCTAATTTTCCTTTTTTCCTCACCTTTTCCTTCTAATTTTTCCTTTTTTCCTCACCTTCTCTTTTTAATTGGCCAATGTTCTTCTTTCTCTTCCATCTTTTCCTTCCTACTTTACATTGTCTTTCTCATTCTTTTTCTTATTTTTAAAACCTTTTATTTTCTCTTCTTTCATTCTCTTTCTCATCTATAATTCTCTTTTTTTCTCTTGTTCTTTATTTGAATACGAGCTTTGTTTTTCTCAAACATTTTTCTCCCCTTTTTTTAACTTAGCTTTCTCTGTTCTCAGGCCTCACCAAAGCATTTTCGTAGCAAAATGTACAAGGTATGATAATATCTATTTTCACAGATTTGCTTTCATCACCACAAATTTACAGAACATTTGAACATAAACTTTTGATCATTGAAATTTTTTCATCACGTGTTTGGAAGTGGCAATTTTATAATTGGTACAGATCACAAGCTTCTACCTTTTTGTTCCTGATAAAAAGTGATAAATATTTTCCTGGTGAAATCTATCACTTTGACTATATACAGTTCTGACAGATATTCAAAATATTCATATTGTTGTTGCAGGCACACCTTTACATATAGTCATCAATTCCAACAGATACACCTCTTAGACACGTAATCCTACGAAAACACAATTATGTTTCTATGAAACAACTTGATGAAGATTTTTTTTATTTAATTTTTATTTAAATTTCAAAGTAAGGTGCTCAATGATATCAAAATCTATAAATTTTTGCCAACAATTCTTACAACATTGACTTTCTTTATCATATTCTGAAAGAAGGTTTACACAAAACTGAACCAATGGTAGATTTGTGTGACCTTTAATAGGAATATTCATATATGGACACAACAATGTCTTCCTTGTCAAAATTCATCACGAATTTCAACATTTTTCATGGCCAGATGCATGATATTCACATGTCCATTTAGTTATCATTGGCCCACTACCTCCATTCAACGACCTTGCACTCACCTTCATGATGATAGAGAGATTTACTAAATAGCCTGTGGCATTACATGTCAGAGATATATATTCTAGATCTATCTATAAATTTTTTTGCAAATTATAATGTACATTCAAATATAATCATCAACCAAGTATGTTTTCTCAGACTTGCATGTTGACACAGTTACTAAGTACTAATCATATAAAAACTACAACTTACCTAACTCTTACAAATTACCTTTTGGAAAGATTGAATGGACAGTTTCATAGTTAGGTTAGCTGGTTTTATGAAATGTCAACTTTTGTTGAGTTATTTAATTTCTAATGTTTGTATGAAGCACTCATAATGGTTAATAAGAACGGACTTTGAAAAGAACATTAACTACACAATTTTATCCTATCATGTGTAGTGAAAAAGTATGCTTTGTGTGATTGGGATTAAAATCAGCAAGTATAGAAGATATTGATTGGTAGAACTCTGTTTTATATATTTTTTTTTTCATACAGAGGAGGGGGAGCAAAGAGGCTTGACTTGAAGAAGTTAAAATTGTAGTCATCAGGGGAGCATCCTCTCCAATTATAGTGCTGGAGAAAAAGCTCCCTGAGTGGAATTTCCTCCTCCACCCAATGCAATATGATGGGAATGAGAATGAGTTGATGCCATGCACATGGCCTGGCAAATCCTAGCTGTGAAGGTCTGAACTGGTGTACCCAAGGAATATAATGACAGAGGCTAGCAACATTTTGCATGTGAGAAAGGGTTTGCCTGGTGAATTTTTTAATTTGTGATTGTATCGTCAATATAGAGTCAACTTGAAACGAGTTATGAGATTCTTACACACACACACTCACATGAATTAGCCCATGGCACATCAACTTAAAATTTATTTGATAATGACTTCATTCTGTTATGACAGAATAAAAATCCCTTCAACAATGAGAAACATTTCAAATTGTTATTGGATGGGGACATTACATAGAGAGCTGTTATCAATGTAGAAAATATAATCAGCATATTGAATTCATTGCATTCACTTTGGTATAAATACTCTTAGAAAGATATGAATCCATCTCTTCTTCTCTCATCCATGGATTAAATAGCAAGGCAGACTGGACTCTCTAGATTTGTTTGGTAACCACTTTAAAAGAAAAATAATCCGAAATTCAAAAATGGTTGAATGTGGGGCTAGCAACATTATTCCATAAAACATACTTGTTACTGTAGCGATATGTTCCCCAGCAGAATCTATAGGTTTAAAATTTCAAAGTCTTAGACAGAAAAAGAGAAATACTTTTCAGCTGTAATATCTGGTTAAAAAGAAAGAATTTCAATTGATCAGAAACTAACTTACATTAAATAAACAACAAATTCATCATCACTAGGAAAAACAGTTGCAAATGCTTTGAGGCTATCATCACATAGTTGCTGACCCCTTTAACACATACATCTTTCTGAGTGACAAACAGTATAGTTTCACCCTTCTTGGTCCACTGCTGATGACCTGTTATTACACACAGAATCAGTGAGACAGATAGCAATAAATTCCTCATGAGGGTGATTGCCTTAGATATAAGATCTTTGTCAAGGTGTGGCATAGGAGGTTGCTACACAAACTGTCCAGCTAAGGAATATCTGGAAGAGATTTCTCAATTATCAAGTCATTTATAACATGAAGGTCATTTTTTAATGGCCAGTTTTCTGAAGCCAGTGAGATTGATACAGGCATCCCCCAAAGCTCCTACTTTTTTTTTGCTTTACATTAAGGACATATTTCTATCTTCTGAATATCTGTGCAGATGATACAATGCTATATGGGTGAACTCCTAAAAATCTAAGTGACCAGAGCCTGGCAGCCAATCTCTTCTCTGACCTCTGAAGGAATAACCAGAAAACAAACTAGTAATGTTCCACCATCATTGTGCTGACCTTGAATTTTCACTTATTGCTATGAATGGATGTTTCTCTCAAGGAGGCACATCTTGCCTTGAATGCCTCAGGTTCACTGCAGACCTTGTGGAATTTACCTATGTGAACCCTCACCAAAGATACTGATAAAATGGTTGGTTCCTTGTTCTGCTCAGGTAAATGCCTGACACCTCCTAGTGTGCTCTACCTTTCTTTTTATGTGCCATGTCCTTTCGGGATGTAGGTGATCATTGCTCTCCACCTCCCTTCATCCCTTGCAGCTCTCAACATGTTCCTTCCCTCTGCCACCTCCCCTAGACCATATTCTCTCATCCACTTGTTCAAGCCCACCAGGTATGTCATGCATCGTTTTCTCTTGTCTCTCTTTCTTTCTATTTGACTTGTGAGTATCAGATTCTGCAGGCCCTCCTTCCTCATTATGTGTCCCAGAAACTTGAGACAAGAGTCAGATCAGACTGAAAATGGACTCCTGGAGCTTTCCAGTCCTCACTTCCTGACTTAAGAGTTCAAAAGTGTCTACACATCCTTGTGAGTGATGAATTATTTTCAAACTTACAACCCCTTTCCCACAGATAAATGTTGCAAGCCTCTCTTTACTCGATTGTTATTTTCAGGCAAACATTCTGATGAATGACATTTTTTACTTCCATTAGTTTTGATCTTCACAGCTAAGATCTGCCATGCCGCATGCACCAGAATGAATCATCCTCATTACCTTTGTATTCCATTAGTAAGGAGCAAGTTCCCCTCAGAGAGTTTCTAAAGAAGAACCACTCCTTTGTGGGACAGATTCCTGAGAGCATGCATTCCCAAATACTACAATCTTACCCTCTTCAAGCTTAGGGTTAACCATAATCTTTCCTGAAACTGTGCTTATTACCTTCTACTCTTAGCACTCAATCCATAAGTTCCTTCTCTATCACTCTACCTTAAATGGCTCTTGAGCCTTGTATTAGATGAACATTAGTAAAAAAAAAAAAAAATCCATAATGAACAATTAACAAAATAAGAGTATTTTAATACACTCAAAACATCAGGCAGAAATGTCCGTTAACATATGTTTCAAAACAGATCTTAATATTCTACAAGTTTAAGTGTTACAAGTTATTGGGTTGGTGCATAATTATCAGGCGTTTTTGTAGGCAAGTTATTTGTTAATAAAAGTTGCTGTTTTGTTTACTTTTTTTTAATAAAAATATTTTATTTTCAGGTTATAAAAATGCGTGTCGATAATCATCCGCTCTGGAAGAATCATTTAAAAATGTTATTGTAAAATTGTTATATTTCTTTTTTCATAATAAATATTGTCTGAAAAAACACCCGATAATTATGCCCCAACCCAATATGAACTTCCAGCCTTCCTTCATGTTTATCATTTCAGGAGATTAAGTCTTTCTAGAAATTGGCTCCTATACAAATACATGAAACCACTTAGTAAATGGTTAATCTAACCAAAACTTTAAAAGAAAAATGAGAACAGAATAAAAAATATTTTTTTTCAAAACCCCATTCTCAAGTTTTGTGGAACTCTTCTATTTAACTAAACAGAGCTAATTGAAAATTCTTCTCCAAAAACATCCTTGCATATTCATAGCAATACAATAAGGCTAATTCATGGATCTCAGTTAATAATCACAGCCTGCTGTCTGCAGCTCAAGTAAATTATAGTACATAAAAATACACATTTCATTTCCATTACAATGTCACTATAAATTTTCAATAAACCATTTTTATTTGATTGCATGTGAATTTTATGAATAACAATGTTTATTATTATTTCAGTTAAAGCTTTGCCTTTCAGTTTTACAACCACTTCATTTTATATTAATTAATGTCTATTGTTATGTTATATTTCTTTATTTGATGTTATTAAAAACTCTTCATACATTCAAAGTGATTTAATTATGTAAGGTTTATCACTGTTTTGAAAAATTGTGATTTTGAAAGACAAGCCAGTACAAGAAGTGTCAGTTGTCATAAAATTTAATAGAAACGGGATTCAACGATTTACTTACATTTTAAAATATGAAATTAACAGAAAATCCATAGAATAAATCAGTTGTTCTTTCAGTGAAGAATGTAGTCAGTATTTTCAAACCTTCAATATTTCTAAATAAACCCAAGATCCATGTTAAACAGTTGACTGTCTCCATTGTGACACTTTTGCATTCTACAAAAATTAGTGTAACATAAGTTCACAAAGAAACAAACCTTTCAAAAATTGAAAAGAACAGAATGAATCAGTTTTGACAAAATTTTAAAAATAAAGAAAAAACCAGAAACTAAAAATTAAATGTTCAAAGAGAAGACATGTTGTATCCTTAAAGATTGTTACAAACAGATAAAGGTGGTACTCGAGTGAAAGAAAGAGAGATTTATTGTAAAAGAGAATACACTACTGAAAGACAGGGAATCAGTTAGCAAGCTAGTAATTCCTTTGCTTACTATATATATATCTACTGATATAGTCAGTCCACAATAGGCAATAGGGAGTGTGGGACATTCCATTACAAGACAAAAGATTATTTTTCAGTCAAATCCACTTTTAAAAATTCATTTTTTCTTGATAATTTTCATCTTTTACACTTGAATATAAAAGATTAACAGAGTCACAAAACAAAATGCTAAGGTTTTGTTCATGTGAGAAAATATCAATTATGAGAGAATTGTGTCTCTTCTTTCAAACAATCAAAACTGAGATCAACTTGTTGTCGACCTCAGTTTTCAGCTTTTCAAAATCATTTCTTTTCTTTTTGTGTCAGTTTTATTTAGTTTTTCTTAAACATTTTTTTTTAAACTTTTTTACAATTCCTTCCTTTTTTTAAATGATACTTTGTGGTTTATTTTTATTTATATTTTGTTTGTTTATGCAAATTGACTTTTTAAAATAAATTTATTTCCTCCTTTTTTTTTCTCTTTCAGGTAAGTGAATAGTGTGCAAAAAATGATTCTTTTATGTAAGTGAATCTATATTTTTTTGTTTTCTGATTCTCTGTTCATCATTCCTCATTTTATTCCCTTTCTTGTAATTTTTATTTTCAGGATTCTTTTGTTTATAACTTTTTAAAAACAACTGCACAGCCACTTTGTACTGTGTTTTAAAATCTTGTAATATTTGAACTAAAAAAAGTTACAGCTATTCACGGTTGATTTTGTTGCATGGCATCAAAAGCGGCTTTCAAATTTTTATTAATGTCTTTTCAATTGAGTGCCTTCATGATTTTCATTGCCTCTTGTTAAAGTTGATTAAAATTCTGATGGCCCAGAAAAATTTTTCATTTAATTCTATGTCATGGAGTTCGATTCAAAGAAAAATATGAAGATAAGGAATTGGTGCTTTAAGGCATCTATTCTTTGTCTACCCCAAAATGGATGCATTTCAGTTGTGCACATCAATGCAGAAAAAGATTATCTCGACTCAAAAGCAATTATTTGTTGTGTAAATGTAAAAAAAAAAGACCACAGACATACAGAACAATAACTGCACAATTCCAAAAAGTATCATCATTCTTGTTGTTTTCTTTATTTTGTCAGTAAAAAACAAACATCTCAACTTTATCAGAAATTACATTTTAATATCCCCACTGTAATATTGCCTATTTATCAATATTTCTGTCTCTATTTTCTCTCTTTCTTTATATATATATATATATATACACAGTGTAACCCAGATATAAGAGAGTTGTTGGGACCGGAGAAGAAGTCTCTTATAATTGGGTTTCTCTTATATATGGGTTTGGTCTATTTTGTTTAGGTAAGTATGGCTCTAATTTGGGACCAGAGAAAATCTCTCTTATATCCGGGTTACACTGTATAAGATTAATACAAATATAAAATTTGTCCTTTAACTGATTCACTTACCTTCAGCATCCCAGCCATCCAGACTCTCCCTGTCCACTAATCAGGGGATATCAGTAATTATATATATATATATATATATATATATATATATATGAGAGAGGGAGGGAATAGGGAGAGGCAAACAGAAAGCAAATTTTTCCCTGTCTTGCATCCAAATGTAAAATTTATCAGAAATTATATTTTAAAATGCCCAATATGATATAGCCTGTTTATCAATATCTCTGTCTCTATTTTTATCCCTCTCTCACACACACACACACACACACATATATATATATATATATATATATATATATATATCATACTATTATAAATATAAAATCGCTCTATCCAATCATCAGGGGATAACAGCAATTATATATATATATATATATATATATGTGTGTGTGTGTGTGCTGTATGTGTGTGTAAGACAGTGCATGAATAGAGGGAGGTAAAGCGAAAGCAAATTTTTACCTGTCATGCATCCAAATGAAAAATTTCTTAACACCATCACAATTTGAATTTTCGCAAAGGAATTTTCTAACAGCCAAGCCAAACGTTTGATTGTAAAACTAGCAAATCTAAAGATGTAGGTTTCATTAATGGCAGTCAAATCTTCAAGGAATTATTCAAAATCTATCATAAAATCTACACCTGATACATATTGAATTCTGTAAGGGCAACTAATATTCTGCTGATTGGATTATCAATGTGTGTCACTTGTGTTTGGGAAATATAATCCTTGATGAATTACAAAAAGAAATCTGAGGTGATTAAGTTTAATAATCAAAATGGATTTTTTATTAAATTGGACATTACAGATTTTAGACATTCTGTACCAATATAATCTTGTGAAACATTCATTTTTATAATAAATTAAAAGTGAAAGATTCTATATTGCCCAACATAAATGTGTGTGTATGAGTGAGTTGCTGTACATAAATGTATGTGTGCGCTTGTACAAGTGAGTATTTGTAGTGTATCCTAGCTTTAATTTTTAGTTACCTCTATGATTTCTAATGAAGAAACTTTGTCTACTCGTACAAATGCACTGGTCTAAATGCAGACAAACACTGGCAAGAGTTAACCAAGTAGTTGATCTTTCTCATTAGCACGTGTTTCAAAAGGAGTGGCCCCTTCTCACAATTGTCTGGGGGACAATCATTTACTGTCGTCCGGTTTGTTTAGAATGTCTTTCACCACCTGATCCTTTTGTCCTACCCTCTGAAAAAAATCACCTGTTAACTTTGATTATACTGTAGAACAGTCATTTGATGTGATTGACCATAATCTATAGCAGAATCACGTAATGCTTTTGACCATTCACTGTGTCACTATATTATTATGTTTTTGACCTGACAAGGTGACAGTCATTTGATGCATTTCACCATACACTGTGATGCTCTCATCTGTCACTTTTGGCTTTAATTTGCAAACAAATGAACTGATGCATTTGTCATTAACAATGTAACAGTTACATAATCGTTTTGGCCATACACTGTGACAAAATCTCTTTACACTTTTGACCAAGCATTATGAAACAGTCACCTGATGCTATGGCCATACATTGTGACATAATCTCTTGGTGCATTTGGCTATACATTGTGACATAATCACCATGTGGTTGTGGCCATACACTATAAAACTATTGAATAGATCCATATATTCTACCTGACTGTATTATTTTTTCTCTCAATTGGTTTCAATAGGCATTCAAATACTTAAACAGATTTTATGCCAAGCAGAAATACGTTCTTTTGTTGTACTATTAACCAACAAAGGACATCAAATAAGTTTTAATATCCTGATAAGGTTCTTTGCAAGTAAAATAGGATTAGAAAGAAGTCTATTAATTCTATGACTGAAACTTGTCTTTCCACTTGTTTAATAAATCTTCTTCTATATGTTGTATCACTTCAGGACATGGGCGATCATGGCTCTCCTCAACTTCTTGTCCTTTGTAAGTCTCAGTAAGGTTTGCTTTTTGCTGTCTCTTCTAATTCTTGTTCTGCCAACCAAACTTCTTTCCTCTGTCTCACATTCCTTCAATATGTCCAGTTAGTGTCAAATTCTCCAAGCCCTCTTTCCTTATTATGTGCTCTAAAAATTTCAACTGCCTCTTTCTGATTCTAGCTATGACTGTCTTTTTTGTTTCCTTTTCCACTAAAACTTTCTCATTAATTACATGATCTGTCCATTGTAATGAAAACAAATTTTAAAAGTAACAAACTTTTCAAACTTGTATTCATTGAAGAAATTGGTATAATTTTTTTTTTTAGGATTCTTTTTAGAATAATAATAGATATTAATAATAAAAAGTTTCTTGCCTTAAAATTAGATGCTGATCAGTAAAAGGATCAATTAACATTTAATGGAGGCCATAAGACTGCCAAGCTTAGTGTGAATAATGGAAATTCAACTCAAAGACAACTCTACTTGTCTGAATAAGTAATTTCCAACAACTCTTGCATTTGGCTAACCATACTACACCAAATCATTATAGATTATATCAATCTTAACGAGTATTGACTTTCTAATTAATCATATCAGTATAGAAGTTAACATGAATTCTCATTAATCCTTATCATAATATCAAATGCTTCTACAAATCCCCAAACCATATCTCAAAGATAACAAAGACCAATTCCAGGAAATTGGGATTCTATAGCAACATCTGAAAAGGACTTCAAACTATAATCTTCATTAACTCCTTCCTTACAGAAACAATCTCCTGTGAAATCTTATAAATATGGTAATGTTAATAGGAATGGTAATATTTGCTGTTTCCTCATAAGTAAATATTTGACATTCATTGACCGAGCAGCTAGTGCAACTTCCTGCTGAAATTTAAAAGGTGTTTCATTAAGATGGATTATATATAAGGGTGTTTCATTAAGACAGATCAAAGCCAGCAGTAAATAAATCAATGTTATTGGTGAAAATTTATTTATTTCTCTATTGGATCATATTATTTAAGTCATGGCAATTATGTGTGAAAAATAATGTTGCCGAAATGTCTGCCAAATCTGAAAGAAAAAAAAAAAAATCATTAGATGCTTAATTCACAGTTAAAATCAGTCCAAGTTATTGGAACAGACTTTATAAAAACTTTTTTTTAAAACAAAAAATAGACTCAAAAATCTACTGTTATCACTCTTTCCAGTATTGATGGAGGCTTCTTCCTATCTTTTTGTTTGAAGTTGTGTAGAATGTCAATATGCCATGGTGAATATTGCTGCTGTTGAATGTCCTCCACTGATGTGGTTTTTGTTATCTAGTAAAGTTCTTTGTTTCTGATGCTGTAGCACCATTCCACAAGATTCAAAAGAAGGATAGTCCTCACTAAGACCTACAGGTCACAATTTCCCAAAGACATTTTTAACATTTCTTTGTGGTTCTGTAATGCCAGTCTGCAAGGTTCAAACAAGGATAGCCTTCACTAACACTTACAGTTTTCATTGGCTCAAAACCATTTTTAACCATTAATGTTGGGCAAACAGTTGTACACAGCTGACCGTTTATATATTTCTGGACAAGTTTGGTGTCGTGCATGACATCCATATGAAAGTCTTGACTTAACACAGCTAGTTAAGAACATGACTGATGTTTTTACATTAATTTTCTGGTTCTGTAGCAACTTTTGGTGTTGCACAAAACTATCTCATACATCCTATTCTATGTTCAATTTCTTTATTTCCAATAGGAAATTTATAATAACTGAATCACATTTGAAGTGTTTAGAATTTATTAATTCCACATTGTGAATTTTTCTGATGGATTCAGGGTAGGTGACATCACTGCTTTCATTCCAATTCCAGGTCATAGTCTGGAGGTATTGCTCTGTTATCATTAATGAATTACATGTCTAAAACACCAATATGAGATTTGGTTGGTAGTCTTGATATTTCAGTTTGATTTAAAATAGTTTTTTCAATGTATAAGACATGATTTTAACAGTTTTAAGTATCAACTTTTCCTTATCAAGTTGGTGTTTTATTACAAACCTCAAGACCATGACTTTGAATCAATTACAAGCTTCCTTTTCAGATAGCCTGTAATTCCTAAACCTTGGATTGTTCATATTAAAGTTTTTCTTTATAAAAATATTTGATGAAAAGATGTGGCCAGTACCACAAATGTTTCACTAGATGAAAACCAGCAAATATTGAAGCAGAACTTTAAAATTTTAGAAGTGCAAAAGAAAAATTACTTGATTGTAAAGTCAATTAAACTTTTGAAGTGCAAAAGAAAAATTACTTGATTGTAAAGTCAATTAAACTTTTGAAGTGGGAGGCAAAATTTGTATAGAAAGATTTGAACTTCAATTCATTTCTGCTAAATTAGAGGAACAAATCAAAATTCAAAAAGTACAGAATTTATGACCAAATGTTCTACTTCTTCAATGTTCCTAAAATACGCCCCCCCCCCAAATTCTCATTTGAGCTGTCAATCAATAAAAAACTAAGCTTAATTTATTTTAAATGTTTTATGAGTGTTTAAGAAGCCATTTTTTATTTTGAAGTTTAATTCTTCTTAATTAAAAGAATAATAAGGGATCAAATGAAAAGAAAAGCATCCCATGAAAAGTTTGGCAATCCCTGACTTAAAGTGTTCATCTCTTTTTCATTTGATTTCATTAAATACAATTTTCATTTCGTCATTCCCTTTCAAATCTAGTTTTAAAAATTGAAATTCACCTCAATTCACTTTCAGAGATTTTCTTCATTATTTGAATTTAATTTTGTTTCTTTAGAACTCAGTCTGCCCTATATAACCTTTTTTTTAAAAAGTAAAATTTTCTTTTGCTTTTTAAATATTAAGTCATGAATATGACATATATTGATTCTAGCAAAAAGTCTAGAAGTTAATGCAGTCATACTTCTTTGTGTTGTGTTCCTTCAGTGATCTGGCTCTCCCCAATTTCCCATCCTTTTTAACTCTTAATAAAATTTTCTTTTTGCTCTCTCTTTCTTAATCCCTATTCGGATTTACAAATGTCCGTTAGTTAGGTTATAAGTTGCTTTTCTCTGTTCCACTTGCCTCCAATAATTCCTGTGCGTGTCATATTTTCTAAGCCCTTTTTCTTTATTATGTTCCCTAAATTTTAACTGACTCTTTCCGATGTTAAGTATAAGTGTCCTTTTTTGTGTTCATTTTCTCTAAAACTTCATCATTGCTCACATGTTCAGTCTGTGGTATTCTCAGCAGTTTTTATAAAACCACATTTCTCAATTTTTCTCTTGATCTGTGAGAAGATTGTCCAGCATTCATTGTCATAGAGAAGGATGTAACAATTAAGTAATCTTTTGTTTGTTTCTAAAGAAATTTTGCCTCTTCATGTTTTCTAAATAAAAAAAAAAATTATTTTATACAAATGAGAATGTGCCTCATTTTTTTTTATATATGAAAGATTTATTCTTCCTTCTGCAAAGTCCACCATCAATTTTAGAGAAGAAAAAATAAAGACAGAAGCTAAGATTACTTTATTTTCAATATGTTCAACAACAAAGGACTTTCTACTTTGTTAGGTAATTAATTTTAATTACTATTATCATTGTAAATCATTATTTATTTATATATTAGAGGACTGAATCTTTTATTTTTTTTAAATCTTTATCATTTTTTTCTCCATTTTCATTTTTTTACATCCTGCTCATTGATTCAGCCATCTTGAGTATTATTTATTTTATGGCTTGTGTAACAGTAGCTGAGAAAAAGAAATCTAAGAAAAGTTCAAATTCAGTATATTCACTTTCACACAAATAGTGTCAAGAATGGTATGAATGCATCTCTTCTCCCTACATCTGTGGGATAAATAGCAGAATAGACTGGGTTCTCTCGGTGTTGTTGTTAACTAGTCTAAAAGAAGGACAACTCTGAACTCATAACTGATTATTCAACCGTGGCTACTTTCTATACAGCCACGGGAAAGATTATGATGTTCACAATCAATTGCGGTGTTGTGGACTTGACTGAACTTGAGCGAGATTGAATAAAAAAAATTGCTTCATATCTCAGAAGGTTAAAAAGTTCAGATTCTAGTGCGGCACAGTTTCAAACATTCAGTTTTGAAAAGAATAGATTTATTTCAAATCGCAAATGGAAGGACCTCTATTGCTGTCTAGCCTTTTAAAATCTGCACTAGTCAAAAGGCATCAAAACGACTTTTAGTTATTGAGAGAAAATATATTTCCATCCAGATGAAAAAGATCTGTAGTCTTGTAAAAGAAACCAAGAATCATTGAATCATTTACTTTTGTATGAAAAACAATTGATTGTGTTTTTTGCCTTCACTAAGCTTGTGTTGTCTAACTCTCAGGAATAAAAAGATCAATGGACCTACTCAAAAGGCGGCCACTAACCTAGGTGATCTATCTACAATGGTGCTGACTGAAGTCTGTTAAAAGCCACAAGAAAGGGAACAACAACAGAAGAAAAAATGCCAATAGGAAGAAACATCAAACACATTGTGTCCAGTGTAAAGCAATATTGCTGTGTCTCAAGAAAATCTCTTGCTCACTGGCACAAATGCTGTCTGCTTGTTACAAGGAAAGGCTTTCATTGGCAAATATCTAGTGTTTCTTTCTCTGGTTGTAACATTAATGTTTTTATAATTCTATAAACTTTACTATTACAAATCTGTCCTTTGTTTGAATTAATTTGCAAAACATTTAGGCATATAATCTGTGATTGCTTTTAAATTATCTTTTTTGGCATGACATTTGTGCAATTTTTTTCTGTAATTTTTACTTCAGTATTTGCTTAAGATGCTTAATCAGAACAAAACAGATGTCACAAAGCTTACACATTTGGAATTGACAAAAGTATTAGGGTTGATACAAAAGTAACACTTCCAATTTTATTATGGTGGCCCATAAATAAACAGAAATAGATGTTGTTACTGGTATGGTCATAAGGGATATGGGTTGAAACTTAAAACCAAGAACCCATATTTTTTTACCTTGTTATTAATAGAAACTAAGCAACAGTTTGACAAAATGGCTTATGCAGAAAAAATTACACCCACTGACATTCATTGACAATTATTGAATGTTTATAGAGACTAAACAGTGGATGTGAACACAGGTAGATGGTGAGAATAGTGTTTTAGCAATAATGAAAGTAATGTTTGTGAATAGCCATATTTGGGCTGATGAAAGAAGAGCAAAGCAGACAATCTTTTGATCATGTCATCACTGTCCTGATGAAGGTAAAAAAAAAAGGAAAAATACCATATTATAACTGCAGACTTGCTCCATCCAGCAGTGCTATATCTGTCATACTTTATGTAAAAATAAATTAGAAGTAGTACTTTTGAGGCATTCAGTAGAATTACAACAAACTTTTTTTAATAATCACAACATTGAAGAGAAATCAAATATAAACAAAATATTTTAAATTTTTTTAAGTAACTTTATCTCTTCACAAGGTAATTTATTATGGCTCTCCACAGATTCCTTTTCTTTATTATCTGTGGATTGTCTGTTTTTGGAAAAGACAGTACTTTCTCCACAGTTTTAAATTCAGTATTTTTCTTTTCTTAGACTGATTGTCATCTAAGGCTTGCTAATTTAAGCTATAGTTTTGAGGGATAGGGAGAAGAACTGGATTAATGCCTTCCCCAAGGGTATTAATGCAAAAGTGAAAAATGCTGATCACCATTTCACTATTCACATGTAGTCAGCCAATTGAAGTAAGAGACTAAATTTATTGTTAATGAATCAAACTTGTTATCAATGGATTGTGAGATCAGCAGTGGGTGCTTCTGCCGACTTGATTGCTTAAAGATTCTTTGAAATTTCAGAAACACAACATTGCAGCCAAAATGATCATTATCCTATTTTGAAACTATTCTGAAATCATGGATCTGACTGAATTTCAAAATATATGTCATTTGATATAAGTTATATTTAATATATGTCATTTGATATATGTTATATTTCATATCTGTCATTTGATATATGTTATATTTAATATATGTCATTTGATATATTTTATATTTAATATATGTCATTTAATCAGCTCAGATAATATTTTACATTAATTCAAGTTTTTAAAATAAGATCAAATATTATATTTCATGTTTACTCTTTTGTTTATTTTTGATAACTTACATCTTTGTTTTACTTTTCTTTAATAATATTTCAGCCGGTCTAATCTTTGACTGTCTTCGAATGAATTTGTCCATTGCCCAATCTTGTTGTTGGCCTTGTTTGGCTTTAATTCGACTTGTCAATATATTTTGTTATTGTTATCAATTTATTAAATTATTATTTATTTATTCATTTATTAAAAGTGGGAATAAAATCTTTATATGTTTTATTCCTGATTTTCTCCTCGACAATTCATATGGATTCTCAGTTTCTCTCAAATAAAACATTTATTGATATTTATTAATTTATTTGTCTAAATCTCCCACACATTGTCTTGACTTGTCTCAATCCATCATAGTTGTTTTGAGTTCATCAGATTTTTTATGTCAATATTTTGCATGTTGTATGTGGGAATGTTATGTTTTGCCAGCCTCTGTTCTTTTGTTCTGGAGATGGTTGACATAAAACAGGTTTTGATGCACTTCCTTCTGGATAACATAAGGAATGTCCAACAAGCATCATTCTTCTGAATGCTATATTCTTCACAAATAGGATTAGATTTCTGTAGAGTTGCTTCTTTTTTAGTTTGGCAGGTCTGATCAAAAAGTATCAGGACTCTTGCTATTTTAACGGAGTTAAAGTTAACCTTGAACTCTGTTAGGTATGCACACAAAGTTATAATATTCTTGCTCACTTTCGTTTTTTTTTTTTTTTTTTTAGCAGTGCTTGGAAAGAAAGTGTGTAGAGTGCGGTTGTTTTACCATATCATAGAAGTTCCATCAGTGATCATGGGAGAGAAAATTGGGTAGAGAATCTGCATTAAATAAATTTTGGTCAAGCAAAACATTCACCACCATATTCCCCAGATCTTGCCTCTTGCGACTTTTTCCTCTTTCCAAAAACCAAATCTGACTTGGAAAAGAACAATCTTTCAAGGAAATCCAAGACAATGCGAAGAGGTAGCTGCTTACTATCCCAAGCAAGAAGTTCCAGGAATGCTTTGATCATTAGAAACGATGTAAAGGGCATGGCTTCAGTAGGGGATTACTTCAAATGAGATTAAATGTCGCATTTATATATGTTGTAGTTTTCTTTTTATAGCTCCAGTCCCGATACTTTTTGATTAAACCTCATATATTGTCATTCATAACATCTAGTGTACCATTCATCTTGCCTCATATTGGGCTTCTTTTATGTGCCATGTCACTTCAGGATATAGACGATCATGGCCCGCCACATCTTCCTGTGTCTTGTAGCTCTTAATAAGTTTTATCTTTTTGTTATTTCTCCCAAACCTATTTCTACCATCCATTTACTCAAGCACATCAAGTATGTTACTGTTATGGGACCTTACCCATAATAACATAATGGACTATTCCATACGTAATAAATACTGTGCCTCAAGAGGAAGCAGGGAGTGCGGTCTGAAGTCAGGAGTGAGGTCTGTCAGAAATTCGTCAGTTGAGTCAGATGCAGTCCGAAACAGAGTCGCGTTCAGACAATTACTGCAAGACATTGGAATAGTGATACTGGTCAAGACTACATTGTTCTCTCTACTAAACCTGATTATTCATACTAACACTTTCTACTTCTCTGTATATATTCTTGTTTGTAATATATCTGTGTTATTCCATATCCATGTTCGAGTTCTTCTTTATTGGTTCTACCTTGGACTATCAACGTGGTACAAGGAACTGGACCATAACAGTTACACATTTCTTTCCTCTGTCCTTTTATCCCTCACTCTGTCCTCTGAGTATCAGGTTTTCCAAGCATTCCTTCCTTATTATGCACCCCAGAAATTTCAACAGCCTCTTCCTGATGTTAAGTATATGTTTCCTTTTTGTTTCCATGTTCAGTACATGGTATCCTCAACATCTTTCTGTAGAACAACATTTCTATTGTTTCAAATCTCTTCTTTATCTTTGAGGAGATTGTCCAGCACTCGTTCCCATACAGAAGGACAGATATCAGGTAACATCTCAGTACTCTTCTTTCTAATGAAATTTTTCAGTCTCTTAATACTTTGCTTAGCTTTTGGAATGCATCTTTTGCCATCCCAGTACGTCTTCGGATCTCAGTGTCACACTTTCCATCCCTTGTTAGAACACTTCCAAGATATTTAAATTTCTGCACTTGTTTGATTTTAGCATTCTCGATTTGTAATTTGCATTTTAGGCTCATCTTTTTGCTGATAACCATGCATTCTGTCTTCTTTTAATTTATGTTTAGTCCTTTCATCTTGCTTTCCTTTGCTATCTTCTGTCAGAGGTTATGTAGTTTCCTTTCTGTGTCTGCTATCAACACTGTGTTATTTGCATATCTTATATTGTTAAGATTGTGGCTGCCAATAACAAATCCTAGTAGAACGTCTAATTCTCTCACCTTTCTGTATAGGTTGAATAAGTCCAGTGGGAAGATACATCCTTGTCTTACACCCTTTGCTATTTTTGTATATCTGTTGAACTCATTTTCTGTTTGCATGCAGGCAGTTTTCTGCCAGAATAGATTCTTGATTATTCTAATATCTTTACCAAATATATCAAGGTTGCTGAGCAGCTCTACGAGATCTTTGTGATGTACTTTATTGAACACCTTTGCATAATCTACGAAACACATGTAGACGTCCTTCTGTATTTGTATCACTCTTTCTGATAACGTTCTGAGCATAAATATTGTGTTTCTTGTTCCAGTGTCTTTGACAAACTCACACTGTTCTTGTCCTATCTTCAGTCTGATTCTGCTGCAAGCTCTATTAATCAAAATTCAGATGATGAGTTTTGTTATGTGGCGCATTAGGCTGATTATCCAGTTCACATTTGTTTGTGCTTGGTTTCTTAGGCAGTGCTATAAAAATAGGTCTACTTAGGTCTTCTGGGATGTCACCACTGTCAGAGATTTCATTTATTATTTCAGTGATCTTGTCTATTCTGAAATTTTCTAAGGCTGCCAGCATCTCTATTATGACTTCATTTGGTCCTACCATTTTGTTTCTGTTCAATTTATCCAGTGCAGCTTACACCTCATTTTTTAATATTACATGTCAGTTGATATATCTGTGAATTGCCAGTTGTTCTCTTTTGTTGTAGGAGATATCTCTAAAATATTTTTCTTTCTCTAATATGAGTGTTCTACCCTTGGATTTTATGCAGCCTGTTGATGAGCACATCTTCTCTTCTGTTAGTTCTCAATTTTTTATGCATATCTCCTTTATCTGTGATTTTCATTCTTTCTATTTCTGCACATTTTTCATTGAGCCATTCCTCTTTAGCTTCTCTGCATTCATTTCTTATTTTTTTGCATTGTGTTCTATATTCTGTTCCATCTCTTGGCATTGTTTTCTGTTTCCTTTTCCTCATGTTGACAATCTCATTTGTCATCCATTTGTTTTGTTGTTTTTTTTTCATCAATTTTCTTTTAGGATAATCTTGTCACGAAAGCTTCTCTTAGTGTGTCCCACTTCAAGTATCCATTTCTTTTTTGTTCCTTATATCTTCTTTTCACACTGTCTATATATTTATCCTTCAGGTTCAGGTCATTCAAGAGTCTTTTGTCTTGCAGTGTAGGTGTTGTGTTAAGCTTCTTCATTTTCTGTAGTTGACAAATAACAAGGAAAGTATTTATAGAAAAGGCAAAGAGAAGCAACTTTATCGTGGTGGGAAAGTGACTGAAGCTGAGACACCAGATCTGAACCATTAATGCTGCTGGTTCTTTGAATTTTATCAAGGATCTCTAGATATATATATATAGTGGGAGCACCAGACCACAGGTGGCAGCAATATTGTAAGCATGGATGTATGGTAGACTTATAGATATGTAACATGTAAGTTACTCACATGCAACACAGATATAAGCATATAAAGTCACATGCAGACAGGGTGTATGGTGGACAGAGAATGACTGGTTGAAATTTCAAATTCACTTGAGTCTTCCCCTCCACACTTTTGGATTCGCAAATTGTATTTTCAAGTATTCCCCAATTCCTTACTCATAGTTTATTTTGGTAAACCTGTTCCACACAAAAATTTATCTTGTACAATAAGCTTTATTCGACAAAACATGCAATAAAAGCAAAAGAGATCATCATTTGAAATATGGTGATCAACAAACAAGGTGAGTTTACTTCTTTTCTTTAATCATTTCACCCCAAGTAAGGTAGTAAAGCCACTAAAACACAAATTGTTACTGAGTGTGAAAGAATTAGAATAAAGAAACATTATTAAGGAGGGAGAACAATACAAGAGTAATCAGGAATATGGTAGATAACGATTGATACTATTGATAAATTTTTGGAGATCAAAGTCAGCTGGAAATCATGGAGCTGGAAAAGTGTTCCCCAAATGAGAAGTGTGAGAAAAGAAACTGCTAGCATAAATTGATTGATTCATTTGTTTGTTTAACGGCATACCAACTCCTTATCAGTCATTTATTGCCAATGTTAGAATAGAATTTACGGTTACATCTAGCCAATTCAATTGTAAATTGATGAGATCTTATTACTAATCTAGTACTGTGATTAAATTCATAAAATCTAGGTACCATAGTGAAGAGTTCATCTGAAGAATTACCATGAAAGTATTTAGAGAAAAGGCAGAGGGAAGCAACTTTACGGTGATGTAAAAGTGACTGAAACCAAGACACCAGGTCAGAACCAATAATATTACTGATTCTTATTTGGATTTTATCAAGAATCTCTAAATATGCAGCAGAAACACCAGACCATAGGTGGTAGCAATATTATAAGCATGGGTGAATGGTAAACTTGTAGATA
This sequence comes from Acanthosepion lycidas, assembly GCA_963932145.1. Classification (NCBI taxonomy): domain Eukaryota; kingdom Metazoa; phylum Mollusca; class Cephalopoda; order Sepiida; family Sepiidae; genus Acanthosepion; species Acanthosepion lycidas. The sequence continues at coordinate 8,644,756 of OZ010584.1, forward strand.
TACAAAATATATTCAAGAGAGAATCACTATCATGCATCATACAGTGAACCAACTTTCTTAGCAGCTGACCTAGCAATGGATTCAATATAGTCTTTCCACTTCACCCCTGCTGAGAATGTTATCCCAAGAAGCTAATGATATATACTTGAAGTATTTGAAATATTCAAGCATGGTGGATATGGTCAAAAGCTTTTCAGAAGTCTATAGATGTCAGAACTGCTTTTGGAGACTTCTTTGACAAGTCTCCTTAGCATGAGAATCTGTCCTGTTGTGGATCTACCAAGTCTGAAGCCATTTTTATTTAGGTGAAAATGCTTACCAATCTTTGGATGGATCCTTTTTGGGCTAGCATTATATTTGCAAGTTTTTCTTGTACTGAAGTTAATACCTTATGAAGATAATACTTCTGGAATTGTATCTCCAGACATTGCTAATGGTTTTATATCCTTCTCCAACCATAGATAAGGTTTTCCTCTATTCTATTTGAAAAGTATATTAACTTACTCACAAATACCCTTAAAAAAGTATCAATACATCACTTTTCCTCCAGCTGTGGATTAAACAGTAGAACTAAGCCTTTCCAATTGAATTGGAGAGGCTAAGAGTGCATTCAAGACTTTGCCAGCTACATGCAATATTCACTCACAGAAATATAAAAATATTCTTACAATCCCAAATATATGTCAGCTTTAAATAAACATTTAATCAAAATTTTCAAAACTCTATTACATCTTTTGCATGCTTCAGTGCTGATCCTATCAGGACCATTTCTTTGCCTTTGAGTAACCATTTTTTTGCAGTTTCATCTACTTTTAGTGAGCAGGGTTCATCTGAAATGAAGTCTTCAGTGATAGTGGGTTCTTTCTAAAAAGTTCCTTGAGATGATTGAACCATTTTTTAATTCAGTCCTTCTTCAGTCAAGATTTGATTATATGCTTGATAGTTTTTCTCCTGATATCCTGTTGATAATCCTCCACCTTTGTTTTGATTTTCAGTCTGCTGATTCCACTTTAGTTACTTTCAAAGGAATCCACAGACTACACTTTTGAGGCTTGTTGTACTTTCTCACCTTAGCTGGATCAGCTGAGGGTCTGTTTTGTTTGTTCCTTTCTACGTTGATAGTAATTTCCTAGTTGTTTTTTCATTTGCCCTGATGTGGCAAGTATATTTATCAGTAACTGATTCACCATCGATACATAGGTTCTTTTTTTTTTTTCTTTTCTAACTACTGTGTAGAGCTTACTAAGGTTAGGATCTTTCAGAGTGAACCAGTTGTAGTTGCTTTGACTTTTAGGGGCGTTGTCTTCGAACTACTGTGGTTGGAGCTAATACTGTTCTCTAGTTCCCATAAAGTAGTTGTAATTTTATATCACTCATGTCTAATATGTAAGTTCACAGTTTCTACTTCTGAAAATAAGATACCATTGGAGCAGTTTCTACTGCAAAGTTAGCAACTAGTTTTTCCAATCAGAAGTTTGATGATATGAGTGCTTTACAGTGACTCTGCAGAGGTAAGTGTTGAAGTCTCCTATCATCTGCAGAAAATTATGTCTTGACACTTCTTTTGCAGTAGCAGTTTGTTATTTGTAATGCTCAACTGCATAACTATATTCTTCAACTGGAGAGTAATAAGTGACTGCTGTTAATACAGCCATTTCATTTTCTTACATCTGATAGATGACCCTCAGAATTTTTTGCTTAACAGAGGTTTGGGAATTAGTGAGGCTAAGAGTGCATTCAAGACCTTGCCAGCTACATACTGTTTCTAACTCAAAAAGTTCTGGTGGAACTCATACACTGCTGCCACCATCAATGGGTTGCTTGTAATTTGTCTTGTGTAAACTTTGTGTCACATTTCTCTGCTTACTTCTAAAAGCACGTAGCATCCTTGATCCCTGAAATTCAAGTTCAACTGCAACAAGCTATCATTTGCAGCTCACCCACTTGACAATAAGTATTGCTAAATATATGAAAATTTCTTTTAGTTGTACATATTACAGAGTTGCTTAATTGTTCAGACTCCTTTGCACTGATATCTTCAAATGGAACTCTACCTGCAATAAAACAATGCTTTGTAAGAATTTCTCAAGAGTAAATTTATAATTCATAGATTTGCTCCATCTGAAAATCTGGTATTTTTACATCTGTTTTTCTTTACACTTTCAGGTTTTGACAAAATTAAAGCAATAAATGCAATTTCATGGTGTGATGATTTCTTACCTGTAACACCTCTTCACTTTATATTGTTTCCAGATGCCAGGTGTGTTTTCATAATTTGACTTAGAAATCTAAGTCTGCTATGAATATTTCTGAAGACAACATTTTTTTTTATTACATGTTCATATGATAATGAAATCAAAACAAATTCTTCCAAATATTGAAATGATTCATTTTTTCTAAAATGACCAATTCTTTTGTGACCAATATTAGATTTTATTTTCCAGCATCAATTTTCAAACATTCTTTTCGTCAGAATGAATGAATGATGAGAAACAAAAAAGTGGTTCACTCAAAAAATAAAAGCAACTATGCTATCTCAAATTTCATCATAAGTGAAATAAAAATGCTTTGACCATAGAAACCATAAAAAGACAATTATTTATGAGTTCTACTTAAGAGACAGCCAGGTTTTTCTAGAGCAGCAATAGAAATTCAAACATATTGCTTTTGATTGTTGTCAGAAATAAATAGCAAGCCACCCTTTACTTTTATTTTGGTATTTTTTGCCTTGATTAGAATGGAATTTATGAGGAATCATTTCCAAATGTTTGAGCTTCATTTTGTAATATGGTTTCAACAGAAACCACTTAAAACTTACATTTGAAAAGCAATTGATTCATCTGATACAAAAGAAAACTTGCAAATATACAATCTAATATTAATCAAACTGAACACATTATAAATTATGAATGAAATAAGAGAAAATAAATCTGAACAAATCTTGAAAGTTAAGGAATTGTTTAACTTTGTATTGCTTCACATATTCCAAAAGAGTGAAAGAGCCCAAATTCTTCAGCCATTCCACTTTTCTTGCTTTTCCTGGCCATACGTTGTTAAAAATATCCTGCATCACAAGGCAGGATATTTTTTGTTTCAGTTGTCAATATTTTTCCTGTTTTTCTTTTTTTATTAATGAATTAAAAAAAAAAAAATCTAAAAAAAAAATTGACAAACTATGAATGCTTTCATAAACACAAGTAAATGTAATAATAATCAACAACAATTAATTAATCAATTAATAAATAATGAGTGAAAAAATTTAACAAACACTATAAAATAGATACAAATAATTGCATTCAGATTCACAATTGTTTCTACTAAATAGCTTTCAGAATAATTTGAAACATAATCATTACTACCTATCCAATAACCATTAGGATATATACAATAGGCTGTAACCCATAATGCACTATTGACCAGCATATATAGTCAAGCCAAAACACAATGCATTGTCCATGAAACAGACTGTTCTCACTTGGTGTTGACCTCATTGTCCACTTTCTAGAAAGATATATATATATATATATATATATATATATATATATATATATGTATGTATGTATGTATGTATGTATGTATGTATGGGCATGTTGCCAAGTGGTTAGAACATACACTTGAGGATGAAATGGAACTAATGTCTTTAATTTAATTACAAAATTAAATTCGTAGCTTTTAGCTTCCATTTTTGAAACATGGTTAGAACTGTGTAGCGAAAAAAACTATATTTTAAATAAATCAATTTATGATATATACTGAAATTGACAATTTTGTTTAAAATCAACTTTAAATGCCACTGATTACATTTGAAATCTTGTAAAGATTGGTATTTTAAATGTTATTAAAGGTCATTTAAAAATGTCAATTTATATCCGACTTTATATTGGGTTTACTGAACACTGTTAAAAAAACCAACATTAAGCTGTATCTATCATAATTATTTTAATATTATATATATATATATATATATATAAACTACAGTAAAAAAAAGTTTGAAGCCACCCATAGAATTAGCGTGGGATGAACTTGACAGAAAAGTGAAAACAAAAATGAAAAAAAAAGCTCTTAGTTTCATTGAAAAAAGAATGAATCAATTATCAAACTTATACTTTGAGAAACATTTGCAACAAATGCCAAAATTTTGTGCTGCAGTAATCAAGTGTTGCATAGCCCCCTCATGCTGGGAGGTCTTGGTCAATGCGCCAATTAATACAATGTTGTATTTTCCCCTTGTTCTGGGGAGGTCTTGGGTGACAGTGATCACTTGATGATAATATTGTATCTTTTTTCTCATGCTGGGAGATCAATGGTGCCAATTTAATACAATGTTGTATTCTCTCTCTCTCTTCTTTGTCTTCTCCTGGCCAGTGATCACTAGTCATTTTGAGTTCAGGATGGAAGAACTTCAACACAGGGAATTTTAACTTAGCTACTTTGTTAACATTGACATTTATATTTCTAAATATCCAGTGGGGGTGCTCTCCCCAACTGGGAAGCTGTTTTCAGACATGAAAGAAACACGTTTATATTGTTCAACAGTTAAGACATGACTCCTTGAAATCCTTTTCTCAATCTATCATTCTTACACTGGCTCAGCCACTCAAAATTGACTCCCTTGTTTTGTCTTCCATCTGACCTCAAAGGGCAACCGCATGCAGTCAGAGCAGCAATGCACTTCCTCTAAAATATAATAGTCTGCTAAACTATTATTTAAGACAAGGCTAAAGGAGGATATTTTGATGAAAGTAAAAGGCTTTTTCGCTTTTGCCATACTAAAATTTCTAATAAAATCATCATATCTCACTCTTATTTAAAGTAAAAAACAACTACTTTTGAATCAATTTAAAAAATTACCTTGGGGTTCCTTCAAACTTTTGAATTCTAGTGTATATATACACACAGTCAAAGGAAGGAAGTTATGGAACACTTAAAATATTTAATTTAGTTTGATGTTTACATTTACTTGAGATTTACACACTTGCTGCAGTTTGAGAAAAAATTAACATTTTATATTTTAATACTTAATTACATAATCCTATGTGAAATTTCATTCTTAAAGATATTTTTTGACATTTTTTAAATTTTGGCACATTTTTCCTTGCAAATAATTTTTAGATTAGGAATGTTTTGATATTTCAAACTTCATTGTAAATTTTTGTTCAAATCAGGAGTTTCATTCAGCCACCGAAACATATGTACGTTGTTCTGTTCAGTGTTGTTAAATTGTTGTAAGCTCCAACCTTCTACATTAAAGAGAATAAATTGGCTTCTAAAATATTCTGATATATCATTCTATTCATGGTTCCTTTAATCACAGGAAATGTCAAAAAAGAAAGAAAAACATCTGTAAACCTTGATACACTCACCTTTACATTTTACTCTTCTTTAGTTTTTTCATCTGCGGTACAGCATATCCATCTTTTCCCCATGAATCACAAGCCAGGTTTCAATTTTCAATTTACCTGATAAAAGAAAATCCCTTCAAAAATAATTAGGCTTTTCTAAATCCTTACAAGCAAATTTCATTTGAGAATATCAGTGTTTATTTTTGGACAAAGGTGTTGTCCATTAAAACTTTTCTGTCCAGTTCATTACTGATAGTTCTTTAAGGTACCAGTGTTTCAATTTCTTTTGAAATCTTATCACTGCAATGTTTCAAATTGCTCATGAAGTTTTCCTGAAGCAGCATTTTGAGAAAAGATGAAGCTGCTGAAGGATCAAAATCAAAATTGCAAATAGATTTCTCTAATTTTCTTTATCTTTTAGAAAAGTATGAATCCTCTTCTTCTCCCCCCAGCTATGGGTAAATAGCAGGACAGACTGGGTTCAATAGCCTTGGATGGCAACTGGTCTACCACAGAAAAATGGCAAACTACTGTGGGAAAAAATATACCCTGTCAGTCATGTATCAAATGATACATGATCGCTTAAGCATGTATCACACTAGCACATAACTGACTGACTGACTGATGTGCTAATACTCTTGGGAAAGGTATGAATCCTCTACTTCTCCCACCAGCTATGGGTAAATAGCAGGACAGACTGAGTTCTATAGCTTTGGATGGCAACTGGTGTACCACAGAAAGAAATAGCAGCCTACTACAGGAAAAAATTTCCTAATCAGTCATGTATCAAAAGATACATGATTGCCTAAGCGTGTATCACACATGGTAAATAACTGAACTGATATTCACTTATGTGCTAATACCCTTAGCAAAGGTATGAATCCTCTTCTTCTCCCCACCCCCCAGCTTAGGTAAATAGCAAGGCAGACTGGGTTCTATAGTCTTGGATGGCAACTGATGTACCACATAAAGAAATAGCAACCTACTGCAGGAAAATAATCTGCCTCATCAGTCATGTATCGAAAGATACATGATTGCCTAAGTATGTATCACGCATGATACATAACTGACTAACTTTTAAAAATATTTTTCTAGGCAATTGTTAAATTTTTAGCAAAGTACGCAACCTGTGTAAGCATTGAAATTATATCAAATATAAGTGTAAGTGAAATACTGATCAAAATAAAGATAATGTTTGAAAAGTTTCTCTCGATTAAATTAAGTGTATGCAATGAATTAATGAAATGTTTCTGAATAGATTTTTATTGACTGATTATAATATGAAACTATCATTGATGTCTTTTGTATCTGAAGCTTTTATTTGTGTGCAAACAATGCAAAGCTTTACTCAAAGCATTATACATATGTAGATTGTACATTTTTATATATATATATATATATATATATAGAGAGAGAGAGAGAGAAATAAATGACTTAAAGGGAGATTTGTGTCTCATTTTGATACCTTCAGAATATGATCATCTGTATTCCTGTGTATATCAGAGAGAGTGCATATATATATATATATATATATATATACACACACACACACATATGTGCATTCTTTTGCTTCTTTCCATTTTAATTGTTGGAGTTGTACTCATATACTTGTTGGCAACCAAGGCTAGAGAGACCAGTCTGCTCTGCTATTTAACCCATACCTAGGGAGAGAAGAATGAATTTATACTCTTTCAAAGAGTATTTGCATGTAAGGGAATATAATGGTCTTAACTGAAATTCAAACTTAACTCTCCAATTTCTCATTCTGAGTCATTATTAAACCACCTGTACATCCATATATATATATATATATATATATATATATATATATATGATCTCAGCATGCAGCACCTTTGGAAAGTGCACTTTGCAAAGGTGCTGCATGCTGGGATTGTCTCCTCCCAAAGACAAATAAAATGAATAAGTCACCTTCCTGACCCTAGTGAAGTTCTTACTCCCAGATAGCAAACCATTAGATTTGATTATTTCTTCTTTTTTTTGCTTAAGGGTTGAATATCTGGAAATAATGAGAATAAAAAATTAACAACTGCTCTGTTTTCTTTGCACCTGTTACTTTATTATGAGTAAAGGTAAATAAATTTATATTTCAGAGTTTATAACAATTTTGTATTTGTCATATACCATGCCTATGTACACTAATGGGTATGTCCCAATCCTCATAAATACATTTGTGAGTGGTGGGGAGTGTAATATACTGTCTAAGAAGTCCACTACTGGCAGTGGTTTACCTACTTCACGCTGCTGGTGAGTATTGTATTTTGTTTATGTTATAAAGATTACCATTTCATTTCCAACCTCCATTTTGGTTATTCATTATTCAGTAACCCTTTTTAGGTTACAACAAACGTAGAGCTAAATATTATAATAATATTTTTACTACAAAATATTTTACATCGCTACACAAAGATTTTTATGCTTTGGAACTTAATAATTGTTCCATCATTATTTGACTAAGAAAGGATTCAAAGCAAAAATGAATATGATGTTTGCATATTTGATGAGAATTTAAGAAAGGGTTTAGAAACTCCTATGTCACATAAAACAAACACTAATCATTAAAATTACATAACTAACCAACAATATAAAGTCAATGCAAAAATATATACCAATAACAATACAGACAATTGTTTTATTGTAAGCCCAGTGCTTAATAATAGCAATCTCTTGAATAATAAGTGTTTATACACAGATATGTCATTTCAATTATGGTCATATTTGAATTTAATTATTCACTGTTGAGAAAATAGTAGATACTTTGTCAACTGTTTTTCATTATTAATCCCAGATTATACATGTTTTTACCCTTAACCTTTGGTAACATTTATGTATATTGAATTTGCATATTTGGTAAGTTTTCAATATGATATGATGATCACAATCATTCTCTTTATCAATTGAATAAACCAAAAACAAAAACTGATTGCAAATATTTGCAACATTACAAATAAAATTTGGTGAACTTGCAGAAAATTAAATTCATTTCATGAAACTAGCTTTTTACATCAAGAAATAACACTTAGGACTGTTTATAAATCATGAAAAAGTTTGAACAAAATTTGTTTTTTTCCCAAAAATGAGTGTCAGAAATATCAGGCTTGTTTCAATACTATGTCAAAAATAATACTGACTGAATGTTTATCTTTTTTCTCTTTCTTGAGTTCATTTTTTTTTTTCCTTTTCTCTCTGGCTTTCCTTCCTTTGATGTTTTCCTTCATTAATCTTTCTTTTTTTTCTTTCCTTCTTTTTTTTCTTTCTGTTGATACTGTCTTTCTAATTAAATACAAATTCTTCCCTCTTAACTGAAGGCCATTTGAAATAGAGCAAAGCATTTCAAATAAAGCCATGCAAATAATTCAAAGATCAATTTTAGATGATTTTCCCCCAAATTGACAACTTCAAGAGAAAACAAAATTATTCAAAAACATTTTCATAAAATAATCTATTTGATTTGTAAGCAAGTATCTTTGGCTTTAAGCAAATCTGTCATGTAGAAATTGGTTGGAAGTAAACAACATTTTCAAAAATTGCCTATCAAGTTGAGAAGAAAATTTTAAATTTGTTTATTTTCCATTGAGATTTTTTTACAGAATTTCCAAGATTTGGTCAAGAGAGACCTAATGTTATGAGCCGAATATATATCAAATAATATTTCGGCATCAATAAAAATTGACATTACTTGATATTTTTATTTTCATTTGAACATTTAAATTTCTATTCACTTCATTGAATATGTCTCTGCATAAATATACAAATGAAATCAACCAAGGCTTTTATTCGCAATTACAAACCTTAGATATTCAACAGAATCACATTATTATTATTGTTAAAAAATATTGCAAGAGAGAGGACTTAACACCCATACTTTGAAATAAAAACACCAATTAAAGAAAAAGCAAATTAACTGAGATTGTCAAATGCTTGAATTTGTTATTCATTGTAAACACTTCTCTCTTTCTTTCACAGTGAGAAAATATGAGCTAAAGACGTAGTTTTTTTTATTTTTTATTGAAAAGAGAAATAATAAGGTTTTAATTTGCAAAAACTCAAAGATCTTAAGCAGACAATTTTCCCAGAAGATATGGTTGCTGTCATTCCATGCCATGAGCTGCCAAAAATACATTTGCAACCATCGAATCAAAGAATAATTCTTTTAACTTGTGGACATGTTGAATAAAGTGCAAAGAGCAATGCCATGAAAATCATTAAAGTTTTTAATGTTTTGCTAGAATCTTTTTAGAATGCCTGAAAACAAGACTGTGATATCCAACAGTAAGGACTCTGATCCGAAGGTTGGAGGTTTTGAGAAACATGGAACTACCTCTTAATTGCTGTTGTTCCAAGGACCACACTGAACTGAGGTGGTAGCACCTGTCAATGTCTCAGCTGTGAGCAAATAATGACCCCTCCTCGAACAAGCATAGATAAATGGTAGACTTATAGATATGTAAGATAGATTCTGGTGAGAAAAATCATCTTGCACAACACAGTGAACCAGCATTCCTAGCAGCTGTCCTAGCAATGGACTCAATATAGTGTTTCTGCTTCATGTCAGCTGAGAATGTTAGCCTAGGAAGGCACAGCGAGTCACTCTTCTGGAGGTCAACATCAACAATACTGATGCAAGGTTGAGAGTGTTCTCTCAGATGATTAATAGGGAGTAGTTTAGTTTTGAAAATCTTTTCTTATTGGCTCTAAAATAATTATTAGATTTATTTTGTGTTTTTCTTCAAATTATTACACTCTGAACGCAATATTTGTGAGTGAGAGACTTTAAAAAGCTTGCAACAAATGAGTTCACTCTGACTCAGCAGTTTTTACAAAACATTCTTATCATTAAATACCCAATAATTATCTTACAAATTAGAATCCAAATTGAATATTTTGTTTCCATTACAGAATATTGCACAGTTGTTAATGTTACATAATCAGTTAATTATCTCCCTTTTTTGTAAGAGCTCTTCATTAGTACATGATAAATGGCCATTGTGTTAACATACCTCATGTTGCTTTACTTTCTGCTGTTTATAATTTAATCAATGTCCACCTAACATAATTCCATATGAGAAAGAAATATAAAACTTAATTCACAGTGTCTAAAAGATATAGATGTTTTGTCATAACAATAAATGAACCTGTAATTTGGTATATTTTAAAATAGTTATTATATTTGTCGTCTATTTGTCTGCAGTTTTGCATTTAGAGGTGATTTTTTTTAATCCTGGTTAATTTATTTTAAATATTTGTTGCTGGCATCCAATGTTCATTTGCCACCAAAAGCTTGTTAAATTCTTAAAAAAAAAACAGAAGCCACTTTCCTATTAACTGGAGGACATTTTGAATCAAGTAAAAGATCTCAAGTAATACAATGTGAATCATTAAAATCTCAGCTCTGAGAATTTTACTCAAATCTGATAACTGTTTCAGATGGAAAAAGGAATGTTTGGTGGTGGTGGTAGAAGTGGTTGTCAAATATCTTTTGATAATCAATTAGTGTTATGGGCAATTTTAATTGTCAAATTGAAGAAAAAAATAAAGAAGCGAGCTTGTCCTTGGGGGGAAATCTCTATTCTCAAATGAAGGCACATTTATATTCTCCATGGAAATAGTTTATTCTCTGAAATGAAAATCATCTTGAAAAGAATAAGATTATTTTTATTTTATAAATTTAATCATCCGTGTGTGTGCATTGGTAGTAGTTAATCTTAGATTCATGTTTAATGAAAAAACATTTCAGATTTTATTTTTTTTAATTATTTCAAAGCTGCCCCATGCAGCATGTCTCTCTGAATAGAAGTAATTATTTTAGTCTGAAATTACTACTAACCTACAATTACTATAGAATGTAATGGAGAATAAAGCTGCGACAACAATACCGCTTGTATCTTTTACTTGAGTCAAGTACATTAACCTAAATTACAACTAATTTACAATTACTATTGAGAACATTTTTAGCAAGAGATTATTTGTGATATCCAATAATAAGCTAATTAACAATTCTGCTTAAGACTAGGAATCAATGTTTATTATTACTAGGAATTCTGCTTAAGACTAGGATCAACGTTTGTTATTACTTTTTGTTCAGAAAGCAGAGAAGATGTATCTTTATTAATTAATTAGAAAATGATTCCGTCTTTTATAAAAACAATCTTCATCAGTGAGGCGTAAAATTAATTTAGGAAAAAAGGAAGAATGAAACTGAGCAAAATAATAATTTTGATAATGTTTAAAATTTTATTCTCTGATATTTATTTTCTTCATTATCTTAACTTTTGCACATTATTTGTGTGGTGATATGCAAATTAGATTCTATATAAGTGGGTTGGTTTCTATAATTGTGAGTGGAGTTATCTTTCCTTGACTACACTGCGTACTTGTGAGAACTTTGCACATCACAACAATATGGCATCAACAATATGATACCTAAGCTAGATTCAAATGAAGAAAATCTGGTAAAACCGAGAACCCCCCACCAAGAGGAATCTAGGCAATCACTATGAGACAAGCAGTACACCTCCTGGAGTGGTTTGTAAAAGTAGCAGATCTACCAAGGACATAAAGCCTGTAAGGTTCTGGGAGATGTGGTGATATGCAAATTAGATTGTATATAAGTGAGAAGGTTTCTACACATGTGTGTAGAGTTATCTTTCCTTGACTACACTGCGTACTTGTGAGAACTTTGCATGTCACAACAATATGGCATCGACAATATGATATCAAAGCTAGGTTCAAAAGAAGAAAATCTGGTAAAACCGAGATCCATCCATAAAGAGGAATCTAGGCAATCACCATGAGACAAGCAGTACATCTCCTGGAGTGGTTTGTAAAAGTAGCAGGACATAAAGCCTGTAAGGTTCTGGGAGATGTGGTGATATGCAAATTAGATTGTATATAAGTGTGTAGGTTTCTACACTTGTGAGTGCAGTTATCTTTCATGACTATCCTGCCTACTTGTGAGAATTTTACATGACACATCATTTTGCTTTTATTTCATGGAATATAAAGAAAATACATTAGTCATGCTGAAATTTGGAGACAACTTAAAAACATTTAATGCTGGCTTGTTGGAGACTTTGTAGTGTTTGTGAAGAGAAATTTTAAAAATCTATATCATTTAAGATCAGGTAAAATGAAAAAATAGATTCAAAACAAACACATTATTAAAATATATTCTGTAAATTAATTATTCAGATAAAATAAAAAAAATATCCTTTTTACTGAAAACTATTAATAAGTTACAATATCCCTACTGAGTGGATAACAAATTAAAATTTAATTTATGCATCAAGAAATTTACACAGCCTTTAAAATACATATCAAATGATTAATTCTTAAAGTTTCAGCTATTAAACATGTTTAATTATAAAGTTATAAGAAATTTGATATCGTTCCAGCAACACACTTTAAAATAAATCCTTGCCTTTTTCTGTTACATTTTTTTATATATTCTTGTTTTCACTACTATGTCTGTGTGCCAGGCAGGGCCAGTGCAAATGTCATGTGGGCTTCCCCACAAATCTATGATACAGGGTCCCCAACCATACTACATCTCAGTTTTCATGAGTTAGTATTCATATAAAATATAAATTTTATTGTAACCTAATTATGTACAATAATGGATCATATGCAATATAGGTGAACAATTCAACTATAAAAATTGAAAATAAATACAATGTATCTAAATGAAAATTAGAGACATGTCATAATAGATCATTCCATCTTAAATTAATCAACAATGTTTTGGGGCAACTTGATATTTTGCTTGTTAAAAAGTTGACTAAATTTAACCCATTCAATATTATGCATAAAAAATAGTGAATTTTATATAATGTCTTTTTGAGACTTATCATGCGCAAATGTGTTCACAACTTCATCACAGTCGAGGGATCAAGAGCATTCGTTTTCAATGGAAATTATTGCTAACCTGTGTAAGGTTTTATCTCTCATTGTAGATTGCAGATGATTATTATATAACTTTTAGTGTGTTGAAACTTCTTTCATTAATTGAAACTAATTAAATTGACTAGAAAGTGTTTTCATTTGAAATTGCTAAGCATCACTGATTTTAGCACCATTTTTAGCCTTCTGCCATCATGATGTAATTCTCTTTATTAAAAAATCTTTCAAAAATAAAATATACTTTTCTTCAGCTTTATTTGAGAAATATTAGTTGATTTAAAGTTTAATTCAACTGATTTGGAACAAATATTACTTTAAGTTTAAAATATCATAGGAATGCATTTTTTTTAACAGTAGCTGTTTATTTAAGGTGTTGACAGCTTGGCTGACAGACGGCAGTTTATCTAATTTTTTCTATGGTGGATATATTTGTAAAAATTACCTAAGGAATATAATGCTCGCAGTTTTTTTATAATTTTTAACTACCCGGTAATATTCTCCGTAATCTAATGTTTTATTGAATTTTAGGTACTTCAGCTTTAAATTTATAACTACAATTGCTCTGATTTTTTGATAATGTTGTGTATGGACTTCTGTATTTACAAAAATTTTATACACATACAAAGAATTAAAAATTCTTTTTAAAATATTGGTGTACACTAAATTGTAATAACCTTTTCCATTTATGATTAGTAAATGTAGTTTTTACTTAATAACTATATCACCTAACCTCTGCAAAGTAGACAGAACTTTAAAAGATTTAAAACTAAAAATTAAATAGAAACAATTCTTGTAAAAATTTATTATTCATCAAATAGTGTCCATAATATATCTTACTTATATAAGTAATTAAAAGCTTTTCTAATTAATTAATGTATTAGTTTTTTTGCATTTTTTATTTTACAATTCAAAGCAAATATTCACTAACTGGGGTCCTGTTTTACAAAAAGAAATTAATGATATAAATTCTCCAAGGTGTCCTGCTGTTAACTGATATAAATATGAAGAGACTGAAATTTTAATTTCTTGTAATTTCATAAAACTAAATAAGTGGGGGTCGGGGTAACAGGTAACAGGATGTAATATATATATATATATATATATATATATATATATATATATATATATATATATACTATAATTGTCTAAAAAAACAAATCTCAAATAATTTCAATCATTTGTGAATAAGTTCTGAAAGTTTTGTTAAAATACAACAATTATTTAATTTTTGCAAGAATTTCTAAATCAATCTGTTTATCGCCATAAAAAACATGCTAATATTTCCTATAATAATCTTACCCGCAACCTGCTAAAATACAAGATTTTTAACCAAAATTTCAACATTCTATAAAGGATCAAATAATTTAATAATCAAATTCTTTTCTCTTAATAATAGCAAAATTTTGATGATAAAACTTTGTTCTTATTAGGTCTTCTCATCATTCTATGCTCATTTTATAGGAAATCAGTGAAGGTGCTTACAGCAAATTATTTTGCTTATTGAAAATATTAAATTTAATCTATAAGTATCTGTTTATATTTCTGAGATGAGGTTTTATGTACATTATTTACATTATTTGGACTATTGTTTTCATCTTTGTCACGATATTTATTAAAACATTTCGGCTGTTGTACGTTCCGGCCTTCTTCAGGTGGTTGGAATGTCGAACTGAACCCTTTCTTTCGCTCACTGGGGTAGACTGTTCTAGTTCCACGTGCCATGTCTAATGGATGTCAGTTATCAGTTATCTCCTGTTAATTCCCCTCTCCAAGTTCTCCACTGCCTTAACCGGGTATTGAACTCGGACTCTTTGGGTCCTGTCATTGGATCTAACGCCTTTATCCAATGTGCCATGTGTCTTACCCCAGTGAGTGAAATAAAGGGTTCAGTTAAACATTCCAACCACCTCAAGAAGGCCAGAGTGTACAATGGCCGAAACATTGTAATAAATATGGTGCCAAAGATGAGGACAATAGTCTGAATAATTAATCTATTAGCTCGAAATTAAAAGAAAAATAAAAGCTTCAAGAAGGATTTTTCATTTTTAAAAATTCACTTTAAATGTTAGATATTGTGTGTCTATGGAGGTACTTAGTTCTTTGTTATTATTTTAATTATTTAGGATTAATGAACATTTCTTTAAGAAAGTATATCAGCTGTAATTAAAAGAAAATATTAGTTTTATTTTATCATTTTTCATATTTAGGATTCCAGAATGCTTCTTTAATGAATCCTAATTGAAAAATAATGTCTCTAAGCATACCTAATTGAAAAAGTAAATGAATAAATATTATATTTATGAGGTAACCTTCATTCATAAAAATGCTGTATTTATTCATGAGACAATCATCATTGTTTGTTTATATATCATATCTTTCTAATAATAAAAGTATTATTAGATAATTATTAATAAAATTATCATAAAAAATTAATAAATATAGAAAATTTAAATATAAAAAATTTAAACGAAAAAATTTAATTTTAATATTTAATGTATTGTTTGTGGTGAGCTTATCAGTATCTGTCTATATTTCTGAGATGAGGTATTATGTACACTATTTACATTATTTGGACTATCGTCCTTATCTTAAGGACACATGGCACAGTGGATAAAGCGTTGGTTAGATCCAGTGACAGGACCCAAAGAGTGTGAGTTCAATACCCGGTTAAGGCAGTGGAGAACTTGGAGAGGGGAATTAGCAGGAGATAACTGATAACTGACATCCATTAAACATGGCACGTGGAACTAGAACAGTCTACCCAGTGATCGAAATAAAGGGTTCAGTTCGACATTCCAACCACCTGAAGAAGGCCGGAGCATACAACGGCCAAAACATAGTGATAAATATGGCAACAAAGATGAGGATGATAGTCCCAATAATGTAAATAGTGAGCTTTTTATCCTTAATTAATTGTAATGTATATAAATGTAGGTAAAAATAATAAATGTATATAAATCTAGGTAGGAAAAAAAATGTTGACAAGATAGTAAAGGTCACAAAGCATTGCCCGGGTCACCCCAATCATACTTCGTTCCACCTCGGTCCAGGGGGTATAGTATGCACCATCTCTAAATAAAAGACAGTGTATCACATTGTCAGTTTGAGTAACGGTCTAAGTTGAAGTAGAAAGTGGAGACATTAAGTAATCTCCCCATTTCTGGTCTATTTTCTTTCGTATGTAAACTGTCTTCATAATAAGAAACAGGAATAAAGAACATATTTTCACCCTCTCCAGCTTCTATAACTTAAACAATAATTTTTGTACAATATATTTGGCAATATAATTCCATAATCTCTTTTCCTATTTAAATGAGGCATTTTGGAAACTAACATAACGATATTTGTTAAAGAATTTTTGCAAGTTTTTAAAACATCCTAAAACAGAAAAGTACCCATTGAACTGTGGTATCTACTGAAATTTTAAAATCACTGACTTTTTTTTAACTTTATCATCAAATATTTATTGCTTTTGTAAACAATGTTATATCATATATCCTACTCCATAAAAATTATGTCATTTTGATATCATTAGGAATTTTCTAGATTGTTGAGATTTCCATTCTCAGAATGTGTGAAGAGTGTAACAGTTTGGAAAGAGAAATCAATCATGCAAATACCCTTGGGAAAAATATGAATTCATCTCTTTTCTCCAGCTATGGGTTAAATAGCTGGACAGACTGGGTTCTTTAATCATGGTTGGCAACCAGTCTAAGATAATTACAACTCAAAACTGGTATATAGCTCTGATAAGGCATATCCTATAAAGCCATGGAACAGATTATTGTAGTTTGCAATTAAATGCAGGACAAAGTTGTGGACTCTATAATCTTGAATAAGGTTGATTGAAATAAATTTTGTAGGTTTGTTAAATATCATATTTTTGACATGTCAATTTATCCAACAAATATCCAAATTTTCAGCAACTGTTTACTGGACTGAAGTTATATTATTTAACATCAAATTTCAATTGAAGATCTATTTATTTATTGTTTTTTCAATATAAACTTCTATAACATTTAGTAGATTAATAAACTATGCACAATCAGAATGTTGTCTTAATGTAGCAGATTCATTTTCAGGACAACCTGTAATAAATTCTACATGCTTAATGATATTAACTCCAATAAATATGTACAAAGATCAATCAGCTCATTGTATGTTCAATGGCTGCACTCATGTCTGACACATGATTGATTGAATTCTTTTTTTTTTTCTTTCTTTCTTTTTCTTTCCCCTCATTCCCCTCATTTGTTTTGCCATTTTCCCAAAATTAGCTAGAGGTACCAAATTTTCATTATTTATATGTGCAAACCAGAACAGAATTGGAGGCCAGGTAGTCCATTTGGCATGAATTTATGATTCTGAGAGCACTTACCACCCCACCACCACAGACACACCTGACAAAAGCAAAGGGTAAAGGATATTGATATTGTAAATGAAGTCAGATTCAAAATATTAATATTTTAAAGAAGATCAGAAAATATTTTTCATCGGTTCTAAACATATAATGGAGTCTGCAGTTTCCATCTGTATGGGTTTGTATATCTGATATCACATCTGATATCACTTCTGTTGTATTTCTGATATCACTTATTTTGCATTTCTGATATCACTTCTTTTGTATATCATATATCACTACTGATATCACTTCTTTTGTATATCTGATATCACTTCTGATATCATTTTTTGTATATCTGATATCACTTCTTTTGTATATCTGATATCACTGATATGACTTCTTTTGTATATCTGATATTACTTCTTATATCACTTCTGATAATGCAACTTTTCCAACATCTCTGTAAACTTCTGAAAAATATCTTTGCTCATTCCCAAATTGCAACAGTTTGATGTAAGCAGAGAGCAAGGAATTGGCAAAAATATTTTTAAAGAATTGCTGTTTTAGTTTCTAAAGCAACCAAAGAACAAGTTACCAGAAGTTTTGAAATTGTCTTAAAACTTTAGTATTGGTAATGTTAGTATTTCCTACTTATTCCGTTAAAAATTAAAATAATCTCAGATACACGTGTAAAAGTTAAGACTTTAAATATAATTAGAAATTGCTGAATAAAACTTTTGTATATGATCAAAATTATTGTATCTGTGAGTTTTTATAATTCATTTTCTTTTCTTAACGTATTTTTATGCATCAGTGAGTTGAGTATTTTGTAAACATTGAAATCACTTCTGATTCGTTTATAAAGATACATTTTTAAGAAATAATTATAATTAATCACTAGTATTAGAAAAAGTTGTTAATTATCTAATTACTGGATATCATTAATAAGTTCCTTCTAAATGTTTTCACACTTATTGTCAGTTATTAGGCATTTAGGACTAATCATAAGTTATAGGCATTTAGGACTAATCATAAGTTATAGGCATTTAGGACTAATCATAACTTATAGGCATTTAGGACTAATCATAACTTATAGGCATTTAGGACTAATCATAAGTTATAGGCATTTAGGACTAATCATAAGTTATAGGCATTTAGGACTAATCATAACTTATAGGCATTTAGGACTAATCATAACTTATAGGCATTTAGGACTAATCATAAGTTATAGGCATTTAGGACTAATCATAACTTATAGGCATTTAGGACTAATCATAAGTTATAGGCATTTAGGATTAATCATAACTCATAGGCATTTAGGAGTAATACAGTTGGATATGCAGTTTGAGACAACGTGCTGTGTACTTGCTAGGCCTTCAATTGGGATGGTTTTAACACATTTCATTTTGTAATTTAATCATTTCTGTTTTTATAATCATCATAGGAATTCCATTTTTGGGTGCTTCTTTCATGAATTCCAGACATTGTTAAAATAACATTCTTCCAATATTTAATTTCTATTCACTTTTTCCCGAAGTTCCTTCTTTTTCCTTAAAATATTCTCATGTTCCACTGTAATGAAGGAAAATAATTTGCACAAACTCTTTTCTGGTAATAAATAATCAGTAATCAATATTCTTTATCATTTACTTACGGTCGATACAACCACAGAAATATTGACAGGTTCACTTAAATCATTCATTTTACCAATTATGAATCATCTGCAATTGTTGCTGGAAGTTGTCAAATAAAATTATTGTCATTTTATAAATTAAACTACTGTCCTTATTTTTGTTTCTTTAATAAAAACATTTCAGCTTGTTGTTTCTTTAACTTTCATAGTATTGGTTGAAATTCTCAAATCAAGTTCCATTTTTATTTATTCCACCAAAATGGCGATTTATGATCTTTGCTTTTTTTAAAATGATCAATTCTAAAATACACTTGATAAAATCTGGATAATACATTAAGTCGAATAGAGGAACAGAAACAACAGAAATAATGATTATAAAAAGTTATAAAGTAATCTATGATTATTTTCTTAAGAATGTTGTTCTTTGATGACTTGAATTTGTCTATAAAATCTCAATATAATCTGGGAATTTATTTTCTGGATAGAATTTTGCAGTGGAAGATGTGCACAGAAATTACCAGATTATTAGCTGCAGAATGGTTTAGATACATGTCTTAACCTAGGTTCTGATTTTCTGAAGCCAGCTAATTTTTAAACAAATTCTTGCTTTCTCTTCAATGATGATGTAGAAATACTCAGCACAGGAAATTTACTTGGTTATTATTTCTCGCTGGGTTTTGTCTTCACACTTTTTATCCAGTGAGCTTGTAAGGAAACCCTTACTCAACTATTGGGTATCTAGGCAAATGTTAACATTTGAAAAGACTTCATTGACTTTACCCACTCTTCCAAAAATGTTATATACAGATAAAGATACCATAAATTAAATCAAACTGAAGAGAGACTCATGAAATAGAGAAAAGTTTTACTGATCATAGCTGTTGAGGTATTTTATAGATTATTAAATAACAAAGTACAAAAATTCTGTGTAATATTTATAATTTTCTGAAAGGAGTTTCTTGGATGAAACACTTTACACAGAATATTTCCATTTTGTCATTCATTTGGTTAGCATTGTTCTGATATACAGAAATTTGGATATAATATTCTCACATACTTTATATAAAAAAACATTTTGACAAGGATATTTTACATTTAAAAAAATGGAAGAAAAAGTCTTGGATGATCTAATTTGACTTTTGTTAAAGTCAATCTTTATAATTTTGATGACAATACTTGTGATTCATTGAGTTTTATTTCTGATTTGTTTTTTGTCCCATAATTTGAACCCATAACAAATTTTATTTAAACATTTTTCTTATTTAGATTTCAACATTAAGTAACCCAAAGAGATTATGAGGCTAAACAAAATGGCTGTTGACTTTTCTTCATTGAAATTTATAATCTTTTATTCCCCTTATGTTTATAGGAAGGGAAATTATAGGAGTGCTTAGCCAAATATATATATATATATAGATATAAATAAATTTCCAATAAGATAGAATCCAGGTAGAACTCAATGTCCAAGACAGAGTAAGAATATAATATAAAAGGCTCAAACACTAATATTCCATGGTTATAATTTATTACATTTGAATCGTAATCATGATCCAATTCATCAGACCTACAAATTTTTGAATTTGCAGGTCTGATGAATTGGATTGTGATTATGATTCCAATGTAATAAATTATAACCATGGAATATTAGTGTTTGAGCCTTTTATATTATATATATATATATATATATATATATATATATAATTAAGTAATTCATCAAGTCTAGTGCTTTCTACATTCTGTTGAGGTTTCTTATAGACTCTGAATTACTTAATTATGATTATCTCAAGTCCTCCTAATAATTTCTATCACTTATATGTGTGTGTGTGGTGGACTCTCTCATCACAGCTGACAAATGAGGGCTCAGTTAAATAAAGAGGTGTTCAATAGGGACATACATGTGTCTCCCAAGGACCCGCAGTTATTTTGCAAACTTTTAGACAGATGGAACATGTGGCTGGCACATTTCACTCAAGTGTCTGAGCATTAATTGCTGCATGTCTCTGTCAGTGGACAGCAGTGCCCACTTTACTGCATGCGACAAAATCACAGTGGCAGGTAAGGCTATCATTGAGAGGAGCAGGATACTGCGAACTTGCTTTAATATTTACACACAGTTGATCCTGACATTCAAGTTGGCCTTGCTCAAACTTTTGTATTGATGAGAAGCAGGACAGGTTCCAGCTCCTTGATATTGATATCTTGAGGGGATGCTGCATTGCTCAAGATTTTTCTTTGAAATGCAAAAGGGCCTTCCAACTGACCTGCTTGTTAAAAGCTGGCCAAATAGGCATTGTTCTAGGAGTTTGGTATTGCTTATATGAGAAAGATCTCCTGCCCACCTGAGTTGGATTTTCATTAGGATGACTTCAATACTTGTCATGTTGCATTTAGTCAGAACTTCATTGCTTCTAATGTGATCACTTAGTTTTCTGTTGCAGATGGTACAAAGGCAATGCATGTGGAAAGCATCAAGTTGATTGATGTGTTTTTAGTACAGAGTCCAAGATTATGCATGATATAGTAGGGATATCAGTATTAACAACTTGTACACATCAATTTTCACCTTTAACGAAACAACATGAGAATTTTAAAATCTGTGTTAAAGATTACCAAAGGCAGAATTTTTGCATTTACTGAAGCATCTTTATACTTTGCTGGTATGCCATTATTACCAATTTGTCAGTATAGACATTTTAATCTCAGCAATTGAAGGAGTAGTTAATAGCTCTTCAAGAGCAGGCCTCTGTGGTAAGTTGTTGAGAGGATTCTTATCAGCATTTGAATCCATGTTTAGAAAATTTGAGAAATGTTCTGCCCAGTGATCTCCCTTTTGCTTGTTAGCTCAACTCCCATTTTTTCTTCTTTCTATGTGACACAAGTCCAAAGACACCACCAGATTGTGATAGTGATTTAAAGTCATATCTGTTAGTAGCCTCTGCAATTCCTGTGCCTTCTCTCATCACCATGCCTGTCCAATTTTCTGTGGTTGAAATTGGTATAGGTTTCTGGCTTTGTTGAATTCATTTTATTTTGTGACATTTTTCTTGGTTGACATCCACTGACAATGTACATATTATCCAAAAGAGGAAGAATACTTGGATCATTTGAGTCAAACCAGTTTTGATGTTTCCTTTTGACATATCCAAGCATTTCCTAGGATGACTCATATAGAGCAAAAGATCAGAAAATATTTTAAGTTCTCAGTGCTGCTGAGCTTTTTAACATCTATTCTTTGAGCTGGTGGTGCGCGGTTTTTATGAACCAGACTACGGATAGTGAAACTAAACTTGGATTGTATTAACCTATAGTCAGACCAACACTCACCAATGGAGAAGGAACAAATCATTTTTATATCCTTCCTGGAGAAAGACGTCACAAGCACATAGTGAGATGTTAGTGATTGGATAGGTGATGTCCCCAGCTAGTTTTGCAGTGGTTAAGAAGTTGGAAGATAGTGTTAGTAATCAAAAGTCCATACACACTACAAAGGGATAACAGTTGATGACCATTTCAATTAGTTTTCAAACTCCATGCTTACAGATTATGCTACTCTATACTGATGTCTTGCAACCTACATGTTCATTGAAATCAACTAAGTTTGTCATGAATGGAAGTACTTTTCAACTGGTTTTGTAATTCAGACTTTATGGTTGTAGCATAGCAACTAAAAATGGTTGCATACTTATTTCAGTCAATACAAATATGCAAGTCTCTCATTGATGCCAACAAGTAGAGAGTCCAGATGATTCACCAGGTCATTGCAAACAATAACCCAAAATCTGCTTCTCTCTTAATTATCTCAGGCCTACCAATCCAGAAAAATGTGTATCCACAATCAACCTCCTGTAGCTGACCAATTTTGGCTAGTCTAGTTCCTGAGAGAACAGGTGTGCTGATGTTTTTCTTTTATAGGATGTGGGCAATCAAAGCAGTCCTACATTCAAGGTTTTTCTTACTGTCCTGGAGAGTTGACACATTCTAAGACCAAATAAGAAAATCTTTAATGTTTGATCTCTTTATTGTTCTGGTGCAGTTTTAAATGCCCTGTCATTTGCACCTAAGAACAAGGATGAAAACAAGTAAGCAATCTGCAGATCACATTTTATAGATCCATACCCCCTTGGAGGAAAGCAGTGCCATCCCAAGAAGGGCTGCTTTGTTATGAAAGGAGGGTCAAGTTACACAATTACTTGCAGATTTGAAAAACAACTATCTACCCTTCACTATCCATATGCAAGGTGGAAATCTCCCGTGACATCCTTCACCTGTTCCCGTCACTATCTGTTCAACACAACAGGATTTTAAGAGAACAAAATATGTTGTTGATGTTTAATGAACATTGAACAAACTGCATATGGCTTATTTATAATGCAAACTCTCTCCACCAAAATAGCATAGCCTGTACTGGTGGATGGTTTGCCACATGTTAGATGCTGAAGTGATCACTGGTTTTTCCTTTTCCTAGATTATCCGTGCCAATGTATAAGTAATTTAATAAATACAATGTATTAATGTTCTTAATATAATAATTCTTAGTGATAAAAGACATTCTTACTTGCAAATAATGCTTATTTTATAAAATAAACAATTGATTTATACCTTGAATTATCTTAAAAAATAAACCAATATGTATTTTGTTCATTAAAGGTATTAAATGCATAATAATATAATAAAAATTAGAATAAATAAGGAAAACAAGAGGATAAATGGATAATCAAAATAATGATCACTTCTCTTTTAAAAATGAGATTGCTTTCTTTAAGCAATGAAAACACATATGCATTTACTATAATGTCCAGCATTCAACCTATATATATATATATATATATATATATATAGTGGGAGAAACAAATATTCATACACATACAAATTTTAAATTTATTGTATTTCCAACTAATGAATAAACATACTTTCCATATAATTAACTGTACACAAATGCATAATAACTAAATATGCAAAGAAATCAGAAAAATTGGTTTAAAAGAAATAAATCCCATTTATCCATTTTAATGGGTGAAAAAAGTATTTGTACAATGCAAATTTCAGATTTTAAAACTTTAATATTCTAGATTGTTCCAGTAATGTTATCAGTAGTTGTTTTTAGCCTAAAAAATACAAACAGAACATTCTGTAATTGATATTTGTGCAAGAAGGTTATCATCATGATAAGAGGTAAAGAATTGACAAATTTGCAAAAAGAACTGATTGTTAAGCTCTGGAAAGAAGGTAAAAGTTACAGGAAAAAAATTGAACCAAGTAAGAACTTTAAAAAGGTCATTAACAATGTAATCTTCCATGCAAATCTAATCAGCAGCAAATGTATGCAAAAAACACCAGTAATGGCTGCCATGTAACTCCTAAACAATAGATTTTATCAAAATTTCCTTGTTATTTTCGAATTAAGCATATAAATTTACACCTAAATATAACTATTTGGCAAATTTTTATTACATATTTAGCATGTGGTTTAAAAGCAAATTACCTGTTTTTTTTTTGTCTAAGAAAAACAAAACCACATCTTCTTCAGCTGGATT
Organism: Acanthosepion lycidas; assembly: GCA_963932145.1. Classification (NCBI taxonomy): domain Eukaryota; kingdom Metazoa; phylum Mollusca; class Cephalopoda; order Sepiida; family Sepiidae; genus Acanthosepion; species Acanthosepion lycidas. Next base: position 8,669,524 of record OZ010584.1, read on the forward strand.
TTTAAATATGTTTAAGAGCCTTTTTATTCTGATTAGGTGATTTTCTTTTGTTTGTTTTTCTAACATAAATTGACCATTTCTCATCACATATGGCTTATATAACATTCTCATCACATCAAACTCATATCTGATGTCCTTGTGGACAACATTCCTTATTGTTCCTTCTGACACATGGAAATCTTTCGCAGGTGAACTCATGGATTTTCTGGGATTGTCATCAATGGTCAGCTGAAGTTGCTGTATAAATTCAGGTGTTCTGATGATGTCAGTGTTTGGAATGCTTTTTTCAAATTGATACTAATAATACATTTCTATGATTGGTCTTTAACTCCTTACAAACTTTGTCGACAAGAGATCTGGCATCTTTTAAAACTCAGGATATCTTTAAATCGTTATGCTCAGCCTTTAAAGCCATAATTACAGTATGCCTATTCAATATCTTGAGTAAGCTGAATGTTTGGCTTATTATTTTCTTAAAAAAAACAAATACTATAAAGTAAGAATGCAGCAACAACCAAAAATTATATCAGTACCTTATTCATCCTATTTAAATTCAAGATGTAAAAGTGAAGCAAATATTTTCATATAGTGCTCAATATTATAAAAATAGATCATTGATCATATTATTTTTATGTATACAAAAGAATTACTTAATTGTAATTTTCTATGATATATAAAAAACATATATATATATATATATATATATATATACTGGAATATACTAGATTATTTTATATATATATATATATATATATATATATACAGTGTAACCCGGATATAAGAGAAACCCGGATATAAGAGAGGTTTTCTCTGGTCCAAAATTAGAGCCTGTGTTAATGTATATAAATTAGACCAAATCCGGATATAAAAGAAACCCGGATATAAAAGAAACCCGGATATAAGAGACTTCTTCTCCAGTCCCGACAACTCTCTTATATCCGGGTTACACTAAATAGTGGAATATGCTAGATTATTTTTTATATATATATAGTGGAATATGTTAGATTATTTTATATATACATATATATATATATATATATATATAATTAAGTTATAAGGAACTTGGTAAACCGAATTGGTAAATCCAAAGAGGATGAAATCCTGAGTGCTCAAAGTTAGGACAGAGCTAATATGTAAAGAAAAACAAACCACTTTAATGTACCATTACGATAATTTATTTCACCTAAATCCTTTTTTAAGGATTCAGGATCATCAGGTAAAACTTCCAACAACGAATTGAGAAAAACAAAAATTTTTTTTCTCAATTCGTTGTTGGAAGTTTTACCTGATGATCCTGAATCCTTAAAAAAGGATTTAGGTGAAATAAATTATCGTAATGGTACATTAAAGTGGTTTGTTTTTCTTTACATATATATATATATATATATATATATATATATATATCTAGCATATTCGACTTTGTGAAGTCACTTTGATAGCATCCTGTGGTCTATTTAAAATTACATTCTTGGTGGACTTCTTCAGGATTATCTTGATTATTATAGTCGACCCAGCTTTCTTTTTGTATTGCTTCAGTTTTGAGTTTTTATTTTGGGAAATTACTTTGTTTCTTTTTGTGATAAATAACAACCAGGATTGTTCCTTTCATGTATTTCTGCATTTGGCCTAAAATCTCTCTTTTGTTTTGCCAACAGAACAACTTCCTTCTTCAGCATAGTAAAGAGAAAAGGCCACTGAAATAGATAAAGTCACTGATCAAAAGGCGATCCTCTTGAAAAACCATAAAGCTTTTTTTTTTAACCTGGTTTGTATAAAGAAAACACATTTGAGATTTTTGATTGGTTGTTTTTAATCTTCTTTGGAAGAATCAAACTATCTTTTGGGATTTATTTTCTTGTTTTGATGAATGTTTTGTTGTCATCTAAAATGTGAATGCAAAGTAACTTAAGACAGTGCCTTTTTTTCAGTGAATTTCATGCATGGACAGCAAAAACCTATTTTGCTGATTTTGTCTTTTCAAAGGCAGTATAAATCTTTGACTCTTAAATCTTGGAATTGTTCTAAATAAAAATAAAAACATTAAAAATGTCGGATAAGATTTTTAAAAAATACTAGATCTGAAGGTAGTCAAAAATCATCCAAAACTTTGTGTTCGAAACAAGGTGATGAATATTGAAAAGACTTCATTTTCAAACATTTACGACATCAATTTGTTGCCTTGAAGCATGTCCAAAAATGCTTCTTTACAGTTGTTAGAATGAAAGATTTATTTTATTCTGCTCAAGCTTTTTATTCATTAACAACCAGAATAAGCAGTGAATTGCTATTCTTTGTTAGACTTGACCCTATGTCCCATTGTTGAGGCTTTTATCCAGGTGATATAAGTTATATTTATATTCATTTTTTGTTTAGAACCTAAAGCTTAAGTGGTTTCACATCATGAAAATAATTTTTTATACAAGAAAACTAAACCTACAATAAAAATTGAAAACTGTTCCAAGTTGGCTCTCTGTGCCGCACCAGGAAATTTTTCTCCCCAGAATCGATACTTGAAATATACAAATCAACCATTCGCCCTTGCATGGAGTATTGCTGCCATATATGGTCTGGGGCACCTTCTGTTTAACAAGATCCAGAGGCGGATATGTAATATAATTGGCCCTGATCTGGCATCTCATCTACAGTTTCTCTCTCTTACAGATGTGCCGTCGCCTCTCTCTGTCTTTTTTACAAATACTTTCATGGTAATTGCTCCGATGAGCTGCTTTCACTGGTTCCCAGACTTCATGAATTCAAGCGCCCTATGAGGCTGACATCCTGCTCTTACCCTTTCACTATACAAACTTTTAAATGTAGCCGTCTCTTCTACTCCAATAGCTTCATATCTCACACCTCTCGCCTGTGGAACACCCTTCCCAATTACTGTTTCCCTGAGAGCTATAATCTCCAACTATTCAAATGTAATGTTAATCGACATCTCCAGTTGCCTTGATCTATCCACTATCCTTCTCCTCATCCTTTCACTCTATCTGCTCTCACTCCAAATCTTCTGCAACCTCCCTGCATCCTAGTGTCTTCCCGCCTTGCTCGGGGCGTAATGCTTAAAAAAAAAAAAAAAAAAGCTTTAAAATTTGGAAATAAAAGTAAGCCTTCTGTTGGGAAAGAATTGTGGAATGATGCTCTGTTTAAAGAGCTGGAAGCTGACTAACATTTCAACAAATGACACATAGGGGATATTCATCAGGATAGGAGATGTGCTATTGAAATTCTAAAAGACTCTTTGTGAGGGACAGGAATTTGTTTTTTTTATATTTTATCAGACCTTACTATTAGGTTGGTGCAAAAATAATGTCGTTTTCTCACATAGTAACATATGTGAGAAAACGACATTATTTTTGCACCAACCTAATATCTGGCTCGTAACTATATAAAAGATGAGAAACAGCTGATGAAGTCAATGATTATTTGAGGCCACAGGTTCTGCCCTAAAGGTTATTTGGATGCAAAGTGGATAAGAAACCTCACATAGAATTGTGAAATAAGCAAACTGTTTAGAATGGAAGTAGAGAGTGGCTAGTCGTTGGATCATGTGTTTGTGTGTGCACATGAATCCAAAACAGCAGTGCCTGAAATGACATGAGTTCAGCAGAAATACCTGTACCTGTCTTAACTGTCATCTTCAAAAGAAAACAAAAAAACAAGTACTTATCTTTCTTTGCTTAAAATTAAAAACTTGACCAAATGCTAATGACTTTTAAATTACTACCTACTTAGTGAAGACCTCTGTCTAACTTCAGTGCCCTCATCAACAACCCTCTGGTGGATGAACAGGACACTAAAGGGGAAGACATCTTTTTTTTTCATAGATGCAGCAATCCAAAGCAAAAGATATTTAAAAATAATTGGAATTTGAGAACTTTTGGAAATTTCATTAAAGACTGTGACAGCTGCACTTCACAGTTGATAAATATTATTTGGAAAGGAACCAATAAGGAAAATATTAACTTATATTTCTGGCAGATGAGAATGTATAATTGTTAAAAAGCCTACCAACTGCAATAAAATCATGGATTTTGTATTTTATATTATGAGCCTTGAAGTTAATATCTATTTCTAAATAAGCTGATTCTTTAAAAGGCTATGAGACTTTTTTTTTAATTAAAGATGCTTTCATTCAATAAACTAGAGTCACTAGAGGTTAAATAAACTGAAGAAGATGGAAATATTTTTTGCCATTTTCTTTTCAGTCAATTGTTCTCTGTTTCTTGTCTTCTTATCTTTGTCTGTTTTTCAGACTCACCCACTTCTTTTATTTCAAATTCTTACATATTGTCAGATTGAAATATTTAATGCAACAGAACAATTTTTTTTTTATTTTCATATTTTGTTGGTAGTACAGAATTTAATTACTAATGTTTGTATTTTTCTTTCTTTTTATTTGGTACATACTTTTATTTTATTATCCTCGGTGAAGTTTTGATAAGTGATGAGTGAAACCCGCTTAACTACCAATGTTTTTTGCTTACTTTTTCTCTTGCTTTTTAACTTATATTTTAAATATGTCCATTTCTTATACCATTTTTTTCACCTGATTTCCTTTTGAAGACTTCCTTTATATTTATACTTTTAAGATTATATATCTGTTGTGGTAGGATCCACCTAATTTGCATAGTGGAGTACCGACCATATAAATATGGTTGGTACCGGGGAGGAATGAGGAGATTGAACCAGAGACTCTGCCCGACTGCAACTCATTCAACACACATTCCAGGAACGGTCTTCCCAGGAATATACAAAAGACTATATGTAAATATTGTGTACACTTTCTTGTTTCAATACATTTTGTTCTAAGTACATTTTGTGTTGCATTATTATTCTATGCATTAGTCAAGTTTCAACAATATCAAAACAATTTGCTTGATTATCAAAATTTCTTGAGAATCCCTCATTTCATTTGATTTTAAGATGGCAGATCGACATTTTTTTTATGCTCTCACAATGCAAGGCTCAAGAGCTACTCAAGGTAGAGGATTGCTGTTAAAATGGTTATAATGAATGATTTGTATGATATGAATGAAAGAGGAGGAAATTTACAGCACACACATGCACACACACACACACACTCAACAGCTATAGTGCCATTAGTTCTATAGCATCAGATCCTAAGGAAGGAAATTATTTCAGCAACAATATTACTTTGATTATGGTCATCATTACTGCTGTTTCTTCTGTAATGCATTTTGCTTCTAGCTTAGTCTCTTTGAATGCTCTCTTGCTCTTTACAGTTTTAATTTTGTTTTCATATTTTGCTTAAGCAATCATTTCAAAATATCTACAAAGCAATCATTAGTTTAAAAAATGTAATCTGAAGATCAAAATGAGGGATCATAATATTGACCTGATTCAAATAAAAATAGAAACACCAGTGTTAAATTGCTTGTTTGTATTAAAATAGTTTTCCAGATCATCAGAAATTCATACAGATAAATAAAATTCATTGCTTTTTTGATTCTATCACCTTAATTTTGTTCAACTCTTTTTGAACATTGACATCTGAATGTGTGAATAGACTTTTCTAATCTTTCTTTATCCATGGATTTACATGTCTATTGGCATACAGTTTTTGTTTGTGTACAAAAATTGTAAGTAAATATTGAAAAATAAGCATCAAGCAAAAATAGTATTAGATTTTTGGAGAATCCTTTCCTGGATTTTTAGAACATCCTGTGCAAATTGTGATGAAAAGCTACTAAATGATTATTATTGTGTATGACAAACTCGTATTAGCACAAATGGAATATAAAACACTAAAAGAAAATGATGTTTCTGAATTCCAGGTGCAATAAATCTCGGAGAAATTTAGTTGAACTCTTCTTCTTGCTGTTTATAACATTTGTAGACAGGCTGCATCATGCAGGAATTTAAATCAGTTGGACTCCCTCTGAGTTTGACTGTTGGCATAATTTTCTCTTGGCTTCACAGTTCATCTCCAAGCAAATATGTCTGATGGAGGGTGATGGGGAAAGGCCTTGCCTGCTTAATTACTTCACCCCCACCTCTCTTTTATGGTTCCTCATCTTCCTTCTTTTCCCTTACCTTCAGCACCATGAAGCAGCTGAGGACTGATTACATATTACAGGTTTCCTCGTGTTGTGAGTGTTACGGATTGATAGCTTTAGACTGCACATCGGATCAATTCCATCAATAAACAAATCTGCATACATGTGCTAGCTCTTTCAGGCAACATGGGTACTGAAAGAAATACCTGATCAAAACTGGTTTCAATTTCTGATCCCGCCCCCGAATAGAATTTGAACCTTATGCATTCGGATTTTTTCTCTTAGACTGTGGAAACTTCTATTATTTTTAAAATTTGTCTTCCTTTTAATAGAATTCCCATTTTTAGAATCCATCTGAAGCCCAATGTAGTTTATTTCGGTACAATTTGGCAATCGGTGTCAGAAGATGGTAACTGACATTTTCACTACTTTGCATTTTAAGTGTTATTTATTATATAACATCTCCATTTTTAAACTCGTCTTGTATTCCACGTATTGCTTTGAATAATGTTTGCATTCAATTAATGCGATTTGGTCTTCTTGATACACATATGGATTGCAGAATATTTTTTTGTAGAAATTCTAGCAGTGAAAATTAAGTCTAGTGCCATCTATGTTGACTTTGTTGTTATCTTAAAAGGATGTCTAGTTTTCTCTCTGATAACAAAGTGAACTTCTCTTAAAGTTAGGATGCTTGTCTCTATTGGTAGTTGTGTAATTAAAAGAAAAACTTGTACTTCCAACAAATGATTTATTTCATGCAAATATTTCGACTAGCTGTTGTTAGTCTTGCTCACTCCTTTATTTTGAGTAAAACAATGCAAAGAAACTAGAAACGCTTAAGAATTCAAATCAAGGGGAAAAAACGAGTTGATGATGTTTACAAAGTAAGAGCATATGCTTTTTAGTGATGTCTATGCCTTATTCATATCAAAGGTAACAAGAATAAAGTATGGACCTTGCTAAAAAGCGTATACTCTTTGTAAACATCATCAACTCATTTTTTTAGTGACATCCATGCTTTATTCATATCAAAGGTAATAAGAATGAGACATGGAGCCTGCTAAAAAGCATATGCTCTTATTGTAAATATCAACTCATTCTTTTTTAGCAATGTCCATGTCTTATTCATATCAAAGGTAACAAGAATAAGGCAAGGAACCTGCTAAGATGTATGTGTGTATGTTCTTTGTAAACGTCATCAACTCAGTTCCTTTTTTCCTTGATTTGAATTCTTAAGCATTTCTAGTTTCTTTTCACTGTTTTACTCAGATTAAAGGAGTGACCAATGAAATTTCCATGAAATAGATCATTCATTGGAACTACAAGTTTTACTTTTAATTATGAACTTCTATTATGTCATATTTTTTTTTACCTTTGTACATCCATAATATAACTTTAAGCAACTTGATTTTGAGATGTTTGATCTTGCAACATAACATGAAGAGACTATATAAATAAAAAAGCAACTTCATAACATTGTCATAGTTCCTTTATGATCAAAAATCAGCAAAGTCAGACTGACATGTTATTTTATAGTCATATTCACTTCATTGAATACAAGCAACTAAATAACAAAGTCAATATCAGTTTGCAATAATAATCACATCTTTGGTTGCCACTCCAGACACAGTAAGACATGTTGATTGCTCCATCTTCACAGATGACTGCTGTCTTGACCATCAACACCTACATTCAATCTAGATCATTGTTTCCTCTCAAATGACTTTGAAGGTGGCTCTTCAAACCAGTAGCTGATTTGCAAGGCCTATAGCATAGATGACAGAAGTGCTCTAGAGTCATCACAGAGTTAAGCGGATGTTGCTGTGGTAGATATATATGTACACACATACATACATACACACATGCATGCATGCATGCACATATATATATATATATATATATATATATATATATATACATATATATACATATATAGGGGTTGAACAAAATAATTGGAACACTTGTTAAATTCAAAGAAAATTTATTTAATATGGAGTTGGTCCTCTTTTAGCCTTACAGGCAGCTTTAATACATCTATGAATGGAATCATACAGCTTCCTGACTTCATAGGGGAATTTTCAGTCATTCTTCCATTAAAACCTTCTCCCGCTCTTTACGACACGACGGTGGAGGATAGCGGCTCCTAACTTGTCGCTCCAAAATGCACCACAAATGTTCAATAATATTGATATCTTGAGATTGGGGAGGCCACTCCATGTGTTCTAGCTCACTTTCATGCTCTTCATACCAATTCTTAACCACTCGAGTGGTATGTATTGGAGCATTATCATCTTGAAAGATGCAGTCACCATCAGGGAATAAAGTTTTGAACATTGGATGAACATGATCTCCCAAAATGTTCAGGTAATCTTTGCTGTTGATTTTACCATGCAGGGCAACTATTGGACTGAGACATTTCCATGATATGGTGGCCCAAGCTATCTGTTCCACCTCCATGCTTCACTGTCGGAAGAAGGCAGTCAAGATTGTAAGCTTTATTAGGCTGCCTCCACGCATAAACTCACCCTGAAGTTCGGAAAAAGAGAAAAACTGGACTTGTTTGAGAACATGACTTGCTTCCATTGGTCTGCAGACCAGGCATTGTGATCTCTGCACCACTTCAACCTCTTTTGAATGTTGCGAGTGGAGAGAAGAGATTTCCTCAGAGCGGCTCTTCCATGATATGCAGCCTTATGGAGCTCACGGTGAACAGTTTTAGTAGAAACTGAACTATTCAGATGGTTATTCAACTCAACAGTCACTTTGGCTGCATTTGTCCAATGATTTTTTGCCACATTGCATTTCAATGCACGTCAGTCCCTGTCAGTAAGTTTGCAAGTCTGGCCCGAATTGCTACGGTTGCGAGAGGTCTTGCCTTGTTTCTCAAATTGCATCAGTGTTCTTGATATGGTAGCTCTTGAAAAACCAAACAGTTCAGCAACCTTAGTGATCAAGGCTCCTGCCATATGAGCTACAACAATTTGCTCTTTTTCGAACTTGGAGAGGTCACTCATTTAGCTTAAATTTTACTAAATTCTAAAAATAAATAAGACAAAGACAGTAAATTAGATAAATAAAGGTATTTACAATAGATATAACCTGCAATTACAAAGTTTTAATTAAATTTCTTAATATAATAGGTCTTTGAAATATAGGAGTGGATTTTGCAACTGTTCCAATTATTTTGCCCAACCCCTGTATATATGACAGATGTGTTCCATAGTCTTCACAAGGTTAAGTGAATGTTGCTGTGGTAGGTCATCTTTGTGCACCACCATATGCCTCTTCAATTCAGATGTTGATTCATATACTTCCCTGTAAATCAGACATGTAGTGTCACTGGGTCATGGAGGTAATACAGAGTGAGATCATCTCTCATGTGATTTCAGATGGTTAACATACCCAGATTTTGACAGTAGGATACGGTCACATGTCTCACATTTCCAGCATGCAGTGCTGTCATCCAAGCTCCTGGTAATACTTTTCCTCAAATCCCTTTTCAGTGCTGCATGTGTGAAATCCTTTTCCACTGTTGACTTTCATCCTTCTACAACAGCCCTGTGCCACTTATTGCGATCACTAGCAAGGTTTTCCCAGCCATCTACCCCCACCCTAAGCAGTTTCAAGTTATTCCCCAGACAACCTTTAAATCTCTTTTTTGGCTTATGCTGAGGATGCTTAACATTTGCAAGATATATATATATATATATATATATATATATATAGTTTTTGCTACTTCTTGGCAGAATTTTGCATTGAGTGGCAGTGAATATATAAATAACACACAAAGCCAGATTCTTCTCCAGGTTGCATATATAGTAGATGAAAGACATATATGGAGTTTATCTTGTTGTTAGGCACTTTTGTGCAGCTCTCCAGATCTGCTGTTGACCCACATATGTTGTCACAGAAGTGATATAAAATTCCTGTGGGTCATGGTGGCTGACTGTCAACATAGTCTGCTTGGGATTGATTAGCATCATGAGATCTTAAATGACTAGTAAATGTTGCTTTGGATAAGAAGACCTTACAATAGATGTATGTTCAGGTTAAAGATTATCTGGGATTGAGGTCATACCCTGCTTTCTTAGCACCAGTTTTAAGATGGCACAATCAACCTTCTTTTCCTCAACTGCCTGACAGTCATTGTTTACCATTTTCCTCCATGCAAATCGATTTTCTGTCAAAGAGTACAAGCTCTCAGTATCAATACCATATTAATATACACATCAATGCATATATACACAATGTTTATTCTTGAGTGAAGATCAATTGTGAAATCCTCTTTTGCATGTGCTGATTCTATCACAAATATAAATTGGATTGTATCCCTTATACCCTGCCAGTTTTTTTTCTTTCTATATATAATTCAAACTTATAAGGATTGTCAAAGTGAATCTTTTTCAACATTCTTTGAGTCCATAAACTAAAATAATCTATTGTAAATCTTGCTGCATGACACAAAAAGCTGATTAGGTTGAAAAGTATCTAAATTTATTTTTTTTAAAAATCAACAAAACTACTGTGAAGAAAATTACCAAAATGTAACTGAAACAAATTACAAAAGATATCCATGCAAAATTATTGAAATTAATACAAAGAACATATTGTGGATTAAGCAACTGCTTCTCCCCACATAGAAATTGAAATACACATCTGATTTACACATTCTTTGATAAAAAAGTAAAAAATGATTAACTTTTTGGACCTAAAAGCACTGTTGATGGAATAACTCTCTATAGGGAAAATTTTTCAAAAAGATGAAGCTTTGAACTGCTAAACCTTCACCTACATGAAAACTATTCCCAAGCTCTGAATAGTCCTTTTTAGTTTAACAACTAAGGAGTGGTAAGAGGTGCCTCATTTTCCATTTCATAAAATAATCTTGTTCTATAACTTAAAAAAGAAATTGGAAGTAGTAAATATGTTGAACTCACTTCTTAGGCTTTTAACATTCTCAGAATACAGAATGCTTCTTACTGCATTTGACTGCTTCGATTTGTACCAGTAAATATTTATGTATATTTTTCTTATATCACAGCATATATATGTACAGCTTTACCTTGGTCACTGGGTCCCTCATCATCTGACTACTTCTCAGTTTAATCAAAGAATTGACTTCTGTCCGTCATTGAAGACTTACTAGCTAAAGTTTCCTGAGTAGAATCATCACCATTGATGAAAATTGGATTCTTTCTCATTCTATCCAATGAAAAAGGAAAATCCATTGCCAAGCTAGACTACACCTGAAAAAGTCATGTTCTGTGTTTAGTGGGATATGAAGTGTGTCAGCTGTCATAATGCTAAATCGAAATGAAACTGTTCATGTATGGAATCAGTTGGAATCCTTGCATACAAATTTACAAAAAAACGGCCCATCATTACACAATAATGCAAGACTACATATTGAGTCACTAAGAAAAAGTAGCTAATATGAAAGTTTTGCCTCATCCTCCTTACTCTCCTGACCTTGCTCCATCTGACTATCATTTTTTTCAGATCATTGTAAACTTTTTAAAGGGGAAACTGTTTATTAATTGCAAAGATATCAAAACTGATATTGAGTGCTTTTCATCAAAACCTGACAATTTTTTGCATTGAAACTAAGGCATCAACAATTTGCCAAACTGATGAGATTATCACTAATATGGAGAATTATTATCTTGATTAAATATATATCAGTTAAGACTAAATAAGCATTTGTTTTCCATTTTCAAATGTGGCACAACTTATTTTTTGACCTAATATATGTTTCAATCAAAGCAGGTTCTCTTTTTGAGTCAAAAATTGAAATATGTTTTAAATTTTCATTGATAACTTTTATGGCATTAAAACCACTATCAAAGATGGATTTGAAACACTTCAGGGAGGTTGGCATAAGATCATAGAAAGTAAAAGAAATATTATTAATCATCATTTTTTTATTGTTGAATATATGTACTTGTTATTACCAGATGTTATTAAAAATTATTCATGTGTTTTTACAGACCTATACATATATTAGGTTGGTGTAAAAATAATATCGTTTTTTGACGTTAAAAAATACATCAAAAAACGATATTATTTTTGCACCAACCTAATATTTACGGTCTATGTACAACTTTGTCTTTTTAATTAGGCTGTGTTTTTATTTTTTACTGATAAATTCATTATTTAAAAATGAAAAAAAAAAATTGTAAAAAAAAATAAATGATTAACTTCTGTTCCTAAATTGGCAAAATACCAAGAGCTGTGGAGTCAGAGTCAAAAGCAATTATTAAGTTATGGAATTGCAGTTAGAAATGAAAGGTTTTGTGTACCAACTCCAAAGCACTACAAAATACACTGTGGAATAGATTTTGTTCTTTGTTGCTTTGAAAATAAACATTAATTCTATAATCACTCTATTTTGAGCAAAGAACTTTTATCCTCTGGAGCACGTCATAAAAAAAACAAAACATTACAGTTCATATTTGAAATCCAGAATTAGTACATATTTTCAATTTGTTTTACACATTTGTCTTTTTTTAAGTAGTTGTGTTTAGTTTAACTGACAAACATATTTAGAAAAACTAATTTCAGATTTATAAAGATGTTATAATTTGAATATTTTACTTGAGGCAAAGGCTTCATTTTTCAAATGGGTTTCCATATTTAAACAAAAACAAATATTCAAATATTTACTTCAACTGAAAAATGATAAAGCACCTAATGAAAACTGAATTTTGGATTTTTTTTAAACCAAAACTTTTTATAGAAGACTTTCAGGGTGTTGAGAACTGGTGAGATAACAGCAGATGCTGATATACCCAAGGGTACTAGATAGAATTTATGTATGTGTTATGAATACATCTATAATACAGGATATTCAATCATGTTTGGTTCCTCCTTCCATCCATAAAACAATATCAGTATTCTTATTCATTATACCACAAGGGATGAAGGAGGAAATGATCTCGCAAACAATTCTTTGCTATTTGGTACTTTTGCACAGATAAGAGACATTTATTTACACCTCTGTATTTCCTTCTTTTTTTATAAATATTTTTCTATTCATTCTGGATAGATAAAGAATTTCTTTTGAAAAGGCTTGAGTGAAAATAATGTCCTGATGAAAATGAGTCTATCAATAAACATTTTCTCAAACCAAACATATATATATACATATATAGCCATGTTTTGTTGTTGAGGTAGGACTAGAACTAATCTTGAACAAAGCAAGGTTGCTACTGGCTAACAAAGAACTTGTCATAATGATCTGGGACAAGTTTTTACAAGGCTGAATTCTCTTCCTGACACCGAACTCAGACACGTATAGTACTCTAAATACACTGTTGTTATTGAGACACCATCTCTCAGAATATTGGCATTCAAGGCTTGAGACCTGCTCCCAGCCTTATATCTGTTGGCCATTGCTATTGGCTCCTGTAAGAAGTTCATCCACCCTTTGACATGTTTTTTGTTTTGTGGCGTACCATCCTACCCTCCTCACCAGCAGAAAAGCTTGTGAGAAAGCTAGCTTAGACACCTGTCTATGTGGCAAGTTATACTGGGTTACATGTTACCTGTAGCAGGCCTAAGCCTAACCTGACCTAATCAGAAAAAAGTGTATCTCAAAGTTAATCTGTTTCCAAAGAAATGTCCATAGATCATAAAAAATAAGTTACATTTGATTTCTTCTCCCACAAGAAAAATACAGCCTTTCTGGCTTTACAAATATCTGACACCTGTGAAAAATTTTATTCTTTCACTCAATTCTGTCCAATTATCCATAGAAGGTATTATGAAATAAGTTTACAATTTATGAAAAATTGGGATATTTTATCCAGATATCAGAAAAATGTATTCATAATGAGAATTAGATTGGGAGCCTTCATCTTCTGTGAAATCAACAGAACTTTAGCATCAAAATGATTGTTCTTTTGCATATATATTTCAGTTTTATTTATTGGATTTCAAATTTGTATGCCCTTGGATTGTTTGATATAAAATGTTGTTTTAATATAGTCTGCAGGTGTGAAATACTCACTATGCAGTGTTGATTCCTATATGTACACATGTTTTCTCTGATACTGAGCACTCTTCCCTCATAAATATAGCAAATTTTATAGTCTACACACACACACACACACACACACATATATATATAAAGTTAAAAAACGCATTTCGTCTCCGTGGTCAACTTTTTCAAGGCATTACATTGGATATAACATGTCGGCTAATAATACATTTTCCTTATGGTCTTTTACCTTTAAACATATTGTCTTTTTCTACAGGTTAACACTGAGGAAGTTTTCATATATATATATATATATATATATATATATATATATATATATATATATATATATATATATATATTCAGTTGTATGCATATGAGTTTGTGACCCTGCGTTTCATGCTTTTGTGATCATCAGACAAACGGTTTTATTTTTGGGGAGTGGGGAATTTACTTCTATTCTTGTTTGGAATGATGCTCTCACACACATAGACACACATACATACAGGTGTATGCATTTTAGTTCACAGAAATGCACCCATATAAACAATCCAAGACAAGGCACGCATATAAATCCATGTGTTCAGGCATACATACATATATACATACATATATACATACATACATATATACATACATACATATATACATACATACATAGATACATAGATACATAATTACATACATAGATACATACATACATACATACATACATACATACACAATTTTAATTCTGTTTTGGTATTGGGACTGTGGCATTTTATGTATAGTAATGTTTCTTTCAACAAAGTGTGGGTAAGGGTGTTATTGATGCTTACACTTCCTTACATGCACATACACACATGTAGACACACACATACACTTCTATTGGTCAGGGTTTTTCACCCCGACTTTGGTTAAGTGGGGTTCTGTTTGTATTTTCAATGTTCACTGCTTGTGTATTATTGACAATTGTGATTATGATGATAGTGATAATAGCTGTGATATATATATATATTTAATTTCAAAAACATTTATATGGCCTTGCAGGCAATGAATTATCCAAATTGGTAGATATTTTTATCATTTTTCACTTTTCTGAAATTTCTGAAGATGGCCTGAAGAATTTAGTGCACATGGGACATGCTGAAGGCAAGAGAATTCTAGGGAACTATGATTTATTTAATGAGTTTGAGTGAATGCATATGAAAACTAGGACAAAGAGGGATGGTAACAGGTAAAAAATTATTTAGTCTATGACAAAATGTTGTGGAAAGCTATGGTTGCTCCCATCCTTAAAGATCATTGCACATAAAAATAAATATTTTTATTTTTTTTTAAATATGATGACTTTTTTGCAAGTAAAATATTTTAATTTTTGAATTTGAAATGAGAAAAAATCAGCCAACAATTTATGATCATATATAAAATACATCCTCATTTCAACTGGTCATATTTAAAAAAAAAAAAAAAACTGTTGGCTGTTACATCAAATATTACTGGAAATTTATTTATGTTCCATGTTTGGTTTATTTTAAAAGCAGTTTTTTTATTACAAATTTAAGATTTCTAGTATTTGTGAAAAGAAAAAGTCTTATTTGCCATGAAAAACAGTATTTTAAAAAGTTTGTTTGAAATACTTAAAAGAGAGAATAGCCTATTAAGTATCATTAAAAATTTCATGTTTCTAGAACTTAATATTTTTAGGCCACTAATTTCTTAAAGAAAGATCACTTGAGTTTTTATTTTTTTTTTAGATATACTAAGACATCATTTTTATTTGTTTTGTCTGGTTCTCAGAGACAAAATTCAGATAATTTGTGGAAATATTAAACACTCCTTTTAATAATGTAATTTCCTTAACTCTTCAGTATTTCTTAAGAATATTACTTGTTGACAATAGGGAAACCAATTTGTTACAAAGAGACAAGATGTAATATTAATTGATAGCGTCCATTATATAACCATTGAAAGAATTTCTCTCATATATTCTTTGAGCAAATGTAACAGGTTGAAAATCAAAGAAAATTACGTTTGGAATAAAACACTCAAATAAAACGCAGTATGAAAGGCAAAAGTGAAATTCAATTTTTCTTGTGATGAACTATTTTGACTTAAAACCATTTTTTGAAAAGAATTTTCATTTTGTTCTCTTGTTTTTCTGTCTCATACATTCATATTTTGGTTATAAAATGTTTGAATAAAAAAGAGTCCTATTCTTAAAATATTTAATCTCCACTTCAATCCTTATCTATCCTGCTTATCCTCAATAATAACCATTTCCATCCACCTTTTCCATATTCAAAATCACCATTTCATCTGTAACCTTCTACCTTGAGGGTCTCTTGAGTATTGAGTTAAGTTTAGCAAAAATAAAATAGTTTATCTCATAAAACCACAGATAGTTTGGAATAAGTTTTGCAACTCAAAAGTGAAGGAAGGGCAACTTGTCAGTCAGATTATAGAGAGACAGCACATCAAGAAATTGAGGAATGGAATGTATGTTCAAATTCTACCTTCTCTGCTTCAAATTTATTCAATTTAATTTGAATGTTTCAAGAATGTAACAACCTTAAAAATGTTGTGATACTGATCAAGAGAAAAGATGACAATTCTTGTCTGTCAAATAATAATGAAATTTGTTTTCCTTTTTCCTCCCAAAGTAAGTGGCTTATCTGTCAAATAAAGATGCTTCAAGAAGTACAGTGTTTTGCAACATCCTGATAACATCTTACCATTGTTTGAATCTCATTATGAACACTTCACTAACAGACAACTGACAAAAATCAAACATTTTCTTGTTTCCAATTCAAATCCACGTTTAATGGTGATAAAAGTTCCATTCTTTTTACAAGGAAGAAAAATAATTTAAAGTTTATGATATTGTGGATTTTACAAGAATAAAATTTTTCATTGAACATATGGAAATCTTTCTCATTGAAGCTAAATCCTCTGATTAAATATCATACTTTAAGGAGATGAGTAGATGTAAATCATTATGCACAGCCATCTTAATTCCTGTTTTTTTATTGTTCTCTCTCTGTAATAATGTTATATATATATATATATATATATATATATATGTGTGTGTGTGTGTATGTAGGTACACGCCTATGTGTATGTATATACGTGTATAAGTTATTGTGTATGTTTGTTGCATGTGTTTTGAACATAAAAATATAGGTCCTTGCTAGATTAGATAATTGTCATATTTATTCTTTATATGTTTATATTTGATTTGTAACCTGGAGTCGATATTATTTTTGTCAAATTTTCTTAATTACACAGCGTCCCTTTCAATTTTAATTTCATCACCCCATCTTTCTCCCCAACCACTTCTTTCCTTACCTCTCCCTCCTTCTTATTCTGATCTTTAACATCAGATCGGTCCATGGTATGTGTATGTCACCACGAAATGTATGTTTAATGTATTTGACATCCGACAACATTCATTTTCCCCCTTCCACTCACACCTAGTTGTAAAAAAACCCTCTCTGTTAAGTTTTAATCTCCCAAATGTTACTTCTCCCTTTAGAACTAACATTCGTCCCACACTCTCATATTCACTCTCTCTAAATTCTATTTTATTTCCGGAGTTGTTCTTTTCCGTTCAAAAAATATACATGTGTGTATATGCACCTGTGGATTTTTTTGCATATATATGTATATTTACCACTAATATTATCTATCTATCTATCTATCTATCTATCTATCTATATATATATATATAATATTTTACATTGCTTGCACAACTAAGTTTCATGCTTAAGCAGTTTTCAAGTGCTGGAAATATATTTTTATTTATATTTTAGGTTGACACTGGTTTTTTCAAATTTTTTGGTTCACACATGGTATATTATTGTTGGGGATGGAATATTATTGAAGTTAAAATATTTAAATGAATTGTAGTTTAATTTTGAATTTGAATTTAAGTTCAGATCAACATTTAAAATTGAAAATAAGGTTGGAAATAAGAAATGTAAAATCTAAATTAGCAAGACACTGGTTTTGAAAGCTTAAGTAAACAAAAAAGGGGCTTTGGGTAGAGGGGCAACTGTATTTTTTTCCAAAAATCCAGAGAGTAATTGATAATAATATTACTAAACTAAAACTAATGATATCAAGAACAAAGTATGTCATGATAATATAAAATAATATAAAATAAAATGGTACTACTAATAATAATAATACATATCAATGGAAAGAAAATGATTTAAACTAAAATAAGAAGAATACAAAAATAATAAAGTAAAATGAAATAAGAGCCTTATATAGAAACATATAGATATATAAATAAACATATTAAAATTTTTAAATGATTTGTAGTTGATTTTGAATTTGAAGTTCGGCCCAAGTCAACATTTAAGACTGAAAATAAGGTTGGAATTAAGAAAAATAAATTTTAATTTAGAGAGACGCTGGTTTAACAACTATTAGGTTGGTGCAAAAATAATGTCGTTTTCTCACATAGTAACATATGTGAGAAAACGACATTATTTTTGCACCAACCTAATAGAAATGGTGTTATAAAATCAAGAGGGGTAACTCTATTTTTTTCCAGAACTCAATAGAGTAATTAGTAATAATATTATTAATATTAATATTCTGAAAAGAAGAACTGGATTTTGTCAAGAATCTCTAAATCCATAGCAGAAGCACCAGACCAGATGTGGCAGCAACATTCAATGCATGGAGGAATGGTAGACTTATAAATGTGTAAGATAGTCTGATGAGAAAAATTATTTGGCATGACAGTACACTGGACTGAACACTTCATGATATACATCCATTATTGAGGTTATATAAATATAATATTTATCTTAACCTGAGAGATAGTAAAGGGTGTTTCATTAAGACGGATTAAAGCCAGCAGTAAATAAATCAGTGTTATTGGTGAAAATTTATTTATTTCTCTATTGGATCATGTTATTTAAGTCATGGCAATTATGTGTGAAAAATAATATCGCCCAAATGTACACTAAATTTGAAAGAAAAAATCATTAGACACTTAAACTTAATTCACATTTAAAATTAGCTCAAGTTATTAGAACACCCTTTATTTGTAGGCTCACATATCCACATGCAACAATTAGCAACCAAGCAGAGAGTTTCTAAAAAGTGAGCTTCCATTCATGCCCAGTTTATTGAAAAAAAGAAAATTAGATTCTCTGGATTTTGTCAGATAGTAGAGAACATATCATGTGTTTGTTCAGATAGAGCAATGGACCAATCAAATGGTTCTATTTAATTTTCAAAGCCCTTAAACTGGAAATCTTTAGTTAATCCAAAAGCAAGTAAAAAGGTTGTAGGCATCCCAAAAAGGCAGATATAAGAAATCTAATCAAAACAACTAGTAGCTTGAAAGAAACCTGACTGGATGCTACTCACACACCACAGTCTATGAACACAGAGAAACTAGCCAATATCTGTTTTCTTTACTTTAATTTTTGATCTTTCAAATCAAAACTGTATCCAATTCCTCTTTCATTGTTATAAATTCATCAAATATTGAAATGAAGTAGAAAGAAGTTTTCTATTGTTTATTTTCATTATTTCATAATTTAAATTTTTTAAGCTGAAAAATAAGAATTTTTTCTGAAATTTCAACTGCTAGTTCTCATTTAATAGTTTAACAAGTTCTAAAGATATTTACTACTTTGAGTGAGATGCTGTGAATAAAGCTTTTTAAAACTGGGGTTCACTTACCTCTGTCCATTCTCTGAACATTGATTTTCTCATCGCCTTCACATGCCATCATCCATGCTGATGCAAACACAAATTTTCTTCTTGCCAATTTCTAATTGCCTCTTTGATCAGCCATTTAGACCTTTTTTTATTCGCTTACAAGGAAAACATCACCTCATGAGTTCTGCTTGTAAGGAAATCAGGGATTTTTTTTTCCCCACTAATCAAGGCATTTTTTCAACATGATTAAAGTAATAGTAAATGTTCTCATCGTTGATTTGCCTCGGCTGAATTTCTCCTTTAAGTTAGACCTCTATTGTCGCTACCTTGCTTGATGAGCAAATCAATGCAATCAATTATTTGAACATTTCAAACTGGATTAAATTACAATCCAATTCATTTTTCCAAAAATGCAAGTTTATCCAATTGGAAAAGAAAAGAGAATAAAAAAAATGTCATTACTTCAAAGTTGAATAATTCTCTTCAAAAGCAAGTAAACATAAACATTTGATATATTTTGATTTTTATTCCTTGTCAATATTTAGCTCCAGAAAGGTTTTTAAAACTTTTGTCAAAAATATGTTTTTCAAGTGATGAAAAATGATAGAAGTGGGAATGCAATTGGATTGCTGATTGATCTTTGGTTGAAATTTAGTTCCTCAATTTACGTCATAGGTCTTTGTCCCCTTGAGATCATCTGTGCCAGGGAATTCCAATCTTGCTCCAGACTTTGCACTAATCCTTTAGAATTTTCTTTCTATTACAGTTGGCAACAAGACAGAAAATATATTTTCCTAATAATTGTTCTATGTACAATCAGTTGCAATAACAGTGTGTATATACATGTATATGTGCATGTATACATAGATACATACATACATATATATATATATATATATATATATATATATATATATATATATATATATATATATTTATGACAAAGTCTGACAATTGTTTTAAGACATTTTTAATGTTTTTATGTTCTTTTTATAGATACAAATATTTAAGTAAATGCTCTGTTTATAATAAACAGTATTAACAACATTTACCGGCCAGAACGTCCAAGAGATTTTTATAGAAAATATGCGTCCTCTGACAGGAATTGAACCTATATCCTATACAAAACTGTCATATAGCCTAACATGCTTTTACCAATTGAGCCACAGAGAAGCGTTTTGATTAGCAAGGTTGATTTTACTGTTTTTAAACTACAATTCTCTATGATTTTCTCTCGTACATTCATATCTGCTTGATGCATATCCAAATGTAAACAAATGACATCACACATTATGAAATGGACAAAGTCCGACAATTATTTTAAGACATTTTTTATGTTTATACATTCTTTTTTTCTTTATTTGTTTATAATGTATGACGTCATTTGTTTATATTTGGATATGCATCAAGCAGATATGAATGTATGAGGGAAAATCATAGAGAATTGTAGTTTATTATAAACAGAGCATTTACTTAAATATATGTATCCATAAAAAATAATGTATAAACATAAAAAATGTCTTAATATATATATATATATATATACATACATATACAGTGTTTTCATATAAAAATATATATATATTTTTATATATATATGTATATATACACATACATGGTGCCCCCAAAACATTTACTGACTTTTTGACTTCCTATAACTTCTTGAATTTTTTTTTTTTTCGAATTCATACATTTAATATATAATTTTAACCTTGAATATTATTTATAAGTCAGTAAACATTGATATTTTTTAATTTTATCTATTAATCTTGTTTGCAAATCAATAAACACAGCATTTATTTTCATTTAATGAGTACACTTACTTTTTTTGAACATCCCATATAAAAATGGTGGAAGGGCAAAACTAACAGAATTGCTACTAGTTTTTAAATTCACATTCTATGCATAAATAAACTAATTAATACAGAAAGATATTACTAAAACTTATAGATAATATGTAAACCAATAATGTATTCAATATAGCATCCATTATTTTCAAATCTAACCTCACCATAATCTAGAAAAGCTCTACAACTCTTAACTGCAGGAAACTTGTCTGTCTCCTCTTTGAAGTCAGCCAAGAGGGTATTGATATTGGGGTTAGAGGTTTTGTTTGTGATCTGCTCTAAAAAAGCCTCCCATGGCATAGTCTTGCAGGCTCTTGTCTAGATTGGAGGAAGAACAGAAGAGTCTACTGACCAGAAATCAGCTAATTTAGCTTTACGGGACATCTCAACTTATTTGACTGTGTAGATGCATGTACCAACCTGGATGCCCAGGTATTTGTTTTCTGAAAAGGAACAACTTCGTGGAATGGACATACGAAGTACTAACATGTGCACTCGGTCATGTTTCATTGGAAAAATACAAAAAAAAAAATTAAATAATAACAGAATTATTCGTTTTGTTTCAGTTAATTTGCACAAGCGTGTAGATGGACAATTATAATGATTCTGTTAATCTTTTAAATGCATCACATTCTTCACTTAAGCATGTAATGTTTAAAAGTCAGGCATATTGTCTGTGAGGTTTGTCTTTCTCATTTGAGATACTGAAAAATCAAATTTATCCTGAAAATTTGTTTAATGTGTCAAGAAAAATTTTGATTTTGTTTTGATTGTTTAGCTGTCAGCAAGTTCTTTGAAAAATCTTTTATTGCCTAAAGTCAAAGAAATATCTGCACAATCTTTCAGAATTCCTTTTTGATTAGCTTTTTGAATGTTAATTTCTGTTATTTTTTATTGTCGTTTCCAGATCATGAATTTCTGAGTTTGTTTTCTATTCAAGATTCTTACTTAATGATTTTTTGCATTATCTGATATGTTGCAATAATTTATCTCAGATTACGGACATAATAAATGAAATATACAAGTGGCGATATTTCAGAAGACCCAAGTAGATTCATTTTCATAGCACTGCTTCAGAAGCCAGGTGCAAGTAAATATGAATTCCATTAGACAATTTGCCTAATGACCCATATAACAAACGTTCTCATGAATAGAGCAAACAGCAGAATTAGACCAGAAATAGGTTTGTTAAAAATACTGGAACAAGGAATACAATTTTTATACTCAGAATTATATCAGAAACGGCAATACCAATGCAAAATACCTATTGAGCAAAATCTTTGGTAACATACATAACAAAGAACTACTAGAACTGCTAAGTAACTTTGATATATTTGGAAAGGATATTAGAATAATCTTGAACTTATACTGGCAGCAAACTGCCTGCATATGGATAGAAAATGAGTTCAGCAGATATACAAAAATAGAAGTTTTAGACAAGGATATGTCTTGTCATTGAACTTCTTCAACCTCTACAGCGGGATAATTCTGATAGAATTGGAAGTCCTACTAGTATTCATTATTGGTGAACAACATAAGATATTCAGATGACACAGTGTTGATGGCTGTCAGAGATTTAGCTAACTTTATAGTTATACCAATACGAGGATAAGACGAAAGACGTAATCCAAAATAGATTTATGTCAGGTTTTTGATGTAAAATATTTAGGATAAGATGTGGATGTATTATATAATTTTTTAGAATTATGAGCAGATGCTGAAAACTCTTTAAAGATAATAAAATATTGAACTTCTTTATTATTAAACAGGCATTTACTTCTATCACAAAGGCAACCATGATATTCTGATAACCTTTAATATATGATAGAAATATACTATTCAGGGTGATCCAATTTTCATGGGTTAAAATTATCAAATACTCCACGAAGGGGTTTTATGGTCTGTCAATATAGACAAATGGCAGCCTTCAATGAGGGGACAAAAGGGAATCGCCACCAAATAGGCTGCTTATAAATCACTGTCAAAAGTAGAATACTTTGTCTCAGATTGTGTCAACTTTCTGGAAAAAAAAACAGTAAGAATGAATATTTTTATTACTTGATGTAATGTTGCACCAACAATATACTGGCCAGAAAGATACTGCACAATATTATTAAAAGAATCTCTTGAGATATTAGATAATTCAAAAGAATGATTGCTAAAAAATCTCATGCATTCAGACCATCAAACTTTTGCCTATCAGTTTGTGATCTCATCATACACCAAAATCTTTATAAGCTCTTTTAATCTTTTGTGCATGTGTAGTAGCATTCAGAATTTAATCATTAAACTTGCTAATGTATAAAGATGTTAGTGATACGTCAAAAAACCTGAACCACAAAACCCTCAACATACCATATTTTCTTGCAATGCGACTTTTGAAGACCTAATTTTGAAGCCAATTTTAAGGAGGTTGCATCATACATGAGATATAAAATTAGCATATGTATTGACCAAAATAGCTATATCCATTTACTCTAGTCGAAAACTACAGTTGTATTTAAAATAAACATGATTTTTGTTGTAATGAAATGTCCCACACTCCCTATCGCCTATGTGGACTGACTATATCAGTAGCTATATATAGTGAGCACAAGATATACCTAGGGGCTTGCTTCAGGAATTACTAGCCTGCTACCTGATTCCCTGCCTTTCAGTAGTGTATTCTCTTTTACAACAAACTTCTCTTTCTTTCATCTGTGCACACGTTGCTGTTCCTTTCACTCCAGTACCACCTTGTCTGTTTGTAATCTCTTTAAGGATACAACAATTTTGATCCAATAATAATGCATGTAATATTCACATATTAGTATTGTATTATAAAATACAAACATAGCAAATATGCATGTTTTCCATTGTTTGTGTCTATAAGATGTTTAGCTTATTTATCATTCAGTTGTTTATGTCTGTACATGTTTACACAACAAGTATAGCATTACTAAAGATACTTTTATCATTCTCTTTTACTTTTTTAACTTATTTAACTAGAAGATAGAAGAAAGATATAGCGAAAAAGAGGTTAGTCTATTATAATTTGGTCTCTCATCAAAGGAAGTTGCATGATACATAAGATACATGATAAAATCATTCTTTGTAAATGAAATTTGGGAGTCACATGATACACAAGTATATATGGTATGTATATATTTTGTATAATATATAAATATACCTTCCTAGAAAATTAGTTAAGCATTTGCAGGCAATATATATATATATATATATATATATATATATATATATATATATAATTTTTGGATAGAGTGTATCTATAAAGGAACAAAATGAATGAATAGAAACAAGAGGTAAAACAATATTCATTAAAAGTTAAAAAAAAAAAGTATTTCTTGAATATTACTCACTTACTTTTTCCAGACTTTAAAGTTTAACGCTTTGTGTCCTCTACATATTTTGACTGAGCTTTTAACCAACTGATGAATATTCATGAACATTCTTTAATTTGAAAGCTTTCATAAACACATGCAACAAAATAAATCCTACGATTGCCTGGATAAAGTCCCTCAGATGATTAAACATGTTGGCTAAGAATAGTTTTACCTCTTATCTCTTTTTATTCATATATATATATATATATATATATAGACTCTTCGCATAGTGAATCGAGTCATTGTCAGTCACTGGGCGTGTTTCTAAAAATAAATACGCTAAAAATCCACCTGCTTCCCTGCCGTGCGCCAACGGCTTAGTGGTAGAATCTCCGGCTGATACCAATTCAGTCGGGTTTCGATCTAAGCTAGAGGCAACCGGATGTCTAGCCACACTGATGAGCTGTGAAACAGCAAAACAGTCTGTCTGTGGATGACGTTATTTATATATATATATATATATATATATATATATATATATATATATATAAAACCATTTTTGGTTCTCACCAGTCGAGATGCAGCTGTATTGAAACAAAAATGTGTCTTTGTAGTGAGCAAGTTGTTTCTGTCCATATGTAAAAATTATAATAAATATTTATTACTCTACTCTTGGTATTGAGCCCTCTTTTGAATTAATGCTGTGAACATTAGAATTTATATTATTTTCATTCTCATTACATTCGGGTATATATATATATATATATATATCTCCCCGAATGTAATGAGAATGAAAATAATATATATATATATATATATATATATATATATATATATATATATATATATATATATATATATCTCCCCAAATGTAATGAGAATGAAAATAATATAAACACACACACACACAGATATATATATATATATATATATATATATATATATATATATGTGTGTGTGTGTGTGTGTGCATAAGTGTAAGACTCCAGGAAAAATTGGAAAAAATAATTTTCAGATGAATAAGAAAACATGAAAAGAGAATTAACAGCCAACCACTGTTGGAGCAAATTGCAAAAATCACTCAGAGTTTGTATTAGCTGAAACAGATAAATACATGACTTTGCAAAAGGTCACAGTAAGTCAAGACAAAATTGCAAAGAGATCTACACATTCTTTGTCAGGTGATTCTTAAACAGGTAAGTGAAATGGATGAAGATCAAGACTCACCAAAAGAACTCATACAATATGACAGTTTCACAAAATCAATAAACTTATCTTTTGTTTTACTCTTGTAAACTGTGAATAATGACATTTACTAAAATGTATGACTTTTTTCCATAACATACACATCTCCATTTATATGAACATTTTAAGTAAAATTACATCAAATAAAAAAAATACATCTGCAAATTTCAACTTGCCAACATTTGTATAAAACAAACTTGGTGGTAAAATGTTTTGTCAATGAATAGACAAAGTTTGTCTTTTGTCTCCTTTAAGTTAAGACACACATAAATATTTCTACCATGCAGCCATGAAGGTATTATAGATTTTAAAAGTATATGAATTTTCTGATTAGAACAGGAAATTCATATTTTGCCAATCCTCCAGTTATATCAATATCAGCATTTAATATCTTCAACTTCAACATTTCATTACAGATATCATTGGATAGTATAAAAAAAATCTCAACCTTTTTGTAATGTCTTCAGGAAATGGATTTTTCTTTGCAATTTGTTTTATCATATATAGTGAAATTCTTTTTTTTTTCATATTCTTGAACAGCTTTCTGTAGATGATTAGATTTAGCATATAATAATTATACTGTATCTTAAAAAAAGTAACTTCACTCACCAGGGTGAATTCTGATTTTGATTTTTATTCTCTATGTAAATGATAGAGAATATTGAACTTTATCTGTGTGCATTTTCTTTTGTAAAGTGCTTCAGCATGGTGTTTAGTCAGGTTGAGTAGTGAGTTCAATCTTCACGAGATGCCTCCTACAAAATTCAACATAAATGATACATCAAAAGTTGAAATGATGTAAATCAACCAACTGATCAAACCATTTCCAGGTTCTGTTAAAATGTCGAATTGACCCCTTTATTTTGCTCACTGGGGTAGACTGTTGTAGTTCTCCATGCCATGTTTTATCTCCTGTTAATTCCCCTCTGAAAGTTCTCCACTACCTTAACCGGGTATTGAACTCACACCTATCACTGTAACCCACGCCTTTATCCACTGTGCCATGTGACCTTGAGGACATCTGTTTATGAGTTTCTGAGTATTATAAACCTAATGTCATCAAATATCATTTTTTACCTGTTCTCATATTGCAGTTTTTGCTGTTATCATTGCATCTTTTTACCAGAGCTTGTATTGCAATTTTTGCTGTTATTATCGCTTTTCTCTGGCACACCTTATTACTGGTTCCCATATTGTATTCATTTCTATAGAAATGAATACAATATGGGAACCAATAATTGGTAATAATAATTGTTCTTTGTTTGTTACAAACTCCAAAAACTAAAAGTTTTGAAATTTGTTATCTTTGATTCTGAAATCAACTTGTTGCTACAAAGAATTTCATTATAGTTGTATTATAGAATTTCATTATATTGATATTATAGAATTGTTGTATACTAATACAATACAATAGAACAGTTTTGTTGACAACAGAAAATATTTGTATTTATTGCAAAAATATACATTTTTTAATACAAAAATATGTATTTTGTATTACAGCAACTGCTTCTATCTCTATGTATTTTCAATATTGGTTTAATAAACTTATTTAGATGTTTCAAAAACTGTCTGAATGTTTTGTAATTTTTTAAAATGTCCGAAGTTTTTCAAACTCGGTTTTTTGTGTGTGTTTTGAGGTCAGAAAAAAATTATTTTAAAAAATGTAAACAAATTACCTACACTGAAATTGATTTATTCTCCATAGAATTCTAAATGGCAAATAAATTTAATAAAATAATGAATTATAAAAATGTATCAATAAAAAGAGCTGATCTATAAGACGTAACCATCGAATACATTTTCAGAAATGCAATTATTTCAACTTGAATTTAGAATAAATGTTTAAGGTTTGCTGATTGTAATTAAATTTTCTCATTCAAGATGTTTCGTATAAAGTTTTGTTTTTATGTTTAAATGAAACTCATGCATGGATTATTACTGCTAACCAAAAAGTATATATGTTTGTATTATCTAATAATGTACTTTCTATTTTGTAAGTAACTGCGAATGAGTGAGTATAAAAAAAAGTCCTCAAGAAATAATGACTTGGCCAAATTTGGCATTGTCCAACAAATTATCATTATATCTATCAACCTTTAAATCTCTCTCTCTCTCTCTATATATATATATATAGAGAGAGAGAGAGAGTTTTTGTCCATATCTTATTGAAAATGGCCATTTAAACTATTATAAAATGTGTATATTCATTTCTCAAATGGCTTTTCTCACCCCACAGAACTGATGATGTCCCATTCAAACAACCACTTACGGTTGTCAGACATTGATTTATTTAACTGTGATACTAAGATAAAAAATGGTTGCAAATATTGGAGATTTTGTCCACTCTGCATTAGATAGGCAATTAATGAAAAATCATATATTTAAATTGGTGTAACTTTTCAGCACCCCATCTTAAGCATATCTATGAATGTGTGTGTGTGTATACAAATAAGTTTTGGTAAATTCAACCAACAAGATCTGTTTTTTTAAATTCTTTGTTATATTTTTCCAATTTTCAAGTAAGTTATTGCACATCTAAATGAAATTTGTGAATAAACTGTCCAAAATCCATGATTTGTTCTGTTTTCTTTCAACTGTCTCAGTCATTATCAAGAACTGGGTTTTTGTCAAGGTGGTTTGACAACATATTGTTGGCTACATCCTGGCATTAAAAATTACCAAAACACAACAGGAAACATGGGACAAATATTAGTAGATAATACAAAAATACTATACAGTACTAACTGCAAGGAAAGATTCAAAGTTGTAAACCGATTACTAAATATCTTTCACCACAGAAAATAGTATCCTGAGGTGTGTATAAAATATTTAATACGAAAATAAAATATGTATAAATATTTGATAGATGCTTTTCTAGCATGGTTTAGCAGAATTTAGCTGTTATACTGTACATGGCATCACTTTAGAGTGATTTAAATTCTTAAAAAAATCAGTATGTAACCAACAAAATCTTGTTTGCTACACTGACAACATCCAGTTCTTTGTAATGACTAAAACAATTGAAAGTATCTGAACAAAAATGAAAATTGCTGCCTAAATAAATACACACACAAACACACACACGTTTGTGCATGTGTGCATGCATGTAAGTGTAGGTATATATATATTTATATATATATATATATGAAGAAATATACACTTAAAGTGTGCTATATTTATGAGATAAAGTGCTCAATATCAGAGGTAGAGCGTGTGTAAATATAAAAGTGAACATTGAAGTCAACACTCAGAGGTGACAGGCTGTTTCATGCTTGACGCAATCGTCAATTGCATCTAGCATGAAACAGCCTGTCACCTCTAAGTGTTGACTTCAATGTTCACTTT
This sequence comes from Acanthosepion lycidas, assembly GCA_963932145.1. Lineage (NCBI taxonomy): Eukaryota > Metazoa > Mollusca > Cephalopoda > Sepiida > Sepiidae > Acanthosepion > Acanthosepion lycidas. The sequence goes on from OZ010584.1 coordinate 8,698,949, forward strand.
ATTTATATATATATATATATATATATATATATATATATATATATATATATATATATATGTTTGTGTGTGTGTGTGTGCATGTAAATGTAGGGAGATGGAAAGAACAAAGGGAGGGAAACTGAAATGAATTTAGTGTTGGCTGAAATATTTTTAAATTAAATTATATTTCTTAATCTGAACATTTAAAAATATTTTGTTAAAAATTCTCTGAAACTGTTTGACCTTTAACCTTGACATTTTGTCATGACAGCATAATATTGGTTTTTGGTAAAAATCCTTTCATTGGGATAAGAAGTTATTTTTTGGCAAAAATTGAAACCAAATCTGAAGCATTTTGTTGTTTTTTTTTATTTTTATGTCTACTTATTTATGTTCTTAGTTTATTTTATCCCCATGTTTGCAGTTAATATATTTTGGGAGTTGTAAATGGAAATAACATTTAAAAGACAAAAAGATGGAAAAACTCAGGAATATTCAGGATAAAAGCTTGTTATAAAGGAAAATTCCTCATGTCAGAATATCCAGAAATAACAATACTGTATTTTTTGCTTAAAATAACTGTTTCTTATATCAACTTCTTATTCCTTTTTTCTTTCTGAGAACATTTGTAATTTTCCCTCCAAAAATCCTTTAATTAGTGCTTGACTTAACATTAAATCATAAAAAATCAGATGATACGTTTTTAATTACAAAACCTTGAGAGATTAACATAGTCTTAGACAGGATTTTACATTTTGACCACTAATCACTTTTGCTAACTTGAATAGATTTGACTTTGAATGCAATTATGATCTTCATTTCTCTTCCCTCATTTATTCAGTTACAGACAACATAAAATGATGATTTCTTTCATTTCATATTTTGAGGCAGTCATGATGTACTTTCACATTATATTCATAAGCAGTTAGACTTCATTCCATAAATAATAAAATCTAATATTAAAAGTACTAAAAATCATCGAAGCTATTTACATCCAACTTAAAGAGTCAACCATAAAAGATAACTGTAATTTGAGACTTCACATTCTTAAATACATATAGAAATATTTATTATTTGAAACACAAGTTGGTGATACATGACTTGCTATCTTAAACTGAATTTGATTTAGTTGTGAAAAAATAATGAAAATTTCAAAAAATTAATGGTTTTTAAATCACATTTAATGTTTTCTTCACAGCCAGTTCCTGAGGATGACTTTTGAGTTGAAAGTTTCGGATGACACAACATGAATTTCAACCAAATCTATCCATGCAGAACAGCTACATCTATGAAAAAATAGTTGGACATTTGTAAAAAAAAAGTTTCTCAAATATAATAGAAACAGCATCTGTCTCTATTTCTGAGATGAGGTGTTATAACTATTTACACTATTTACATTAGTCGAACTGTTGTCTTCATCTTTATTGGCATATTCACAATGTTTGGGCCGTTGTATACACTGGTCTTCTTCAGGATCTCTCTATATTTCTGAGATGAGGTATTGTAACTATTTACACTATTTACATTATTCGAACTGTTGTCCTCATCTTTAATGCCATATACACAATATGGCCCAGTGGATAAAAATGTTGGTTGAAGTAATCCATTGACTTGACCCAAAGGGTTGTAAGCTCAATACCTGGCCACAGCAGAGACTAACAAAAGCTTGAAGAGTTGAGTTAAAGGAAAATATCTGAAACTGAGATATCTGGAATAGACATAATGTGTGGAACTAGAGCAATCTACCCTAGTGGATTAAATAAAGGGTTCGGTTCAAAATTCCAATCACCTGAAGCAGGTCAGGTCATACAACAGCCGAAACATTGAGAATATAACAACAAAGATAAAGACAACAGTCAGTGTAAATAATGGAAATTGAAACTGAGAAACCCAGAAAAGGCATGGCATGTAGAACTAGAACAATCTCACTCCAATGGATAAAATAAAAGGTTCGATTCAAAATTCCAATGTGTATCACTTGAAGTAAGTCAGATTGTACAATGCCCAAGATGTCATGTCTATGGCAAAAAGATGGGGACAATAGTCTGAACAATGTAAATAGTGTAAATAATAGAAACAAGTTTAAAAGAATAACTGCTGCCCAAATGCATTGAATTCAACTAATTTTATATATGTGTAAATACTTTTATATGTCTAAACACATATTGTCATTTCTGTAGCTCCTTATTATCTGGATGTTATAAAGAACAGTTTTAAAAGGTTTTCAATCCGGTTCACTCCTGCCTAAATCTGTCTAAATAAATATTATTGGAAAGTGTGTTTGGTTGGACCAAGAACTTCTCAGCACACCCATTTAAGCCAAAGTTCTTTCTCAACTCCTCGTCTGATAACAATGATTGTGGAATTCTTACCATGTCTTGTCAGGAAATATCTCTTTTTCATTTTTCTAGCTTTGGTTTGTCAGAATCTAAATTTCTAAAAGCAGATATAAATTTTTTCTATACAAAAATGATGAATTTTAAAAAAAATGTCTGAAATATTATTTACATATTTTAAAATCTGAATTAAAACACAAATGAAATATTTATTAAAATATGGTCTTACAAATTTCTATGCAAATTAGATATCACTGCTTATGTTGTAAACACCCTTTGTTAGTAATATATATATATATATATATATATATATATATATATATATATATATATATATATATATATATATATATATATATATATATATATATATATATATGTCTTATCATTTCTCAGTTGCGTCGCTATCTTTGGGAAGAGTGCAACTCAGTTGTGTGCTCTGTTGGAAGATAGGGGAGCAACGGAGGAAAATCACACTGTGAGAGTCCCTGCGGAACAGCTGCCCAAAGATACACCACTCATGGTGAGAGAGAGGGATTGCTGCTTGCAACAGTGCAACAGATGGTTGTTGTGGCTTGGGGAATAATTTGTCATTGGCACAAGTATATGTGCTCAGGTTCCCCACAATAAATTCGACCTTGTCTTACATCCCATCTAGAGTAGGGAGACTGGGTAAATATTTACTTTGGCATGATGGGAGTGTTACCAAACTGGTCGAGCTAGATCAATTACAGTTGACTCATGAGATCAGTCTTCATGGGTGCTCCATGAATTTAGCCTTGAGCCATATCTAAGCTAAGTAAATCATTACATGTTAGTGCTATGATGTGGGTTGTTTAGTTCTACAGTCGGTTACTCAGTTATTGGTAAGAAACCATTGAGTGAGTTTGTGCACTATTAGTTGACAAAATTGACAGGGTGAGTACAGTATTCATCTTTTGTGAACAGCTTTGTGGCAAAGTATGACATCACTTACACCCACTCTACTCAAAGCTTGGATCCCTGTGACTTCTGACTTTTTCCAAAATTAAAATTGCCACTGAAAAATAATGAACGACATTGAGGCGAGTGTAATGAAACAGCTGGTGGCAATTCTGAAACAGGACTTTATACACAGAATCTATTCTTAGTTTATTTGCCAAAAACACAACTTCCAATCCTTTGTAGCTCTTAGCAATATTTATTTTTTTTACTATCCTTTCTACTCCTTGATCTGGCATCTGTTTACACAAGACAGTTAGGTCGATTACTTGCTGTTTCTTCCTGTCTTCTTGCTTTCAATATTTCCTGAGAGTCCCCAGTTCTTCAATCCCTCTTTCTATATTATGTGTTCTAGAAATTGCCTTTTTCTAATTCAAAGTATGTTTCCTTTTTGCTTGCATTTTCATTGGTCATATGCTCTCTCCATGGTATTCTCAGCATCTTTCTATGAAACTGTATCTCTGTTGCCTCAAGTTTCCTATTCATCTGTGAAGAAATTGTCCACCATTCACTGCTATCTTGAGGATTGATAATACATAGCACTTCATCACTCTTTTCTTTGTGTCCATTTTCCTTAAAACTTTTTCATTGTTTACATGCTCCATAATTGGCATTATCAGCACCCTTCTGTAAAACCACATCCCCTGTTGCCTCAAATCTCTTCATCTATGAGGGAACTGTCTAGTATTTATTTCAATATAGGAGGATTGATAATACATAGCACTTCAGCAGTCTTTACTTTGTTTGTGATGAAATTTTCTTGTTTCTTAATTCTTTGTTTAGATTTTATAAAGCATCATTCACTGTTCTAGTTCACTGTCAAATTTTGGTGTCACCTTTCCCATCATCTGTTAAAATATTCTCAGATATTTAAATTTCTGTACTTACTTCATTTTGACATTGAAAATTTGTAGATCGCATTTGGAGCTTTTTCTTTTGCTGACAACCATTCATTTTGTACTTTTCAGTTTTTTCATTGGCTACCTTGTCTAGAAGTTCCTGCAATTTTTCTTTCTCTGTCTGCCATCAACATGGTGTCATCTGTATATCTTAAGTTTTTAAGATTGTACCCACTAATAATAAATCTTAGTAGGTGTTATATACCATACCTGTAGGTATGTCCCAATCCTCATAAATACATTGGACACTATTGTAAGTGGAGGTAATATGCCATCTAACTAGCAGTGGTTTACGTATTTCATGCCACTGGTGAGTATTGTATTTTGTTGATGTTATAATGATGACTAATTCATTTCCAACCTCCATTTTGGTTATTCCTAAACTTTTCTAGATTACAACAATTTTCAATAAATTTTTCTCCTAAAAAGTTTGTTTTAGTTGCCAGTACGATTTTTCATTCCTACCTTAGACAGCTGGCGGTTATTAACAGTTATTTGTGTTAAAAACAACAGAAACACTTGTGGACATCGCCTTGATGGCAAGACCACAAAAACAAGATAATTCATGGTTGGCAGTCAATAAGTAATGCTAGCATTTTAGTCTTTGAAAATTGCTACCTTGTCTTGAAATATTTTACAAAATCTCATGTTTTTTCTTGAATCATTAAATCCTTTAAATAAATAGTGGGTAAATAGTCCACCACTGGCAGTGGTTTACCTACTTCACGCTGCTGGTGAGTATTGTATTTTGTTGATATTATAAAGATTACCATTTCATTTCCAACCTCCATTTTGGTTATTCCTCATTCAGAAAGCCTCTCTAGATTACATCAGTAGGACTTCTAGTTCTCTTCAGATTGCCTCACATTAAAGATTAAATAAATTTGGTGAGAAGAGGCATTCTTGTCTTATTCTCTTTTCTAATTTTGTGTATTTACTCAATTCCTTTCTATCTGCATGCAGTCAGTTTGCTCACAATGTATTCTAATATCTTTTCCAAATAAATAAATTTTTCTTAGCTGTCTAGAGAGTATGAAATAATAACTCCCTTTACCTATCCCCTACAAATTTGGGCAAGCTGAAGAAAAAGGCCTATGTGAAATTTTCTTTGGACAAATGAAAACCTTGACTTCACAGAGATTGGTCATTGAGCCAAGAAAAAGAAAGAAAAGAAAATAGCTATCCTGTGTGAGATCTTTTTTAAAAGATATAAAATGAGGAGAAAAAAAATTAAATTAACAAGAGGAGAGTTTCTAAAGTTATGTGAAAGGTTTCATTTCTGTTTAGCATCCAGCATTCAAGTTCTTTCCAGTGTCAAATTACTCCCCAATTATATTATTGGCTTTTAACCAAACACGAGACACTTCAAAGAATTTTCCTACAACAATCCAAGAAAGCTAAGTATTTCAAATTCTCACTTCATCTACTTTTGAACATTTATATTCCTTTTGTGAGCAAGAAACTCTTTTACTTTTGTTTTAAACATTTTTGAATATTAATTTGTGTCAGATCATTTAATCTGTTGTATGAACATTCCTTTTCATAAGAATTCATTAAAAGTATAGACTTCAAAAATTTCAGATTTATTTTCCTGAAACAGGCTACTGACACAAGCATGTAAATTTGTAAATAAATTCCTTATCTTTTTTTATTAAAATTACTTGCATGTTTCCTCATTATTATCATCCACCATTTATTTTCTTGGCATGGGTAAATCAATTCTTCATTTTAACCCTGAAGTCCCACACTGCTATAGCTGTTGAAATAGTTCTTTGTATCCTACCTTATCAAATACTTTTTTGTAGTCTTCAAAATATATACATATTTCTGCTTTTATATCTTTCTGATCATGGATATTGCATTTCTTCTTCCAGTGTCTTTCACACTGATCTTGTCCTATTTCCAGTTTAATTCTGCTATGAACTCTATTCATGAGAATCTGAGTGATAAGCTTATTTATGTGGCTCCTTAACCTGATTGTCCAATGGAATTCGCATTCATTTGCACCTGATTGCTTTGGCAGTGCCCCAAAGATGGATCTATTAAGTTCTTCCAGTATGTCACCCCTGCCGTTTCTGTGAATTAGTGACAGCATTTCTGTTACAATCCTATTTCTTCCAATTTATTTTGGCCAGTGCAAATGACTTTCATATTTCAGATCCTTCTATTTTATTTCTTTGTAGGTTTCTCACTTTCATAGTGAAAGAGTTCTCCAACATTTGTTCAATTTATTCTTAATTTATATGCTGGTCCCACAAGTCTTTTTTTCTTTTTCCATTGTGAGCATTTACTCTTTTCTTCTCATGCATCCTGTCAATGTGCATATCGTTTGTCCTGTTTTGTCTTTTATTATATTATAAATGTCTGCTGCATCTATGATGCTTATTCTTTCTATTACTGATTCCTTTTCATATCTGCTTTTTGTTTACTTTGGATAATCTTCTATGCTGATGTTACAAGAGCTTCACTTAAAATGCTCCACTTTGAATTCTTAGTCTCATCCAAGTTATTATATTTGCATTCAGATCTCAGTATTCATGTTTGGTCATTCTTGAGTTTGTTATCTTGTTGTTTTGGTATTGATTTGGTTTTCTTGAATTTCCATAATTTTTCTAACGAAATAGAAGGTTGCCACTTCCATTGTTAGCACTAGGATATGTTTTACAATATTTAACTGTGTTTCTGAATCTTCTATTTATTGTAATGTAGTCAACCTGGTCCTTCCTCCTAAGTGTTTTCATATGCACCTTAGGTGCTCTTGAAGACACTTTTTGGTTATTAGGTATGCTACATTTCCATTAATATTAAATAATTGTGTATTTTCTGGAGAGATCTTATGCATCGTATAGGAAAGTATGATTACTGATATGTTCATATAAAATGCTTGACCAACATTTCTATATGAAAATTTGAAGAAACAAAGTTTGGCTTTCTAAAGGTTATAATAATTAAAGAATAAAACAGAATGAAAGTTATGTATTTATAACTCCATGCATATGAATGACATGACACAAGGTCAGTTATTTAATCTGCTTGTTCTTACACTGTGCATGATATAGAAGATGACACCAGGTCAAACCTTTAATGTCGATCTTGTCAAAAGGAATTGTCATACATTGCAAATATCAGGGAATGCTTTTTCTCTCCCCTTTATCTGTATTGGAGAGAAGCTGTCTGTGGGAGAATTCTCTATGCCTAGTTGATGTTTTGTTATTCTTGACCAAGATAATAAGTATGGTGGATTATTATGGAATTCATGTAAATCTGTAAGAAATGGAGTCTGATTTGACCAACTGAAATTGGTTGTTCGATCTCAACTCAGTAAAAAGAGTATTTTCCTGTCTAGTCATAGATTCAGTTGTGTATTTTCTTGTGTATACACTGTATTTCTATTTGAAAAATGTACAAAGTTCAAATGCATCACATTCAAAATTTTCATGAGGCTTACTTTGAATGTGCAACAAATGACTTTTGTTCTCAGTTTCTTTGCCAACATTTAACAAACAAGACAAACAGGAAACACCTAGAAACATCAAAGATTTTTAGCAGTTTTTCCTCCCATGAATGCAAATGAAACCTGGCCAAAATATCATGTTTGTTTTCATTTGATTTTTGTTAAAAACTGTTTTTGCCCACTAATAGGATATAAGTTTTTCCAGAGGATGACATCCAAAACTTTGTATTTGATGGATCCCATCTTTAGAGATTGACCACTCACCCATCATACCAGGGCATTGAATTTAGTCTAATATTTTGTTTTTTTCCAAAAAGAAAGACTATCAGCTCAATTAGCAAATACAGTATTTTATTTTTTGTTTGTCTCCTTTTTTTCTTTCCATCTTTCATACGCTCTCTTTTCTTCCCATCTCTCTTTTCAGTTTCTTTCTCATCTCTTTCTTTCATACTCTGTCCTTTCTTTTGTTCTCTCCATTAAAATTTCAACATTGAAAAAATCATATATTTGCTTTTGATTTGTGTTTAGGAATAGTTTTTACAACACTATTTGATCAAATTATCATTCCAAATAATTTCCTTCTGTCAATGCAATAAAACAAATAAATTATTTGTCTCTCTACTGATCAAATTTTATAAACATTGCAAAGAAATCTCTGAGAAACCAGGAATAGTAGAATCAAACTAGTTTCTTTGTGGAAAAAGCAATTCCAAAAAGATGAAAATCAAAAAGAGTTTTTGTTGACCATTGACATTTAGGTCCTGGGTTTTTATTTAATCTTAAAAAACTAAAAAAAAAAATGATCTCCTTTTTTGACAGTCTGTTCATCTGTTAAAGTGTGTCTATAATTGAATCGTTTCTGCTTTCTTTGCAAAACAAGAAGAAATAAAAAAAAAAAAGAAACTTTCTGAACCTTTGTTTTTGTTTACATTCTTCCAATATTTTCTTATTTCTAACTTCCAAGAGCCTAACAAGAATTTCATTGCATAGAAACTCAAAATAACAAAAATAAAAATTTATAATCTCTGAGAAAAATAATTATCAAACAAAAAACATCTGTCTGAATTTTCAAGATAAGGAGTTATTATGATTTACAATCAAACTAATTTCCTCACCTTTGTTGTTATTATCAAAGCATTTTGGTCATTGTACCTTTGACTTTCTTAAGGTGTCTGTCAATCCAGGTGACCTTTGGGGGATTTCAATCTGAACTTTTAATTTAATCTATATTTTTATTTATTCTCATTCTCTCAGATCCATGTCTTTTTTTAACTTCACAATGAATTCTTAGAGTGTCACAATAAAAGAGCCTCACTTCGAAACCTGGCACCATTTTTTTTTCATCAAAAGTAGAATAGCTACTTCAGATCATGTGTGGCTAATATAAGGGGGTTAAATGTCATTTCCTGTTGACTAATTTACAATATTTGCTTTTTTTCCCCCACATTCAACTTAGGGATGCTTCATCCTCCCCCTGCCTCTTTGGTAATCTTCTTGACTTTTTCATTTTATTTTATTCATTAGGCTGCCTTGTTGATATCACTCAGACATTTTACAATAACAACTTTATTTTTCACACATGAAGGAACAAGTCTCATTAGATTTTTAAGTTGCATAAAAAAGAAATAGAAAGAAAAGTTGATATATTTAAAGTTTCCTTATCCAAATTTCTTTCCTGATTCTCTCCAGTCAATTACTCTGAAGATAGTTAAATTCCATATAATGGAGATAAATAAAAAAAAAACTGTTTTCTTCATATCTATGGTTGGTGGGGGGTTGGGCAATGAATTTGTCATTGATTGACAGATTTGCTTTCTAAATACTTCTTGCTTGTCTTCCTTTTTATAGAACTATTTATTCTTTGAATTCCGATTTACTTCCACTTTAAATGCATCTTTTATTTGCTTGATCTTCTGATAAACAACAGCAGGATCCTCTAAAATGCCATTAAGTTGTCAAGAAGCTGCAAATAAACATGCTTTTCAATATGGATGCTGCATTTGTTAGTTTGGAAGATGCCTACATATTCCTGAAAATGGAGAGGGTCCAAGTAATAAAAATGGCGTTATTTGAACCAATGTTGCAGTTTTCTGGTGGTATGATTTGGTAGTCAGATTGAGTTGCATTGTAGCAAGAAATACTCTTGTAAAACATTCATCATGTTGGTCATCAATAAAGCAAATTATTTTTTTATTAAATACTATGATATCTCTCTTATATGTCATTATAACACTAAACATTATTATGTCCATATTTACCAGTGTAAACAATTTCATCCAAAATCTAATGTACTTAACCCTAGTATGGCAGATAGGAGGCTGTTCTTGATCAAATGTTTTCAAAAAGTTGGAAGCTTTATCATGGCTGAAGTTGGAAAATTTGGAAGCTTGGTAAAGGTAGGATATTAATTTGGGATATTAATAAATGAAGAAGCTTTGAAAATATGGAAACTGCAGGAAAGTGGGAACTTGGAAGATACAAATATGAAAATATCTATATCTCTGACATTTTCCACTTCGTAATTTCTTTGATGTGAAAAATGTTTGCTTCATTTAAACAAAATCCTATTTTCTTTTTACTTAGACTTTTGGGGGATTTAAGTTTTAAATTTTAGAAGCAGCAAAAAAACTAGAAATAATCAAGAAGCAAATGTCATTAAATTTTGGGATTTGAAAACCTGAATGTAACCTGTATATTTGTATAATATTTGAAAAAAATCTAAGACAAGTCACTCCCATACAAAAGTTAGGATCAAGTTCCATATGAAATAAGAATATCAGATAGTGTGGATTGTTAAATTCTGCCAAAAGTCTTTTAGTAAGTTTCGAAACAAAACTGTCTTACTAAAAAACCATAGAACATCTGGAACAATGAAAATATATACATTAGCATCCTGACATCTTAATTTGAATAAAATCCATTACAAAGGTTTCATCTCGACAGGGTCCTCTTGACCCTTAACCCTTTGAGACTTGACCACTGCTTTACCAGTGGGTATAGAAAAATGACATAATGCCCAGCCACCCATTGAACAGTGGTAGAGAAAAATTACTTAATGTCCAGCTACCAGTTGAATAGTGGGTAAATACTTGAAACTATTTTCATATCTACTGTGAAACATTACATACCAATTATTTACGAATTTTGACTCAGGAGCTCAGGCAGAAGAGTTAAAATTGTTCAGGAAGTTACGGCTCAAAGGGTTAAAAAATATAAGTATCTGGGACACATAATAAGGAGTGAGGAATTAGAGAATCTAACACTCCAAAGTCATTCTTTTGGTGAAGAAAAGTAGAGAAAAACAGCAAGTCACCAAGTTTGTGTGAATGGATGGCAAAACAACAAGAGATATAGTGGGATGGGAAAAGGTTAAAATTTACTTTGAATGAAAAACGAAGAGCCATGATCATCTATCTCCAGAAAAGATTTAGCACATGAGAAAAACATGAAATTGTAGCTGGATTATTTATTGAAATTGGACCATTTCTGTACTGTTCAACAGTGCTTGTCTTCAGTCACTGGTTTGTTTTTTGTTGTTTTTTTTTTCTTAACAATGTTCTCTACAGCAAGAAAACACAAATTGATCCACTGTTGTCACTATTGGTAATGGTAATATTAGTCATTTCCCTACAAGGAAACATTTGGCATTCTTTGTTCAAGCAGCCAATTCTGATTTTGGTTGAAATTTATAAGATCTTTTGCTTAAAAATATTTTTTAGGAAAACAGTTTTCTTGAGTTATCAGTCTTTCCAGTATTCACAAGGGGTTTCCTTCCTGAACTTTTATTTAAAACGTGTGGAATGTTAATATCTAGATTATTAGTAAAACGTTTTCAGTCAACACTGAGAAAGAATCTATCTCAGTTGATTATGGAGATGATAAAATAAGTCTAATTACATTTTCTGTCTCTAATATGAAAAACCAATTAAAAAAAAATGCCATGGTCAATTTGTAAATTAAAACCTTCATAGGTTTTAGTCTTGAAAGCTTGATTTATCTTAGTAGAGTCATCTGGTTGTTTAGTAGCTTTGCACAAGACCTCAAGCATTGGGTGATCTCAATGAGGATTGAACTCACTACACAGCAATAATGATTGGCAAAACTAGCTTGTCTCATTGTCAGATGGTCAGTGACATGATTAAATTGTGTCTTAAAACTGAAATTAAAATAAAAACATTTTTCTTATTTCAAAAGTAGTTATAAAGGAGACTTGGAATCAATTCTTGCCAAGTATTACAAATGTTTCTATTTAAACTATTTATGTCATTCATTGATTTAAAAGCTTACTTTATCATTTATTATTAATGTATTTAACTTGTATATTTATTGCATTGCAATCTATTCAACAGCATGTTTGACCTCGTAAGGCACATATCACAATAATGTATTGCTTCTGAGTGTGGTCCATTGAGTGCAAGAAAAATAATTAGGGGAGAAGAATTTAAACATATTATGTGATTAAGTGTTTTTAACCAACTGTCACTTCAGAGAATTAATCATTATATGCAGAGATACTAAGCCTTTGTGATCATGAGGAGGAAATTTGATCTTCCTTTTTTTTACTTTTATATTTATAATTATGTTATTTTTTAAATGGAATCCTGTTTTTAAACCAAAAGTGTTTATCTTTTGTCTGGGAATATATAACACATTGCAAAGATAGCATTTCACTTTAAAAAAAAACAAAAACATGACTAGAACAATTCTCCAACTGTATAAAACTTGTGTTTGTCATGAATCATGGAATTTGGGTTTGTCTTAATAATTCTGTCTAGGACATTCTTCTCAAAATGAAATGCAGTAAAGTTTGATATAAGAAACAGAAATTTCAAATTTCCACAGGCAATTCAGTTCTGGCTTTATTGTTCTCGGTCCACCAAATTACATAGCCCAAAAGGATAAGAGATAAATTCCTGAAAGTGCTTTTTACATTTAGAACAATTGCAAGTTATCTGGGATTGAGATGTTTGTGAATTATCAAAAGGTTCAAACCTGCTTTCTTTGTTCTGCCATCTTTAGGAATGAACAGTTTTCAATAAAGTGAATCGACTTTAACTTGGTTATAAATTTGTTCATTTTGCCTCAGGTCCCAGTCTGCTGCTATGTGGTGGGGGCTGAACTTGGAAGACAGAGAAGCAGCTTGAATTATTAGTCACAACCTACTTTTAGAAATTCCAGAGATGGCAATTGATGAAACAATTCCTTAAGTTCTTGAACAATAATTTTCCCCTCATCTAAATGTCTGCTGTTTATCTAGGATGCAATCAATACCAGGAAAGAATCATACTAAGTTGAAGTCTTGGGACTGCCTCAAGCCAGAAGCAATCAAATTCTGGCATCATTCTCTACTGAAAAATAAATATATTTCAATGTTTCATGTCATTTGTAATCTTTGGCTCAATTCTCTTAAAGGAAACATTGTTACTGACTCTTATTCTTTATATTTACTGAGCTGATCCTGCTTCAAGCAAATTTTTATTTCTTCCTAATTAGCCTATTAATTCAGTAAAGCAATTAAAAATATAAATCATAGAAGAAACAGCATTGATTTTTTTTCTTTTTTGGAGACTGAGGTCATCAACTTTAAACTCAGCATTTTGTCTCTATCTGCTTAGGAATTTATATGACAACCAATTATTAAAGTCGCTTACAACCACTTGCTTTGCTTCTTTCAGTAAATTTTCTTGGATGCAAAAGCAATGTGAAATTATTTGGCACAACTCTCTTTTTATTTTTATCTTCCTACCTGTTGAAAAGTAGAACTCAGCATACTTCCTGCTCTTCCCTACTACTGTGGAAATGAACTGTTCCTACTGATAAATTTGGCAAGTAGCCACATTAGAGGAGGATTTGAGTTGTATTTAATTTACTCAAGTTTTTCTGTTCTATGTATACATAGATTAAACCTCTTCTTCTCTGTTTCCCCCTACCTAGTCTTCTGTACCTTTGGTACAATCTCTAACTACAGCCTTCTTAATTCTTGGCTATTTTGAACAGACAACATTATATATAGCACAATGTTTTCTATAAAAGCATAAATTGTGAATTGATGTTTAATTATAATCCAAAAGAGGTTATTTTCTCAAATATAAATTTACATCCCCAAAGATAAACACAATTTTGGCATATCCAGTAAATGGGGTGAATTTTTATTCATTGACCAACTTTTCCATTATTCATTGTGTTGTAACCTAGGGAAGGTTATTAAATAGAATAATCAAATGAAGGTTGGTAATGAACGATAATACTTAGGATACAAACAACACACATAAGATTCGCCAGTGGCACGTAGTAGTCAACTGCTACACATGACTCAAGTGAATTCCAGAATAAATCTCCAACTCTAGACCAACATACAGTATTTGCAATTGTATTTATGTGAATGGGGAATCTCCAACTATGGACCAACATACAGTATTTACTACTGTATTTATGCAAATGAGGAATCTTTAACTCTAGACCAACATGCAGTATTTACTACTGTATTTATGTGAAATGGGAATCTCCAACTCTAGATCAACATACAGTATTTGCAATTGTATTTATGTGAATGGGGAATCTCCAACTCTAGATCAACATACATTATTTATTAGGTTGGTGCAAAAATAATGACATAATAATGTCATTTTTTGACGTATTTTTTAACGTCAAAAAACGACATTATTACGTCATTATTTTTGCACCAACCTAATAAATAATGTATTTATGTGAATGATGAATCTCCAACTCTAGATCAACATACAGTATTTACTACTGTATTTATGTGAATGGGAAATCTCCATCTCTAGACCAACATACAGTATTTACTATTGTATTTATGTGAATGGGGACATACCCATTATCGTTCTTAGGTAGGCTAAGGCACATTGTTTATTCATTGACAGTATTATATTTTGACAATATTGAGGAAAGGCAAATTATTAACTTTCTGGTAAATGCATTGTAACTCATTTTCAGTATTCATCCTCTTGTAACTTCTCAACATGTTTTCTATGCAATATATATGTACAAATATATAATATACATATAATATAATATAGTATGCATGTAATATATATATATATATATATATATATATATATATATATATATGCTTTTGGCTCTTGGTTGTCCCTCATAGATTTCAGTGTGAATAATTCCACTATCAAAGAAACCTTGGTGAATCAACAGAGTTACTGTTTTTACTTCTGTTTCATCCCTGGGGTTCTTGAATTTGATCTTTTGTGGAAGCCATTTACTGCCTCAGCAACTCTTGGGATATGAAAGTCTGTGTGACAAAGCAGAACATGAAAAAATCATTACAAACCTGAGGAGTTGATTGTCCCTCTCCAAATATAACATTCTGATTACATTCAGGGTTCAATTCCTGAGAAAGATGTCAGTAAAACAAAATATTAGAACAATGTCACTTGATGTTATTAAATTCTCTGTGTACATTGTCCCTTTGTCATACTTCTCCACAGATTGCTTTCTTTTACTGTTGTCACCAATCACTATGTAAGAAAAATTTTAACTTTTTTTGTCTTTGGCTAGTAAGTGTCATTTTCAAATTGCTTTTGTCTAGAAAACAAAGCAAATGACTATTATTGCCTTCAAACTGCTTTTGTGACCTGGACATTGATGCTTTGAAACTAACCTATTTTCCGTTACATTCCATACAGATTCAGTGCTGAGTTTGTTTCTTCAATAGCACTTTCTAGAAGTTTCAAGAATTTTCAAAACTCGTGAGAATTTCTAGAACCTTCTGGCAACACAGATGGCTGCAGAAAAACAGGGAATGTCAGCTCAACAGTTCAGTTTACTTCTAAGCGTCCAAGTGCAGACAAGTTGTCATTGATAGCATGAAGAGGTTGTAAGCATGTGGCAGATGCATTTTGCTAAGTCTGTGGTGAATTTATCAAGACAAGAGATTCTGTCATCCATCACCATGCAGTGTCACACTGTGCTGAGCTCTCTCTACCTACTCCTGCAAAGAGAGAGCAACCCATCCTTAGAAGAGAACAACAATTCAGGAGTGGGTATGGGGGATCTCAGGGCAGTGTGGCACTGGGGTGATGGATCATAGAAGGTCTGGATATATGATAGGAGGCATTTTCATATATCAAGCTCGAAATTTTGAAGGGTCCACCATACAGAAGAAGGAATTATTTGAGTGGGGAGTCAGTTCCCTCCAAATTCATGTGATTGCAAATTTTATGGTTCTATTAGGTTGGTGCAAAAATAATGTTGATATATTTTTAAACGTCAAAAACCGACATTATTTTTGTACCTACATAACATTTTCTCATCTGTATGATCCTGCGAAAGAGTAAAATAAAAAATGTAAGTATATAAAAATACAAATATATTTTACCTAGTGTCATTGAAAAATTCTAAAAAAATTACATTTTTTATTTTGGAATTTCAAAAAATTGTGTGCTGGATATGTAAAATTCAGACTTTGGACTGCAATTAATGTAGCAAATACCATGAAAATACAGAATCTGGAATACTAAACATTCCTAATATTTTATATTTTTACGTATCTTTTTAGTGATCCAATATAGAAAACATCCATGACACTGTAGACATTAATGTGCAGTTGTTTACAATTTTTAATACATATTTTTCAATAACACTGCTTTAAAAAAATAAAAGTAAAAAATATTTAAATTAAAAAAATTCCAAAACTTTTACATTTAAAAATTCAACTATCCAAACAAGCAAAACTTTGCATCTTAAGTTGAGTTCTTTTGAAGAGTTTGCAGGTGAAATAAGGTGCTCTGCATCTTGATACATGACAGGTATGCTAAAATATCCCTTGTAGGCCTCACAAATTTGATCAGACGTTACCATCGAGTAATTTTTTGTTCTTGTCTTGATAAATTCACCAAAGACATAGAAAAATGTGTCTATCAATAAAGATTTGCTGCACTTTGACAGCTAGAAGTAAACTAAACTGTTGAACTTAACTTCCCTGTATTTATACTGCCAGAATATTCTAGAAATTCTTGAAACTTTAGGAACTTCTTGAAAGTTCTGGAAACTTCTAGAAACTTCTCCTTCAGCAACTCAGCACTGAATCCATCTGGAAATTAGGTTAGTTTCAGGTAACAAAATCAAAATTTGAAGAGAATAATAGAATAAATAATTTCTCTTTCGAGACAGAAAGCAATTCAAAAATAACTTGACCAAACACAAAATTGATTTTAACATGGGTAATATATAAATATATATGCTTATAATTAAAGTTTAATCCTTTTTTTTCTTGCTTTTCTAGTTATTCTTTTGCCTTTTCTTCTGGATCTGACATCAAGACGGTATCATGTTTATCAAGTAATACAATGCAGACGAATAAAATGAAGGGTTCTAATTGAAAGCTCTTGTAATTTTACTGAATGTAACATACACTTTTTTATTTTTACAATAACATTTACTCTGTACAAGGCTCAAGCGCCACTCAAGGTAGACAATTACAGTGTAAGTGGTCCAGTTTATGGCGTTAGTTCCAAATAGCAGCGGTTTGTGAGAAGAAGCTACTTGATTGGAACTGAGGTCTCAAGAATAGAATACAAAGGGAGCAAGGTTGCTTCACTACATGGCAAGGTTTTAGACATGAAGGTTAGAACTGGTGGAACAAAGGAATATATTTAAACTAAACACGCTATATGAAAAGAGTAGCAAGAGGCTGACAACATTTCATGTGTGGGAAAGGGGTTGTAGGGTGGAAAATAATTCATCCCCGACAAGGATACAGACACACTTTTGAAATCTGTTGAGATTGGAATGTTAGAATTTCATCTGTGGGAAAGGGGTTGTAGCGTAGAAAATAATTCATCCCTGACAAGGATACGGACACACTTTTGGAGTCTGTTGAGATGGGAATGTTAGGATTTCATCTGAAGGAAAGGGGTTGTAGGGTGGGAATTAATTCATCACTGACAAGGATACAGACACACCTTTGGAGTCTGTTGAGATTAGAATGTTAGAATTTCATCTGAAGGAAAGGGGTTTTAGGGTGGAAAATAATTCATCCCCGACAACGATGCAGACACACTTTTGGAGTCTGTTGAGAATGGAATGTTAGGATTTCATCTGTACGAAAGGGGTTGTAGGGTGGAAAATAATTCATCCCCGACAAGGATACAGACACACTTTTGGAGTCTGTCGAGATTGGAATGTTAGGATTTCATTTGTGGGAAAGGGGTTGTAGGGTGATAAATAATTCATCCCCAACAAGGATACAGACACACTTTTTGAGTCTGTTGAGTTTGGAATGTTAAGATTGAGCAACCTTTGTCCATATATGTCATCAGTACTCCATTTTCAATTTGATCTGGGAGAGGGGATAGCCAGAGCAACTAGGAATTACTGGAAACAAATATTTTTCAAGCATCTTTGGTGATGAACTGTATGTACAAATTCCACTTGAGTTCTGGGATGAACTTAAACCCCAATAGGCATGCAAGGCATGGCCTACCCTGAGAAAACGTGTGTTTTCCATGACAGGTGAAAATTCAAGATAAACTCAGTGATGATGGAATGTCACTAGTTCGATTATCGAGGCATTGAATGTGACCCAGCTGTTTTTCCTCCATTGAGCTGTTAAAACTCAATCATAAGAGAAATCAGCTACCAAGCTCTGGTCATGTAGAGTTTTGGAGGTGCATCTATACACTGTTTTATCTACAGCATAGATATTCACAAAAGCTCTGAGTATACTCTTAGGCAGATTATTTATGTAAATTAGAGAGTTAGATTGAGAAGCAAGCCTTGGTGGACAGCTGCATTGGTTGCTTGAGGCTCCAAGAACTGACTTTTAACAACTACTTTCAGGGGCCTACCCATTAGGAAAGACTCAAAAATTGAGAAGACTCTTGTAGTGATTTCATAATTAGACTTGACTCAGGTGTGACAGCTGAACAGGAAAGATATTGTAATGGAATAATACTTGTAGTATTATTGTTTACTGATCACTAACTCAAACCCTTTTTTTCAATAGCTGTTTTTCCAAAACTTTCAATTATTATTCTTCTTTTGAAAACTTAAGATTTGTTTAAAATATGAGACATAGAAAAAAAATAATTTACTTTTTATTTTTAAAATTAAATTTTTCATTTGTTCTCTTGACATTAATATATCAAATTAATTATGCTATGGCAACATCATTTTTACTCTTGTTCCAGAAATATTTATTAAATATGCATTTGACATTTGAGTTTATTTCTAAATTAGATGAATTCTGAAATCTAAAAAGAAATCCAGTTTGCATCAGATTCTTTTTTTACTCTGGGACATTTTCACTGACCTGCCAACTGAACAAATTGTTGATCACAAGATATCCTACAGCTGTTTCGTAACATCTGTTTATTTCCTTAGACAGAATCTAACATGGTTAAATATTACAGCAAAAATACCTTCAAGGTAAAAATATCACAAGATAACCTAACTTTAAGCTAGGACCTGTAAATGCAAATGAAAGTTTGACTGATGTGTGAGGGGTGAAGAGTATAGACCAGTGATTTCCAACCAATTTTAGGCCATGTCCACTTTGATATTTCTACAATTCTACCCGCCTCTAATATTTAATTCTTGCATATTCAAAATTTATTGCAATTCATTTGAAGGAATCTTAAAAGGCCATTAACTTGGTCTCTAAACAAACCTTCAAAGACCATGGCGTCCATGAAAGAGAAAAAATTAAAAAACGAAAAGACAGTTAAATATATATATATATATATATATATATATATATATATAATTTCAAAACATATAAAAGAGAACTGAAAGATAGAAATATCAATTATTTGAATGAAATGTTATTCCGTAATATACTTTGATCATTTTAATCATGAAATAATAATATAAAATGAAATTTGAGCTCATGTTGGTATAGTAAGCTGAAGGGAGCACTTCCTATACATGCCCCACCAAAATATTACCATACCCTACTGATGGGGCATGTGTCCCTTATTGGGAATCACTGGGATAGGCTGAAACTGTCCTTTTATTGTACAATGTAAGTTTAGTTGTAGAATGACATTTCTCAAGGATTTTAATCAGGGCTTTTACATTTTTATTTTTTAATTCTTCCTTTAAAAGGTTTGTTTTTTAATAACATGTCCTCCCTTCAGGATGGTAGGCAATCATGGATTTCTCAATCAATTTCTTTGCTTTATTATCTGAGAATTTCTTTAGACTTCTTGAGAAAGAGAGCGGAGTGGTTTCTTGTTTTCCTGAGAGCTTTGAATTTAGAGTAGTCCTTCTCTGAGACTGGCTTTCACCCAGAGTTAGATCTGCTATTTAACCCCTAGCTGGGGAAGACAATTTGGACTCATGCCTTTCCCAATGGCATTAGTGCAAAAATAAATGCAGCAGAATAAGCCGGGATTTGAACTCAGTTCACCTATTCTACTTTTCACAAGTTTGTTTTATTTTTGTTTGATGACATTTTCAAAGTTTGTTTTATTTTTGTTAGTGTTATAACAGTCAGTGTTATGCATGATAAACATTTAGGCGATCATGTATCTTTTGATACGTGACTGACAAGGCAGATTTTTTACCACATTAGGTTGCCATTTCTTTCTCCAGTAGACCTGTTGCCATCCAAGGCTATAGAATCAGGTCTGTCCTGCTATTTACCCATAGCTGGGGGAGAAGAAGAGGATTCATACCTTTCCAAGAGTATTAGCATCTAAGTGAATGTAATAGATTTGACTGGAATTCGAACTTGGCTCTCCAATTTCTCAATCTGAGCTGGTATACTTCATTCCACTATGCCTCCTTTCATTAATTACTGGTTTAATTAGGAGTATGTACTTCTTAAAGTCAATTGTTTGCCTGTCAAGAATGTGTTCATTGAAGATGACTTCCTCCTAATGCTATCATAGACATTGCATTGTTATGGTTCTATAGCCCTGGATAGTAACTGATCAACCGCAGAAAGAAATGGCAACCTACAGGGGGGAAAAAAATCTGCCTTGTCAATCATGTATTGAAAGATACATGATCGCCTAAGTATGTATCATGCATGGCACATAACTGAATCAATGAAAAGCAGCTGCAATTAGTTAAGAGGAAGGATCTAATATTTCATTTGGTTAATGCTAGACAAAATGTATCTTTCATGACAGTGTACAAAATTGTTGCACTTTAAATGGGAAATTTTCACTCATTTATCACTGTATTACAATTTATTTTGATCTTTATAGAAATCTCTCAATGGAAAACCCTTCTTTTCCCTGGAAAATGACAAAAGGTACCTCAAGAAGTTCTTTACTGAGAAAGATAAAAAAAAATGGAAGGCTAGAATTATGAAGGCAGTTTAAAAATATCAGAAGATAGCAGTACAAAATGGTAGATATGTTAATTAAATTGTCTTCTGTTTTTTTTTAATAAACCAAACTTTTTATACCACTCAGTATATTAGGTCCAAGCAAAATCTTTCAGAGCCATCTTTTTTATAAACTGGAGACAGAGTTGATGACCCATTTTATCATAAATAAAAAAAATTCTGGCAACTTTTGCACACATAATATATGCAGAAAAAATTCAGTTTTGATTCTTGCTGTCATTTTGACAAAGAGCAACTGGATCGGTTTTAAGTTGAATTTTTTCAAAGGTTTTAAATCAAAATTTCAAATTTCTTTTTCATTCAGATGATGGCATTTCTTCTACTGATGACAGATCAGATTTGCATATTCAAATGTAAACAAAGCAAATGAAAATCAACATATTCTTAGAAAGAATAAAACGCAAAAACTTACCTTCAATTTTAAACCAAGAAAAAAAAAGATTTTTCTTTGTATTCTGCACATTTGGAATGAAAATATAAGAAGTTCTTCCTTTGTTGATTGGTCAGAAATTTTATATTTGTTTCAATTTTTGTTTGTATATAATGTGTCCCTTGTGATTTTTGTTGGAAAAAAGTTTCAATAGATTTTACTTTCAGATATAATGTGCAAAACCCCATCTTCATAGAAAAAAATCTCATTTCTTAAGGGGAAAAATGTCACTATAAATTTACAGAAAAATCTTCAAATTAACCAGATGCTTCCACAAGCTACTAAACCTTTTAGAAATTTATACCTGTTTGAGAAGGGTTATGATATGAATTTCTGTCATAAAATATCTTTGCCAGCCAGATATATACAAAACAAATTAACATTGCAAATTATTCCAGCTAGTGAAAATCAATCACCAATATATTGATCAGGGAGAAAGTGTTGTCTTAATCAGCTCAAGTAAAATTATCAAAAGATAAAATTCATCACTGATTTTGACTTTTGATTCTGACAAAACCTTTTGATGATACATTACAAAATACTGTAAAGTTATTCTGAGCTTCTATTTTTTTTATTACCAGAAATAGATTTTTGAAAAAAAATTATTACCAGAAATAGATTTTTGAAAAAAAATTATTACCAGAAATAGATTTTTGAAAAAAAATTATTACCAGAAAAACATTTTTGAGAAAAAAAAAGAATTATTACCAGAAATAGATTTTTGAAAAAAAAAAAATTTCTAGAAATACATTTTTGAAAAAATGTTATTACCAGAAATACATTTTTGTCAAAAAAAAAACATATTACTCGCAATGCATTTAAAAAAAAATTACTAGAAATACTTATGTAAAAAAAAATTACTAATGCACCAAAGAAAATGAAATTTCAGCATTAAATGACCCATAAGGAGTTGATATGCCACTAAACAAACAAACAAGTTCTATTCTATTTCATCTCTTGCACTACTTACTTGTTGAACACTCTTCTAGTTTCTTATTTCACTGACACAAATGATCTTCAAACATTTAAATGCAAACATCAATCTTCATCTTCTGTCTTTTTGAATCCTGTTCTTTTATTGTCCTTTCTCATCAATAACATCCTATTTTCTTTTACTCTCAGTAAGCCCTTGCATCTTAGTGACATTATCACCTTGCTTTTGGGGGGTGAAATGATTAAAATGAAAGAGGATAGAATTGTCCTTCACAGATAACAAATAAATAAAATGATTTCTGTTTTAATTTTTCTCATTCTTGCTACTGAACAGTGAAATGTTGAGTGCAGACAAGCTTTAATTTTTGGTGAAGTAGTTTTGTTAAAGAGTGCAGTATACTAAACTTATCAAATGGAGAAGAAGTCCTTAGTCCATGTAGTCATTGGTATTTTTCCTAGCTTTGTACACTCCACATTTTTCAATTTTCTTAATTGAAAGGAGATCAAGTGTCATTAAAGCAGGAAAGAATTACTCTTCAAGCAAAAAGGATGATGAACAAACAAATTGATAATGACAGGTAAAAGAAACAAATTTATAAAAGAAAAAAGAGCAAGATGGACTGCCCTTGTTGAAGTAAATGACTTCTCATCTGTTTTACCTCAGACTATCTGAATTCAAAAAGGCAGCTTTGTTGTACTTTTTATTGCTTTTTATTATTATTTTATACTTGTTGATCTTGTAATGTTCACAACTTTTAAAAAGTTAATTCAATTTTTTTTATGAAGTTTTTAGAAAAAAATTACCCGAGCCAAAAACTAAATTTTACAGAATGAAATTCGACTGACATATTAAACTTGAATTTAATGGAAAATCTTGGTTAGAATCCTGATATTTTTGAATGAATGTTTCAAAATAAAAATTAGATACCAAATAAAATTTTTTTTTTCTGATGTTCTGGCTGATTCAGTGATTCAGTGAATTATTTTGACTAGCATCCTCACATTTGTTGTTTTGATGATTATATTCCACTTGTACTCTCTAGACTTCTGTTTTTGGCTCCCAAAAAATGCAGAACAATATGATATGGTTGAACATTCATGCAAATTTAAGGAAGGAAAATGTTTCTATTTTGCTTTGTTTTTGTACCATTTCAGAATTATGCCAATTTGCTGAATTTTTCAGATAAAACATTCTCATCATTCCATGAATTATTTGAACCACCTTTTCAACATTTTGGTTACTGGAAGCCAATTAGATCAAATTTTGTGAAACAAACAAAAAATGTTACATTTCCTTAATAGCATGTTAAACTGTACTAATAATGACCTAAAACTAACTAATCTACTAATGAAAAGAATCTCATAAATTTATATTCTTACTATAACAACAAAATAAAAATAGGAATAATTATCAGGATCTATTTAGAATTTTTAGTCTTCAGTATTTATATGATACGGAGAAATACATTGAAAATTATTTGAATATCCTAATTATTTCAAATTTAACATAAAACTGAAAGCTCTTCAAATTTATAAAAAATAAAAGAATTAATTATATAAATAATCCTAATAAAACTAGATAATTTATTCTACTACCAACTCTATCACAACTACAATTAAAATAATTTATCTGAACTCTATATACAATTTGTTACAATACTTCTTAGACAATAACAGATTTAATTAAAACAAGGCAAAATAACAGCCTAAAATTTGAAGCAGTAATATACACAATAATCTATAAAAACTGTTATAAATAGACTTTGAGGGCTTTAAATAAAAGATTATATGAACACAAAAGAGATCTTTTGTAAAACAATCCAGTCAGTGTGTTATTTTTCATCATAATAGATCTGACCATCATTTTAATTAAAAAAAATTACTGGTTTAATTAAAAGAAAAAATAATTGATTGGATTGTTGTTGGCTTATTGCCATAGGCCTTACTTTTGCAATGACCCCAAAGGAAGAAATCTAAAGGCATCAAGATCATGATGGCAAACTGACTTTGCTGTTTCGAGAGATGATGCAACCAAGGAACTTCTCATTCAATAAAGCCATTGTTGCATTGGCTGCGTGGCATGTGGCATCATCTTATTGGAACAACATCTTTGACTCCATATCATTCAATTCAGGCCATAAAAAGTTGATTATCATGGCACGGTATCACTTGCCTGTCACCATAACAGAATTCCCGGCATCATTTTCAAAGAAATATGGCCCAGTGATTCTGCTAACAAAAACTGCACACCAAACACCAACCTTTTGTGGATGCAATGGCTTTTTTGACAATCTCTTCCTTGGATTTTTCATCAGCCCAAATGCAAAAATTCTGCTTAATTAACTAAACCACCAAAGATGAAAATGGACTTCATTACTAAAGAGGAATTTTTGAGAAAAATCTTCATCATCTTGTCTTTGCTCATGCACCCAATTGATGAATGTACCGTGCTCCAAATGGTCAGCAGGTTTCAATTCTTGTGTTAATTGAATTTTGTAAGTCTGTAGAGACTTTTGTGAAAATTCGATGTAACGTTGTTGTGGAGAGGTTCAATTCCTGTGCGAGATGACAAATAGAGGTGTCTGGTCTTTCAGCCACATTCTCATGAGCTGCAGCAATATTTTCAGCTGAATGGTGTAAATGAGTATGCAATGGTATTTTTTTACATTTGCCACTGACCCAGTTTGTTTGAATTTACAAACAATTTTTCCAATTTTGGTTGATTGATTATGTTGACCAAAACAATCGCAGACTTCAGTAACTTTAACATGTAGTTTGATTGTTAATCTTGCCATGGTTGAAATTGCCAAAGACTTAAGTTGTTAAATCTGAAAGAAAAAGAAAAAAATCATTAGACGCTTAAACTTAATTCACATTTAAATTCAGTCCAAGTTATTGGAACACACTTTTTATATATATATATATATATATATATATATATATATATATATATATACATACACATACATACATACACACACACACACACACACATATATATATATATATATATATATATATATATATATATATACACATATATATAAACGGTGTTCCAATAAATTGGACTGAATTTAAATGTGAATTAAGTTTGTCTAATGATCTTTTATACATGCACACACACACACACACATAGATGCATGTGTGTGTATATGTATAGCTATACATATATATATATATATATATATATATATATATATATGCACACAAGTATTGAAAACATGATAATAGTGATCTAAGGAAAAGAAATAGGAAAAGAAAAATCATTTGGTATACACCCACTTCTTCCCAAATGGTCAGTACTAAGTTAGGCTAGAAGTTTCTCTAGAAATAATCCTCTCAGTAAAATATTTAACAGAAACACGCTGAAACTAAGTTATAGTTGCACTGATAAAACTATAAGAAACACAAGAATAAAATTTAAAATTTTGGGTGATAATACCAATTCCAAGATAAATACTGTTGATAAAATATTAACCAATGTAATTGCTAGAATTCTAATGAATGCCTATTGCAAAACCAAAATATGACAATTCTTGTCTAAGTACTATTTCTACAATAACAAATCTGACTTTAATAATTTGGTGTACTGAAAAATATTAAAAATTTCACCCAAAGTCATTTATACATTTAATTAGATAAACAATGTTGATACAATTCACAACAGCTGCCATTTTTTCTATTATTTTTTTATGAAAGTATTTGAATTAGCTTTCAAACATTCTGTAACGAAATAAACTGAAGTTGCTTTTAATTTCTTACCGTACAAATGCCTCCATGTCTGACATTAAAGAACTCTGAAATACCTTTGGTCTTGAGCTTCATGATCAAAAAGGTTAATCAGCTTAGAGTGATTCCGTTTCTTTTTGAAGTTGAATTACTTTGAAATGGTGATTCCAACTTTCTTAATCAGTAAAAGAAGCAGACAGAGGAACCAAAAGTGCCTGCTGTCCATTTTATAGAAGTTTCTTACTCTCCCTATTAGGCTTCCATAAGTGAATCTAAAAAATAAATAAACCATTTTAGTCTCTTGGCACTCACCCGTATGTTGTGGTCAGTTGCAGGAATCTGCTAAACTCATCAGAAACAAGTCTCCAGTGAGAAGATAATCTGTGATCAACTAATTCTAAATATCCAGATTATCAAATTGCTTTTGTTTCTATCTTATTCTTATATTTTGTTTAAAAATCTGCTTTGATGTCTTTATTTCTTACACTGAATTCAGTAAAGATTATATGATTATTTTTCTCTTCCTTTCATTTAGTTTTATGTCAGATATCAAAGACAGATTTCCTTGTTTTTTTTTTATTATTTTAACTCTCATATTCTGAAAGAACCCAAAATTAGAAAAATGAAGTACATTTTTATTTATAAGTTTTCACTATATTTAAATTAAAAATGTCTTCTGGTGAACACACATAAAATGATGTTTTTCTTCTGCATTTGTCTAACATTTCTAAATAGAATGAACCCAAATTGAATTTTTCTTGACCGGAAGAAATTTCAAGTGATTCAGTTGTTTCTAATCTTGTGCCAACCATCAAATATTGACAGATTTGGCATTTCTTTTTGAATGTTCTCTTTATGAGTAAATCTGTATCAGAAAATCATTCACCAAAGATTCAATATTCATGCTAACATTCTTCAGGCATTATTTAAAGTCTTTGAGCCAATTCTAATTCAGTTTGTAACAAACATTCAACTTTCTCTATCCAGAAATTCACTTCTGTTACATTCTACATTGAAAAGTCATGCATATGTGTGGAAATCATTTAAACAGTTATATAATTAATTACTTCTTTATATAACTGTTTAAATGATTTCCACACATATGCATGACTTTTCACCTTATAATCAAGTGGAAATGGATATATGTCATAGTCTACAAATACACTGAATTCATTATATATGTAATTCAAAATTGACAGTGTCAACTTGTTAGCTGATGTAATGGAATAACCCCCATGAGTGACTACACTATAGGTAGTAACTGCCTATAAGTGTCTGTAAGTCAACGGACTACAGAAACTAGCTGGGATCTGTTCCAGCTAGACGGTCGAACTCTCTGTCTTCGGGCAGATAGGAACCCAGATGAGGCTTTGCCGAAGGGCAGAGTCTTGTTCAGGGAGATTGACCAACCCAATCCTGTTTATGCGGGTTCTATGGGCTCGGAAGACCAACGTTAAACCCAGCCTTGTGCCACATCTACCCTCATGGGGGTGGCTAGTAAATACCAACTAGCTGGGATCTGTTGAGTACAACTCAGACTTATGTGAGAACTCCTGACCTTCCAATAGTAGCACTCACTACTGGAGTGACTTGCAATGACCTTGTGCATAACTGTTACCTTTATTCTTATTGTACTGTTTTTTTTACAATAAACTTTTACTTATTTTATCCAATTTGTTTTTCAAATATAGATTCCTATTAGCACAGAATATTAAATTAACATAGTGTAGTGGACTGGTAAATAGAATTGTACTGATTTGCATATGTTAAGTAGAAGAGAGATAAAGTGTATAGTAAACGAAGAGACAAACAGGAATTTGACTGCTGATCATGTGTTGTAAACACAACACAATACAACAATATGGCATTGCCAATAGGATGTTTAAGTCATTTGGATGAATAAGAATTTGTTGAGACTTGGATCCAGAGTTTTGCAGTCCAGGCTAGGGCTAAAGAAATTGAAAGACAACCAATCAAGAGGGAGAATAATTAAATAACTGACCTCTTTCTAGCTTCAGGTTATAAAGCTATAATGAAAATCTCTGTCATGGTATGCCCCAAACAATTAGAGAATTTGACTTTTGCTCAAATTTCAGAAATTATAAATAGAAGTTTACAATCTAAAAAGAAACTTGTCATAGCAGAATGATCCAAATTTATATCCATTAAACAGAAACAAGATGAATCAATTATGCAATACCTTTACAGATTAAGAGAAGCTTAGCAGATTCTGTGAATTTGAGAAACTGGTAAATCAAGCTTTGACTATAGAACATGAATTGATTCAAAGGTAGTTGATTGAAGGAAAGGCTGAATATTTCATAAATATAAGATATTGGAACAATTATAATTGAATAATTTGTCCCTAATTGCATGTGAGAAATTTATACAAAAGCTGGAATTGATTAAAAAATATAATTCTACTGATGACAATGCAGAAATGTACAGTATAAAAAAGGAATGCAAATACTGTAAGTATGAGCATAAAATTGACCAAAAAAGTGTCCCATAACTGACAAAGAAAGAATCCTTTTCAGTCTGTATGCAAAGTTAAAAAGTAAATAGACAGTATAGAAAAATTAGAAAAAGAGAAATTTGATGACATTTTTTTTCAATACAAAGACCTAAGGGAATTACTTTGAAAAAATTAAATTAAATGGCATATCACTGTTCCAGTGCAAGTGGATATGGGGAGTGAAGTCACTCTGATCCCAAGAAATTTCTATTAATGAAAATTGTACTCCCCCTTATTTTCAATCTTGTAAATTACCTATTCACCTTCTACTTTTGGTAGTTGCTAAGTTAAAGAAAATAGTAGAGGGGGGAATTTTGGAGCATGTTCTTCCAGGTGGCAGTAAATGGGCCTTTCATATTTTAGTTTTGCAAAAAGGAAATGGCGATTTAAGAATATGTGGTGATCTTAGAATATGCGCTGACTCTTTTCCCATTAACAATATCAAAAATTGATTTAAAATCAACCTACAATCAATTACAGACTCACAATAAATTCAAGGAAATTACCACAATAAACACCTCCACAGGATTATTAAGATGGACGAGAGTGCCTTATGGAGTGAAAACAGCAAGTGTCATTTTCAGAGACCAATGGAAAATGTATCAACTGATGAAGTCAGTAATATTATTTGTCAAGATGAGATATGCCTTAGTGTTATCACTAAAGCTGAATAAAGACAAAAAATAGAACATGTATTGAACAAGTTAAAAATATGGAGATGACAACAGAGACAAATGTGAATTTGATTGTGGTACCAAATTTCAAAAGATGGCATTGCACCTGATACAAAGTTAATTAAAAACATTTCAGGGGTATCTATACCTACTAATAAAAAAGAATTAGAGTCCTTTTTAGGATTGGTTAATTTTTATAATAGATACCTACTAAAATACAGTGACTTAATAGTACCATTTAATAAACTTCAGAAAAAGAATAATGAGTTCAAATAGACTCAAAGGCAAAGTCTAGCATTAAAGGAATTTAAAGGGATACTTTCAGAAAACCAATTGTAAAAATCTTTAATCCCATAAAGGAGCTTATGTTAACAATGGATGTGAGTAATCGATCTGTTCTAGTAATTTTATTGCAAGAAGGCCATCCAATAATGTACTTTTCAAGAAGATTGACAACAGCAGAAATAAATTATTCAAATTGGCATTCACCATTGTCTGGAGCACAGACAGAGCTTGACAATTCTTAAGTAGTTCCTATTAAATTCAGACCATAAACACCTAGAGTTTATTTTCAACCCTAGAAAGGTTCAGCCAAAGGTTACTTCTTCCTGAATTTTAAGATGAGCTATAAAATTAATGGCTTATGATTTTGACATTGTGTATGTAAAAGGAACTACAATACCACATGTCATTGTGCTGTCAAGGTTACAATTTAATAAGGATCAGAAAGAAAAAATGGAAATCCCGGATGAAGAAATATTAGGTTGAAATTGACATATTATCTGTACAAAGATTGGCATTGGAAACTCTCCTGATCTGATATTAAGCAAGACTGCTGAGAGAATACAAAAAACAGGTGAAGTAATTGTTCCAAAACTGAAAGACATAAAGAAATAAGGCATAAATTAACAATGGAAAACAGTGTTATATGCAATAGAGATGTGATAGTGTCCGAAGAAACAATAAGAAAAGATATTTTAAAAGTGTACATTACGATGTGTATTGTGGGATAATGGAGGAGATTAAAATTGGAGGCATGGTGCGATATAGAAAGATATTTACATAAATGCCCAAAATGTGTATAAATAAAGAATTTTCAACAAAGGAGAACACAATCATGGCCTAAAGAAATGGAACGATGCTCTTGTGTTTATATGGACCATGCATGCATTTATGGCATGGGGCTATTTCTAATTTTAGTAGACTCCTTTTCTGGATGGTCTGACATCATTAAAGATAGAAAAATGACTACAATAAAGCAAATATTAAGAATGATATTTTCTAGAAATAGAGTTCCTAAAACATTGGTAGCAGACAACACACTCATTAATAAGATATCAGAGATAGCTGTACCCAGAATTAAAAAAAGACTTAGAATCTTTTTTAGGATTAACCAATTTCTATAACAGATATCTGCCACAATATAATGAACTTGTGGAATCATTTAACAAAATAAGGAAGAAAAATGCTGAGTTTCAATGGACTAAAAGAGAGGAGGTTGCTTTCAAAAAATTAAAAATGGCACTCATAAACAAACCAGGAGTTAAAATTTTCAACCCAGCAAAAGAACTAACATTAACTATTAATGCCAGTGACTGTGCTATAGCCACAATATTGTCGCAGGAGGATCACCCTGTAATATACTTATCCAGAAAACTAACATCAGTGGAGGTGACTTATTCAAATATTGAGAAGGAAGCGTTGGCGATTATTTGGTACATTGAAAGAGCTAGGAATTTTTTTCTGGGAAGGAAATTTCTATTAAAATCTGATCATAAGCCTTTGGAATTTATATTCAACCCTTGAAGAGAGTTGCCAAGGGTCACATCTGCCAGGATATTAAGATGGGCTATTAAGCTTATGGTGTTCGACTTTGACATCGTATATATTAAAGGAAATACTATTCTGCATGTTGGTTAAATATTGAGAATAAAAATGTGAAAATTCAAGTGAAAATTGTGAGGATAGGATTTTACACTGGATAGAAATGGATGTATTACCCTAAAATTGGCTTAAGTTTGTAACTAGACAGGATCTAATGTTGAATTGAATTATGGAGAACATAAAGAGAAATACATGGAGTAATTGCTCTCTAATGGCTGAGAGGCCCTTACAAAGAGTTAAGGCACAAATTAACAATAGAATAAAGGAATTATATCTAATGGAGTTATCATAGTACCTCCACAGTCTCTGCACAGGGATATACATGGCTGTATATTCGCTACTCAAATGGAGTTAAACTTGCAAGCATGGTGGCCAGGCTATTTGAGAGATGTGGAAGAGTATGCTAAAAAATGCCCAAAGTGTGCAGAAATAAAGAAATTCAGGCAAACTATAATTCATTCTTGGCCAAAGGAAATGGTGCCATTTTTGGATATTTGATATTCTAGGTATGAAATTTTTTTCAGAATTAAACTCACATTTGTCCAAACTAATTCTCATATCTGCACTGTTTAATTTTCTCAAAACTTGCTCCATTTCACTTTTGAGTTCTTCTTTACTGTGCAGATCAATGCCAATGTCACCCTGATATACAGTTATATTTTTAATCACCTCTAATACTTTTTCAATGGCTTTTTGAAATATGTGACTTGACGTTTTTACTCCAAATAGCAGATAAGTCCATCATAGTAATGCAATAGGGGTATTCATTTTGGTGACTTCTTGAAACTTGCTATCAGTTTTTATCTCATTATATGCTGACTTAAGGTCAACTTCAGCAAAGTATTTTATACCAGCAAACTCATGGCACACTTGTTCAGTGTTTGGCAGTGGGAACGAGACCAAACAGATCTGGTGATTCACTCCCACCTTATAATGACCACGAATTCTTAAATCTCAATGGACTTGCATATCACCACAAAGGGTGAAGACCAATTGTTACCACCTTGGCTGATTTTATCTAATATTCCTTGTTCTCCCTTTTTCCAATCTGTAAAATAAATGGGTTGACTGCTTTCTTTAAACCAAACACTCACCTTATATCCCCTTAATAATTCAATTTCTGGTCTGACAGACTTCATCGAATTTACCAGCTTCAATATATTCACTCTTAACACACCGATTCCTAAAAACCATGGCTTTTGACCACTACGATGGATATTATCTCGAATTTATTTTTTGTCTCAAATGCACCTTCAAAGCATCTTAAAATTTTGATGAATGACTGTTTCAAGTGGAGATTAACTTTGGTCTAT
Organism: Acanthosepion lycidas; assembly: GCA_963932145.1. NCBI lineage: Eukaryota > Metazoa > Mollusca > Cephalopoda > Sepiida > Sepiidae > Acanthosepion > Acanthosepion lycidas. Next base: position 8,731,409 of record OZ010584.1, read on the forward strand.
CCATTCTTTTCCAAAAATCCTTTGGTATCTATGTCACATCACTTCCATTATCCATCTGCATGAGTAAAGTTACTCTGATCAACTTCATCATTTCCCTATTTTTATCCTGTGCTTTTATCTCAAATACTTTTTTCAATCAGTGGATCTATATTTTCCACTTGTTTTTCATATGTGTATACTGTCTGGAAATGATTCCTCTTTTTACACTTAAAGCGCTGTTTCCCAAAGGTTGGACACTTATTTTTGCTCTTTTCATATTCCTTATTGCAATATCTGCATACAATTAAGCTTTTAGTAGCACTAAAAGTCTCCATACTGCCTTTGCAGGCAATAAATTTGAATCAATTTCAATTGTTCTAAGAACTCCAAACATGCTTCTAGATTCATATTATGAGCTTGAAGCAGCTCTAAATTTTATGCTTGTATGAGATTTTAAACATTCCTTCAATCAGTCTCAGCAAAATTAGCTCACCTTTGAAAGACGTTTATTTCAAATCCATTCATTCAAACTCACAATATCTTGATGCTTCTTTCAATTGCTGTATATATTGCATAATAGTTTCAGTCAGTTTCTGTTGACTTTTGAGAAACTTAGTGCTTTCTGCTATGACCAATATTTTTTGGGTTGTACATTTGCTTTTATGATGGTAGCAATTTCTTCATAGGCTAAATCTCCAAGAACTTTGTGAGAATTTTTTATGGCCTCACACCTATAAGAGGCCAAAAACAAAACTGTAACTTCATTATCTCCTCCATTAGCTTTGGTATCTTTTAGTTCTTTTCACTCTTGCCAATGCAGTGAAATACCTAAGCCAGTTTTTAATATATTATGGATCCCTCACCATAGTTAAGTAACCAATCGGTGATGCCATATTGTTATGATAGGTATTCTCTTTGGCAGATGTAGTGTCATCAAGAGAAGATAACTTTCCTTTTTATACAGTACTTCATTTACATATCATTACACAACCAAAGGCACTAAACCTCTTCAGTTCAGGGAGGTGTAGTGGATTTGTAAATAGGATTATACCTATTTGAATATGTTAAGTAAAAGAGAAATAAAGTGTATAGTAAACTAAGAGACAAGCAAGAATTTCATGACCGATCATGTGCTGTAGAACAACACAATACCATACATAGTAACAGAGATTTAGAAACAAAATTAATGAACTTTTGAATATGATACATTTTTTTTTACTTTTTATTGCTTTGCTTAAAATATTTCAGTTAGTTAAGACATAAAATTTAATGGTAAATGGTCATGTAATTCTTAAGGCCTCCTTCTTGTTGAAATAACAGGTGTCTCAAAATCTGCTGAACATCACTGGCATGAACTGAAATAAAACGAGAAGCTTTATAAAAAGAGAAACCATTTGGAAAACTGAGATATTTTTTTATTGGAACGCGTAAAATATTTGCTTCATAAATGTTTCTTTTTTTTTAGAAATTCTTCTTAGTTAATGATTTTGCTCTTTTATGCTTAAATGTTTCTATTGAAAGCAATGGAATATTTCTCTCCTTTCCTGGCAAATTCTTCAATACTCTCTTTAACTTTCATTCCCTCTGGAAAGTCGCCAGCTTGATACTTGCCATGAATACAACTGATAGACAGAGAAATTAATTATTACTTAATGAAAATTCTCTTTCTACATGTAAAGAAATTTGGTTGTAGGGAAGAACTTAAGAAAGACAAGAATTTTATATGGGCTGATAAAATATTAAAATATAAATTTCAGAAAATTGAATTAATGTTGGAACATTGTCAGAAAGTGTTCAAAGCAAAAAAAAAAAAAAAACCATTGTCTTTTGTCAGATATTTTCTTTTGTAATGTTGTTACTTTAAATTTCTATACAGTTCAATATTTATTTTTCATTTTCTCTTCATCGTTTTCCTTCATTTATCTTCAGTTTGACATGGTCAGAAATATATGAGCCAAGTTAAAGTTTTCAGAAAAAAAAGGACGAGGGAACTGATATTCCCAATTAGAAAGCGATACCTGAAATTTGAGGGCACATCATGAAAGGGGGTTTGGTAAATTTAGCTCTCTCAACACATTCTTGAAGGCAAGAAAAGTAAAGGAAGAAAACAGGGATTAATCTACTTAACAAGTTTAAGTTAATGAATTGAAGATCAATAACAAAGGGGAGATAAGTAGGCAAATGTTACTTGGAGTGACAAAAGACAGGAAGTTGTGAGCCATGAAAAAAAGAATGGTCCTTCCATTTGTATTTTTTTATTTGTTTTTTCTTTATATTTATTCCACTTGTCTTTCTTATTTTCATTCATTTTGTTTTCTTCAGTTTCATTCATTTATTATTATTTTTTTTATTTTGTGTTTGTCTTGTCTGGTTTGCTCGGACAAGCAGCTGGTCAATAGACATTATGTCCATCCTAGACGACGTATAAAGAGACCCCTTTACATTCGCCTGGCAACCCGTGCACATATTTGCAAGCCTGCATACATTCACCCAACAAGAATGCAAGCTTCTTCAATTCAGCCAGGTATACATCTATGGATGTTATCACTTGATGAGTTGTTTGTTTGATATGAAAAAATCCATAGCAAAGGCTGTAACTAGGGCAATCTTTATGTGGTTAACGTCAGATTTTACTTTGCAATCCATCTGCTGGTATACTGAAAATGCTCAATCTATAAGTCTCAAAGGGGTCATGTATGCCAGAGACTTCACTCCACAATGCCTGCAAATGAGTTCCAGTTTTTCCACTGAAACCACTGGATGCTGATCTATCAAACTCGGGAATTAATTTTAAGTCGAACTTGGTGTTCATCATCATCCAACAGTTGCTGAATGCATTTGTCTTGTCTGGTTTTCTGAAGATCCACACATTAAGAGAACTCTTAATGTTTAGATGTGTGAAAAAACCAGACAAGATGAACACACATTTTTAAAAATTTTCTTTCATTTTATCTTTATGATATTTCTTCCTTTTGCCATTTTTATTTAAATTCATTTTTACGCATTTTCCCTCATCATCTTCAGTTTTTCTTGTATATATTTCTTGATTTCATCTTTCATTTTCAACACTACATGAATTGTGTTTTGATTGTTTAACCATGTTCTTTGCTGATTGCCAATTTGGAATGAAAAATTTGCATTATAAAGTATATTTGTTAGCAAAAATAAAAGATGATATTTTAAAAGCAGCAAATACTAAAAAAAAAACAAGCAAAAATTAATGGTAAGAGATATCTTTCTATTACAAAAGAAGAACTCTAATGAAAAACAATCAATAATTGTGAATAATATAATGGAGTTTTAGTTGGGTTTGCATGAAATGGATGAGATATGAAACAGACCTACAATCCTCAGTCGGACTTGACAAATTTGTGGCAAGAGCCATGAAATTCACATCGACTTTAGATGATTTTTCAGAATAAGAGTATCATGAAATATAAAATGATACTCAATGATTTATATCCCTTAAACATTGTTTCAAAGATCTCTACTCTTCTCTGTATTATTTCTGAAGTTTTTATTGCTGTAGACATAGCGAGAGGATTTTACAGCATCTTTCTACTCATATTATTTACATTATTCAGACTGTTATCCTCATTTTCATTGCCATATTCACAATATTTCACCTGTTGTACCCTCTGATTTTCTTTCAAACCGAACCCTTTATTTGTCCACCAGGGTAGATTTTTCTAGTTCCATGTGCTATGCCTCTTTCGGATGTCTCAGTTATTTCCCTTTAACTCAACTCGCCAGCTTTTTTTTTTGTTCACCACTGCTGTAGCCTGGTATTGAACTCACAACTCTTTGGGTCGAGTCACTGGATCTAACCAACATCTTTATCCACTGGGCCATGTGTCCTTGAGGATAAAGACATTGGCAGTGGTGAACCAAAACTTGGAGAGTTGAGTTAAAGTGAAATAACTGAGACAGCTGGAAGAGGCATGTCACGTGGAATTAGAACCTTCTACCCGGTGTATGAAATAAAGGCTTCAGTTCAAACTTCCAATCACCTGAAGAAGGCTGGAGCATACAATGGCTGAAACATAGTGAATATGGCAATAAAGATGACGATAACAGTCATTAGAATAAAACATATGATTAGATTTGTTTGTAAGAATTTAACCCTTACCGCCCTAACCACCACTTTACTGGTGGTAGAGAAAAATGACGTAATGCTCAGCCACCAGTTGAACAGTGGTAGAGAAAAACGACTTAATGCTCAGCCACCAGTTGAACAGTGGTAGAGAAAAACGACTTAATGCTCAGCCACCAGTTGAACAGTGGTAGAGAAAAACGACTTAATGCCCAGCCACCAGTTGAAGGGGGATAAACAAAAATGATGTAATGCCCAGCCAACGGTTGAACACTGGTAGAGAAAAATGATTTAATGATCAGCCACTGGCTGAATGGTGGGTAAACACTTGTAACTATTTTTATATCTACCATGAAACATTACATACCAATTATTTGCGAATTTTGACTCAGGAGCTCAGGAGGCAGAAGAAGGGTTAAAATTGTTCAGGAATGCAGAAGTCAATGGGTTAAAATCAGAATTTAATTGATAAAAACATGTATTGCATAAAAATCAACCAAATATCATTAATAAATTCTTGATTGCATCAGATGATAAAACCTTCCTGTGAAGCCAAATAGAGAAAATCTGATTTCCATTTTGAGTTCTCTTTGCTGTGAATTGTTTGCACATCAAAAGAAGGATTTGGTTTGATTTGTTTGATGACATATCAATTCCTTATGGGTCAGTTAATGTCAAAATTTAATTTTCTTGGGAACTTTGGTAATTTATTTTCAAAAAGGTATTGATGGTATTTTTTTTTTTTTTTTACTATAAAAATGTGTTGCTGATATTCTTACTACATAATGTATTTTTTTAATAGTGTTTTAACTCCAGTTTGTGGGTTCACTGTTTGCCCATGGCTGGGACCCTAACAGGTGCTACCACCCCAAGTGAGGGTTGACCTGGAAACAACAGCAATTAAGAGGTGGTTCTAAGCACTTCAAAACCTCCCTGTCAGAGACCTTGCTGCCGGCTGTAATTTATCATCATACCCAGGACGATCAAAAGAAAGAGAAGATAAAACAAGAAGCAAAATACATAACGTTAGCAGATATACTAAGAGACTTGTGAATACTATTGAATACACTTCAAGAAATCACAACACTCTCTATCATTACTTTCTAAAATAAAATATACTGTGGGACTAAAAATGATTAATTATATCATACATGAAGAGATTCTACATTCTGATTAGTTTGATTATTACAATGTAAGAAACTATTAACAAATTCTTGGCCTGACCAAAAAATCCTTTTAAAAAGACATGATGTTTGGTCATTTAATCATATTTTTAGAAAAGGGTTTAGTTAAGAATTTTTCAGCTCTTCCTAATATTTTATAGAAACATGTAACTTTTATACAGGGTGGCAAATTTATTATCACTGTTTTATCTTTCAGGAATAACTGATGTTGAATAACCTTGAATATTCATGACCTTGAATAATCATTCGACTCTCGCATAATTACTTAACTCTGATTGGTTTTTTATGATTGATTAATTGATGCTTGATTTAGTGACTCATCATTTAAAGGTTATTTGCAGACAACTTTTGTCTTTCGTTCTGCCCTTCTTGTATTGCTAAACAACTCACTTATTTTGAGCATCGCGTTCTCGTACTTTTCAAATAAGATCTGATGTAGGGATTGAAGAAATGTGCAAAAATTCTTCCTGATTGTTTCAGTTACATCAGTCATCACCAGTTTTCAACAGTTGTCTCACATCTTTCTGGATCTAAGACTTTTTTACTGGGCATTCTATATATGGCAGCTACTGTGGAAAGGATTGCTTGTTATTTATTTATTGGACTTAAATAGAAAGTTTTGGATGATTTATGTGAAGATCATCTTCATGTTAATTCTGCTAAACTGTAGTTTCTGAAGTATTGTTAATTTCCAGACCTTGTAGCTTCCTCTTCTCTGCTTGTTATAAATTTCCAGGGCTTTTAGCTTCCTCTTCTCTGGCTGTCATAAATTTCCAGAGATTTTAGCTTTCTCTTCCCTGGCTATCACAAATTTCCAGAGTTTTTTAGCATCCTCTTCTCTGGTTATCATAAATCTCCAGAGTTTTTAGCTTTCTCTTCTCTGGCTGTTCTAAATTTCCATAATTTTTAGCTTTCTCTTCTCTGGCTGCCCTAGAGCTTCATTGCAAAAATATCTTCAAATAAAACTGCATTTCAAATTATTTGATAGTGATATACTCATTTTTTTTTCCTTTGGATACAATCAGAGGTTTTGTTTTATTGGGAAAATGTGGCATTAAAATGTTCTTGACAGAAAATCTTGCTTTACAAAAATCAAACAGACAATGCATTAAACATTAGAAGTGGTCAACAAGAAATTTGATCTTGGATAATAATCACAAGATGATGTAAAGAAGAAGTTGATTATATCCATAATGGGTCACAGACAATAGGTCGACTAATTGTGTAATGTTTCTTACAGTTAATGGATGGGAGGACATTTTTTTTCTGTTTAAATGAGATTATAATGTCTGAGGTTTCAGAGAGATGAACATGTGATTTCTATTGGCAGAGACAGTAAGAAAAAGACTGGGTCTTCACCATTGAAGATATCACTCTTCAAACCTTAAAAGTGATTGTTTCATTGAGAAGAAGCATAACTATTTAGTGTTTATTTGTTTATTAATAACTATTCAGATCAGCCAACCCCAGGGGAAACTTGTCTTACTTACCCTATTGTCTAGACTATTGAACATACAGATGAGCTATACTATCTTCTGATCTGTCTCACTTTATTGTTCCCATTCATCTATCAGATTAGAACTCTTAACCTATCATATCTTTTCATTTCTAATGTTAATTAAAAAATAAAGAAAATATGCTGTTTTTTGTTTTCAATAATAGATTAAAATAAAGAGATTCTTCGGAAGTTCGATATTGTTTTTACTTTTGTCAATGAGATTTTGAAACCAGCTCAGATATTTGGATGTGAATTAGGTACTGTATAAAAGATAGTATTGCCATACCTACAGGAGAGTTATCTTCACTTGACGAGACTACATCTGTTAGAGAGAATACCTATCATAACAATGTGGCATTGCCAATTGTTTACTTAGCCACAATGAAGGATCCTGAATATGTAGAAATCTGGCTTAGGTGTTTTGCAAGAGTTAAAAAATTAAAAGACACCAAAGCTAGCAGAGAAGAAAATAAATTTACAGATTTGTTTTTGGCCTCAGTGGGGTGTGAGGCCATAAGGAAAATCTCCATCATGGTCTATCTCAAACTATTGGAATATTTAGCATATGAAGAAAATGCTGCCATCATAAAAGCAAATGTATGACCAAAAACATTTCTCAAAAGTAGACAGAAACATTATGCAATATGTACAGTGATTGAAAGAAGTGTTGAGATATTGTGAGTTTGAAAGAATGAGTTTGGAACAAATGTCTATCAAAGATGAGCTAATTGCGTTGACTGATTGAAGTACTCTTTGACACTTTGTACAAGTGTAAAATTCTAGAGCTGCTTCAAGCTTATAATATGAATCTGAAAGCATGTGTGGAGTTCTTAGAACAATTAGAATTGATTACTAAAACATGTATATACTGGAAGTGATATTATGTTGATACTGAGAAATTTTTGAGAAAGGATTTGTAGGCCAAAGTTAAAGAAAAGTAATCTCCAGTTGAAACAGTTCGATGGGTCAATCATCAAAATTTTAGGATGCTTTGAAGGCGCGTTTGGGACAAAAACAGATTTGAGTTAATACCCATCATAGTGATTGAAAGCATCAAAAGCTGCAGTCTTTTAAAAATTGTTGTGTTAAGAGTGGATACATTGAAGCAGGTAAATTCCATGAAGTTGGTAAAACATTATAATGGATTATTAAGAGGATAGGATTTTGCACTTGATAGAAACTGACATATTACCCTTAAATCAGCTTAGGTTGGGAACTAGGCCAGATCCAGTATTAAATAGAATTGTGGATAGAATAAAAAGAAATATATGGAGTAACTGTTCTATTGCTGAGAGGCTTTATAAAGAGTCAAGTTACCAATTAACTAATTAATTAATTAGAAAAAGGAATTATATTTAATAGAGTACCTTCACAGTCTCTGAGAAAAGAAGTAATTAAACCTATACATGATGATAGACATGGAGGTATATTGGTTATGCAAATGAGGTTAAAGTTGCATGCATGGTGGCCAGGCTATTCAAGAGCCATGGAAGAGCATATTAAAACATTCCCAAAGTGTGCAGAAATAAAGAAATTTAGGCAAACTAAAATCCACTCTTGGCCAAAGAAAATGGAACCATGAACACGAGTATATATGAACCATGCCTACATTAAAGGTATAGGACTATTTCTGGTATTGACTTGTATTCAGGTTGGCCTGAAGTTTTTAAAGTCATGGATAGAAAAGCTACTACAGTGAAACGGGTGTTGAGGATAGTGTTTTTTAGAAATGGAGTTCCGAAAACCTTGGTCTCTGACAATGCAACTGAGTTTTGTGAAGAAATTTTATGTGCATGGTTAAAATATATTGGCTGCATTCCATACAAAACACCACCTTACCACACAGAGTCAATAGTTTAAACAGTAAAAATGGGATTAAAAGCGTTCTCTTCAGTGGATTGTGATATAGAGAGTTATTTACTCAGACTACTGCTAAGCTACAGAGCTATTCTGCATGCAGCCAGAAAACAAAGCCCATCTATTCTGATAGGAAGAGACCTAAAAGCTCTGATTACCATGTCATTTGCAACAAATGAAAGTGTTTAGTACAGAAAGAATAAGGATTCAAGTCCGGAAAAGGTGAATTTTGTAGTGCAAAAGGGATTTAGCACAGGTGTGTTAACAAAGAATGGACAAGGCATACCGGTTCATGAGCTCAGGTGACACAAGAAAGGATGAATGAATCTAGTATTGAGAGTGATCGGGAAGACCACCAGAGATATGAAAGTGAAGAACAGGAGAGGGTGGAGAGAATGAGTGCATTTAATAATGATCTGGAGATGAGAGTGACCAGAGGTATCATGATGATTCAAATGAGGAGAATCAGTCAAAGCCTAGATCTCCCATAAAAAGAAATAGACTCTGATAAATGGATCATGTTTTCCAGTGTTGTTCGTAGAAGTCAAAGATCAATTAAAGGTAGAAAGCCTCTTAGGTTCAGGCAATTGTAGTGAATATGTAAATTAGGTTTATGTAAAAGGCAGTATTGCTAAACCTACAGGAGAATTATCTTCTATTGACAAGACTACATCTGTCAGAGAGAATACCTATCATGACAGGATGATTTTCTACATTAAGGTATCCTTTGGCTTTAATGGCTGCAGAAGCAGGAAAAGATGGGTTTCTGAGATTAATTCCCTAGGATTTGGGAGCAATTCTTCAAATTGTTTTTAAAAGTAAAACCAAATAAAAACATTTTCATTGAAAAATGTGTTTTTAGTTTCGTATTTTCTTTTCATACTGACTTTAATATTGACTGAAATATTTATTTTAAAATTGACTGATATTGACATTTTCTTTAACATGCTGGCTCCCGCACAACCAACCAGAAGGCCGTAGTGGTATGTCTGCAAGGTCCGCATGACCCTCTAATGGGAGTTCTCCAATTTCTTTTCCATGAGGATTATTGAGAATGGGATGTTATGATTGATTGCTTATGAAATTATGGTACATTTTTCCAAAAAAAATTAAATATTTTTTAATATAGAAAATGATAGTGTCAAAACAATTTTTTCCCCCAATAACCCATGGGTGGGTCATGCTTAATAAATACTACTTAGGATATCCTTGCCCATATATGAAACAATGTTAAAACAAAGTTACTTGTACCAAAATTAATTAAGATATAGAGTTGGGACCCTGGGACAAGAAGGAAAATGAGGCTTAGGAGCCAACGTGTTAATATGGCCCTGAATTACACCTAGTGAAGATCAAATTCACTATAACAGAAAATTGGCTTGCAAGATGAACTACAAAACAGAAGGGTCAAGCATTGTACTATCTAGGTAACTCCATATGTAGTGACTGCAAGGTTCTTACTAGTGGAGAATTTAACTGAGAGATGTTAATTACAGTGAATTTTTTCTGGCTGAAGATTAAATCTGCACATGGGACTGAACTACAGGCATCCATAGTGGTGATGACATGGCATCTCTGGGTAGAGGGAGGGTTCTAAACTGAAGTCAATGGCCAGGGAAGAAGGTTCTTTCAATGATATCAATGTCCACATCTCTGATTAATACATGACCCACCGGAGGGTTGTGTAGTATGTCTGCAAGCCTCACACGACCCCCCAGGCAGCTGTTTGCCAATTTCTTTTCTATGAGGATTATTGGGAGTGGGATGCTATGACTGATTACTTATGAGGTTATGCTACACTAGAACCATGTTTTTATCAAAAAAGATTTAATTTTTGTTTAATATAGAAAATGAGAGTGTCAATGTAAAAATTGTATATTGGGAATTTTCCAACAATTTGTGTAGGATTTTGGGTCATAAAATGGACCCCAGTACCAAATGACACACCAGTGAGTTGTGGGTAATAAATACTACCCATGATATCCATGCCTCATATATAAAACTGTTAAAACAAAGTTGCTTGTACCAAAATTAATTAAGATAGTGTTGGGACCCTGGGACAACAAGGGAAATGAGGCTTAGGAGCCAACATGTTAAGAGGGAAGTAAAGAGAAATCTATGTTTTACCCTGAAGAATTTTTTTCAATAAGTGCAGTTGTCAAGTTTCTGAAAATACTTTTAAGGTAAAGCCTTAAAAGTATTTTCAGAAATTTAAATTTTCACATATAAATTATTAAATTTATTTAACTCTTTAAATTTTCTTTTTACCCAATGTTTTATTTTGACAATTTTTTTCATATTTATATAATACAGAAATCATGACAATCACATTTATTTCTTTTTTTAAATTAAGAGTCTATCAAATGGAATTCATGAAAATAAACTTCCTTTGGTTTTATAAATTAAGAGTCAAGAGAGACAGCCCAAGATTTGATCAATGTATTATTGACATTACAATCTAGATGATCTAGAAATTTTAGAATGTGGATAACTGGAAATATGATACAGAAATCTGAAGATACACAGGAATAGCAGAAGATGCCTTTCAAAAATTAAGCATAGTATTAAGACAGAAGAAAAATTGCTAGAAACAAAAAAGAAAATGCTCAACTTCTATGTAATATCTAATTGTCTGTATGGCATTGAATGCTACTAGAGCTCCTCAGAGAGGAAGAAGAATTTGGAAGCAATAGATATTTGGTCCTGTTAACAAACATCCTGAAAGGACCCTGCACATAAAAGAATATAGGAATTATGAAATTCATGCTTTTTTTGTTTTATAAATCATGTATATCTAAGTTAAGAATTATGAAAATAATGTTTTTTCTTTTACTCAACTTTTTGCTTAAATTGAATTAAAATGAGATATTATTATTTTCTGTCAAAATACATATTCTCTACAGCCTCTCAATGAACTGTGCAAACATCTATAATTTACCAGGTTACACCGCTGAAGCTAGAATGCTGTTACATAAAAACATGTATATAAGCAATATATATTTATTAATATCCTTAAAATTTTTGCTAGCAAGTGAAGAAGATTTTTTTTGTCTGATATCCATAAAAAGTGTACATTTACTTTGGAAATAGTTAATTTTGGTTGCTGCCTCTGATCTTATTTGTATGTCCTGGGTATGACGATAAACTACATCCGTGTCCTGGGTATGGCGATAAACTACATCCAACAGCAAGGCCTCAGATAATGTTTTCGGAAAAATAATGATGCCAGCTATATGTTTTTGAAACAATAATGTTGCCAGCTATACGTTTTTGAAACAATAATGTTGCCAGCTATACTTTTTTGAAACAATAATGTTGCCAGCTATACATTTGTTTTTTGTAAAAAATAATGTCAGCTATACGTTTTTTGTTAAAAATAATGTTGCCAGCTATACGTTTTTGAAACAATGTTGTCAGCTATGTGTTTTTGAAAGAATAATGTTGCCAGCTATGCGTTTTTGAAAGAATAATGTTGCCAGCTGTACGTTTTTGAAACCATAATGTTGCCAGCTATATGTTTTTTGGAAAAAAAAAATTATTCTAGCTGTACGTTTTTGAAACAATAATGTTGCCAGCTATGCGTTTTTGAAACCATAATGTTGCCAGCTAAGTGTTTTTGTAAGCCATAATGTTGCCAGCTATGCATTTTTGAAACCATAATGTTGCCAGCTATACGTTTTTTGTAAAAAATAATGTTGCCAGCTGTACGTTTTTGAAACAATAATGTTGCCAGCTATACGTTTTTTATTCCATACAAAATAAGCATTTAAAATTCATATAAACTGGATTTGGCATTAAATAACCCACAGTGGTTGATATGCCATAAAACCCAAACAAACAAACAAATCTGATCTTGTGAAATTAATTCCACCAGCTGAAAGAAATTCAAGATAGACACCTTCAAAGAAAATATAACAGAATGGACAGCTATTTTCAGCTCAGTCCCAAATCATAGGCTATTTTATAAAAAAGTTAACCTTTTATGTTATGAAAAGAAGAAAATCTTAAAAATATAACACCTCTATTCAGGATTATCGATTAACAAAAACTTAAATTTTGCCTTTATTGTAGATACTTTCTAATCTAACACTTATTAAAATTTGAGACTGCTTAAAAAGACTGGTCCACTTGTAAAAAAAAATAAATAATAAAAAACTGGAGTGGAGAGCGGAAATAATTTTTGTACATTTGCATTCTTTAGATTAGGGGTCTCAAATACATGACCCACTGGCTGCATGCAACCTTCAAACTATCTTTCTACAGTCTACATGGAACCATTTTTATGACCAATATTTTCATCAAAATTTAATAAGTTTAATAAATTTGCCCCTGGCCCCTTCCAAACTTTTGAGATTGATCTACCCATCAAGTGCCAACAATCAGTAAATTTTAATGTTAGCAAGGTCTGTTCTAGTTCCTCTTTAGGGGAGGGAAGAAAACTTGATTTTGATGCTGTAGGACATGTCCTGCATTAACTGGTGTGGGACACATTTTCCCTATTAATAATTCTTTTTAAAAATTGCATGTAAATTTTACTTTTTTACAAATATCTATTTAATAAACATGAATGGCTTGAGTGCATATAGAATTTTGTCTGCTTGCTAAACTATCATCTCCTCATTCTCAGACGATAAGTGTAGTTATGTTTTTCATTAAATTGTCTGATGAAGCTCATATTCCCTTGCACTTTATCAAATGTTTTTGTAGTCTGTGAAACATAAATATACATTCTCAAGATTTGTATTGCTTGTTCTGTTCTGATTCTAATCATAAAGATTACATTTCTTGTTCCAGTACTTTTTGTGAAATTACACTGTTTTCACTTCATCTGAATCTGGATGATGACCTTAATTAAGTGGTTCATTAAGCTGACTGCCTGATGGAGCTCACATTCACTTGCACCTTATCAAATGCTTTTGTATAGTCTATGAAACATATATCCTCATGCATTTGTATTGTTTGTTCTGATCTGATTCTGATCATAAAGATGATATTTCTTGTTCCAGTACCATTAGTGAAATTACACTGTTTTCACTTCATCTGAATCTAGATAAGCTTAGTTATGTGGTTCATTAAGCTGACTGTCTGATGGAACTCATATTCCCTTGCACCTTGTCAAATGCTTTTGTATATTGTATAAAACACATATTTACATCCTCATACATTTTTATTGCCTGTTTTGATATTATTCTAATCATAAAGGTGACTTTTCTTGTTCCAGTGCCTTTAGTGAAATTACACTGTTCTCTGTTCATCAGAATCTGGATGACAAGCTTATTTATGTGGTTCATTAAACTGACTGAAGCTCATATTCACTTGCAACGCTCATGTTTTTACCCCGTGGTATGAAGATGGGTCTACTAAGGCAGGGTTCTCAAAACTATGCATGTGGCCTGTGGGGAACTATTTTCCTGATCATTATTTTCCTCAAAATGTTCCATAAATTTGCCCCCTCACCCTTTTATACTTTTTTAATTGCAGTATTGTCCGAGACCTACCCAGCAAGTGCCAACAAACAGTCAATCAATTTTAAGATATACAAGGTTTTTTTCTTGTTTCTCTCCCAGAAGGAGAAGAAAACTCAATTTTGATGATGAAGGACATGTCCTACGTTAACTAATTTGGGGCATGTTTCTACCTCACATTTTGAAAACCCGATTATTCTTTTTTTAAATTACGCATTGTTTTTCATGAACTGCTGGAATACATATAAAATCTTGCCTTGCCTTAAGCTGCAAAACTTGTCTGAATTGAAAAATATTGATTTTTTTTTTAATCATTTTAGAAGTCAGGTCCTCTTTATAATATTGATATAGTGTAAAATCAAATCTCTCACTTTTACAAAGTTACTTTGACAACCAGTTCTTTGCGAATTTCAAGTTTGAAACGGCGCTTAAATCATTGATATTGTCATGTTTTATCTATTTTTTTAATTTTCTGAATTTTTAAAACTTTCTTTGACATTATTTAAAAACTTTGCTGGGGTGGGGGGGATTTTTTCAGAAACAAATATTAGAGGATAATAATTATTGATCTTAAATGAAGAATAAATACATAAGACTTTTATGAATTTATATCATTTTCATTCTTTAATTAAAAATGTATACATCCATTTGTTCTGTCTGTTACAATAGAACAGTTAAGTCAAATAATTCTGTAAAAAGTCAGGGACCAACTTTATACTGTATCAATATTATAAAAAGCTTCTAAAATGACAAAAAATCAATATTTATCAATTGGGACATGTTTTGTGTCATAACTAAGGTGCAAAGAATGCTAATCTACAAGAATTATTTCCAAGAAAATTTTACTGTTCTTTTTATGAGTGGACCAACCTATTTAACTAGTGCCCATGACAATCTATATTTAAGGCCAAGTCATAGTGCAAGTCAAGTTCAGAAGTGGAGGCACATCTCAAATCAATGGCTTCCACTGGAATCGGAAATATTTCGTTTCAGTTTGCGATATTTCAATGCTGTAGTTGACTTAAGAAATGTTTGCTTTTTCCATTTGGTATAACTTCGGCCTTTTGAAGTTGTCCTGGGTATGACGATAAACTACATCCGCATCCTGGGCATATCCGACAGCAAGGCCTCTGATCAGGAGGTTTTGAAGAGTATGGAACCACCTCTTAATTGCTGTTGTTCCCAGGTTCACCCTGACCCAGGGTGGTAGCACCTATTAGGGTTCCAGTTATGGGTAAATAGTTAACCCCAAAGTGGAGCCAAAATACCATGAAAGTATAAAAATAGGTTTTAATAACAGCAATATATTTTTGAGAAAAAAAATTATTACCAGCAATACATTTTTGAAAAAATTACCAGTAACTAAAATCTTGTCAGCATTAAATAACTCATTGAGGTGTTGATATGCCATAAAACAAAACATACTAAACCAAACCAAAGTCTTTAAGTAAGAATAAGATTTATTCATTTTATTTCTTTTAGACTTGATATATTATTTTATGTTTTTGTGGGAAAAGCAAACATTTTTTGTGTGCTATTCACTGAAGAGATTTAATTTATGAAACCTAATGGAGGCATGGTGGAGTAATGGATAGCACCTCGAATTGCGGAATCGGAGAGCTGACTTCAAATTCCAATCAAATCCATTACATTTCATTTATGTGCTAATACCCTTCAAAAAGGTATGAATCCTTCACTTCTCTCCCCCCCCCGCCCCCAGCTATGCATAAATAGCAGGACAGAGTGAGTTCTATAGCTTTGGATAGCAACTGGTCTACTGCAGAAAGAAATGGTAACCTACTGTGGGAAAAAGAAATCTGCCTTCTCAGTCATGTATCGAAAGATACATGATCCCCTAAGCATGCATCACACATGGCACATAACTGACTCGTCTTGTTACTTGGAACATAATTTAACCTTTTTTACATAAAAGCTAATATTCTTCTTCAAGAAATTTTTATTTACAAAATACACTGGTGGTGATCAACTTTATTTTTGCGGAATTTGTAGTTTTCTGTCTAACAAATGAAAAATAGATGTTAAATTTTTTACCATGTTTCTTATTGGAATTGTAACATTTTAATTTTATTCAATTTAAAAAAATAATTTATCAATCCAATTTTTTCTCATCTTTATTATTACAAATGTTACAAAGTCTCTCCCAAGAAAGTTAATTTTAATAATGCTTTATGTTTAATTTTTAACAGACTTTTTTTACTGAAGAGTTTTTCTTTGATTCATTTTTTAAACTCTGAAATTTATTTAACTTGGTACATAAAGTTTTTTTTTTCAGTGATATTGTTATCCATAACAAATATATTGATGATAAAATTTAATCTTTTATGAGTAATTTGTGTTTATCTTTCTAAAAGTTATTTTTTAAAAAAGTATGTTACATTTTTGTTTACCATTAAAAAGATATAAAATAAGAGCAAACGTGATATTTTTTACAACAAAATCAATTAAAAATCATTTATTAAGCATGTCATGTAAAATTAATGTCATAATTAAATTCAATAAATTTAATCTGATATTGTTAGAGATTGTAAAAATAAATCAATCAAAATAATAATTTATGACAAAATAAGTTCACATAACAATGGTTACTTTAGTAACTGTCTATATTTCTGAGATGAGGTATTATGTACACTATTTACATTATTCAGACTATTGTCCTCATCTTTGTCACCATATTTATTACAATGTTTTGGCTGTTGTACACTCCAGCCTTCTTCAGGCAGTTGGAATGTCAAACTGAACTCTTTATTTCACTAACTGGGGTAGACTGTTCTAGTTCTACATGCCATGTTTAATGGATGTCAGTTATCTGTTATCTCCTGTTAATTCCCTTCTGAAAGTTCTCCACTGCCTTAACTGGATATTGAACTCACACACTTTGGGTCCTGTCACTGGATCTAACTAACACCTTTATCCACTGTGCCATGTGTTCTTGAGTTACTTTAATTCTAAACAATAAAACAAATAAAATAAGAAGTTACTTTCATGTTTATTTTCTTCATGTCATATTCTATGTGTCATATGTCATATTTCACGTCATATGTCATATTTCATATTTCATATGTCATATTTCATATTTCATATTTCATATTTCATATGTCATATTTCATATTTCATATGTCATATGTCATATTTCATATTTCATATGTCATATGTCATATTTCATATTTCATATTTCATATGTCATATTTCATATTTCATATTTCATATGTCATATTTCATATTTCATATGTCATATGTCATATTTCATATTTCATATGTCATATGTCATATTTCATATTTCATATTTCATATGTCATATTTCATATTTCATATGTCATATTTCATATGTCATGTCATATTCCAGAGTTCCTAGTTCCAGTATGGTTTTTATTTCATTAAAACCGTTTTAATATGGTTAATTAATAATGCATTTCATACACCTTTTTTTTAACAGGGCAGGAAATGATCGAACCAAAGTTCCACCAAATTATATATTAATTGTAATAAGATCTTAGTAAAGAAAATATATATACCAAGATGAAGAGGATTAACTTTTTGAGTCAAATTAATTATGTGCTGAATTTTGACTTTTTCTTTGAAATTCTTAAACAAACTGCAAACCAAAAGTGAAAGTAAAAATCTTCACTTCCAGTGAAATGTCAAGATTTGAGATAGGCCTCCAGTACTCGTCTTGATTTGCACTATGACTTGGCCTGGAATAAAGATTGCCATCATAGTGCCCCAAATTTTAATAATTCTTGTCAACTATAAATGGCTTTCCTCTGATCATGTAACCCACAAGGATGGACACTGAAAAGAATCTGACATCAGACAATTTCAGAAATTCATATTTCATCCATGTTTTGTTGTTGAGGAAGTTTTTCTTATTTCTGTTGTTTTTTGATATTAAATTTTTTTCCCTTTTTTGAAATTTTCAATTCTTTCTTAGTTTGCTTCTCTTGGGAATCTTTCTAATGAGAAAAGAATTATAATTGTTTTTTTGTTTTTTGCCTTACTCATCATTATTGATTTATATTAGCTAAAGATCTCATGTTCTGTTAAAAATAATTGACAAATATTATTAGAATAGTTTGTAAATTGTATGAAAACACATGAAAAATCTAAGTAAATTTATTTGATTTTTTAATCCTGAAAAATAAAAACAAACTTAGTGATGGAAATTTCTTTGAAAATAAATTATTACATTCAACATTTTCAGTATTCGTATCAGTCATGAGATTTTTTTCATTGTTAATTTTGCTTTTACTTTCACTTTTTTTTTTTTAACAAAACTTTAATGAAAAAAAGCTGAAACCTGAGTTCTTGATATAACCATAAAGTCTTTGCAAATACCAAATTAATTTTCTAAAATTTATTTCTCCAACCTTATCAGGGCAAATCAGAATTATAGATTAGTTCTTTAATTTTTAGTTTTTAAAATAAAAGTTACACTACAAAATATACATGGAACTCAGTTCATAAACTGCATTTAAAAATAAATATTTTGAAATTTTTCTTCTCCAATAACAAAGTAACTTACAATTTGGTTTTATTGACTGAGATCAGTTGGTGTGATTCAATGGCCAGACATTAATTACAGTGAATTTAGTTATTAGTTACTTGTAATTTTCTTGGAGAATGGTAGAAATACTGGAAGAGAAATGTAATAATCCATTATGAAGATTATAATGATCAAAATTATCAAATGACCAATTGTATTGATATAAAAACACCTGCTGAAAACAATTATGAGAAATCGCTATCAACATTTCTTTTATATTAACTAATATATTGAATTCCAATTGCCTGCAAGATATTCATTTGATAAATTAAATGAAAAATATAAACCGTAATAGTTTCCCTGCAGCTATGGGGAAGCAGTTTTTTTTTCCAAATCAAACTCCCCCCAAAAAGCAACAGATATTGTCATTTTGTGAAGTTCATCATCATGTTTTTTGAGTCAAGGGATCTGTTATCCTTTATCAACTTGTTCATCTCGAACGGCTTCAATTGTAACATTTTGTGGCCTTAAATTTTTGGTCATGTTTCTTAATCTTATATTTGTTACAAAGTAGACTGTTTTTCATTGATAAGGTTGAGGGTGATACAAATATCTGGGATCTCTTTCCCACTTGTAATATTCTAAGCATTCTGAAATTTTTTTAGTCAAGAAGACCTATAAAATAAATAATTCATAAAGTATAGTTAATATTTACTTGATTCATTCTTAAAGTTAATCAATCACCTATATTTAACTAACTACATTTACCTACCTACAGTGTATATTATATATTTTATACTTACCTACCTACAGTGCATATTATATAATATTCCATACTTAAATACCTGCAGTGTATATTATTAGGTTGGTGCAAAAATAATGTCGTTTTTTGACGTTCAACTTCAAAAGATCATGAACTCCTTTCATAATAAACTTTATTAATCGAAATAAGAACCATTAGAATCGACACATTTTTTCCAACGAGAAACAAGCTTATTTATCCCATTAGCATAGAAATCCGGAGTTCTGGAAGCGACGAAGTCATTGAAGGCCGATTCGGCATCATCTCGGCTTTTGAAGCATTTTTCACGCAGGAAGATGTCGAGATGCTTGAAAAAGTGATAATCGGTGGTCGAGAGGTCCGGTGAATATGGCGGATGAGGCAGAGTATCGTAGCCCACTTCGTTCAGTTTCTGCAGGGTCAGTTGAGCAACATGCGGGTGAGCGTTGTCATGGAGAAGAATTGGTCCCTTCATATTGACCAATCTCGGGCACATACGTTGGAGCTTCTGGTGCATTTCGTCAATTTGTCGGCAGTACTTCTCCGCCGTAATCGTTTCGCCTGGATTCAAGAAGCTGTGATGGATGAGACCGGCCGCAGACCACCAAACAGTCACCATAACCTTTTTTTGGTGCAATTTCGGCTTCAGGAAGTGTTGTGAAGCTTCTCCGGCATCCAACCACTGTGCCAAATGTCGCCGGTTGTCGTAGAGGATCCACTTCTCATCACATGTCACAATCCACTTGAGAAATGGGTCGTTTTTGTTGTGCAGAAGGAACGTAGAAGACACCTCAAAACGACAATTTTTTTGATTATCGTTCAATTCATGTCTAACTTTTTTGACTTCCCTATTTGCTTTAAATGGCGAACGACTGTTGAGTGGTCGACCTCAAGTTCAACAGCAACTTCTCGTGTGGTTTTGCAAGGATCGCCTTCAATTAAGGCTTTCAAATGTTTGTTATCAACCGCAGTCGGCTGGCCGCGACCGTCTTCATCTTCGAGGCTCTCGTCACCATTGCAAAATTTCTTGAACCACCGTTGTGCCACACATTCATTAGTGGTTCCTGGGCCAAATGCATCATTGATATCACGAGCTGTCTTGGCAGCTTTTTGGCTTAGTTTGAACCAGAACAAGAAAATTGTGCAGACTTGAATTTTGTCCATGCTGTCGAAAAGCCTGCAAAAAAATGAATGAAGAGATTGAGAATGGTAACGAATAACATGATTCGATAGAGCGAAAAACATGCTTCAAAATGATATATAACATGGCTATATATATCAATGAATTAATTCAGAAATCATATATAAAAGTAACATATGTGAGAAAACGACATTATTTTTGCACCAACCTAATATATAATAATTTATACTTAAATACGTGTGGTGTATATTATATAATGATCTATATTTACCTACCTACAGTGTCTATTATATAATCATATATACTTACCTACCTTAACAAGCATTCATACTCTGTGACACATTTTCTTCTATCACAATATTTATATCTACTCATAGATCCATTTATGATCTTTTCAAAATAAAGAAATTCTCTATCTCTCACATCATTTCATATAAAACTTAAATTGACTTATTACTCCTGTATTTAACTGAAGAAAGCTTTATATTCCTTCTTTTACAATGAATATATTGCAAAATATATTCACTATAATACTAAGACTCAAACAGGAAAAAAATTTTTTGTTTTTGTTAAATTCTTAAGATATAAGCATCAAACATTTTTTTACTTCAAGCTTAAAATCACAATTTATTTTGAATATTATTCAAGTATACAATGGCCTATTCCTAAATTTCAAAGTGGCACTGCATTATTTGTAGATATCAAGTTAAATTTTATTTTTTTATTGCAACTCTTTACAAGATGGAGAGAATATAATAAGATAATTTCTGACTGAAAGAATCCTTTAACCTTTCCTTTATATTGTGTTTCTTTATGAATAATTTGACTTTGATTTCCATGTTCTGCTTGTCTAATTTTATGGATACCAGTATAATGTTGTTGGATGTACTGCACTATCTTTGCATTGACTGCATTTATTCATTCATGGCAATGAGAAAATGACATGTCACATGACTTTGGCCAATGGTTTCATCTTGAGACTTTCCCTCCCTAACTCTCTCATTGGAGTCACTTGTCATCTGTCAACTATCATGATTTAAAATATCATTTCCCTCTTCTCTCACCATACTTTCTTTAATGTTAACATCTCCTCTTCCTCCTCCTGAGCTCTTGCCTAGAGATTTCCAAGTCATGTGAGAGACCAGTCTGGCTGGCAGGAGATAGTCAAACAGATGGGCAGGGTTAGAAATGATGGTTTCTCTTACAAAGAGAGTAACAGAGAACAGAATCAGGTCATTTCCATGATGCCACTCCTGTCCATTTACCATGTTCATATCGTCAAGTGATGCACAGAAGACTCAGGGCAAATTTCTTTTTAACAGAATCATGGTCACCTGGTGACATTTTTTTCAAACCTGGATCATGTTATAAAAATACATTTTCTCAACATCAACATAATGTTATCTGTGAAACAGTTTAAAACTGGAAGTGATAAAAACAAACGATATGTGCATTATCTCTCTTTCTCTCTGCCAGATTACTTTATGACATTGGCGACCATTGTTTTCCACAGCTTCCTGTCCTCTGGACTCTCAGTAATACTTGCTCTTTAGAGACCCATTTTTTTTGTCTTTATAGTACTTGTTCCTCCATCCATTTGCTCAAATTTTCAAATTGGTTACACATTGTTTTCCTTTGCTTCTCTTTCTTTTGATATCTCTTGTGAGTCATACTTTCTCATTGGCTTTATTCATTTTTGTTTATCCCAAGCTTTTCAACTTTCCCTTTCTGATTGTTAACAACAGTTTCTTTGTATTGGGTTGGTGCATAATTATCAGGCGTTTTTTAAACACTATTTATAATGAAAAATGAAACATAACAATTCAACAATAACATATTTAAATGATTATTCCATAGCATATGATTATCAGCATGCATTTTTATAACCTGAAAATATAATAATATTTTTATTAAAAAAAGGAAACAAAACAGCAATTTTTAGTAACAAATAACTCACCTACAAAAACGCCTGATAATTATGCACCAACCCAAAAGTTTCTATTGTCCTTAAAAATTCTTTGCAATATTCATCAGGGGAGAATGACATCTTGGTCACTTGGGATATTTTTTTTTATTTGTGAAATAATTGTCCAACATTCACTGCTATATAAGAGATTAGATTTTACATAGCATTCCAACACTCTTTTCTTTGTTTCAATCTTTTATCCTTTAGCAATTGATTCAATTTCTGAAAGGCATTTTTTTTTGCTTTGGCCTTTGATCATGTCCTCCTTAAAATTATTAATTCGTCCATCATGATACAGTGTTTGTTCCAGAATGAACATGTTGTGCTAAAGTGATCATTTCTTGATATTTATTCATATAGCCTTTCATCAGATATCAAAATAAAGGTTTTTTTCTGTTGTAATTCAATGCTTTATACCAAAATCCTCTGATCCCATCTATTCATGTTCATTTGCATCAATTTGTCAATGGATGCGCTTTTCTTGTTCAAGTCAAATCTGTTTCTGCTCTTCAAATGAAACCAAAACTCAAAAGGCAAATTTTTTTTTACATATCCTTGGACCTACGTTGTTTCTAATTTTCATAAATGACCTTGCTGATGTCACCAGTTCTCAACTTGGTATCTATGCTGATGACACAACAATTTACTTCTGTCTTAATAGTAAATTTGATAAGTTCAATAAGCTTAAATTGGCAGCTCAGCTAAAAATTGACTTATTAATATTTCTGAATAAATTTTTGAACTGATTCAGTCTTTCTTATCAAATCTTGAATAACCACTCTTCTAGATCTTTTTGCATAAATGCAGGTGTTCCTCATGGCTTTATCCTTGGACCTACGTTGTTTCTAATTTTCATAAATGACCTTGCTGATGTCACCAGTTTTCAACTTGGTATCTATGCTGATGACCCAACAATTTACTTCTGTCTTAATAGTAAATTTGATAAGTTCAATAAGCTTAAATTGGCAGCTCATCTAAAAAATGACTTACAATCTGTTGTTAAATGGGGCAAGGAGTTGCTTGTTAATTTTAGTGCCTCGAAAAGGGAACTGCTCTCTTTTAATCATCTAAATGAACCCTTTTTTACCTTTCATCAGCATGGTAGATGCTAACCTCCAGGAGAGTGACTCTCGGTCTAACTGATGTGAAGTGGAAAGTATATTAAATCAACTGGTAAGTTTGCAGATAAAAAAGTTGATTCACTATGTTGTGCTAGAAACTATTTTACATATTTATAAGTCTTCCATTTGTCCTTTTTTTGAATATTACTGCCACATCTGGTCTGGTGCTCCTGCTATATATTTTGAGATACTTGATGAAATCCAAAGAAGAATCTGCAATGTTATTGGCCCTGACCTGGCATCTCTGCCTCAGCCCCTTTCCCAATGCTATAAGGGAGCTTTCCTGTGCCTTTTCTATAAATACTTTCATGGTAATTGTTCTAATGAACTTTCCTCTCTGGTACCTTGACTTTATGAATTTAAGTGCAGTACTAGATTGAAAGTAAGCTCTCATTAATTTTTATGTCCTATGCTCAGTTTTTTCAATTATACTTTTTGCTTGGAAAACTCCCTTCTGCCTTCTTGATTCCTAGTCAACTTTGATCCTCAAAAATTGAAATTCAGTGTCAGTAATTATCTTCTACCTTCTTAATTCTTATTCTTTTATTGTCTTCACACATTAATAGTAGTTTTTTCATGTTCTCTAACACATAGTAACCACTTGCATCCTTGTGGCTTTATTGTCTTTCTTGGAGTGAAATGATTAAAGAAAATGCCAATTTTTCATCATATATTTTTCATCACACTTCCTATATATATATATATATATATATATGTTGTCATCCACAAACAGACTGTTTTGCTGTATCACAGCTCAACAGTGTGGCTAGACATCTGGTTGCCTGTAGCTAGGATCGAAACTCAACTGAATTGGCGTCAGTCAGAGATTCTACCATGTAGCAGGGATGAAGGCGAATTTAAGCATATTTATTTTTTAGATAATCACACAGTTACTGAGAGAACTCGATTTGAATAACCAAAAAGTCTTGCATTACTAGGCGTAATAGTCGCTGTTTAAAAATCCACACTTCCTCCCCAGAGAGCTCAACCAAAATAAATTTTCCAGGAGCATATATATATATATATATATATATATATATATATATATATATATGAATTGTAAACAATAGGAATTAGGATTACCCCATAATATTGATGGTAATCATTTCACCTTGTAAATTAAAATTAAATTACAAGGATTTTCAAATTCATTAGGTTAACAAGAAAAATCAAAATTTTGATATATAAGATGAAATGATCATCATTAATATTATAGAGTAATTCGAATTCCTACTGTTTACAATTTATATGCTCAGTTTGAATAAAGCATTGAGCCCTTTCTGTGAATCAGTTTGTTATGGAGTGGTTTTCACAGTGCAGGCTTGTATTTGTACTCAGTCCTAAAATAGGTTCGACGTACAAAATGTTAGGAACTTGATATAATAGGTAATGACGCAGTAATCTAGTTGTGGTGGCTGATACTTTAGTATCTGACTCACGGTTGTCTGGCATTAACTGACTGACCGACCCACTGAGTTGACTCCTACTACTCCTACTTATTATAGGTGGTAGAGTCTATTAACAATAGAATAGGTGTGTTCCACTATAACAATCCCCCCTAAAACTCTACTCCGTAGGAGTAAACAGTTTTATTTACTTATTTTTTTTTTTACAGGAAATATATAAAAAAAAAAAACAACTTCATTTTTTTAGCAACATTGTAGCGTATCTCCTATGTTTTGGATCCACTGATCAGTTGCCTGTCAACCATGTCTGAAGCACATCGTTTGATCTGGTTAATGTGTCTTCTGCACGTGAATTTTTCACCTTTCACCAAGTACATCATATTGCCAATCCGCTTTTCTATTTTCCCAATCTCCCAGAATTATTTATTCTGCTTATAGACCTTAAAATATATTTTTTCACTGGGATTGTATTTTTTTTACTTGAATAAATTTTTCTCTACCTGGCTTTGTCTTTTTTGGTAATAATTTGTCAAAGACAGATCTTACCCAACGTGCGAACATCACCTCGGCTGGCGACTGTGAGGCTGATGTACCATTATCTGGGGTAATTCTGTAGACCTATAGAAACTTCTGTAGGGTTTCATCTGCAGGTATTTCCCTAGATTTCTTTAGAACTCTTTTCAGAGTGTCCACAAATTTTTCAGCTAACCTGTTTGATCTTGGGTGATATGGAGCTGTGGTAACATGTTCGACATTGTATTCCTTGCAGAAATCTTTAAATTGTTTTGATGTAAACTGACATCCGTTGTCCGTCACAATTGTGTCTACTACACCAAACCTTGTGAACAATTCCAGCAGGGAGTTTTTAGTACTTTGCGTCGTTGGATTTCTTATCTTTTGTATCTCAGGCCATTTCGAGATACTATCCACTACTTTGATGTAATGGTATCCATTCAGTGGACCTGCAAAATCCACATGTAACCTACACCATGGTAAGTCTGTTTTTGGCCAGGGGTTAAATTTTATTGGGGGTGCCTTTGCAGCTAAAGCACAGCCTTTACATTTTGCCACTGCGTTCTCAATGTCTCTGTCAATATTCAGCCAATATACAAAACTTCGCATTAGGCTCTTCATCCTAGTGCTGCCCGGGTGACCAGTATGAAAATCCTTTAGTATTTGCTTTTGCAGTGTGTATGAAATCCCCACACGTTCTCTGTATAACAATACTGTATCGCAAAGCAAAAAAACGTTTGTTGTGTCCTGGTCCCTCTCGGCTATTTTTTCTTTTATTTTCAAAATATACTTGTCCCTGGTGGCTTCTTCTTTTATTTTTTTTAGAGTTACCGGAAGTTACCAAACTTCATTACACACAGTAAATTTCAGCTCTTCTTCTAACTTCAGTGAGGCAATTACCATGTCTTCTAATGGTTCGCTCACTTTTGGGATTAACCTGGACAGCCCATCAGCATAGCCAAATTTATTCAATGGCATGTACTCTATGCTGAAGTTATAGTTTAGCAATATTGTACCCCATCTCTGTAGATGGTTGGCTGTATACACCGGCAAACCCTTTTTCGATCCAAAAATCAAAATTAGAGGCTTATGGTCGGTTTGTAGCTTAAAATGTTGACTGTGGAGAAAACGGTGAAATTTTGCTACTGCAAAAATTATTCCTAGTGCTTCTTTCTCTATCTGAAAGTAATTCTTCTTAGCCGGAAGTAGTGCTCTAGAAGCATGTGCAATTGGTTTTACTTGACCATTTGTCATTTTGTGTAAGATACATGCTCCTACTCCATAAGCACTTGCATCGCAAGCTATGATCTCTAAATCCGGGTTATAATGGGTTAAAAATAATTCCGAGGTTAACTTTTCCTTTATCTTTTCAAATGCTTTTTGGCATTCATTAGTCCATTTCCAGGGTTTTCCTTTCTTCAGTAGTTCATTTAATGGTGCCCACAGATCATACATTTTAGGGATGTATATTTGGTAATAATTGGCTAATCCCCAAAACTTTGTAATGTGGTAATATCATTCGGAACCGGCATATCTTTTATAGCTGCTGCTCACTCTGGGCCTGGCCTTCTACCATTCTTATCGATGATCTGCCCCAGATATTTTATTTTCTCCATAAAAAACTTACATTTGTTTTCCTTGAGTTTAAATCCAAAATGCTGTATTCTTGAAACTACTGCATTTACATGTTCCACATGTTCTGCTATACTTTTACTTCTCATGAGGATGTCGTCCAGATACGCTACCACAAAATCTAGACCACCCAACATCGAATCCATTACTTGTTGGAAAATGGCGGGTGCTACCTTAACCCTAAAAGGTAGTCTGTTAAATTTATACAGACCCCGATGTGTGTTTATACACAAAAGTTTTGACGTTTCTTTTTCTACCGGTATTTGCAAATATATGTCGCTGAGGTCTATCTTCGAAAATATTGTGCCTCCATTAAGCTTTGCAAATACTTCTTCCGCTATTGGTAGCGGATAATTATAGTCTTTGAGTGCTGCATTTAAACCCGTGGAGAAATCAGCACAAACACAAATTTCTTTAGACTTTTTTTTCACGTATACAGTCGGTGTTGCCCATTCACTATACTCAACTTTTTTAAATACACCGGTTTTCTCTAATCTGTCCAATTCTTTATCTATCTGTTCAATTGAAGCGAACAGCACATTCCTTTTCTTTTTGAATACCGCCTGAGCGTTTTCTTTTAGCTGGAATTTTGCCTCCATCTTAGTACACATTCCCAAACCTGGAGAAAAAACAGTAGGAAATTTTTCCTTAAATTTCTTTACTAATTTTTGGGCTTCTGAGTTTAAACTTTCAAACTTGTAACAGAAAGAATTTATCGGTCGATCCCATAATTGAAATTCTGTTATCCAATTCATACCAAGTAAGTTCGTAGTATTTTTATGACAAATAGTTTAGCTTTTTGTGATTTTTTATTCAACGTGACGTTTGTAACAAATTCTCCAATAAATTGTATTTTTTCTCCTGTCACTGACCTCGCCATTTTATTTGTTTTCATTAAAGTTGGTTTCCCCAACTTCTTCCACGTATGCAAATTTATGATAGATAGGTCGAAACCAGTGTCGAGTTGCATTTTTATTTTTTTATTACTTATTTCGACAGTAACAAATTTTCTGGCTATTCTATCGTTCACCTTGTCGGACTTTAATTTTCTTATTTTATTGTCTTTATTTTTTGACCTGCAGTTCGAGCTTTTATGCCCCACTCTTTTACAGTTGAAACATTTTTTATTCCTAAAATTGCAATATCTGTACCAGTGAAGTTCACCGCAAGCAAAACATGGCTTTGGGAGTTTTTGTTTATTTTTTCCTGGTATTTCACTTTTTGTTTGATAATCCGCAATTTTAGAATTCTTTTTGGTAGACTGACTTTCTTTTTTGTAGCATATTTTCCTTACATGCGAAATGCCAGACTGTTTTATTTTTTTCAAATCTTTCTTTACACTAACATATCTTGTGCAATCTTCTGCCAACTTCTGTATCGAA
This sequence comes from Acanthosepion lycidas, assembly GCA_963932145.1. Lineage (NCBI taxonomy): Eukaryota > Metazoa > Mollusca > Cephalopoda > Sepiida > Sepiidae > Acanthosepion > Acanthosepion lycidas. The sequence goes on from OZ010584.1 coordinate 8,759,928, forward strand.
ATCCTTGGTTTGTTTTCTAATTTTGACAGCACTAATTTTCTCAGCTCTGTGTCTCTTTCTGATACCAGCCCTTGAATAAGCACTAAGCACTTAAAATTGTCACCGCTTAACTCTTCTAGCTTGAATTCTTCACAATGCTTATTCACATTGGCTGCGTACGTTATATAGTCTTGTTCATCATCTTTCATCAGATTCAAACATTTCCACCTGTTGTGAAACAAAGATGTCTTTTTACTAAATAATTCACTTAATATATTTACCACATCGGTAAATGTCAACTTGCAAGTTTTTTTCAGTAAAATGTAGTTTACCAATTTGTTATGCTCAGCAGTTTCTAACTTGCTTAAAAGAAGCCTAACCTCCTTTCCTTCAGACCACAAGTGGCAGTCCTCATTATACACGTCCATATATTTTTTTATAATACTCCTCAAAAGTTATCTCTTAATCTGAATTGTATGTGAATATTTCAATTGAATTCCATATTGTATTCTCTGGGAAAGAATCATTTTGTAGATTTTTCTCTTTCCTCTTCTCACTTATTTCCAGAATTTTGTTTTGAAACTCCCTATGCATCTTTTCCATTTCACATTGAAACTGCATTTGTCTATTCAAAGTTTCCTCCTTTAGTTGCATCTGGAATGTCTTCTGTTGCTCTAATATTGTCCTTCTGTTGTTCCGTCTGGAACTTAAAAAATTCCTGGAATATATTTTTGCATTCCTCCATCTTCGCAAAAATTTACACAATGCTTAAATATTGTAGAGGGGAGTCCTACAAATTTGTAAATAGTGACCTATTTGAGCAAACTGTCTTATTGAGAAAAAAAAATTCTCTTCTCAGTTGAGAAAATGACAGATTTTTTTTGTCACTAAGTTGACATCTTGCCAAGTTTTTTTTTTTTTAAATGTGAATCCGAGATTTTGTCACCAAAATAATTGTGACGAGCAAATTTTTTTTTTCTCTGTATGAGTATGAATTTCGTCACCAAATATTGTGGCAAACGAAATTTTTTTTTCTCTTCCACCATTTGAATCCGAATCCCTTTGCCAAATTTGTTATGGCGGGTGAATTTTTTTTTTTTTCCTCTGTATGAGTACGATCTTGTGGTCAAGTGTGTTATGGAGTGGTTTCACAGTGAAGGCTTGTATTTGTACTAATTCGGTCCTAAAATAGGTTTGACATACAAAACATTAGGAACTTGATATAATAGGGAATGACACAGAGAAATCTAGTTGTGGTCGCTGATACTTTAGTATCCAACTAACGGTCGTCTGGTATCGACTGACTGATTGAGCCCACTGAGCCGACTCCTAATACTCCTACTTATTATAGGTGGGAGAGTCTATTAACAATAGAATAGGTGTGTTCCACTATAACATAGTTTTAATATTTTTTTTATATTATATTAATAGCATTCACTTGTATTATATATCAATTGGATTTCCTGTATATATATATATATATATATATAATAAAATAGTTTTGTAATGTATGCTATATTTATAGTGTTAAAGTGTGCAATATCTGTTGGGATATCACATGGGTAAATATTAGGAGTGTGGACACCGATGTCACCATTGGTGACAGCAGCAATAAAAACAAAATCAAGAGTAGGACGGGCTGAATGAAGTTTTGCTCAGTAATAGATCTAGACACATCAGACACCAAAAATTTTAAATTTATATTTAATGTTAAGTGTCTCTGTATTTTCATTGTTTTTCTCAATGTACAATTATAACCGAACTTCTCTTACATACAATTCCATTAATAAAAACATTATTTAATCTCTAATTTCTTTCAAAGGACAAAACACGTGACAAAGGATTTTTCCATTTTGTCATTCAGTTACCTGACATTAATATATAGTTTATATATCATATTCTTCCATATATTTCAATATATCTTCCGTCTGTTTCATTTGAACTAATTCATCATCCTCTAGGCGACAGGTTAAATAGCTAAGCAGACCGCACTCTCCTGAATTAGGTAGTAGTCATTCTAGAATCAATTTAAAAAAATTCTAGATGCTAAACCATCCTGAAAATGGATCTACTCAAATATCTTGCCCTAGACACACCCACAGCTACTTTGTCTGCAGTATTTTGGTGCCAAAGTGTCTTTCCTAACTTAGAGATCAATATATATATATATATATATATATATATATATATATATATATATATTCAAGCAGGTTTGGTTAAATAATTTAGACATATTATGTTGATTAATTTTTCTTGTGAATCATTCAAGTTCACGAATTAATTTCTTGGTAGTCTGAGAAAATTTGATTAATAAAAATACCAAAATATTCTTTCAAATAGTTTTATTTTCCTCATGCACTTTCAACTGCGACCATCTTTAGTGGGTTAAGTTGGCTTTGAGTATGTATAAGGCTACCAAGAAATTAATCTGTGAACTCAAAAAGATCACAATGAAAACTAATCAACATGATATGCCTAAATTATTTAACCAAACCTGTTTGAAGGAAAATATACTGCTTAAATTTCCACAAATACATACATATATATATATATATATATATATATATATATATATATATATATATATTTTATGTTTATACATTCTTTTTATAGGTACAAATATTTAAGTAAATGCTCTGTTTATAATAAACAGTATTAAACAACATTTACCGGCCTTATTATAAACATTATTATATAAACAGAGCATTTACTTAAATATTTTTATCTAAAAAAAAAGAATGTATAAACATAAAAATGTCTTAAAATAATTGTCGGACTTTATCCATTTCATAATATATATATATATATATATATATATATATATATATATATATATATATATATATATATATATATATTAGGGTGTTTAGAAAGTGATTACATATTTCACTACTAGGAATTATCAATCAACTAACCCTGCCTGAACTAAGATTGAGTGACAGGGAACTTTTTCTAGAATTAGTTTATAATCACTTTTATCTGAATGTGTGTTATTTATAGGGAATTTCATAGTTTAATTGGTAGAACTTGCAAAGAGAGAATTTGGTTTTGTACTGTACTTTCATTTACAAAAGCATTCCACCATCTGCAGCAATCTTTTAATCAGGAATACCAAGCTTTCATTTTTTCATCACATTGTTTCATTTGATGATAATGGGTTTTGCATGTCAATAGGAAATGAAAAAGACAGCAGTTATCAGCAAATGTAGCTAAAAAAGCCCCAGAACAAGGGCTCCTAGTTTTGTGTCTGACCGAATATGAAAAGTGTCAACCATTATAAGCTACTGGAACATGGAAGGGCCATCACTGCTGATATTTATTGTCAGCAAGTTGATGGGAGGTGGTGTAATAGAAGCATGATGTCAAAAGTGTGCTACTTTGTTGAACCAAAAAGGTTATTATTCTCCACCATTATATGGCAAGGGCAGACTACAAAAACAAACCCAACAAAAATAAGATTGGTTCTTTCACATCCTCCATACTTACCATATTTAACACATACAAATTTGTATCTGTTTCATTCACTGGAACATTCAGAAATAAAGTAGTTGAAAACCATCTTTCTAACTTTTCAGCAAAAAATCCAGAATTTTTTTGTGGTTATTGTCTGAACACCCATACACCAAATGAGTTGGGTTTCAATCCTGGCTTGAGGCATTCAGATGTCTAGTCACACTGAAGAGCTGTGATACAGTGAAACAGTACTGTCTGCGAATGACATTGTAACATTCTATGACATGAAACGTGTATCAAGAGCATAAATGCAGCAGGTTCAGATAAACACAAGAAATAAAAAAGCATACCTTGCTCATGGCATTAACTCCAAAGATGAAGGTCCCCATGGTGATGCACATATCAAGTTCATGTCATATTTGATGGCCTTGAGGGTCATGAGCAATGAGAACCATGTCATACTTCTCTACTTCTTTTTGCCTACATTGAAGGCTGGGGTATGACGCAAAGTAATCAAAATCTGGAGTGAGTGTGGTGGTGGTGGGGACACATACTTGTTCATGCATGATTCTCTTCCCTCACACATAACAAAGAATTTTAATTCAACAACCCCACAATACCAAGGACTCATTGAAGACTGGTCATGATGATCAACATTAGTCACATGATTTAAGTATATGTAATTAATTCTGAGATGGCAATGAAGCCATACTCAAGACTAAAAAGGTTTTTTGTATAGCCTTTTTCATTTTAAAATGTATAGAGTTTTTTTTTACACATACTAATTTTTACATTATTTATATTATTCGGACTATTGTCCTCCTCTTTGTCGCCATATTTATTACAACGTTTTGGCCATTGTATGCTCCGGCCTTTTTCAGGTGGTTGGATTGTCGAACAACCCTTTATTTCGCTCACTGGGGTAGACTGTTCTAGTTCCACATGCCATGTTTAATGGAGGTCAGTTATCCTCAAGGACACATGGCACAGTGGATAAAGGTGTTGGTTAGATCCAGTGACAGGACCTAAAGAGTGTGAGTTCAATACCCGGTTAAGGCAGTGGAGTTCAGAGGGAAATTAACAGGTGATAACTGACATCCATTAAACATGGCACGTGGAACTAGAACAGTCTAGCCCAGTGAGTGAAATAAAGGGTTCAGTTCGACATTCCAACCACCTGAAGAAGTCCAGAGTATACAATGGCTGAAATGTAATAAATATGATGACAATAGTCCGAATAATGTAAATAATGTCTCATCTCAGAAATATAGACAGATACTAATTTTTGTACTGAATATCTTTGTTTTTTCAGATTATATCTATCTATCTATCTATCTCTATATATATATATATATATATATCTGCCTGTGTCTGTGTAAATATGTAATTGTATTCTCTCTTCTCTTGTGGATGCAACTGCCATCAGTGAGAAACAAAAATAGGCAAATTGGAGGTGTAGGATCAATCGAGCAATCAACCTTGCGGAATAAAGCCTCAGAAAAAAAGATTTGAAGAAAAGAGGCATTTCTGTATGGCAGGAGACTCTTCCGGATGCCAAACCCTTCCTGCGGTCAATGTGAAAAGAATGTCTCTCTTGTATCGGCCTCACTAATCATCTGAAAGCTTGCAACTGACATGGAAGACACTCACAAATCTTCATTTGCATGCATTTAACTATCCCCATAGAGATACAGAGAACTGTCTATACTTACATACAAACACACACACACACACACACATATATATATATGTCTGTGTGTGTGTGTAAACACACAACAAAACACATTTTACTAAGAGATGTCTTTAAATATTTCTCAGCCTGACCAAAAAGGGAATTCTAAAATTCTGTTGCTTTGTTAGGCTGAGAATTATTCAGCACCTACTCATATATTTGGTGATATGGATAATCTGCATATATGTATTGATATAAACATGCTCATACATATACAAATAGATACATTGATATTGACTTTATATACATATATATATATATATATATATATATATATATATATATATATATATATGCCAACATACATCAATACAAATATTATTTAAATTGATGTAATGAATATGCATACACCTGGGTTACAGACTAATACGGAGGTACATAGTTTACACCTATTGACTACGACTACGATGAGGACGAGTCCATTACAGCTGCCTGCTAGATTATCCTACCCGGTTACAGTAGTCAACAACCACTTTGCTACTTTCCAGGACATATCATAAAGATATATCCATGTAAAATGAGAACGAATAGAATCCAATTCCAACATTCAAATTTAAAAGAGAGCTCAATACAAAAGTAGAGCAATATTCTTTAGTTTAGGATATTACATCAAAAACATGTAAAAAAAAAAACTCTACGGAAATGCAATCATGTTTTGATGCAGATTAACACATCTCATCAGGTGTTAGTAAACTAACACATCAAAACATGATTGCATTTGTGTAGTTTTTTTTTTACATGTTTTTGATGTAAAATATCCTAAAATAAAGAATATATATATATATATATATATATATATATATATATATATATATATATATATATATATGTATATGTGTGTGTGTGTGGTGTCCCAAAAGTTACTATACATTGATATTGACTTTATATATATATATAAATTTACATGCCAACATACATCAATACAAATATCTTTATCTAACTATTTTATATTTATAAATGTAAATGACAATAAGAAAACTGTAATAGTTGCTGATGTGTTTTGTCCAATGTGGACTTTCTCAAGGCAAAAAACAAAATTAATTCATTTAAACAAAGTAACTAATAATAACAAAAACAAAATGTCCTTAGCAACTGGAAGAATTTAGAGAATGCTATTGCCGTAATTTAGAGAATGCTATAGATGTAATTTTCAGTTAACAGTATGAAAATAGCATTCTCTAAATTCTTTACCAGGTGCATTATGGAAGAAAAATGGCATGCCAAGTCACCTGCTTCGGAGAGTCTCATTCATGTTTGAGAATTTCTGCTGGGTTTGATTTTTCCACAAATTCAACAGTTGAAGCATTTGAACAACCTGAAGTCAGTGTGTGTAGAGCTTTATCATTTACCAAAGTATCCACTTAATCATGCTTTTGTTGATACCTGAGTTCCTCTGCAGCCCCCAACTACAGGTGGACTTTACCTAGTCTTGCATGAATGCCTATGGCAGGAATTTGGTGTTTTCATCAGCGCTGGTAGTAGCAGACCTTCCACTGCATGGTTTGTCAAGAACAGATGCTTATATTTATATATATATATATATATATATTTATATATATATATATATTTATATATATATATATATATATATATTTATATATATATATATATTTATATATATATATATATTTATATATATATATATATATTTATATATATATATATTTATATATATATATATATATATATATATATATATATATATATATATATATATATATATTTATGAAGAAATATAGTCTTAAGATGTGCTATATTTATGGGATAAGGTGGTCAATATCAGAGACAGAGTGTGTGTAAATATAAAACTGAACATAGAAGTCAACACTTAGAGGCGACAGTCTGTTTCATGCTAGACGCAATCATCAGGCCACCGATTGTGTCTATCATGAAACAGACTGTCGCCTCTAAGTGTTGACTTCTATGTTCAGTTTTATATATATATATATATATATATATATATATATATATGCCAGACTAAACAAAAAAGAAAATATTTGTTGAGATCATATGAATTAAATGTGCTCAGTATCATGTTGGGAAACGAGACTTTCAGAGCTGTTTAATGTTTAGAAAACTGAATGTTAACCAGAACACTACCACAGCTTTTACTTGAGGTTTAGGGAGAGGCATAACAAAAGCCCAAACTTTAAATGGAGTATATTAAAAAATCTAAAGACTAATATATTTATTATAATCAGGAATATGTGTAGGGTAAGCCAAGAAGAAAAACTATCAACATATGAGGACAGCAATGAATTACTGAATGGGAGGTCAGAGATCCTGACCGAGTGTAGACATGTTAAAAAGTTCAAGTTCGAGTTATTTGAAACTTGATAAAGTTAAAAGATTTTTTTTACACCTCCCTCCATTGCTTCTGGTTTCAAACAAAACTGCTTAAGTTGTTAAGCTCTAGGTTGTTGATTTTCTGAACAAACCACCTGAGGAGACTGTAGCGATCGAAACTGCGGTTGTTGTGTTCTGCTCAGCATTCATTATATTAAACATTATATATTAACTTGTTTAATAGTTTGGAAGGAGAAAAGAAAAAAATAAGATAAAAGAAGATAGAAATATAAAAAGAGGTGAGCAGGTCACTGTTTCAGAGGAGGGTTACTTATTTTTTTTTTTAAATTTTCTTCCTTGATGGTGTCTTGGTTTTTCCAGTGCAAGTTTTTAGCTGTCCCACAAGATAAATAATTTCTGATCATAAATTCCTACCATTAACAAATGAGCATGACTTTTTTTTAAAGTGAAACATTGGGTTTCATAGTGTATAAAAATTTTCCCAACTATAAGTAGTAATTTCCTCCTGTAATGTCAAGCAGTGTTCATTGCGAGCGTGTATCCTTCCACATGTCAGACTGAAGAGAGAAAAGATGAGCATTAAGTTTGTTTTCCTTTTATCTCAGTTTGGCTGAGATGGAGGGTCGTTTCTCATTGGTCACATTCTTTTTTTAAGATCAGCAGTTTCATATGAGCTGTTCCTTACTGTGTGGTTAGTAGGCATTTGCTTTGTGATCGCCTGCTGGAATAGGTATTGTTGAGGTAGGGTTGGTTGGCCAGACAGGTATAATATTGAAAACCCAAAACTTGTTATGACCTCAAGTCAATAGCATCACTGATGAGGCTACCCTACACACATGTTAGGGTGTATCATAACAAACAAGTTACGGGGATTTACGTATTTTATGATAGCTAATTTTTCAACAAGGCATAAATTACATCTATCACCTTTTCCATTGAAAGATTTGGTTTTAGCTGCAATATCCCATGTGATAATGGATATATTATCACCATTCTTTAATTGCCAGAAATGTATAGAGAGTGTAGTGCTATTCATGTATCTTTCATTACCTAAAGTCATTTGATGTTGATAAAAACAAAATTTACAAGGACTTTATTTTTATATATCATACTAGGCAAAAGTCTTTGGTTACTTTGAACTATTTCAAATCTTTACTAATTTCTAGCTTTCAAGTGGATATTTATGTTTCTATTTTCTACAGATGAAACATTGGTCCCTATTAGTGTCAGCTCCATATGTAATATTTTGTAATTGTTGTTCTGAATGAGAGAGGAATATGTGAAATGAACTCCTCCTAAAAATGGTCATAAATATGTATAAATCCTTCACCATCTCTATACATATAAGATGTCATTCTCTGTGGCAGAGCTGCCATATCTCTTCAAGATTGCATGGATTCTTCTAACAAAATTTTCTCTTTATTTCTGTCCATATTTACTTGATGTTATTTAAGTTAGGCTGCTGAGCTAGCAACTCTTTCATCAGTTGTGTTGCATATGATCTGCGGTGTGGAGCTCTGTCAGGCCAGAAATTTTGCCTTCATCAAAGTCTGATATTAAATGGTCTCTCAGCAAATATTCAGGCTAATATCAATTTTAATCAACTTAGCTGAATCAACATTTTATTTTTTTACAAACACCCAACACATCAAACTCTTAGCCACAAATGTTATTTGTTGTTTAACATATATCATTTTACTGCTAAATTCTGTTCTGTCAACTAATTACACAAGCTTTTTAGATAAGTTACTCATTGCTTCCCTCTGTCCTTCTTGCCTTCAATATCATGTGAGTGTCAAATTCTCTAATCTTTCTTTCCTCATTAAATTTCAACTCTCTCTTCAGATTCAAAGTATAAGCAACCTTTTGTCAAAACGCATCCAGTGTCTTGAAACTTCAGGAAGTATTTCAGAAACTTCAAGAGGATTTCAGAACTGCTGCTTGAAATCCTGAGATCCCCATCTGATGCTCTTCGTTTTCATCTTCTGACATGTCCCTTCAGGTGTGGGCAACCATGGTTCTCTACAATTTTGTTCCTTTGTAGCTCTTAAAATTTTTCGTTTTACTATCTCTCTTAATCCATGTTCTGCCAACCATTTACACAATCTTGTCAGGTTGGTTATACACTGTTTTTTCACTATCCCTCTTGCCTTCAATATGTCCTGTGAGTATCAAATTTTCCAAGTCTTCTTTCCTCATTATGTAATTTCCTAGAAATTTCAACTTTCTCTTTCTGATGATAAATATAAGTGTCCTTTTTCTATTTTCTCTAAAACTTTGTTGCTTTGTTCATTCCATGGTATTCCCAGCATCTTTCTGTAGAATCACATTTCTGCTGCCTCAAGTCTCTTCATCTGTGATGAGATTGTCCAGCATTTGCTGCCATATAAGAGGACCGATATTTTTAGTCATCTTACTTATCTTCACTTGATTCCTTTGAAAATTTTCATAATAATTTCAAGCAATGAAAGAATACAGAAATCCAACATAAGAATTTTCACTCTATGTTGGAACAATATTTGCAATATCACAGAAAAATGATAACCAAAAATGTCAGGTGGACGAAACTTTTCCATGGCCATTCATGAGGTGCCATCTCAAATCTTCATCTCTCATTTAGAAGCCCTGCAACATCACATGATAATTAGTGTTGTTGCATGCCTATGGATGATAATAGTTATGTCCCTATTCACATAAATACAGTAGTAAATACTGTATGCTGGTCTGCATTGTGGAATTCACTTGACTCACTTCTAGCAGTTGACTACTTCTATGCACTGCTGGCAAATCTTATATATGTTGTTCGTGTCCTAAGTATTATCATTCATTACCAACCTCCATGTGATTGTTCTATTCAATAACCTTCCCTAGGTTACAATAAAACTTATAAAAAACTTTCTTCAGGAAATTAGACTTCCAAAGTCCAGTCAATATTTTGCTCTTTCTCTTATACAGGTTTCCCTCCAAACAAATGTAGAAATTTAACATCTTGATTTTATCTTTATTTTCTCTTCCACTTACATGGGTTTACCACTTTTTGTTGCTGCTACTGGAAGTCTTCAAGTCATGTGACTCCTGTTATTTGATAAAGCTTTTCATTCGTGATCTTACATAGCCAGTTGATAGTGTCTAAAAATGATCATAAGTAGGGAACATTGATATTATAATCTTTGTTAGGTTATTTAAGGTCAAAAATTTGTTTTCTTTTATTATTATTATTATTATAATTGTTGTAGCATACCTATGGATGATAATGGGTATATCCTTATTCACATAAATACAGTAGTAAATACTGTATGTTGGTCTGCACTTGGAGATTCATTGTGGAATTCACTTGACTCACTTCTAGCAGTTGACTACTACTTCTACATGCCACTATTTACATTATTCGGACTATTGTCCTCATCTTTGCCGCCATATTTATGACATCATTTCACCAGTTGTATGCTCCAGCCTTCTTCAGGTGGTTGGAATGTCGAACTGAACCCTTTATTTCGCTCACTGGGGTAGACTGTTCTAGTTCCATGTGCCATGGATGTCAGTTTTCAGCAGTTATCTCCTGTTAATTCCCCTCTTCAAGTTCTCCACTGCCTTAACTGGGTATTGAACTCACACTCTTTGGTTCCTGTCACTGGATCTAACTAATACCTTTATCCACTGGGCACATGGCATGTAGAACTAGAACAATCTACCCCAGTGAGTGAAAGGGTTCAGTTCAACATTCCAACCACCTGAAGAAGGCTGGAGTGTACAACAGCCGAAACATTGTAATAAATATGGCAACAAAGATGATAACAATAGTCCGAATAATGTAAATAGTATACATTCTACATGCCACTTGTGAATCTTATATGTGTTGTTCTTGTCCTAAGTATTATCGTTCATTACCAACCTTTGTGTGAATATTCTGTTCAGTCACCTTCCCTAGGTTACAACAATTATGTATGGCAATGATTCCAACAGGGCAAATGATTTACCTTTTGAAAACATGATGTGGACCATCCCCTTATAAGCTGGCTATTATTAGGAATTTATAATAATTTGATGTGGCCAAATGCTTTTGTATGGTACAATATATAATTTGTGTGTGAATGCGTTCATTCAGGGATGCATAGGTTTAATAGTAAACAACTTATAAATAATGAAACCAAATATAAACTGAAGTTCTAACTGATTCTGTCACTTAGAGACAAAGGCATTTGCAAATTAATTCTCTGTTCTCACTGGTTCATTGGTCTGGTGAGGATAAAATGGCTGAATAAATATTTCTGCCACCCACAGTGCAATATTTATTATCCAGGACATGAAATGTCACAGCCATGATGCTCTTTGCAAAAGGCATAAAATTATCCATTGTTTTGCTAATTCATATTGCAAGACACTGCAAATGATATTTTCAGTCACCCAATGCTTCCTGAAAGAGAACTTATACCAAAATTGTCATGAGTGAATAAATAGATAGAAATGTATAAATCTTAGATTTATCTGATATAGTTGTGTGTCAGCTCATAAAAATTAAACTTATTAACCTCATTGCCATTATAAAGGTTTGAGTAAGACAAGCTTGTTCAATACTGAAAATATCTATAAAGAAAAATTTTTTTGGAAAGCACCTGTTTCATGGAATCGAAATGGTAACTCATAGCATCTTGACATGACCCAAAATCAGTCTTTCCTATTTTTTCTGTGATATTCTGTAATTTGTATCTGTGAGATTTCTGGAGAAGATGCACCTCTGAAAAGAAAATATTCTTCAAGACTGAAATAATGAGCTCCAGCAACAGAGAATGAATAAAAATAATCTTACTGG